>CM068545.1:28033816-29233816 GCA_035048495.1 Euptelea pleiosperma
GACGGGCAGTAAAGTATGGTGATAAGAGAGTTGAGTTGGAATCATGAAAATCTTGTTCTGAGTCAAGAATCCAAGACTAGATAAAAGCTGCTTGACTTGGATGAAATGGATTGTTGAGGAGAGTTGAGTTGGAAGGGCATTAAAAGTGTGGTTTGATAACTTGAAGATTTGGGAGAGATGGAAATCATGACGTCATAAAAGAATTCAAGACAGGAGCACCATGTATTGAAGTTGCTCAACATAGGGGCATTCATGGTGCCGTACCACAAAGCCACATTCCAATTCACAGCTCTCATGGTACAGGCTTCTGAAATTGATTATATCAAACTCAAATCATTTTTAAAAAGAAGATTTTTTTTTTATACTCACTGTGCCATTGCGGAATTCCCCTGCAATGTCAAGTTGTACCCATAAGGCCTTTGACAATAAGAAGGTAATAAAGAGCACCATGAGGTAAAAAGGATTCCTGTTTTATCAGCAGAGAAATACCAGCTATTAGTTGGAGAAAAGATATCAAGAAATAGGATCAGCTGAGATAACATCAAATTGAAAGAAGCGAAAAGAAGTTGAGCCTTTTTTTAGTAATAATTACTTCAAAAGGACCATAAATTCGTTAAACCCAAGAACGATCATTGCCAGAATGGCCCATGGAGGAGGTAACCAGTTGTTACTCCGCTTGTAAGCTTCCTGAAGAAATGAAACAGCATTTTATACGAGATAGTTAGACAAAAGTGTTGCTGCTACAGCAAGGAAAGATCTACTAAATGGATGATTTTCTTTCAGCTAGTCCAACAAAGAAAGAAAGAAAAAAAGCGTGGCAGATAGAAAATTATGGAGCCTTTCTCAGAAAAAAAGAAAAAGAAAAAAAGAAATCTGTCGCAGTAAATTAGCATCAAAAGAAAACAGAGAACTCCGAGCCTATAATCGATCTTAAACTCTGAGTCTAGGATGATAAACCCCACCTCGTGAAGCTTTGGTGTCTTAACAAAGCTATAAATTGTCCATGCAACCAAGGTCATACCCAGAACAGTTCAAGTATAGATCATCAGGATAAAAAAAACCAAAATTAAACTAGAAAATAATCTCTTCACACTTGCACTTTGATCAATGCTCCCAAAGAACAGATTACCCCCTTGTACTCAATGTTATTGAAGGTCTTTAACTGAAAACCTGAAGCTACTGGGGGGATAATAATCTGTTCTGAGCAGAGATGCAATAGATCTTGTGAGCCCTTTTACCATCTTTAGAATCTACTAACTGTGAAGATCAATAATGGAAGTAGTCGCCTATGAGAGGTTCAATAGGCATACAAAGTGAGCTAAGAAATACGGAAGGATGACAACAGTATAGAGAGACAAATATGGAGATGGCAGGGTAGGCAGTAAACATATTGATTCCCACTCAATACTCCTTGGTTCAGGAGGTTTGGAAACGAAGCAACCAAATGATCTAAACATAAAAGATTTGCGACAGCATCAGGATGGCTAGGAGTACACATAGGGATGGTTGAATCAACTAAAAAGCTGTGGCTCGTAATTCCCAACTGAAGGATGATGGGTTTGTGGGGTAGCATTAAACATACGAATACGAGCAAGGATGAACATTTTGATAGAGTTATGAATATTTAGATGGGGCCAAATGAAAATGTGAAAATACTTGCTTTATGCCAGTGCAGAAGCATTGAGAGCTACTCTATTTTCCTTTACTTTGGAGACTAACTCTGAAGAAAGAGGAGTGGGTATAATTTCAAACTCTCAGATCAAGCAACCCAAAGCACTTTCAATCAGAACTGTCAAGGTCAGTTGAGATTTATTACTCCCAACAAATTCAACCAAATCAAGCCAAACAACTCCCAAATCAAAGACAGTTCTAACAAAACCAGAAACTACCCAAAATGACAGGATGGAAGCTCCAACTATTCAACCACAAATTTGATATTTCACCAAGATATGGCTGGGGCTTCAAGGTGCGACGTGTCATTAATGAATGGAACAGCTTTTAAATTACAAAGGGACAAAAACAAAACTACCTTATGGCATAATCTATCCAATATAACCTATGTAACAATGACAGAGACACGTGTCAGTGTCAGATACGTGCCAGACAGAGATCTGAGGTATCTGAAATGCAGCCTTTTAGAAGCCTGAAAAGCAGATAAATCTGAGCACTTAATTATAATATAATAATCTAGTTCTATTTAAGCTAGAAATTTCTTTTTAAATAAAAATAAGGAAAGAAAATATATGAAAAGCTAAAACAAAAAGAAAAACATTCCGTATGCCATGGAGATATCCAATAACATACTAAATATAAGTAGATTTATAAGAGGGAAGACTATCAAATAATTATAGCTATATGTTTTACAACTTAACAAAGTACTATACGGAAGATGGAACACACCAACCCTCTTTTAAAAATCATTTTTTATGCAAAAATCATTATGATAAAGGGTGATACTGATGTATGTGTTGATACATGTTTGACAAACCAAAAACCCTAAAAGAGCAAAAAGAAGATTTGAAAAGAGAAAAGTAGCGTAAAGTCGTCATCATCATCATCTATGCCTTATCCCAAATGTTTAAGGTCGGCAACATAAATACTACTTCACCATTCAACTCTGTTTAGAGCTATGCCTTCTATCAAATCTTTTCTTACGACCTCTATCCATGCCATTTCCGGCCTTCCTCTCTGCCTTTTAAGGTCTTCAAATTGCACCAAAGCGCTCCTCACTAGTGCCATCATTGATCTTCATTATACATGCCCAAGCCATCTCAATTGATTTTCCTTATTTTATTTCCTATTGAGGCTATTTCTATGTTTCCTCGAATGTGCTCATTTCTGATTGTCTTTCCTCGTTTTTCTACTCATCCATCTCAACATCATCATCTCTACCACACTGATACTCTGAACATGTTTCTTAATTGCCCAACATTCATCTCCAGAAAGCATAATTGGTCTTATGAATGTCTTGTACAACTTTCCCTTTAGCTTGGTAGGTACATGTCGATCACATAATACTCTAGAAGCACATCTCTTTAGCCAACCCACACCAATCTAAAGGGTCACATTCTCACCGATCTCTCCATCCTTGGGAATAATTGCACTTATATAACAAAATTGGTCGCTTTGGAGTATTTCTTGTCCATCAATCATAACTAATGTCTTCACCCCACGAGTGTCTTTACTAAAGTTATACGACAAGTATTCTGCTTTAATCTTACTTAGCCCTTAGTTTCTAAAGTATCCCTCCATAGTTCTAATTTTGCCTTTACTCGACATGAGACAATATACTGACTCACCCAAGTCAGCATATTTTTTCTTATATTTCACATTATCCAAGACAACGTCGAGACCAAGTTGCCTTGCCTGAGTCAATTTGGTCTCGGCTCCGGATAATCCAACCTATGAGACCAAGTTTAAAGACCATGCATCTACCTAAATAAGAGATGGAGATTGGAGAGCTTTCATCAAGTCTAATGAAAATTGTAATAAGGTTTACAGTGTACACTGAAACATTTTTCAGAAGGGACCTTTTCAATCACATTTATGGAAGAAAAACATTTTTGTACAGGGATAGGTTTCTGGATAGAATGTTGCCAATTTCCTTAAAAACCTCAAGTTCCCCGCAGGCGGGGAGGAATGGATTGAAAGATTCCAGCAAGACAATGTTTCCTAAGTAGGAAGGTAATTGATACTTGCAGCATTATCTATATGTTTAGTGTCTCTTTTCCATTCCCCAGTCAGCAAAGATTATGCAGCCAGCATGCTAAGGGAGATGCTTGATGTATTTAATTCCATATGACAAAACTAGATAATCCGAAACAGTTTTGTATAGTACTTATCATCATAAGTCACAACAATAAAAACAAAATGGCTCAAATTTCACAACCACAAAGATGCAAGCAATATACGAACTCCAACTTCTAAGTTGGTAATAATGAACTGGCCAAATGGAATGAAGTGAACAACTAAGCTCCCAAAACCCAATGAGAGTACACATGCCTTTGGATTAGAAAAGGAAATGAAACAGAGCATAACAAGGAAATGAAAGAGAACACATTGAATAGAAGAAATAATGTACCTGTGCAGAAATAGCTTGAGCGACAGTATACTCAGTTTCTGTTTTGAACTGTCCCCACAAAGACTTACATTGGACTGGCGTAATTAATGTATCCTTCAGAGGCACCTGATATGCAGACCAATGATGAATCAATTACACAAAATGCATGGTAATCATCAGTAAACAATAGCTAGTACCTCTTCCCATGTGCTTGAAGCAAGTGTATCTGCAGAAGTTCCTATGCTCCTCTCCTGGGAAGCAGGAACAGCAACCATTCCATTCATAAGAGAAGAAAATAGTACATTCTCAATCTTATCTGGTTTTTCATCCAACCGTATGGCAGCCACTACAGATAAAAGCTTCAGGGACTGCAACATGATGATATAGGATCTTAGTAACACCCCATGTTTCTTAAATAAAAAAGCAAATTCAAATATCTCTACACATTTCACTCATTAAAGATCCTTGGGATGCAAATTACCGCGGTGCGGGCATCCTTTGTGATTTTCTTAATGTCTTCCTTCCCAGTCCAAAGCCTTGGCATTGATTCATTGTCATGGCTGAAGACTGTTGCAAACCTGAAAATAATCCAAAGGAAATAAGCAGCAAAAATGAAAGATAATTTTTTTTTAATATCAATTACAAAGGATAAAATGAGCTACCTATCCTTCATACGAATCAGAACTTTCCCAGCTTCTTCTCTTGCTTTTTTTTTCACAACTCTTCTTGCAAAATCTTGTAGGTCCTGAACCATTTTATCAAATGTTGCTTGGTCCAATTCAAAACCAGAAAGGGCAGTGGAAAACCCTGAGAGAGCAGTCTCAGTCTCACGTTTAAGAAGTTTTCTTATTGATGCCCAGGTGTCTTTCCCAGCAGTTTCAAATAGGGATTCTACAGGTTCAGCGAGTGCTTCTGTGAGTTGCTTCTGCAAGTCAACAAGATATCTTCATTGACTGATTAACTGATAATAATGTCATATGTTTATGAAAGAAGTCCCTGTGCTACACAGAACTGCTCCATGAAATCAAATCCTAAGTACAACACCTCATAGTTGGTTATCATTTCTGACAACATTGCACTACGAACAGATGCTGTATGCGATTCGATATCACGACGAAGCTTCTCACGGACTTTTGAAGCATCCCATTTAGCCTGTTGTAGGGCAGCATCTGGAAGCCAAAAAATCATTGAATGGAGGAGACTATGAAATAGTATTAACAAGCATGCGAATATATATAAGCAAATGAGGGAATTGGTTTTAGAAGGTTTAAATAGCTGAGACGTAGAAGACCGTATACAACTCAGAATTAGGAATAAAGATCTTCCCCAAAAAACTCATGATTTTTCCTCCATAACAATAACAGAGGGTTCATAGAAACCCTTTCTTTTGTCACAAAAACCTCAAGTCCACAACGATGCTTTGCCAGAAGATGATTATAGCATATAAAAAGCCATCATCAACAGTACTAAGCACCTTAGCCTGTTTTCCCAGACTCCATTGGCAGATTTTTTTGAGGTACATCATGTATTTAAGAGCAAGGAAATAAATTTCACAAAATTATCGAAATATTTCGCGAAAGATTTTCATTTTCTAGGTTACCGACAGGAAAGAATACTTACGTCGAAATAATGTTAAATTTCCCGAAATATTTCCATTCATGTCGAAATATTTCGCGTGAACAGCAAATTTCGATCAATTGACAGTGTAAATATGTATTATTTCGGTCGAAATGTTTCGACATGTATGGAAACATTTCAATCGTAAGTAGGAAACATCTCATTTGAGCTCAAAACCGCTATAAATCTCATATTTGATCTATTTAGCCCCTTTTCCACACATTTTGTTTATACAAAAGATCAATCCATTGTAGATTTTTTGGTTCGTGGATTGATCGTGAGGAAGAATCAAATCCCGTTTGGGAGTTTTTTCAAATTCAAAATATACGTAAGGATAAAATTTCTTGCTACAAATAAATAGGTTAGGTGTAAATTCATTAAATTTATGAATCTATGATGCATATACACTAGATTTGTGTACGGATTGAAGATCGTTTAAGGTGAAAATTTGGAATTTGGGAAAAACTCCAATTTCATTGGTTTTTACCCTAAACATCCATGATTGTGCATAAATTGATTATATGTTGCATAACTTAGCCCGTTCTACAAGTTGGTTGGGTTAAAAAAATTTAACCCTAAATTTGTTTTTCAAATAAAAAATTAAACATTCAAAAAATTAAATAAATGTTATAAGTTAATAGTAAATAGTTTTCTAAAATTACATATAATGTTAAGAAATTAATGTAAGTGAATAAGGATTTGTTAATATATTACTTTACGACTTTTTATAATTAACAATTAAATAATAGTTATATAATTAAATTAAACATTGACTAATTAAAGATCATTGCCGCGACATATTATAGACCATTATGGTCATTCATTTCCACACTACATATGGTTGTATATTATAGTTTGAAAGCTTATGAGTGTTTTTCTATGCTTGTTTCATCATTTCCCAAACTTTCCACAAACATTTCCACAATATTTCCATCATTTCCACATTATTTCCATCATTTCCACGAAAAGTGTATTATTTCCACACTAGTCAAAATAAACCTCGAAACCGAAATTTATTTCCTTGCTTAAGAGAATTTAGTTTCAAGTGGTACAGAAGCTAGGGAAGTCAAAGATTTCAACATCGTTGGAACTCCCATATGTATAGTTAGACTTAAAGAATGCGAGGATAAAGTTGTTGAGTTGACAAAAGGATACTGGAAACATTTTGCTTTACAAAAGTTATTGGAGTAGCTATCCTGATTTGGAAATGAAATTGGAAGTAAGAGATGAATGTACTTGTAAGCAAAAGTAGGTTCCACAGTAACTATGTCTAGGGGCTTGGGGCAAGGCCAGAGCCCTACAAACTAAAAGAAGAACAATAGTTACATACGCACATATCTACAGCCATGGGAAACCCTGTTAATAAAGTCAAAAAGACCGCGGTGAAAATCATTTGGATACAAAATAATATCTCTAAACACTAACAAAGAAGATGCCAAAAACAAGCTGCTTGATTAGTTTCCCACCACATATGCATGATGGCCCAATCCTCAAAACCAATGAGAAGAGCCATAATCTGCAAAAGGCATGACTTTTCCTCCCAAAGCCCATTAGCACACTTGGAGCTATAATCAACCGCATAAGAGGAATCTGCATATACCATGAATTTCTCAACACCCCTTTAAAATTGCTTTAAGCTCAAGCATCAGAATACAATCATGGTTGCCTCAGCAAGCATATGCCACCACTGTATACCCAGAGTGATCACGAACCGCACTAGCATCCATATTACTCACGGATCCATCAGAATTTAATGCTCACAATCCATCCTTGGGCAGCACCCACTGACAAAACACTTGCTTTTGGCAAGAAAGGAAAAACTGATACTCCACAAGATTTGGCAATTCCTGTCATGGTCCTCCACCTAAAACTCTATTTTCCTTCCAATGAGAGATACTAAAAGTAAACAACCTGACATAAAATGGGGCTCCTAAGTTGAGTCCAACATTCACACAAAATTTCCTAGATCCAGAAGGTAAAATCCCTACTATGCAGCAAGAAGTATGTTTGGAAAAAGTGAGATGAAAACTAAGATGACCAGCATAGCTAAGGATGCTCACCCAAAAGTTTTTGTAAGAACTGCAACCTACAACAGAGTTTCAAATCAATAATTGAAAATAATCTCCCTGTGATGCTCTCACACTATATATAAGGGGGAATTACTAATTCTAGAACACATATTGCTTCTTTCAGGGCACCAATGTTTTTTTTTTCATTGAGTGGATGAAGAAAAATAGGAGTGAAAATGCACTAGTGTTCCAGAGGAAGTAAAAATGTGCTATAGAAATAATAATTCCCTTTCTTTTCATTGAGTAGATGAAGCAAAAACTGCTCTGGAAGAAGCCAAATGGGAGGGAAATTGACGTTGGACGAGATATTCTGTGATTTTGGGAGGAATAAAGAGAAAGTTACTATTTACGGTATTATTCATGCAACACTATTCATGTGGCACTATTCACTCAGCACTATTCACAGTGTTGTGGTATGATTTGGGTTTTCTAGGTCAAAATTGATCAAAAAAGAAAATAGAGATGGAGAAAGAGAAAGGAAAGAGAAAGAGATAGAGATAGAAGGATACTTCCGGCTTCGCATTGAATTAGCTTGGATTCGCACCAAGGTAGAGTGATTTTGCACCACGAGAGAGATTTCTCAAAGAGAAAATATCAGATTTCATTCATAATAAGTCGTTTTTTTTAAATCAAAGGGTACATCACCTTTTATAACTCCCTACTTGAAATTTCCTAATTCTAATTGAATTAAACTTCCTAATTCTAAGCAAACTAAAATAAGAAAGTCCTAATACAAGTCAACTACTGATTTAATCAATAATAAAATCCTAATTGGGAATAAAATCTAATTTCAATTGAGAATCCTAATTAAACTAAAACAAATCTTCATGGGGCCCACTTATCTAAAAATAGTTCAATCAGAACTTACTATAAATAGTAAAAACAGGGTCCACTTGCTTGACCGAGCACTGATTTGGTGTAGTGGCAGACCATCGTAGTTAAATGTTCCCGCATTAGAAATAATATTCATACTCTGGATGTAAAATGTGCTTTAGTAGTAGTAATTTCCTTTAGAAGAAAATAAAACCTTAAAAACTAACTCAAGGGCTAAGATACTAATCTCAAGTGTCTATATAAACTAAGCAACATCTATCTCTAGTAATGACTTGCAACCGAAGCAGAAAAAGAGACATACAGTAGACTGAGACACTTGCTGGGGTATTCTTTATCAAAGTTATCTCCCTCCAGACGATAAATAAATAATTTTTTTCTTCCAACATGACAACTTCCTTTCCATCATTTCTATCACGGGGTCCCAAATTTTTATCATCATCAAAAGCCTTTTCCCCATGGTATGGGGTCGGCTACACAAACCATGTTCCTCTATTTAATCCTATCTAAAGACAAGTTTTGTTAAGGCAAGTTTCTTAAAATCTCCTCTTAGAACCCCACATTCGCTTTGGCCTTCCCATAGCCATTTTAAGCCCTTCCACTTGCACATTCCTCCTCACTGGTGTTGTCAGTGATCTTCGTTGTACATGACCAAACCATCTCAATCGACTTTCCTTCAGTTTTACTTATTGGGGCTGCTCTTATATTTTCACATATGCGTTCATGTCTAATTTTGTCTTTCCTTGTCTTACCACACATCCATCTCAACATCCTCATCTCAGTTGTACTCATTTCATAAAAATGTTTCTTGATTGCCCAACATTCTGCTCCATAATGGACTACGGTCTTATTGTCATCTTATAATATCTATTTGCTCAATCCTTTGTTCATTTATCATTTCCTAAAGTTCCAACAAAATTTTGTCCAATATTTGCGTCATTTTTCTAAAAAAAATGCATTTGTTCCACATTGTGTTGAAAATTTCTTTGAAACTTTCTCTTTCCCGAGAGGTCGAAACGTACCTTGACATTGAAATTTAATACCTTGTATATGACATATATGCTCCAGCTTGAGGGGAAGTGTTAAATGTAACACAGGGGCATTTCTGTACGTTTACCTTTGTTACAACATTAGCATATATAATAATTGTTAAGGTCGACTAGTGTAAGTTTAAGACACTGGTTCAATTTCCTCTTCTCTCTCCATTCTTCTCCTTCCTCTTCCCATCTCAAAACCCTAATTTACTTTACAATTATGACCCTTTCCACGCATCATTGTGGTTTTTGGCTATTAAGCCCTTAGATACTAGAGTCAGCGTGTAAAAAATGCTATTGATCTTCATTTCTACACCCCTTATGATTGTTTATTATAGTTTAATGACTTATAGATATGTTTTCATGATTGTTTCATCATTTCCTGAAGTTTCCACAAAACTTTCCACAATATTTCCATGAATAAAAACTATTGGTCAAAATACCGAAATGACTACTGAAACCGAAATTTTAAACCTTGGTAGATACACACACATATCTTACACACGCACACACTAAGACTAATCACAATCTTTTTGGACATTTGATAATCGGATTATGAGATATAGATTTTCTATAGGTTGTCTGGAGTTTACATAGTATATATCCAATCTAAAATTTGTAACAGAAGTTGATGAAGCAGCAGCCAAATACTTCTGTTAGAAGGAAAAAAAACAATAGAAAATGTATTCAAATGTAGAATAAAAGTTGAAATATGCACATACCAACAACATCTTGAACACAAACATATTCTTTTAAAAAGGCAATATGAATAGCTAGATCAAAAGGGGTCATTTGTACTTGAGAATGAAAAGAGCTAATTGATTTAAGCCTACCTGCACATCCTTGATCAAACTCAAGCATACAAGATTGAGTACAATTATGAACTGATGCAGCGAACGCCTGTGCTCTATTTAATGACTGTTCTAGTCTATTCTTAAATTTATCGAGAGTTTTCGAGCGTAGATGCCCCAACATGGTTTGGTAAGCAGGATGCACAAACTGTAGAATATGTAAAACAATGAGCATGAGGATCACTCTAAACAGTTTATATATACAGTGTATACAAAAGAAGATATTAGAAAACAAAGAAGAACGAGTATTTAAGACTTTAGCATTGATAATATCAGTCTGAACCCATTTACCCGAAGACAGCAAGTATATCGAACCAATACAGTGTGGATACGGCATTTACACTTAAAATTGAAGTATCTAGTACGCATACGACACCCGTTAAAAAAAATTCACTTAACAAAAGTTTTGAACACTATATTTTTAGTATATCAATTTGAATAGAATATTCCAAGCTTCTTAGGTATCTATAAACAAAATAAAATGAACAAAATGAATATATTTATGGCTTTGGTATTTAAGCATACTAAAAAGTATTTCTGTTTTTTTTGTAAGCCAACCATTCATATTCAAACCAAAAAGGAGAGAAGGAAACACCTATCCAACATCACATGGGCTATTCTAGTCCCTTGACATAGCCAAAGCTAGCCAGTCAGGGAACTCAGAAGCCCAATGAGATGGGTGAGAAAAGAGTTTGGCCCAGTGGGCAATAGTACGAGCAACAGTATTAGATACACATCCAGCAAAAGAAAAAGATAAATGAGCAAAGGACTGAGCGACGTCCAAAATACTAACGCAAATAGCTGAAGAGAACCAGCTTAAATCCAATCCAACCTACAAAGCCTCCACCAACCCCTTCGCGTCTGACTCCACCACCAGATGATCCAGATGGGCATCCCTGAAAACACGAAGACCGATCAGGATAGCCTTCACATATGCCTCCTCTGTGTCTTGTGCACCTGAGGGGTGACCGCCTGCAAGGATAATGTCAGAGGTAGCATTGTGAATGATAAATCTAACCCCTGCCCTCTTGGAGGTATGAGACCAGGTACCATTTGTTGTCACTTGTCAGGGACCTACTTGTAATATCTTATATTCTACAGGGAGCCCTTGTAATATTGTAAAACTTCACTTAATATATATATTGGGTGAAATCGTGTAGGCTATTCTAAGCTCTACACGATTTCTCCTCTTCCCCCTATTCTCTTCTCCTCTCCTCTCTTCCATCTCTAACCCTAATCTCTTATCCTGGTTACGATCCAAGATTACAACGTGGTATCAAAGCATGGTTATGTAACCATGGCTCAATCCTAGAGGTCTGAAGAACCCTAGGGATTGCGAAATTCGATGCGAAGGGCTTTCCAAAGAAGGAGATCATCTCCCATGGATAGCCGTAGGCTTTAGAAGAGTCTGAAACCCTAGCCGCCCACTCCAAAAGGTTGGAGAAGTTCTCCCAGGCCTAGCCGCCCACTCCAGAAGCCTGGAGAAGAGCTATCAGGCATAGCCGCCCACTCCAGAAGGCTGGAAAAGAGCCACCAAGCCTAACCGCCCCTTCCAAAAGGTCAGAGAAGACCCTCTGGACATAGCCGCAGGTCTCAGAGGAGCCCGGAACCTCTCCCTAGTGCTACCGCACCTATCTAGGAACCTTTTTAGGTCATTGGAACCATTCACAAGTTTCCCGTTAGTGGTTTTTCTTCCAATAGAAAATCTATAAAGGAGTTGTTCCAAAAAGGTCTGAATCCTGCTCGCGTTGCTCGCGGGAGGCTTTAAAAATAAAAAGGTGATTTGCACCTCCACAGCAGCAGTTTGGGTGATTTCTTATCAGAAAAGTCTTATCTACTACCATGAGTACATCTGAGGAGTCATCTTCTGCCAAGTCAGAGATCATTGTTGCCCCACCCAGTCTGGTAAGTCATGTTGATCACAGCCCGGGCCTACAGATCACTACGGTGAAACTCGACGGGACCAACTACCTCGCATGGTCTCAATCTGCCAAGATGTACATCACCGGACTAGGCAAAGCCGGCTATATCACTGGACGCATCACTGCACCTGATTCCTCCGATGCCATGTTTGAGAAGTGGGAAGCGGAAAACTCGATGGTCATGTCATGGCTGCTTCATTCCATGCATCCATCGATCAGCACAGGCTTCCTCTTTCTCCCGACTGCCAAGGATATATGGGACACGGCATCTCAGACCTACTCTCAAGATGGAAATTTTGCTAGGATGTATGAACTTCAGCAAGAGATAGCACATTTGAAGCAAGGCGATCTTCCTTTGGGATCATACTACGCTACGTTACGCAGCAAGTGGGAAGAGGTAGATCACTACTAGACCTACACCCCTGCATGTACCAAGGATGCTACGGAGTTCCGAAAGATGATTGTGCGCGGACGCATATTCGAGTTTCTTGGCAGCTTGAACCAGAGCTATGAGCAGGTTCGAACCAACATCTTGAGCAGAAATCCACCGCCGTCGACCATTGCACAGGTCTACTCCTACATCCAGAGCGAGGACAGCAGGAGGAGAGCCATGAGCTCTAAGACAGATGCTGATGTTCCTTTATCTGAGAAGTCTGCCTTGGCCACTCAGAAATTGAGCAAACCCACATCCAAGAAGGATGGGGATCTTGATGATCGTGATCGACTCAGATGTGATCACTGTGGCAAGCGTCACCACACTCAGGAGACCTGCTGGAGTCTTCATGGTCGTCCTACACAGTTCTCTGGGGGAAAGCAAGGCTCCTCAAAGAAGCCCTCTGGTAGCAAACATGGAACCTCAGCCACTCATGCCACCAGCCAAGATTCCTCTAATGTGACCCCTTTCTCTGGGCAGTCCAACACCTTCTCTAGCATGGACATTGACAGGCTTCGACAATTACTTACTCAGCTTGATGGCCCTTCCCCACCTACATCATCCTTCGCTCAGACAGGTACATCCCATTCAGCCCACCATGTGTCTACGGCACCCATTGGTCCTTCCTGGATCATTGACTCTGGTGCCTCCGATCATATGACTGGTATGCCATCCCTTTTCTCCACCTATAATATCTGCTCAGGTAAGGACAAGGTCCGCGTGGCCGATGGCACCTTCTCCTCTATCTCAGGGAAGGGCGCTATCTCTACCACACCTACTTTGTCTTTATCCTCTGTACTTCATGTTCCTAAATTCACCACTAACCTGCTTTCCGTTAGCCATCTTACTAAGAGCCTAAACTGCAGTGTTACCTTTTTTCCTACTCACTGTGTTTTTCAGGACTTGGAGACGAGGCGGATGATTGGCAGTGGTCGTGAGGATGGTGGATTGTACCTGCTCGATAGCCAGCCGACTTCATATTCTGTTGCACATCAGTCTAGTGCCAATGTCAGTAGTTCTAGCGTTAATAAAGACCTGTTAATGCGATGGCATAACAGGCTAGGTCATTTACTGCTTTCAGTCATGAAGAGTCTGTTACCTCAGTTTGCGTCTATTCCATTTTTTGAGTTCAACTGTGAAACTTGTGTACCTGCAAAACAATGTCGGGTGTCTTTTCCGACCAGTAATAAAAAAAAGTACGTTTCCTTTACAGCTTGTGCACTCTGATGTTTGGGGACCCAATCCCACCACTTCTATCTTTGGTTTTCGCTACTTTGTGGTTTTTGTGGATGACTATAGTCGTTACACTTGGATCTACCTTATGAAATCAAAAAATGAGGTGCATACTATCTTTCAGACCTTCTATAAAATGGTGTGCAATCAATTGGGCACCACCCTAAAAGTCCTACGCACTGACAATGGGGGGGAATACATGTACAGTGGCCTTGCCTCCTACTTTGAAGAGCATGGAATTCTTTATCAGACTTCATGTGCCGATACACCTCAACAGAATGGGACCGCTAAGCGAAAGCATCGTCATGTCCTGGAGGTTGCTAGGGCACTTCTTCTTGGTACTCGGGTACCTAAGGGTTATTGGGCTGACGCTGTGTTGACAGCATCCTACTTGATAAATCGGATGCCCTCTCGTGTCTTGGGGTCGAAGTCTCCCCTTTCACTCTTGTTTCCTTCCTGTCCTGTGTTCTCCATTCCACCTAAGGTCTTTGGTTGTGTTTGCTATGTTCACGCCCATCACAGGAAGGACAAGTTAAATCCGAAAGCCGTTCGATGTGTGTTCCTTGGCTATTCGTCCACTCAGAAGGGATACCGGTGTTTCCATCCCTCTACCCGTCGTCGGTTTGTTTCTCTAGATGTTACCTTTTTTGAGAGTCTTCCCTTCTTCTCAGTTGATCGGACTTCTCTTCAGGGGGAGCTTGGGAGTATTGACGAGAGTCCGATACCTCCACAGGGGGAGATTCCTCAACCAGTACCCCTTGATTTGCCTGATGAGTCTCCTGTACCTTTGTCCTTATCTCCTACTGACACTGTGCCACAGGATCCGCAGCTGAAGACATATGCCAGACGACGTCAAAAAGAGAAACAATCCACCATCCAAGCTCACTGCCAGGAAATCCAACTCGATCCAGGTAATCGTGTCCTCAGAGATCCTCATGATGATATGTCTGTTGCTCCTACTATCCTTCCCATAGACATTGATGTACCTATTGCTCATCGGAACTGTGTTACCAAGCACCCTATCTCTCACTTTGTTTCCTATCAGCAACTCTCACCATCCTACAGGGCATTTGCTACTTCCCTATCCAGTGTCGCTCTGCCATCCGGTGTCTCAGATGCCCTCAGTTAGCCTCAGTGGAAAGCAACCATGCTAAGGAGATGGCAGCTCTAGAAAAGAATGGTACTTGGGATTTGGTTCCATTGCCTAGAGGAAAGAAACACATGGGGTGCAAGTGGGTATATACAGTGAAATACAAAGCAGATGGAAGCATCGACAGGTACAAGGCCCGTCTCGTTGCAAAAGGGTACACACAGACTTATGGGATTGACTACCAGGAGACCTTTGCTCCTGTGGCCAAGATGAACTCAGTTCGAGTTCTGTTATCTCTAGCCGCAAATTTTTCTTGGCCCCTCCACCAATTGGATGTCAAGAATGCCTTCATCCATGGTGATCTAGAGGAAGAGGTCTACATGACAGGTCCTCTGGGGTTCAGTCCGACTGGGAGTAAGGAACTTGTGTGCAGACTGAAGAAAGCCTTGTATGGGCTTAAACAGTCACCAAGGGCTTGGTTCGAGAGGTTCAGTTCCCCAGTCAAGAAGATTGGCTACTCGCAGAGTCAGGTGGACCACTCTTTTCATTAAGAGAAGTCAAGGTCGTCTTAGTGCTCTTATTGTGTATGTGGATGATATCGTAGTCACAGGAGATGACCCAGATGAGGTTTGCAGATTGAAAAAATACCTCGACACGGAGTTCAAAATCAAGGATCTGGGAACCTTGAGATACTTTCTGGGCATTGAGGTTGCTAGGTCAAAGCAGGGTGTGTTCATCTCACAAAGAAAGTATGTACTTGATCTCCTTCGAGAGTCAGGAAACTTGGGAGCTAAACCAACTGATACGCCTATAGAGCAGCAACATCGGCTGAATCTTGTTGATGAGGATCCCATTGCTGATACAGGCCAGTTCCAGAGACTTGTTGGGCGTCTCATCTACCTTTCGTTGACACGACCAGATATTGCATATGCAGTCAGTTCATGCATGCCCCTCGCTCTCCACATCTTGAAGCAGCACACCGAGTGTTACGTTATCTTAAGGGGGCTCCAGGGAAGGGTATCTTGTTTAGTAAGAATGGACACCTGCGAGTTGAAGCTTATACAGACGTTGACTGGGCAGGTTCAGTCATTGACAGACGTTCCACATCAGGGTACTGTACATATGTGGGGGGTAATCTGGTGTCTTGGCGCAGCAAGAAGCAACCAGTTGTCGCCCGCTCCAGTGCCGAAGCAGAATACCGTTCTATGGCTCGTGGTGTATGTGAGCTTCTATGGTTGAAGACTATGCTCAGTGAGCTCGGATATCCTGTCAAAGGGTCTATGCAACT
Organism: Euptelea pleiosperma; assembly: GCA_035048495.1. Taxonomy (NCBI): domain Eukaryota; kingdom Viridiplantae; phylum Streptophyta; class Magnoliopsida; order Ranunculales; family Eupteleaceae; genus Euptelea; species Euptelea pleiosperma. The sequence goes on from CM068545.1 coordinate 28,050,245, forward strand.
GTATTGTGACAATAAAGCAGCCATCAGCATTGCTCATAATCCAGTTCAACACGACAGGACAAAGCACATTGAGGTAGACCGTCACTTCATCAAAGAGAAGCTTGGTCAGGGACTTATTTGCACACCGTATGTCCATACTGCTGATCAAGTTGCAGATGTGTTAACTAAAAGTGTTACTAAAGGGATCTTAGAGCACCTGTTATCCAAGCTGGGCATGATAGATATCTTCGCACCAGCTTGAGGGAGAGTGTTGTCAGGGACCTACTTGTAATATCTTATATTCTACAGGGGGGCCTTGTAATATTGTAAAACTTCACTTAATATATATATTGGGTGAAATCGTGTAGGCTATTCTAAGCTCTACACGATTTCTCCTCTTCCCCCTATTCTCTTCTCCTCTCCTCTCTTCCATCTCTAACCCTAATCTCTTATCCTAGTTACGATCCAAGATTACAACACCATCGTATTCAATTTTAACCATACGGCCGTAGGGGGGTACAAACATGTGGAGGAGAGGGAGGCAGATTTTGAGTGGTAGAGCCAACATGCATCATAGATGAAATCGAATTCAGAACATTGTGAGGATGAGTATGTTGTGGAGTGTGAATATAATCATTGTAGTATAACCAAAGTCTCCACAAAAGAAGAATTGAATAGTACAGACAAAACTGATGCCAGTCACTCTGATTTTGCTTCTTGAACATAGTAGCCATTAAATGCAGGATATAGTCCTAGAATAAAAGAGACGGTCTGATAGAAGAAAACTAGATCCGATCACTAGAGGGGTACTGAAATAAAGCATGACGCGCATCTTCTGAGGGACAATTGCAACGGGGGCACACATCATCAATCTCAGGGATATGGGAGTGGAGTTTAGCTCGAGTAGGAAGGATATCCCAAAGGAATCTCCAGAAAATTAGTTGTGCCTTGTAAGGAATCTTCAATTTCCAAATAGCCAACTAGAAGGATAGCGAGAATCCTGAGCTTAGCAGGGGTTGCAAAGAGTGACTGATAGACTGGAAAGCCTACTTAACTGAAAACTATCCTTTCGGGTGAGGTTTCCAGAGAGAAGATCCACCTCGAGACGGCCCTTGATGGGGATGTTTTTAATATGGTTGACAGTGGAAGGGAGGAACAGGGAGCGTATCAGAGGCATATTAAATGAAGCCGACGAAGTAAGGAGATCGGATACATGCCTAACAACAAGATCATGAGGTCAAGGATAAAGTTGAAATACTTGGTTCTCCCTTTTCCACATCAATGACAAAAATGGCTGGCCCAAATTAACTCTACTCCTTTCCCCCTTTATTTATTTCTATGTCCTCCATTGTGCAATCGAATACCCTTTCAATCTTTATGTTCTTTGCCAATGGCCCCATGCCCCACATCACCATCACCTCCAACCGTTCTTCAGTGTAGTTACCCCAAGTCTACTGGACCATCTTCTCTTCACTGAAACATAAAATACAACTCCCAATCAACAACCATAATAGAATGGGAATCTTAGTGATACCTCCTTTTACTTTCAATCACACAACTGTAAGATCATTTAACTTCAATGCCCTTACGTAGATTTCCTCTAAACACCCAACAGATACCAACGATAGTGTTGAATATGCTTCGAGTCCACAGATAGAAGGCCAGACCCTTGAAGATGAGACACCATATTTTTTTCCCAAATTTGCCTCCGAAAAGGTGTTCATCAACAACCGCTACCTCTGCAGGGAAACCGGGACATCTCCAACTTGCAAAGAGCCCTTTCTAAAAGTCATAATGAGTTAAGAATATGGCCCTATCTTTAGGGAAGATGGTTTCAAAGATCCATGATATTCATCTATGACTTTGTAGATGAGATTCCAAGAAATATTATGTTTATGCCCACATCAGAGACTACTGCACAACTCCATCTTCTAGAAAACCCTTTATCAGTATTATATTTTGTTTTTGTTATTTCAACTCTGCCTATTGCTTTCGTGGAGCCTAGCAACCTCTCCAAATTGAAAGCCATAGAAGTCCAGAATCTTGGCTAAAAAGTAATCAAATTTTCCCCCTTGTATCTTTGATTGAAAATTTTATCAAAGTGATGTTTTAAACATTTTAAGTCCAGATTTCTCCAACCTCTCTGCCTTCATTCTTCAGGGATAGAAACAAATTTACTTCTAGATTTTCGATACCTCCATCACCTTCAAGAGTCTACCTCTAACATTTTCGTCCTTTCTGCAATTAGGGTTTTTCCATTGCTGTGCATCTTCCATATAAACAATTCTCCATGGATCTGATCATGCTTTGGACAAGACCCTCATCAACCATGGAGCCCCTTTCGGTTATCTTCAAGGCACAACCCCAGGATCTTATCGTCTCCTCCAAATCTAATCTCTTCTTCTCGATCACCATGCACCTTCTCTCCATTCGAGGTCCAGTATCAGGAACACAATAGTGATGATGTTGGCATTACTAACACCTTCTCTTCATCACCTTCTCATTTCCAAATAAAAATATAGGGTCTAATGCACTTTTTTAGCATGGATGTTTCTTCGATAAACTTAATGTTCCAACATATTGACTAGGAAAAGTAATTAACACATAAGAACTCTCATATGGAATATCTTATTTCACATTATTTTGTGTTGACATTTCCAACTGGGCAGAAGGTTAGAACTTCATGTCTCCAATATTCTTTACGGAAAAGGATAATATTGGTTTTTAGGGTTCAAAACAATTAAAATGGTTTTCTGGGTTAGGACATTTTTTACAAAGGTAGTTTAGGCACTGTTTTTCTCTTAATTAGGGCTGTAGAGAAAGAAACATAAGGAAGTGGGAAGTAGTCCAGCCCCATTCGGGTTATTTCTTATCTTTTTGGACTCCCATTCTAGGGTTTCTAAGGTCTAAGTAGGTAAGTCGTTCAAGCTTGAAGCTATGGATTGATGTTCAACACCTTGAAATTACATTTTCGTGCAAGTTCATCGATCATCAGCTGTCTTAGGGGTCCAGGAAGCATATTTGAGGTATTTTCATGTGTTTGGATATTTTTGGTAAGAACTTGAAGATTTAACTTTTTGTATTAGGAACTCTTGCTGTTAGCATTTCGTGTCTATATTTGCTTTCTTGCCTCTTGATTTACATCAATCCTTGCGGATGTTTAACACAAACACAAACGATTGTTGTCTAAAAAGCTAGACAAGTCACTAGAAGCTTAATTGAGTTGGATCTTTTGATACCCAAAGGGACTGTAAACCAAGTTTCCCCAAATCAACAGCCCATGCATCTTCCCAAACAAACACGCCAAGAAGGCAAAAAGAAGAAGAATTGACTACTTCAACTAAAGACTGACAGCTAAAGGTCACCAATCCCGTCACAATAGTTGCTATCACATTTGTTTTCACTCCATGCAACTAATATGCATATTCCATCATGATATAAGCCTCAAAGGTCCAATATCCTTTATTAAATAAACTTAGAACCTCAGAGGTTGAAGGATTACTCTTTTCTTTGTAGACATAAGGGATTCAAATGAAATAGCGGATTCAGAGGGGTAAATACATTGGGATTCTATTCACTTCCACAGTGAATTGGAGAATCAGGAGGATGTGAACAAGATCATACAGCATTAACCCAGATTAGAAAATAATAACCAAGATAGAGGTGTCAATGGAAGCAAAACAAAAGCAGTTTATATTTTGAGGGAGTTAAAAGCATCTGAAACATAAAGTAACTAAAACGAGCTTCCTATTATATATGGCAGTATCATCAAACAACTATATAAAAAAAACTATTCAATGATGAAACTAGATGGTCCTAATCGTGACAGAGTGTATAGCCTCACATGCAATGCCTTCGACTCTAACTGTCGTCGTTTTGCATTCCTTACACCTTCATCGAAGTAGATAGCATCCATGTCATATCTATGGACCAAAAAAAAAGATACAGGACATAAGAAAGAAATTAGCTTCCAAATCCAATCAATCCAATGAAATGGCCTGAATCTAACAATTGCCAATAAGGTGAGTACATCAGATATGCATTATTAATGAACAAATATGATATGATCTTTGTTGCAGATATTTTTACAATAAAGAAAAAGGATGACAGAAAAACGTAAATGTTAAAGAAGCCTTTGGACCTGGTACACAAATGGCTGAATCAATGAGCCGGTTCGAATTTGGCGGTCTGTTGGAAAATAAGGCCCAGCACACTGGACAGCAGACACGCTAACATTTTACTGGTTAAAAGTGTGCATATTAACCTTGATGTTCCTTAGCTTGTTACCAATTTACCATGCATCGATTAGACCCTAAGTGAACCATTTTGGGTGATAGTGCCACCAATTATCTGACATTTGCTTCCTTTTATTATCTAGCTATTAATTTATGGTCATAAAACAATGCACCCATTACCACATAGTTTGCATTAGGTTGACCTTTATGACTGGTTTGGAAACTGTCTGTAGTTCCACAACTGAAGCTCATAGGCAAGATCCACTACTTGCATTAAAATCAAGTAGCTTTTATGTCCACACTCCAGGAAATTTTTGTATGCACTACATATATTAGCCACATAGAGGACATGTTTAATATGGCACAAAAAAACTGTTGCATTAAGTCATATGCAATTGCCTAGAACTTCTACTTTTTGTTCACTTGAGGACATTTGGAAACTCATTGAAATGACATAACACTCCTAGACATGTCCAAACAAAAATGTTATGGTGATATCATAAAAAATTTATCTTGTCAGCATTATATAATGAAGTGCCCTTTCTGTAGGATCACGTTATGTAATAGTTGAATAACCTGTTGTTGAAGCTTTCTTGTAGTTTTAGGATCTAGGGTTTTGATGTGAAGGAGAAGAAAAGGAAGAAAATAGAGAAAGAAAGGAGAATAGGGTTAATTATGTGGTCCTCTCCCCTTAAACTCTTTTATTAATATGACTTATATGCTAATTATGAAAAAAGACAATACTTGTTGATAAATTACAAGTATGCCATTCTGAAAGTGTAATGTACATAGGAAAAATAGAGGGTCATGTCACAACTAACACGTCTAACATAGGGAGTAGAATAATGCTAGCTGCAAGCTTCTCCTTAATAAGATAAATATCCACCTCAATATGTTTCGTCCGCTCATGATGTACATACTTAGAAGCAATATGAATAGCAACTTGGTGGTCATGCTGGAGAGGCATGGGCAAAGTGATAGATACCAAGCTCAGTAAGTAGAGTCCGCAACCACAAAAGCTCGCATGTCCCATGGGCCATAGCTCGATACTCAGCCTCAACACTCGAGTGACAAACAACCGCCTACTTTGTACTTCTCCACGTGATCAAATTGCCAACCAAGAAAGTACAACACCCTAAAGTACTTTGACGAATCAATGGATCAACCAGTCAAGTCAGTATCTAAATATCCAAAAACCTCCAAATGACCATGACATCAATACATAATACCTTGACCACGACACAACTTAAGAGAACGTATTCTATATACAACACCAAGATGAGGAGTACATGTAGAATACATATACTCACAATACTCACACCATAAGCAATGTCCGAACAAGTAATAGTGAGATAGATCAATTGACCAACTAAACACAGATATTATCCCGTATAAAAAAGAAGCTCCCCCTTAGCCGCATGAAGGGACGGAAGATGTAAGAGATGAGACATTGAAGAGAATAGAGAGAGGATGGGTGGTTCGGCCTCCTCCATTTGTATCTATATATTGTGCACTTATGTGACTGTTAGGCCCACTTACAAAAATTAGACAAGCGACACACTAAACATAATAAAGACATAACTAAATAAAGAAAACAAGAACTATAACACTATCATGCTTCATCACTTGTGCACTGAAGATAGCAATAAGTACAAGAAGCTGGTGGAGACTCGGGTACTTGAATTCCTTATTGGGCTTAACTTTGAGTATGAGTTAGCCAGGATACAGGTTCTGAGCAGGGATTCTCTGCCCTCGCTCAGTCAGGTGTACTGCGCAAAGCGAAGAGAGCCGACGGAGTGTCATGGCACCATCCCCAGTTACTGATAGGTCTTCCCTTGTCTCCGTTTCCCAACGCTTTCAGAAGGGCAGGACTTTGCCTCCAGCCCCGCCTTCTACTGGGAGGTTTCCTGATCAGGACAAGCCCAAGTGTGACCATTGTGGCCGTCGCGGACATCTGAAAGTGTTGGGACTTGCATGGTCGTCCGCCACGATCCAACCAAACATTGCTCATAGTGCTAGTCCGGCACTTCAGTAGATGCTCCCCATGTCACTCCCACTTGGCCCTTTTTGCTTATGGACACTCAAGATCCTTCTTCCTCTACAGTCCCAGTTCAACAAGCCGAGATTGACAACATTCGGCAATTTCTTGCTCAGTTAGAGGGCCCTTTATGCCACATCCACCATCTCCTTTGCTCTGTCAGGTACCATAAGCAATGCTCAACATGTGTTTACTCCTTCATCCAGTCCCACTTGGATTATTGATTCAGGTACCTCCGAACACATAAATGGTATGTCTTCATTATTTTCTTCATATTTTATTTGTTTGAGTCATGATAAGGTTAAAATTGTTGATGGTACCTTCTCATCTGTGTCTAGGAAAGTGAATGTCAATCTCTCTCCCCATCTTTCCATATCATCCGTTCTACATGTTCCTAAGTTTACTTCCAATCTTTTATTTGTTGGTTCCCTTACCAAACGTTTGAATTGTAGTATCACACTCTTTCCTTCTTCGTGGCTTTCAAGACCTGGATACGAAGAGGACAATTGGTACTGGACGTGAGGCTGATGGTCTATACCTCTTGGATGAACATCCTATTGAGCCTACAGCACTGTAGTCTCGTAGTAGTAGTCGACTCAATCTAGAGTCTATTTTGTGTTGGCATGCACACTTTGGTCACATTTCTTTTCAGTACTTGAAACTTTTATTTCCTACTTTGTTTCTATGTTAGAACTTCATTGTGAGCTTGCAAAACATTGTCGTTCATCTTATCCTTCAAGGGATAATCAGAGTTTATTTCTTTTTAATTTGATATTGTGCATCCTAATGTTTGGGGACCTGCTCATGTTGCTTCTCCTTTTGGCTTTTGCTATTTTGTTAACTTTCTTAATGATCATACCAAATGTACGTGGATCTATCTTATGAAAATCAAAGATGAGATATATTTCATCTTTAAAAAATTTTATAAGATGGTTCAGACACAATTTGGTGTCCAAATCAAGATTCTCCGCACCGACCAAGGTGACGAATATATGTATGGAGATCTGCAACATTACTTAGTTGAACATGGGATTGGCAATCAAAAATTTTGCAGTTACACCCCCTCAACAAAATGGTGTCGCTGACAAGAAGAATTGCTATATTCTTGAGGTAGCTCGCTCCCTTCTCTTTGGTAGCAATGTTCTTAAGTCTTATTGGTCTAATGCTATTCTTGTTGTTGCATATCTCATTAATCACATGCCTTAACGTTCCTTGCACTTTAAGACCCCTTCTCAGATCCTTAAACCAAATTGTTCTTTGTTTTTAATTCCTCCTCAGTATTTGGTTGTGTATGTTTTGTCCACATTTTGGGTCCAAATCGTACCATGTGGATCCCAAAGCGCTCAAGTGTATCTTCATTGGATATTCTTCCTCACATAAAGGATACAAGTGTTATCACCCCTTGTCTGGCAAGAAGGTTGTCTCCATGGATGTCACTTTTCGAGAGGATACCCATTTCTTTCTCCATGCCTCTCTTCAGGGGGGAGACGTAGTGAAAAGATGTCTTTTTTTTTTATAAGTGGTAAGTATCATAAAAAGGGACGAATCCCGAAAAGAAACAAAAGAAAGGCAGATCCCTCTCTCTATACACCTTGAGAGGAATCCCCTAGAAGGTCATTCCATCTAAATACAAAGGAGTCGAAAAAAACGCCTACGAACTCTAGGGAAACAGAAGACCAAAGATATAACAAGGCTTTGATACTCAAACTCAGATCTGAAATTGGATATTCTTTTCCCTTAAAGATTCTTAAATTTCTTTCCTTCTACACTGTCCACATCACAGCGAAGGGAAACAACTGCCATAGAAGACGACCTTTCCAGAGAAAATGGCCATTGAGGTACCGAGAAACAACAAGGTGATCAATCGTCTGAATTTTATCAAGGCTCGTTGTCCAAGCGAAGAACTTCACTTTGGAGGGGATAGGGGCCTTCCAAATAATGGGGCCTGGGGGAAAATCTTGCTCTAAATGAGAGCATTGCTCATAAAAAGATTTGACCGAGAATGAACCTTTGGGATTCCACTTCCACATTCTTTTATCATCTTCTAGTGACAAAACCGGGATGTCGCCAACTTGACGAAGAAAGGAGGCAAGACAGTCCATTTCCCAATCATAGACATGTCTACGAAACCCAAAATTCCAGGAAGTCGTGCCATCTTGAATCTCTACACACTCTAAAACAGAGGCCCATTTCCGATCAGATAGAGTATACAATCATAGACATGTCACCCTTCCTGCTATTCTTCCAACACCCGCTCTTCTGGTCAATATGACTGACCGACTTACTACTGAGTTTGACAATAGTGTCGGTACTCAGGCGGAGCCTAAAGTCTATGCAGAAGAGGGAAGGCCACAACTGCTGATCCATGCCCAGTGATACCATCCTTGGATCCAAGTAATACCTCACTCTCTGAGCCTTTTGTGCCATATGTTCCTGTTATTGACTCTACTACTGATGTTTGTGCTTCTGACCCTCCTACGGCTCTTAGAAAGGGTACGAGGAGCTGTACTCAATACCTTCTCAGTAACTTTGTTTCATATGAGGCCTTGACTCCATGTTACAAGTCATTTGTTACTTCGTTGTCCACCATTTGTATACATTCCTTAGTGGCAGAAGGGTTGAAGCATCCTTAGTGGAAGAATGCAATGGTTGAAGAAATGAAAGTCTTAGAAAAGAATAATACTTGGGAACTGGTTGACTTACCTAGAGGAAAGATACACTATGAAGTACAAAGCAGATGGGTAGTAGAGAAGTACAAGGCAAAATGGTAGCCAAAGGATACTCACAAACATATAGCATTGACTACATGGCGACATCTTCCCCAATTACAAAACTGAACTCCATAAGGGTGCTCATATCTCTTGTTGCAAACCAATCGTGACCTTTACATCAGCTTGATGTGAAGAATGCATTTATTCATAAGGATCTAAAAGAAGTGTACATGTTTCTTCCTCCAGAATTCATACCAGCAAGAGGTGATAGAAAAATGTTCAGACTGAAGAAGTCCTTATATGGGCTAAAGCAGTCTCCTAGAGCATGGTTTGAAAAGTTTACCCAAGAAGTGAAGAATATGAGTTATACCCAAAGCCAAGCTGATCATACCTTGTTTGTTAGGCATCATGGAAAGAGCACCACTGCTCTTATTATCTATATGGATGATATCATTGTGACTAGCAATGATGTTGAAGAAGTTGCAAAGCTAAAAAAATATCTAGCTGGCATGTTTGAGATAAAGAATCTAGGACCCCTAAAGGTTACAAGACCAAGTCAGGGGATCTTCATCTCTTAAAGGAAGTATATTCTTGATCTGTTAAAGGACACTGGAAAATTAGGGGCCAGACCCACTGACATGCCTATAAAACAGAATCACAATTTGGGTGTGACAAGTGGTGAGTTACTGAAGGACGTTGAGAGCTTTCAGAGATTAATCGGGAGGTTGATTTATCTCTCTTTGACCATACCAAATATTGCATATGCGGTCAATGTGATAAGCCAGTACATGCACTCACCTAGAGACATTCACTTGGAGGCAACACATGATTTTGAGGTATCTCAAATCCTCCACTGGTAGGGGACTTCTCTTCAAGAAAAATGGTCACATGAGAGTGGAGTTGTACACTGATGCAAATTGGGCAAGTTCCAAGTATAACAGAAGATTCACATCAGGGTATTGCACATTTGTTGGGGGTAATCGTGTGACATGGAGAAGCAAAAAGCAACATGTGGTTGTACGATTCAGTGCAGAGGCTGAGTTTCGAACTATAGCTCATGACTTGTGCGAAATATTGTGGTTGAAGATCTTAGTAGCTGAACTAGGATTCCTTGTTACTGGCCTAGTGAGCTTGTATTGTGATAACAAGGCAGCAATAAGTATTGTTCATAATCTAGTTCAGCATGATCGAACAAAGCACATTGAAGTAGATCGACATGTCATACGCGAGAAGATTGTTACTAGGGAAGTTTTGTACTCCCTTTGTGAGGACTGAAGAGCAAGTAGTGGATGTGTTTACTAAGAGAGTTCCTAGTAATCAGTTACACCGGTGTCTTAGTAAGTTGGGCATGATAGATATCTAGGCACCGTCTTGAGGGAGAGTGTTGTCAAGGTAGTATTGTAATACCTTGTTTAGTTGTAAGAGGCATACTTTTCCATGTAAAGTGCTTTTGATATAAATAAGAAGAATGGAGTCATGTGACACACCTGCTCTCACTTTTTAATAGTGTAGAAGTGACCCCCTATCAAACTTTATGGAGGCTGACGTATAGGCTGAGAGAAAGTAAATTAGCTCTGGGTGATTAAACATTCCCAAACCATTCAATTAAAAAATGAAGACAATTTAAATTATCTACTGCTTGCATATGTGATAGCACATGCAAGTCTTTACACTTCTATGATGCAAAAAATGCAAAATGAGAAATATGATTTCACCAGGGTGTTTGAGGATGACAATTACTGAGAAGAATTATGTCACATGAAACAAACATATCAAGGCTATCGGAATATGACATCGTTGTTTGTGATCAAGCTTTTCTTGAAAAGAGGATAAATTTTATCAAGCTACTAGATGAGCAATCCAGAAGTGAGTCCAATTGGAGGTATCACAGAGGAGGAAGGTCTATATCTGCTATTGAACTGCTACAAATACCTACATTGGCAAGCTTATCTGCTTTAGAATTCCCTTCTCTATGAATTAGAGATGCACAACCAATCACAAAATTAAATAATGATTCCATTCCCTGAATTGGAAGAAGGAATCTTCCAAGAGAGGGAGAGTTATTCTATACATGTGTTATATCGTTTTTAAACTATGGACGCTCAACAAATTCTATTATTTTGATGAGCACTTTGATCAAGCACTTATCAAAATCTACCAAGAAAATCCCAATATTTCACCACGACTCATTGTTATAAAATAAAAATAAATTAATAATTAAATATTCAGCCGAGTCCCCGAATCCTATTTTTTGGGGTTTGCCGAGTCCAACACCTCATATCCGTGTCAGACTCCGACACACGTGTCCATGCCCATGCAGATACCCAAAAAAAACATTAGCTGATTCTTTCCAATTTTCGAAACTTCAAAGGTGCAACTATACAACAGTAACAGAACAAAACAGGTGATAAAAGTTGAAGTCATGGCGATCTCAAGATAAGTATATAACCATAGTTCACAAGGCAAATCTCCCATGGAATGCATATGGGTAGAAATAAAATCATCATAGTGTTCTGGATAGTTCAGCATCATTTTACATTTGTAAGTAATCGACTATTCGACTTTATACAAACTTTGTCAGAAACATATGCAGCCTTACTCTGAAAAATAAGTCTCTATGATTGAGCTCAGCTTTTTCCCAAATCCTGGTACTGGACCAGTTTGAACTGCTTCCTCCAGCGCCAACCAATCCTAAAACACACCAACAATAGGTCATTAAGTGTTATGAAAAACTTACCAATCAGAGACAAGAAGCTGCAGTAAAGCATGTAGATGCTCCAGTACCTGATCCGAGGTCAAACGACTGAGCTTTTCATTTGCAATCTCTTCACACCGAACAGTGGCAACCATCACCTAAATAAAGGACAAAAGTTGATATAATTGTGAATGAGGACTAGCCAAATTCTTTCCATGCAGCAAGTGACGTAAAATATAAACACCTTGTGAGCAGGAAGGTCAAGATCCTTATTCTCTCTTATAACTTTCCATATCTGCTGTGCACTGAAAGAAAACGCTGAAGCAGGGACCGCGCCCCGCCTATCACCAGCAAGCCCTCCTGGGGCAATAGAATTGAAAAATCGCTTTCGTAGTTGTGCAACCTGTATAAGACAGCATATCAGGATGTAACTGCCATCTGTAAACTTTTAGTAACATATCTTCAAATATTTCACATCAATAGTAGTTTCTCCAACAGATTAATGGAGGATATGGCCCTGCATTGAATGAAGAGGCGGAACAGAATTCTTCTAGCTGGCTCAATAGTTGGGTGATGATGATGATGATGACGATGATATCAATAACAATGTTCCTTATCATCTAATTGCACGTATAAATACCTCAAATCCACAACCAAAGGACTTGTATTTAAGCAACACTTTCACATATTGCAAAAGTCATATACAATATAACAGTCCAAAGTCATGTGGAGTAGTGAAAATTGTTCATTGTATTTGAGGAGCTACCTGTTCTTTGAACTGCTCTTCCTTCTGTTCATAACTGGACATAGCTGTGACCTCCACCTTTAAGTGAAAGTATTGTGTACATCAGAATGGAATAGGTAAAAGCATTTTTTCCTAATAAATAAACAACAAACACATACACACATATTAACTTTCTCCAGTTCAGTTGATGACTCACGTTAAAAAATTCACTGAGAGGAGTGTCCTTGTGGGCCTGGGGCTTAGAAACAGTATCCCATATCTGCAGAAATAGTTACAATGATAATGTAGAAAAAGAGTGAAAATTACTTACCAAAAATAAGAAAATTCAAGCTATAAACCATAACAAAAGGAAAAGAGAGACAAACGTACCTTCTGAATGTCCTCCCTTAGAACTGGCTCTAAATGCTCGAGCGGAGTCTACATGGACAATCATGAAAAAGATAAATATTAAAAAAGGAGCCACAATGTGCATTCAGCAAGCACTGCCCAAGGTAGTGCAACAAAAAATTTCGCAGAAAGATTTACTATTTGATCACAAACCTTTGTTTTATCACGAATAACAAAGATCAATGTTGTTTTGCGAGGACTAAATAAACGCATCATGACCTACAACCCAAAAAAGTCTAGATTGTAATTAAATAAAGAGCACTTCATGGACTGTTGAATACGTGTGAAATACATTGAATAGGGAGTACCTGAAAAACTGTTTTTAGAAGAGGTTTGTTGGCAGCGTGCTCCCGACCAATATCATGGCACCACCTAGATGAATCACTTATAATGATCAATTACATCAACCTACAAACAAGTTCAACCAGAGGGAAACAACTAGCAGGTCTCTCTTGCAGAAGGAGCAGAAAGTCACAAGTGTAAAACTTGCGAACTCACATGTTTACCAGTACAATGTCTGAAATTGCCAAAGCAAATAGGGCACTCTGTTTCTCAAATGCTGTATCATCCTGAAATTAATAAATATGAGATATTACTTACAATGAATCTCAATAAGCACAACTACCACTTCACTAATTCATTTATTTTGATAAGGATGAAGGTCATATTAATAAGGGAAGAAACCCAACATACAAAACTGAACAAGGCTGATAGAGAGAAACCGTTGCACTAGCAACAAGAAAAAAGTTATAAAAAAGCTCCCACTTCGAATATATCAAAAGAAGGAGCCATCAGGTATAAGATCCCATCTGTGGAGCAAATCAGCAAAACCGAATCCCTTTAAATTCTTGAGAAAGGAGACCCCATTTAAAAGCAAACCTTCGATCTTGTCAACCACTGCATCAACCAATTTATACTTGTATCTATAAATAAACCAATTCATACTTGTCCACAAAAGGTGCCTGTTTCCTTCCCCTTCCAAATGGACCAACTAATGGCAAATGGATGTAATCTCTATAAATACATCCTCCAGCTTCAAAAGTTCCACAACCATCCTTGGATGCATTCCATCAAACTTCTCGTAATGGCACAATTGATACCAACGATCCGCAAAAATAGTTTTCCAAACATAAGTTACACACTTACGATCTACGTAACAATTACCTAGCACTTCTAGAGTTTTATGTCGTATTGGACACATCAACACACAAATACGCGAGTCAACACATCCCGACATCCTGACATGTGTGATGCTTGTGCACCTTGTTAGATATTATGTTATGTTTCTCAGTGGGTTTTATGTATGGATGTATGGGGGGTATTATTGTCATTACATGTTCTTTTCTGTTTTAAGTGGTTCAATATATAAATAGGGGAACACGACTAGGCCATTATGCTAAGACGTCAACTCCCCTCTTCCCCAATTCTTCCCTCTCCCTCTTCTATATGAAACCCTAAATATCTAACATGGTATCGGAGCCTGGTTCTGTACTGATTTAGGGTTTCATATTCTTCTCCATTCTTTTTTTTTTCTCTTCTTTATCTATGGTGGAATATTAAAATCAAAGGTTTGCCTGTGAAACCCTAAATTTCTTTTTAGGGTTCATGTGTAAGCCAGTTCGTGCTCAACTCTTGGGGAGTAGGGAACTCCCTAGTATGACTAAAGTCTTTGCCCGAATTCAATGCGCCTCAGTGTCAGAGGTTGGTGGTGGATCTACTGACAAATCAACGTTGGTGGTTTCTAATGGCCATGGTGGTCGTAATAGAGGACGTGGTGGTAGCAAAGGTGGTAGAGGAGATCGTGGAGGAGATCAAGTGGTAGTCGTGGGCGAGGTCGTGGTGGACCTCGTTATTGTACACACTGTGATATGGATGGCCATACAGTGGATTATTGTTGGGATTTACATGGTAAACCAGCCAACTGGGCGATCCATGCTTCGTATAGTGATAGTGAGAACGCTACCCCTGGTTCTACATCTGGTGCACCTTTCAGTCGTCAGTGGCTAACTCGAAGGTTGTGACTATTTCTCGTGACGAATATGCCAAACTCATTCAATCACAGTAGTCTGGTGCTTCATCCTCCAATACTACTACTCTTGCTTACTCGGGTATTGTATGTCTTGCTTCCCAAGTTTATAAGTCTTCTTCTCCTTGGGTCATTGATTCTAGAGCCTCATATCACATGACCGGGACTATAAGTGTGCTTTCCTCCATCCAGTATACTTCTTCTTCTCAATGTGTTACCTTAGTCGATAGCACAACTTCAAAAATGTCCAGTATAGGTCAAACCTCTATTAGTCAGTCTTTACCTTTATCTTTTATCATGTCTGTTCCTAAATTTCCATTCAGTCTTATGTCTGTTAGTAAACTCACTAGATTGTTGGATTGTCCAGTGACATTTTATCCTCAAGACGAAGAAGAGGATTGGTGGAGGGCGTGAGTCTGGTGGCCTCTGCTAATTTGATAGTGAGGGGGATGTAGGACATTTAACCAATACTCCCCAAAAGTCGCAACTGTTGGTAGCATGAGATTAAATTCCTTTATCTCATAGGATCTATCCAGGTTCTCGGTCGACACGACCCCTCGTGGGCCCATATCACACAAGCCACCCCACGAGAGATTCGCATCGAATTAGCTTAGCTTCACACCAAGATGGAGTGGTTTCACACCACGAGAGAGTTCCTTAAAGAGAAAATCAATATGAAAATTCATTAATCAAGTCATTCCTCAAATCGAAGCTTACAACCCTATTTATAAAGCCATCTAACTCGACTTTCCTAATTCTAATCAAACATAAAATAAGAAAATCCTAATACACGTTAACTACTGCAATCGATAATAAAAGCCTAATTGGAAACACAATCTAACTTTAATTGGGAAAAATCCTAATTAAACTAAAATAATAAATCCGAGCAAATCTTCATGGGGCCCACTTGCTTCGGGCACAAATTCGGCGTAACGCAAACCATTAGAATGGGATTGAAAATTTCCAAGAGCTCTAATTTAATCACATTTAACAATTAAAAGTAGCAGTGAACTCATATAAACTTGGAGCACTGTACCAAGCCATTTCAAATAATTTCAGTTCCTCTTTGTGACACCCTTCCCAAACACTCCATCCTTTCCAATTGTCATTTACCGTCATCGTTATCATCATCATCATGAAAGCCTTAACCAACTATTTCGGGTTGGCTACACGGATCCTATTCTACCATTCTACCTATGTTTCATGGATTCTTCTAAATAGGCTGAGTTCCAAATTCTTTTTTTTTTCACTTCTTTGCTTACTTAGAAGATATTAATTAACAGTTTCCATAGACTATGAGTTCTACCTTTTACAATTGAAGTTTTCTTTGCAACAAATATAGCATTAAATCATAAGATTCCTATCACAATATCCATTATTACATAAAAAAGAATTTATTGAGTTTCACATTGTTTAGAGTGTATTGTGATATTGTCAAATCCACAAATCATATTTTTCAAGGCTTTTCGAATCACTCCAAACCTGTGTCGGACTCTGACACCCGTACCTGTATCAATGCAACATAGCATTCTACCAAGGTCCATATCAATCGCACTACGTCAATTGGCGTCCTTTTTCTACCTTCCTCTCATTCTTTTAGAGCCCTCAACTTACACCAGAATATTTCTCACTAATGGACTCAATAGTCTTTGTTGCACATGACAAAATCATCTTAATCAGCTCTTACTTATTTTATAAGCTATATGGGGATACTCCTAGGTTCCCACGGATGCACTCATTTTCTGATTGTCTTTCCTAGTCTTTGCAACCATCCATCTCAACATACTCATATTGGCTACACTCATTTTATGTACATGCTTCTTCATCGCCTAAAATTCTGCTCCATAAAGCATCCCCAACCATAATGCCATCGTAGAGAAGTTCTTTTCTACTATGATCAATATGTTGCAATCAGAGAGCACTCTAGAAGATAACTCCACTTTAGCCCCCTAACTCTAATTGCATACATATATAGTTTTTGTTTTTAACATAAACTCTTATTCCAAGATGGTTCACTTCATACCATGTAGGAATACAGTTGACGCTTCACATTTGGCCAGGATATTCTTCAGGGAAATTGTGCATCTACATGGAGTTCCTAGGTCAATCACTTCAAACCGTGACACCAAATTTACGAGTCATTTTTGGCGTACATTATGAAAATGGATAGGAACCACATTGTTGTTTTCCAACGCGCATCACCCACAAAAAGATGGTCAGACGGAGGTTGTCAATAGAAGCCTTGGGAACTTACTACACAACATTGTTGGCGAGTATGTATTACAATGGGATGAGGCTCTTCCTTAAGCCGAATTGTTTTTTAACAACACGGCTAATTGCAGCATTGGGAAAAGTCTGTTCAGAGTAGTTTATGGGCGTCTGTTAACCCATGCTGTTGATTTAGTGCCACCGACAAGTGATGATATCAACGCATATGTTGAACACATTTGAGAAGTACAACAGCGACAATGGGAGAGAATTGAGGAAGCTAACCGGTGATACAAAGCTATGGTCAATGAACATAGAAGGACCATATCTTCAATGAAGGAGATTGGGTTTACGATCTTAGGACGAGAGAGACTCCCTAGAGGTACATATCATAAGCTGCAAACGAAGAAGATAACTCCTAGATTTTGAAACAAGTGAACAATAATGCTTATCACAATCGTTTCCCCGATGATTGGGATATTTCTCCAATCTTAGATGTGTCAAATATTTATGCTTTCATGGAGAAATACAACAAGATCTGGAACTACAACAAGACCAAAACTTTCCATAGAAGTAGAGGGAGGAAATTGATCATTTGATGGCTATAAAGATCTTGAAGGCACAGCAGAGACATCATCCACAATTCTTGGTAAAATGGAAGAATCGACCTAATTCGAAGAATACAAGGGTGAGAGAGGGCATATTACGTGAGGACTGCAACTTGTTGGTGGACTCATATGACTTGACAAACTTGACAGGGTTGAGTTCTTTCTAACCTGGAGAGGATGACACATGCCAGTTTTAGTGGGTTCTAGTTTATTTGATTTTCTTTTAAAAGTTGAGTTAAAATTAATTAGAAGGTACTTTGGTACATCACTAACTAGTTCTAGGAGTATTTACGTTTTATGCCATTAATGAGGGATAGTTTAGATATTTTTCATTTTTTTAAAGTATAAAGAGACCATTTAAAGTTGTATAAGGAGATTATTCACTATTTTTGAGTTTTGAGAATTGAAACAAACCCTAAGAGGATGTTTTGGGGACTATTCTCAACTCCTACTGAGTTCTTTTTGCTTGGTAATCTCTGTTTCTTCTTATTTTTACTGGATTTATTTCAGTTCTGTTAGTGTCTTGCATCACGTCCACACACAATAGACACTAGGGGATCTCTTCCTGAATATGAGCAAGTAATTCATCCATAACTAATACAAAAAGATGTAGGCCTAGAGCCGACCCCTGGTGTAAATCCACGATTATTAGCCATTGACCTCTTCACCAATTGTTCGCATGCTAGTTACAACTCATGCATATCCCTCATGATGTTGATATACCTGCCCAAGACTCCTTTTTTCTCTAATACACATTAGATTATCTTTCTAAGAACTC
Organism: Euptelea pleiosperma; assembly: GCA_035048495.1. Classification (NCBI taxonomy): domain Eukaryota; kingdom Viridiplantae; phylum Streptophyta; class Magnoliopsida; order Ranunculales; family Eupteleaceae; genus Euptelea; species Euptelea pleiosperma. Next base: position 28,068,655 of record CM068545.1, read on the forward strand.
TTACCTTCTAAGATGCCTAGATACGGGTATGGATACAGACACTCACAACTCTTCATTTACCGAAATCCAAGACATGGATATAAATACAGGTGCCCCAACCAATAAATTCAATACCATACATTAATTTTTAGTTTTTTAAGCTAAGTATCTTTATTTAATATTCACATCATGCCAAATATAATGAAATTTCTAAACTTTCAAAGTTTCTTACAATTAAATTTGTTATGATACATTATTTATATCTTCTTGACATAAGGAATAAGGAAACTGTTAGGAATTAGAAAATACACAATAGCATAATAAAAAGTGAGAATTGGTGACATAAAAGTATCCACGTAGTATTCAATACCAATATCAGTATCGACATGATACAATATAGGTACGATAGTCATATTGAAGTATCAAGGTATCATGCAAGTAACATTATTGTAAACTTTCACTAGATCAACAAAGATAAGGTGGACAATTCTTACTCCTCTCTAAACATTTAATCAATTGTCTAAATAAGAAGATATCCTCAACCAATGAAATTATACTGTGAATTATTCTTAAATTATTAGTACTTCGGTTACTTATGCCAGTATGTGTTGAATGCTATTGATATTGCATATACTGCTCCAAATGTTTATTTCTTGTGATAATGAGTTATGAGTGTCTTGTCATGCTTCCTGTATCATATCCTAAAAATCAGTATATCTCCAATGTTTTGGCAAAAAAATTCCCAGTTTCTCCAAGTTATTGATTTTATTACAGAAATTCTCCAAACCGAATTGAACTTCTCCAAATTAATTATGAATTTCAACTGACCAACATTTAAGGTGAAGTCAATGTTTAGAATCTTGCTTGTAATGACCACATTATGGCTCACGAATAGTTGTTGATGTTACTCAACTATAGCTTTGCATCTGTTTCGAACTCCACCCTCTAAAGCTTTCATAATCAACTAAAGATGCTCCCTCCTTGAGGGTAAGTGCTCTGTAGGACAAGAGCTTCGGCTTCTTTGGCAAAGGCTGCAAAGAAGATGGTCGCTCACCTATGATAAGCTACCTTTGTGATCTTTAAACTACTACACCCACCCCAACAACATGTGCTCGATCCAAGCAATATGCATCAACGTTAACCTTAAACCAATCTATTGGTGGAGTCCAAGAGAGTGATTCATATTTGTTGTGGCGGCCATTAACGTTTCATCATGTCCATGATGACTACTTAATGGTCAAACTAGGTGAGATATTAGAGCTTGGATCAAGGTCAATACCCACTTCAATGACCTTGTTAACCCCTCAAAAACAATTCAATACCCACTTCAATGACCTTGTTAACCCCTCAAAAACAATAAGGCAACAATTGTTTCATATAGCCCAACTAAAACTTGTAAATTTATACTTTTTGTATTGTCAATTCCATGATTTCGATTGTAACCGCTTGTGAGTTTGACTTGGAGAATTCTGAAGAAGAGTGTATTGAAGACTATCGAAGACAAATTGAAGATTTAAGCCTAAAGATCTGAGGAAAAACTTCTCCATGGCACTTGGCAAGGTCCCTACTTGTTTAGTGAATCCCTAACCCTTTCCAACTTTTATTGATATCGGTCGACCGGTCCTTTAGCATACCTTTGTTCTATAAAATATCATCTTACCTTGACTATTGCCTAAACCGGTCAACCGGTCTAGAGAGACCGGGGTTGATTGGTCTCTTTTGTTTTGTCCAATTATCATCATCCACCTAGACCGGTTGACCGGTCTCTCCTTCTTTGCCCTGATTTGTGATTTTTTGTGTAAGGGAGACCCGTCTATTGACCGGTCGACCCGTCCGCGTGCATACTTTCGACCAATCAAGAAGCACACGATTGCCTATAAATGCTTGATTTTCTACCCCATTGTTTCACAAACTCTTATGCCTAAAAAATACACCAGTTTTAGCCAAAAAATAAGAGTTCCTTCTGTTTGAAAATCTCCCCTGTTCTCTCAATCCTCTCTTACCTTGGAGATCTTTTCAAGACTTGTTTGCATCATCTTGAATACCATTACATCTGTCTTTCCAAGCCACTAGGAAGTGCAAAAGTGCTTGGCTCAAGCTTTATCAAGAAGCTTCATCTCCTCTCACATCTTGCTATCTTGAGAGGTAACTTTGTTATCTGTTTGTTAGCCTATTGGAGAGGATCTTTGCATTCTTTATTGAACATATTTTCTTTAAAAGTTTAATGAGTTTGGATTCTTTCATAAACCTCATTTGTACGATTTATACTTGAGTTGGGTGGATTCTTCACTCGTTTAAGCTTAGTGGATATCTAGGCTTTGGTGGATTCTCGATTGTGTTTGAGCTGGGTTCTTAACCCTATTCTTTCAATTTTGTAAGTTGTTATTTAAATTGATTGAATATAAAAGGTGTTAGCTTGTTGGAGCTTTTTGAGAGTGGATGTAGGTGTAAATACACCGAACCACTATAAATTTTGATCACGTGGATTGTTTAAGTCTATCAGTCTATCTCCATCTTGCTTTCATTAGGTAAATATCTAAGTATTATTTTTATTATCCTTACTTTGTTTATTCTTGCAATTCTATTAATCAACTTAGCATAATTAAACCTTTAGGACTTCTCACAGTGGTAATAAGGGAATTTCAAAACTTGCACAAAGGACACCCCACTCATTGGGATCGAGGGATGGAATATCAAGTGCACTTAGCTAGTAGCTAACCATAGAAATGTCATCATGTCGTCAAAGCCATCCACCCTAATCAAGAAGAGGGATTTGAACCAAACACATTAGAAACGGGCATCTTAATAACATGATGTGTTCAACAGTTCCTCCTCCACAAATCATATTTGGCATTGCCAAATCCTCAAATTGAATGAATTCTTTGAGTCCAGCTCTGGTTGGGATGAACTTGTTTGCACACTTCGCTCAGAAATATGAGCTACAATCTCATAAAGAATATGTTATCTTTTGGTCCACCATCACTAAATGTATAGTTATTTTGTTTTCTTTTTTGTATTGATTAAGAATAATGCTTCATCATGATTGTCTAAGTACAACTCACTTCTTTTTGTAGTTACCACGACCAAAAGGAAGAAAGAACAAAACACCATAAAGCGACATTACAAATTTTTAACATACCAACTCTTTGACTTAAGAAGACTTTCACCAATCCACCAAGTCTAAGAACCAAGGAGATTCTGAGCACATGTTTTCAAATCTAAATAGCAAGGGGGCACTAAATGCCTCAACACAAGCAACGAAGAGCTATTGTTAAAACTAGTCAAAGAATATCTTCTTTTATTCCTACCAAAAATTGTAATCCCCTATTATAAGGAAATATATCCACATGATATATCAAGTAAATCTTTTTGGTCAAAGAGGTCTCCTACATGAGGAGGACATATTAGATGGCCCAAATTAATATGAATGCTAGAGTAAAGTCTAAAACCATAATAACTAAGTAATATCATAACCATTTAAGTTTCAACAAAATGTTTATATATAGCCAAAAATATGGTCTAAAATAGCAGTAATTTTTTTTCCTCCTTCCATAAGTTGGATTATTGTGGGTTAATATTGTATTTCCATTTTGAGAGACAAAATGCCCAAACCACTGTTGTCTTTCAAAAGTGATAACCCCCCTCAATCCAATCTAATATAAATCCAGACCACCGAATATCAGTTTTAATACATATAATGTGCATATTGTCAATAAAAAGAACAGCAGTTGAGGATCAAAGTCACAAACCTACCACAGTCCTACCTCATCTACCCCAAGAATATGTCAAGGAGATGTGAATATATGCACAGTTTTTTTGTCAGAGATAGAATTAATTTTAATGTGAATAGGTCTCCGCAGGTGTCAATTATGGGTATGGGGCTCTTTATTTTGGTTTTGGTGTCGAGCTAATACTATGACATCCATCTGCTGATATTCCTTCTAAAGCAAATACAGCATCAAATCTGTCAAAGACCCATACATTGCTACAGGCAACAACATTTTGAAAGTAAATTAGAGAAGCCCACATTTCACATATCATTTCTTCTTAAAAGAAAAGTCACAAAATTAACATGAGGATCATCACCTCGCCTCTTTCCCTTCCATCAGTGCCCTCCAAATCCATGGCAATTGTGCAAGGCTCAATACCAACACATTTCGCTATCCAAATGCCCTTGGTAGTTTGATTCCTGGAACAAAATGAAATTACATCACTTTTCTCTCGTACAGTTGTATTGCCGTATTGCAGTGAATGCAATTAACAACACAAGAAGGATAAATGTGTTACACTTTTGATACTTCAAAACATGGGGAAATGAGATAGCTACCTTCCCTTGAAAGCATCCATCTCCCTGAAATTGGTATGGAAAAGATGGTTCAATAGGGTGCTCTTCCCTGTACAACAGAAAAAAGGACCATTCTCTAAGTAAAAGAAGAAAAAGGGAACAAAAAATCAAAACATCCTCAAATGTCTACCGACTCAACTATTGCTCCTAAATAATTTTTATGACAGGCACAAACATCAAATGGAGAAAAGCGTGATAAAACTGAAGCAAAATTCCACATAAAAATAAGCCAAGTAATTTCACCTATAAACTCACATACAAAAGTAGCTCTTTCAATCTGAAATGCATATAAATCAGTGTTCTCTGGTTTGGTCAGGATGTAACCTCTGGCTACCCCTCGGTGGATTGGAGACTAGCGTGCTCTCCAAAGAGAGTAGGAGGCCTCAGAATCAAGAACCTTAAATGTATGAACAAAGCTTTGCTCGGTAAATGGTTATGGAGATTCGCTAAGGAGATTGATAGCCTATGGAGGAAGGTTATAGCAGCAAGGCACGGAGCGAATCCGAGGGGTTGATTCAGTAGAACAGTCCGATCTTCATATGGTTGCGGAGTTTGGAAAGGCATTCAAAGGATGACGACCGATTTCCTAGAGGGTTTCAGATTCAAGGTTGGCAAGGGGGACAGGGTGAGATTTTGGAGCAATGTGTGGTGAGGAGACAAGGCTCTCATGGAAGAGTTCCCCCTCCTTTACACGATCTCGGATTTGAAAGATAGCATCGTCCAGAATGTCATGGTGGAGGAAACCAACAGGGTCTCTTGGAACCTTGGATTGAGACGTCATCTAAATGATTGGGAGATCTCTGTTTTGGCAGCTCTCTTATAGAAACTGGAGGGTGTGGTTTTGGATAGATTCAGGGAGGATGAGGTTTGGTGGGCCGATAGTCCGGATAGGTCGTTCTCTGTCCGTCATTTGTACAAGTGGGAGAATAGCAGATGGAGATCCTCCTTGTAGTCTTCGACATCATTTTGGCGTCAAGAATTCCCCCCTCTAAAGTTTGGGGTCGAGAGTCCCATCGAAGGTCGCTTTCTTTATATGGTGCGCTTCCCATGAAAAGATTCTAACCTTGGACAACCTCATCAAAAGAAACTGGGCTATGCCGAACTACTGTTGTATGTGTAAAGCAGTCGAGGAAACTGTCAATCACCTCCTTCATTGCAAGCTAGCCCGCAAAGTTTGGGGTATCTTCTTTGAAGCTTTCGGCATGTATTGGACACTCTCGGAATCAGTCGTGTCTACTATTACGAGTCGGACGTCTAGATGTTTAGCCGCTTGCAAGCGAAGACTATGGAGCATTTTACCCTTTGCGGTTTGGTGGGGCCTATGGCTTGAGCGCAACAGAAGGATCTTTGAAGGCAATGAAGCGGCGGTCCAGAATATTGTGATTAGCATCAAGGCCCTCCTTTTCTTTGGTCCAAGATGTTTATAGAATGTAAAGGGTTATCTTTTGAGGACATGGTCTTTAGATGGGAGTCCATTATGAGTAGGAGCTGTTAGTGGTTTTATGTCTTTCTTTGGAGGTCTCCTCGACCTCTAGCCCCCTGTATTTTCCCTTTGCTTTTAATACAATCTTTACCTTATCAAAAAAAGAAAAGCGATAGGCGATGCCTAAGAGCGACACTGTGTGAAGCTTAGCCGATTGTTTATATTATTTCAAAAAAATTTAAACAATAATAAATATTATTGCAAACAATGATATTTATTTATTTATTGATTTGAAGGTGCAGAAACCAAAAATGAATAATTTGAACGGCCAAATCAAACTGATTTGAATAAAATTTTACAGAGGAGTAGATTTGGAAGTCTACTTCAAATTTTAAAAAAAAAAATTATCAAAATAAAAAGGCACTCAAATCGAAAGATCTAAGTTTATGGTCATCACAGACATATTATGTCTACTGAAAAAATAAATAAAGAGGGAAACATGGCCAATAATTTATTAATAATAATAATCATATGAAAAAGTTACATGTTAATACATATTTCATTTTTTTTAATGTGTAAAGTCATATAACATTGATTTTATATGTTTATCCTACGTAATCACTTATATGCCTAGTGTCCTATGTTACCTAGTTACAGCTGAGACACGGGTAGAATACGTCTTAGTTAAAAATGAAGAGTCCAACATAGATACGGCATCCATTTTGAAGTCCAGGTAACATAGGTAGTGCCATAGCACCTAGGCGGGTGGCGCATGCCAAGGCAACCTCTTTTGTACTAGTGTCATGTCTAAGAACCACATGCCAAAGAAGCCTCTTTTGTACTAGCATGATGTCTAAACTTTGTTTTAGGTGTTAGAGGTCCTTGTAGGCGAAGCATGGTTCAAAGTCGTAGGTTTCATTTCGGTTTCGGTCGCGGGCGAAACCGAAACGTTTCGGCAGTTTCGGTGATTTCGGTCCGAAACTTGGTGAAACCATAATGAAAGAGTTTTGGTAGTTTCGGTAGTTTCGGTAGTAGTTTTGGAAGTTTCGGTGGTTTCGGTCCGAAACTTGGTGAAACCAAATGAAAAAGTGTCGGTAGTTTCGGTCACAATTTCGATAGTTTCGGTAGTTTCGGTGGTTTCGGTCCGAAACTACCGAAATTGAGCCGAAACTTTGAGTTTTCCGATACAAACCCGTATCTTGTATCGGCACGTACCGAAACCGAAACGTTTCGGGCGAAACATTTCGGTTTAGGCCGAAACTTTAAACTATGAGGCGAAGCGCTAGCCTAGGTGACGCCTAGGCAAAGATTTGATTACATTGATATAAATTATGGCTGTGAAGAGAATATGCAACTCGGGAAGTAAACAAACAGCGGTATATCGCGTAAACCTCAGTTCTTGAGTCTTTCTCTATAGACTCTACTAGTAATAAATGCCAAAAAACTTGCAGGGCTTTCTTGTATTATATGCCAATACTTCATGACCCACACAGTATGTGCACCATAGAAATGCTCAATGAAGTTCTTGCGTGCATACAAAATACAATGCAAATTATGCAATATTTATGTTTTGATGGGTCAAATTTGAACTTCGCATACCAAGGCCAAAAGAAGACCACCACGCTGTGAAGATTGTAAAATCCAATAACACTTGCTTGTCAGGAAAGACGTTGCTCTTGTGGTTGGAGAAAAATACCAATTAAGACTTTATCAAAAAAAAGAAAAAGTAATAACTTACAGTCAAAAGGAGTACTCAGAACTATTATTCCATTGAAAGGGAAAAGGTTTTCTGAACCAACACTCTATGCCTCTTCACTGGAGCAGCGGATTTTTCTTGCCATGTGGAAGGTGATTGCCCAATCCAGACCGTCCATCTGATAGACAACCCTCTAGATTTGGCCATGTGGCCAATGACCTTGACTATATCATGCCTATACCCTAAAATGTATTGTACTTTTTCCACTGCAAATTGCAGCCATTGAATTAAAAATAAAATAAATACAGTAAGAGAAAAATGTTTGTTTTTGCCATGTGGTGGAGTGCTATTGGGCTGAAACTTGCCACGCAAGGAGATGCTGAGGTGGAGAAACACATGAGCCCCCTTGGCCGTGCCACCTTAGCTGCCACATGTAAGAAAACCCAACCACTCCAGTCAAGAAGATGTCTGGAGGGTTACTCCCTGAAAAACCTTCCCCTAAATTGAAATTACAGTTCATGTGAATTATGAGACTTGCATTATAGCTAACACATCATGGATCATCCATGTTACCCGGACACTTCAAAATAAATGCCATACCCATGTCGGACACTTCATTTTTATGGGTAAATGCTGTATCCATGAAGTACATGGGTAACATAGTGGATCATGCGATTAAATTCAGTATCGAAAAAGGTCAAGAGCTTTTCATTGTTTAAATCCCTAAACCTAGTTTCTACTTAAGAACCATAAATAATTATACTTCGACCCTACCAGAGAAAAGTACATAAAAGCACTTATGAATCAGCAGAAAAGCAGTCAAATTATACATTTCAACGTTAGTGTTCATTCTCAGTTCTATAAATCAAAGCTCAATCTCAATGGCATACCGCTGCTTTGTGGGCCCATGATGGCGACGACCGCATAAGAGAGGCCGCATTCAGAGAGCTTTACGGTTTTCATGAAATTCCCGAGGCCAGCAACATTAAATTCGCCATTGCCATCGATCAGTTGCGTTGAGCAGCAATCTTCAGTCATAACTAACTAATCCACCAGAGTAGCTGCGAAGAAAAGAAGAAAAAAAAAAAGTAATCAAACAACCAAAATCAGGGTTTCTCTGTGTTTGAACCTTTTGTCGAGATGAAACTTGATTTGGAGATTTTATCAAGCAGAGAGAGCTTTTTCTTTCTTTCTTTGGATATTTCTTCTTTCGTTATTTCTAGGTTTTTTTTTTGCAGAAGAGGTTGGAGAAGGTTAGAGAGGGAGAGAGACCTGAGCGAACTGCGAGAGAAGATCAAATCCGAAGCAGAAACACAGAGGCGTCTCTTATCAGCGAACAAAGGGAGGTTCGTTTTAAGAGACATTTTTCATACTTACCGATCATCGCAATTCTATTGTACGCATGTTGCGTAATATGGTCGGTAATGGTCGAGCTGCCAAATGGGCTTTTAGGCTATGGGCATTTATCAATCAGTCCATCTGTCCATGCTTGGACATACTTAAGGCCAGATAAATAATCGCGCCAGCGTGGTCTTGGTTTTACTGAGCAATAAGCCCAATCAGATCTAATGGTCCGGCCAGTTATAGCCATCAAGGTTTAAAAGGGACCGTTATACTGTATAACGGACTGGGGGCATTACCGTTTTTCCGTTGTAACGAATTGTAACACTCAGGGGCAAACACGAAAAATAATGGGAAAATAATGAAAAATAACGGAAAAATGGAATATAACGATTTCCAGAAAATTACGGTCCTTATTTTCATTATAATGGACAAATAATGGCTGTTATAACGAAAATAACAGCGGTTTTTTTTTCAGCGTTTTAACAGTACATAACGTAACGGGGGAGGTCCGAATCAGTTATAACGGCCGTTTTTTAAACCATGATAGCGATTCTTCTTGTGTCTAATTAATTAGTCTGGTGGCAGCCCAGAATGGAATTGGGTCTATTATATTTGGGCCCATTATGGGCCTGACCTGTTTTGGTCCTAGCTACTAATAGTCAAGGCTGGGGCAGTTGTAAGCCAGGCCCGAACCCAGCGGTCCCAGCCGGTTAATACCACTAATGCAGCCCGTTAATGCCACTAAAGGCGTAATGCGTAACAAGCATATATTGGAGTAAAACTTGCCTCACCACCTGTGGTATGGTATCTACCAAACTATGGGCAAGGTGCTTGCCGCATGGCTTACGTACAGTAGCAAGTCGCATCCGCACGAGCCATAAACTCATCCTCTCCTCCTCTGGTAAACCTGCTCAGGTTTGGTGAGAGCAAAAGAGTAATTTCCTTTTTTCTCCTAAAAAAATACAAAAAAAGGTAAAGTAACTCAGTTACCTTTTACAACCTATGGATCTTTGCACCCAAATAATGCTCAAAATTCATACCGTAAAAATCAAGCCATGAAAATAACTTCAATCCAACGCTTAGAAATCACTGATCAGGTTTATTTCTGGTTTGTTGGTCCACATAGTGATTGGCCAAACATCCATATGGTCAGCGTCCACCAAGAGTGTGCCACGTGGCTCGTATTGTGCGTTGTGACCAAAGTTTTACTCCACCTAGGGATTGGCCAAACCAAGGTTTAAAGGAGACTGTTTTAACGGTATAACAGACTGGGAGCGTTACCGTTAAAATGGATTGTAGCAGATGGGGAAAAATGAAAAAAAATAAATTTTAACGAATTCAACGGAAAAAAAATAGAAAAATGGTGCTGATTTTTAAAATTAGAAATTTTGAAAAACGAAAAACATGTAATTTAACGGAAATAATGGCCTTTTTTTCACAAAATTTTTTAACAGCCGTTAAAACGAAAAAAGGCCGTTAATTTCTAAGCGTCAAAACGGGTTTTAAGAGTTTTTAACGTACCAGTTAGCAATTCAATAAATATTAGAAACGAGAAAAGTTCGAGTTTAATTAGGTTTCAGGATAAAAACATCTGGTCAAAAATTCGGTCATTGTTGAAATTTATATTTGTTTAGCCTTAAAAAGCCTGAATTTTATCTATTTTTTCATTTTATGCGGCCATTTAACATGTTTTTATTTAAAAAACACACAATCCATGTATTAAACATGAATAATACATGTTTTATTCGTATAATCTTAAAATTCGTGATTTTTTATTTTATGTAGTAATATTAAATGTTCCTTAAAAAAAATCGTGTATTAAACGTATATAATACGCGAATTTACTAGCGAGGGTCAAAGTCATGGTTTTAAAAACAGCCGTTTAAAGGGTAACGCCCCAAGCCCATTACCGTAAAATCGTTAAAATTCGTTTCGACGCTTTGAATTTAATGGCCTTTTTTTTTTCATTTTAACCGCCATTAAAATCGTTTTAACAGCCGTTAAATTCTGAAAATTTTTGTGGAAAAAAAATGGCCGTTAAAATCCATTTTTCATTTTATTTCAAAATTTGACTTTCAGTGCCATTTTTTCCGTTTTTTCTGTTAAAATCCGTTAAATTTCATTTTTCCTTTTTTTTTCTTTTGTTGGCCCTGGCTGTTACAATCCGTTTTAATGGTAATGCCCCCCAATGCGTTTTAATGGTTAAACGGACTGGGGGCGTCACTGTTTAAACGGCCGTTAAAATGGATTGAAACGGCCAGGGGCAAAAAATGGAACTTAACAGAATTAAACGGATTTTAACGAAAAAAAATAGAAAAAATGGTGCTGAAATTCAAATTTTGAATTTTGAAATTTGAAAATTAAAAAAAACACAGAATTTAACGGATTTAACGAACATTTTTTTCACAAAAAACTTCAAAATTTAACGGTTGGTTAAACGATTTTAAGGGCCGTTAAAACAAAAAAATGGCCGTTAAATTCAAATATGTTAAAACGTGTTGAAATGGTTTTAATAGAAACGGGCTTGGGGCGTTTCCGTTTAAATGGCCGTTTTTAAAACCATTTAAAGGAGGCCGTTTTAACTGTTAAACGGACTGGGGACGTTACGGTTTAAACGGTCGTTAAAACGGATTGAAACGGCAAGGGGCAAAAAGGGGAAAAAATGGAATTTAACGGAATTAAACGGATTGTAACAGGTTTTAACGGAAAAAAAACGGAAAAAATAGCGCTGAAATTTAAATTTTGAAATTTGAAAATTTAAAAAAAAAATAGAATTTAACGGAAAGTAAACGGATTTAACAGCCATTTTTTTCAAAATCGATAAAACATGTTTAAACGGTTTTAACAGAAACGGGCTTGAGGCGTTACCGTTTAAAGGTCCCTTTTTAAAACCATTCGTCAAACATCTAAAGTCAGTGTCTTATAAGAAGATGCCACGTGTCTTCTTCATGTTGCTTTACGTTTTTTGACTTTTATTTTTTGTCACTTTTTTCATTTACTCTCACCCAACCTGAGTAGGTTAACCAGAGGAGGAGAGGATGAGTTTGTGGCTCGTGCCAATGTGACTTGCTACCGTACAAAATCCACCTGGCAAGCAGCTTGTGTGTGGTCTGGTAGGATACCACACCACAGGTGGTCAGGCAAGTTTTAACTCGCATATATTGCTTTTCCATCTTCTCTAGGAGGATCTTGTACCCACATGCCTTGACGTGTCAATAGGAAGGAAAATATGGTGGTGTCCTCTTGAGGAAAACCTCCTCCAAATAGTTCTCAGATTTTGTTCACTCAAATCCCGAGGCCTGTGCGAATTTTAAGGACCATCCAATGTTGTGGACTTTTAAGGACAAGGTACTCCTCGGATAGACACCATCATGGCTCGTTTTGGGAATCTTCTTGCTTCTAACATGCACAAATGGTTTTGAATTCTTGGACGTATGTAAATTTTATTGCCAAAGAATAAATAAATAAGGGTCGGATCTGAGGACCACCTTTTTGCACTAATAATTTCACTCTTCATCTCGGGCATGGATTCCAAGAATCTAATGGTGGTTTGCTTTGGCAAACAGTGAATGCCAGCTCAGCACTATCAACCTACATGCACCATGGACTACGGGTGTAAATTTGGCTGCTAAGCATTTGGAATGGGCTTGGGCTTTGATTTTGAGCCCATGGCCTAGTCTGGCCCATTAAGAGAGTTTGGTAGGCTATCCCGCGGGTTGGGCCTGCGTGGCCTCCCTTTCTATAAAAGCCCATCCCAATCCCATTTTTACAATTTTACATCTATAATATTACTAGGGGACACCAGGTGCGATGCATGTGCACCTTACATGTGACAACACCTTACATGTGGCACACTCTTAGAGATCACTGACAGTATGGATGTTTAGCCCATCCCTAGGTGGATCTACATGCAAAAAATCAGCCCAATTAGTGATTTCTAAGCATTCGATTGGAGTAGTTTTCATGGGTTATTTTTTAACTATAGATTTTGAGGATTATTTTGGGTAGAAAGATCCAAAGGTTCAAAATCACTAATTAGGCTGATTTTTTAATGGCATGAGAAGTAATTATGTGGTCATCAAGGGCATTTTATAAACTTTAGGTAGAGATGGCATATTTGGAAAAAATTAGTCGCACCCCACAAAACGTGAGGGCACCTGACCTATTGTATGCACCCCATCTTTTATTTCAAAATTTGTGAGGGCACCCGACCTGTTGAATGCACCCCACAGGCACTCAAGCAAACGAGTAAAACTTCAATCAACACGGGAACCAACAATACGAGCCACGTGGCACACTATTAAAGGGTGCTGATCGTTTGGATGTTTGGCCAGTTCCTCGGTGGACTTGCAAACCAAAAATCAGCCTGATTAGTGATTTACAGTCTTGGGATCTTTGCACCCAAATAACGCTCAAATTCCTACGGTTAAAATCAACCCATAAAAATTACTTCAATCCAACGCTTAGAATTCACTAATCAAGCTGATTATTGGTTTGCAGGTCCACCAAGGACTGGCCAAACATCCATACGGTCAGCGTCCAAGAAGAGTGTGCAACGTGGCTCCTATTGTGAGTTGTGACTGGTTTCGGTCACAACCGTTGATAGAAGTTTTACTCATAGCTACACATGCAGAGAGAGAGAGTGCCAAGGGGAGCAAGTCGTCGCCGGTGAAAACAGCACAAGGAGACGTGAAAGAGGTGAGGGTGCGTAAAAACATTCTAAAAAAATGCCCTAACATAATAGGGCATTACCAGAATTAAAAAAAAAAAAAAGTTAAAAAAATCAAGGGTTTTGGGTGCCCTCACATTTTGTGGGGTGCGACTAAAATTTCCCTTTAATGAACTGACGATGGAAGTGGAGTGAGAAAATTTCATCTACTTCTATTTTTTTCACTTTTGTGTGGGCATGTGATGTGTTGCATGCCCGAACCCAAGTTTTAGCTTTATAATAGTACAGATAAAGCGAGAACAAGTGTTGACGTCCACGCAGGGCTTCAATTAAATGCCTCTTTAACCTTGCCTCATTAAATAACTCTCTATTTTAAAGCCAAAACCTGGGTCGGGGTATGCCCCTTCACACATGTGTTGTCCAGCATGCTGACATCCGTCATCAACGAGGGACCAAAGTATAAGGCATGTGGTGCACTCTCAGAGACAATTGACCATATGGATGTTTGTCCCATCCCTAAGTGGACCTATATACCAAATATCAACCTCATTAGTGATTTCAAACCTTTGGATCTGAGTAACCCAACTAATGCATGAAATCTACAGTTAGAAATCAATCGATGAAAATGATTCCAATCAAATCCTTAAAAATCACGAATCAGACAAATTTTTTGCATGTAGGTCCACCTAGGGATGGGCCAAACATCGATAGGTTAGTGATCTCTAAGAGCGTGCCATGTGTAAGGTGCACGCGCATCACACGTGGCGTTCCCTAGTTACAATAAAAATTGTAAATATCTCTTTACTCCACACTACAATCTCTATACACTCATTTTTTTCTACGAGACTACAATCTCTTTACCCTCTCATTATTAACCGTCAACAATTCGGGTAAGTAAAATAATTTTTATTTATTTTTACTCTATAAGTAATAGATTTATCAATTTAATTAAACTACAAGCCTTCTATAAGTGATAGTTTTTATCAATTTAATTAAACTATAATTTCTTTAAACATAATAATTTTTATCATTTTAATTAGATTTATTTTTTGAAAGGGTCGAGATCGGGGGACAGACATTGAAACCTACCTTTTTACCTAAACGCATAACCATCAATCTATCTTCTATCAAACGGCTTTCATTCTTTTCCTTTTAAATATAGTAGCCGAGCCGATTCGAGCCATTTGAACCATCGTTTGAAAAAATGAGGAACAAACATTAAATATGTGTCCACGTGGCACCTCTTCTGGCACGTCTCCTGCACGCCTCTTCCCATAATGTCTCCTCTTCTCCTGTACAACCTCTTCTCCTCTGCGACTATTTTGACAACTATTGTTGTTTGTTGGGTAGACATGAGACACCTTCTAAACTCTAAAACATTCAAAGCAGAGATGGAACTCTAGAATAAAATTCTATATGAAGTAGGATTAAACATCTCTCCAAGTTCTTCCTACCATTGCACTGAACCATGTTGTTTTCGAGTATGCTTTGCAAACATGTCTGAAGAAACCCTAAACCTCTCGATGTAACGAATTAAGGCTTTTGTCAATTCCGCCATGACCCACTGCCATGGTTAGAAATTCAAGAAGGATACTTTCGTGGGTTTTTCAATTATGGACTAATGATGAACACAACTACACAAGCCTGAACGTTAGTGTATGAAGTGTGAACATTTTTCTTCCTTTTGTTCAATTATTTTTTATTGTGGAAAAAGCACTCGATTCTTGTGAATATGAAGTGGCCTCAAACTTTGTCTGTAAAATCCTATCACCGTCTCAAATTCTTAGACCCAAAAATTTAATTTTTCCCACTTATTTGGGCTTGAGAAAAAATAGGAAATATAGAACCAGAATCTTCTCTCCATACCTTTATTTATTTCTCCCTTTATTTCCTTTTTTGAGATTTCTGGGTTTTGAAATTTGATGTTGAAGAAATTATAAAAAAAAAAAAATTTGATGTCGATGAAGAAGATGAAAAGAGTTAGGATGGATTCTTCTCCTTCTTACGACTTTGATGAGGATGCCAAATACAGATTCAAACATCAAAGTCTCATGCAAGATTACGGGGAGTTACAGAAGATGAGATTTGTGTTCTTGATTTTGAAGACCTAACCTTTCTTTCAGGTTTTTTTTTTAAATTAAAAAATCCTTTCTATGTCCCTCGGCACTATGGGGGACTTTACAAATCTTGTGGATAATTTAGAAATCCATCACAAGGTAGCCGTGCGGCCATTCCTATGTTCTTTATGGCGATGGATTCATCTAATAATTCTTCGAGCTTTTATTCGGCTCAAGTACCTGCCTTGCATCCATGGAATGTATCCAGTGAGCCCAATTTCATAAAGCTCATTGGAATCATGGCAGCAGGTGACCCTCTTCTAATGGAGCTGGTTTGAGTGCATAGGGGTTGTGTATACTACTCAAAACATCCATATGGTTAGCGTCCACTAAGAATGTGCCACATGGCTCGTATTGTGGGTTGTGACCGAGTTTTACTCGTATAAGAGTTGAGGAGAAGAGGAGTTGTAGGCTGTTTAGAAGAGTTACAGGAGAAGAGGAGATGGAGAGAGAAGAGATGAGAAGAGGTTAAGTGCCGAGGAGAAGAAATGAGACGTTATGGGAGTAAGGACAATCTCTGTGGCAGAGAAACCCTCTTCGTTGCAGTCCTTCAATGGTGGTTGTTGTAGTCCTTCAATGGTGGATTTGAAGGGAAAGAGAAAGAGGAAGGAAGGAAACTGACAAGAGATGGGTGGGGCAGATTGTGTTTAGCAAAAAATGTTTGAATAGGTTGGGGCACGAGTATAGGAGAAAACGTGTTAGTCCGACACCTGGTTGTCGCATTTAATGTAACAAGTTTAACTCGACTTTCTGTCTTCTTCGGCTTGGCTTGGGTCAAATTTTTTAATTGAAAAAGTTATTCATTCCACCGTTGGATTTGTGTATATCTACGGCTACCACATCAGGTGGAAAGTTCAATGAAATTTTGTCTTCCGATCCTGACCCTTTTTTAAATATAGCTATTGTTTTAGTAAAATAACTATTACTAAACTAGTAGTATTATTAAATCTAGTTCTTATTTATTTATTAAACTAATTTTATTTACTATAATCTCTCTACTATTAAAATAACTATTCTAATTCTTATTTATCTTATCTTTTAAATCTAGTTGTCTTTTAAACGTAATAAAATAGTATTATTAGAATTCTTAGCATTTAATTAAATAATATTATTAGAATTAGAATGGTTAGTGAAGTAGTATCATTAGTGTTGATAGAGTAGATAATAAAGTATTAAAGCAATATATTAAAATTATTAGTATATTAAAATATTTTTTAGAAATTAAAATTAAATCTATTAGATATTAAAGTAGTGTTGTTAGAATTTAATATTGATAAAGTAATAATATTGTTAGCGCATTAAAGTATTTATTACAAATTGGAATTAGAATTGTTAGTGTATTAAAGTAGTATTGTTAAAAATTAACATTTAAAAATCATAAAACATTAAACTTAAAATTTAGAAGGAAAATTTCTTAAACGAAAAAATATTTAAATATATTTACAAAAACAAAAACAACTTTTCAAGATTTACAAAAAAGGTAACTAAACGTCCTTTGAAAGGGCGTCTCCCCTGACAAAATTAAGGTTGACATTAAAGCTAAAAAAGGCTGACAAACGCCCTTTTAAAGGGCATCTACACCTGACAGACGCCCTTTAAAGGGGCATTTGCCGATATAGGTGTAAAACTTGTCACAATATTGAGCCACGTGGCACAGTCTTAGTGGACGCTGACCATATGGATGTTTGGCCAATCACTAGGTGGACCTACACACAAAAAATAAACATGATCAGTGGTTTATAAGCATTGGATTGAAGTTATTTTCTTGGGTTGATTTTAACCGTAAGAATTTGAGAATTATTTGAGTGCAAATATCCAAGGGTTGTAAATTACTAATTAGGCTAATTTTTGGTTTGCAGGTCCATCGAGGGACTAGCCAAACATCCATACAGTCAACGTCCACTAAGAGTGTGCCACGTTGCTCGTATTGTGATAGAGGTTTTGCTCCTTCATGGGCAAACACCCTTTTAAAGGGCGTCTATCAGGTCTGTCTCTTTAAAAGGGCGTCTGTCAGGTCTATCTCTTTAAAAGGGTGTTTGTCAGCCTTTTTCAACTTTAATTTTTATTAGGGAGAGACGCCCTTTCAAAGGACGTTTAATTACTTTTTTGTAAATTAATGTCAGAAAGTTTTTTTATTTTTGTAAATACATTTAAATTTTTTTCGTATAAGAAATTTTTTGTTAAAAAAAAACAAATAAATAATTATAGACCTTATATTTAACATTAAACTAAATGAAGAAGAAGATCAATTCCTTATATTTTCTTATCCAATGGGCTTTGGGTCCAATGATGAATCTGTATAATCCTTTAAGGTTAAGAAAAGTACAATTTCTAAAAAATATAAAATTCTTTCACAAGTATGGACCCATTATGATAAAGTACTCAAATCAACTCACCGATATTTTAATACCTAAAGCAAAATGACACTACTGTGGTAAAATCTTGATTTGTGCAATTTTGGGTGACATAGGTACATTTTTAGGCACACCACATAATGTACGCACATATATTAGAAATATAAATCCAAAATAAATTTACTTAAATATAAGCTCGGGGATTTTATCAACTTTTAGTTTTAACCAAACTGTTGTTAATAAAAAAACAGTTAAATACATACTTAAAAGATAGTACACATTCTCTTTTTGATAAACAAAGAGACTTCAAAAAATATATTAAAATGCTATTACTCCTAAATATTCAAAATGTTTACATAATACAATTAAAGACGATAAAATAAAATTATATAAAAAAAAGTCTTAATAAACGTATTTAAAGATATTTTAAATAAAATTAGTATAATTTTAGACTTCTAGACATCAAGACAAATATTATGTAATACCCTAAACATTCGTTCTAAGGTATTATTAAAAATTCACCTAAAATGCAAACCTAAACCTTTTTTAAACTTAGATTATTATTTTTATGGTTTACTATCATGCTTGAGTATATTTAATTTGGTTTCGATTTGACAACTTTGAAAAAATCTTATTTTTGTAGAAACCATTATTTTAGCTTTTCAAGAGACACATAGATGTTGTAGGTTACTTTTTCTTGCTCCAACTAACATTTTAGAAAATTAATAAAAAAATTATTTTATAGGCCCGATACACAAAAAATATTCTTATTTTTAACATTCCCAATCTTACCCGAAGAGTTTAGGACCTTTCTTGGGACATAAAAATCTTAGTTGGAGATTTCAGAAGATTTTGAAAAAAATAATATTTTTGTAATTTTTGAACTTTCCTATCATTCTTATATTTTTTAAAAATAATATTTTATTTATTTAATAGGAGTGTGGGACCAACGAATCACTTTTGGCTCATTTCGATGTCATTTCACACTTTTTTAGAACTTTGAACTTTTTATGATTTATGTGTGTATGACATGTGTCAATACCTTATTGTATAAACTTTTAAATTATATAATATAGTTTAATTGAATCAATGAATGATTATTTATTTTATGATTGTTGGGTGGGCCCGTATGACCAATCTAGAGGCCTTTTGGGTTTAATAATATTCTTCAATGAAGCCTAGTTGATATGTATAGGTCTTGAGCCCATTTCTAAATAATAAGCAATGTAAAATATAAGTTTTTTAGGGTTGAAAAAGTCATCTCTTTGATAGTTACGAATTCTACTAAAATAGAAATCATAATCCTTCCTTAAACCTATTTATGAAACTTTAAAGCTTCGGAAGCTTTTACAAACCCAAACTCAATTAAAGAATAGATAAATCTTCATTAAACCTTCATATAGGCACCGATCGCACTCGAGCAAGAAAGGAGAATTGACAGGGGCTCCGAATAAAAGAACATGCTCTAAGGAGAGGACAATCTGACAACTTTCAAATTTAAAGAAACTTTCAATTTCTATTAAAGTTCAAGAAACCTTAAGGTAAGTGTGTTTAATCCATCATATGCTTGTTCTTTTTCAACTTATTGCTTTTCATTCATTATATAATGGTAGATCTTCATTATAAATTAATTTGGGCATGATTTAGTATATTTTTCTTGAGTTGATTATTGTTTGGTGTCACCATGATGGGTTTGGCCATGACTTAATTGGCACCCATAACAAATAGTCATTTTTTATAATTTTTGTAATATTTTTAGGACTTAAATATTTTTTTAATTATTTTTTCTACAATCCTCTATGAATCTATTTTCTAAAACAGTCGAGTTTGTATTTTTATGATTTGTATTTATTTAGTTATATTTTTTCTAATGTGTTGGACTTTTCTTCATAACTCAAAATTTTAGATTCTGTATGGTCCACTTCATTAAAGATTTTAATCTATATTTTAAATCTAAATATTTTTATAATTAATTTTCATAAATACCTCTATGAATCTATTTTCAAAATATGTTGAGTTCGTATTTTTTTTATCTTTATTTATTAAGTTATGATTTTCAAAGGTATTGGACTTTTCTATGAAATCTAGAATTTTAAATTCTGTATGGACCAGTTCATTAAAGATTTTGATCTATATTTTGAACAAGATTATTTTTTTAGATACATCTATGAATCTAGTTTCTTAATTCGTTGAGTTTATATTTTTCTGATCTTTATTTATTTAGTTATATTTTTTTTAATGTGCTAAACTTTTCTGTAAAACCCAGAATTCTAGATTCTGTGCGGTTCAATTGATTAAGGATTTATACATATAATTTTAAACTAAATATTTTTCTATTTATTTTTCTTATAAACCTATGTGAATCTATTTTCCAGATCCATTGATTTTGTATTTTTATGATATGTATTTATTTAGTTATAATATTTTCAAGGTACTAATATTTTTTTGTAAAAACCTAGAATTTTAGATTTTGGGCAGTCTTTTCTTTAAGAATTTTGACTTCGATTTTAAAAATAAATATTTTTAAATTTATTTTTCATAAAAACCTCAGTAAATATCGTCTTCAAATCCATTGAGTTTATATTTTTCTAATTTATATTTATTTAGTTATGATTTTTATAATGAAACACATTTTCTACAAAAAAAAAAATATATTTCTTAGATTTTGGACGATTCTTGGCCTTAAGAACCTTTAATAGTTCGGTTATGACTTATCGATTATTAAGGGGTTTAGCCCTTGTTGTTTGACTAAACCCTAGATGGTTTGACCTATACTTGTATGCATGGGGATTCCACCCATGTATCTTGGATCTCTAATAGGGTTCAGCCAAATGTTTTGGATCCCTTTTTAGGGTTCGACCTTGTGTCATGGATCCTTCATAAGGTTCAGCCATGGTGTGTTGGATTCTCTTATAATTTTTACTTATATTGTTCATCCGTGTTGATGATCATATATTCATTTTATATTCTTATTTAAATGTTAAATATATGTGTGCTTATTCCATGTAACCCTAGTACCATCTTGTTGTCATACCATGATCATCACGTCATTTTATATAAGGGGTGCATACGAGAATGGAGTTGAAGTATATTATATACGTTAATATTAGTTTTATCAATTAATCAAGGTTCGGTACCCTAGGGTGAAAGGCCCTAGACGTTATTATATAATGCAGATGGGTCGATGAGACCGCTCCCAGTGCGAAAAGGAGATAGAGACCCTATATAGTTATGGATACTAGTTGCATGTGCATCCCATACTTACTTGCATCCACCCTTATATTTATGTCAACCTTATTATATGATTGAGATGTATACCTTGGTTAAAAACTTGTATAGTATGACATCATACCATGCACAATGTTGTATTACTGGGCCTCGGCTCACGGTGCTACACCGATACCATTTTTAGATTTTGAGGAATTGGATACGTGGGATGATTTTGAGACGGAAGACTCTGAAGTACTCGAGGAGATCGACGAGGATTTGGAAGTCGATCCACACTTTAGAAAGTTGTATTTGATTATTTTATAATATTTTTCACGGGCATGTAGGCCTTTGATTGAGAACATTTTCTCACATCCTTCTCTTCACATTTAGTTAATTCATTGAATTATTAGTTTTCTACATCTAGTCTTTTTTTTTACTTAGTTAGTTTTTGAATGAACCTTAGTAGTATAATTGACCTAATTGGACTACTAAGGAACATTCATGGATCATCTCTGGGTTCAGACACCTATGAATTTGTGTGTAATGGGTCTATGCATAATTGAGTTGTATATGATAGAATGGTATTAGAGCACAGTTAGTAGATTACCCTAGGAACCCATGCAATGGAGGCCATTAGGGGATCTTGTTAATGTGTCCATTCTTGTTATTAAGTATATATTAGAGACACTTAGAAACACTCTAATCTAAAGCACTCTGATTGTTTGTAAAACTTATAAATACTGATTGTGTACTGTTGTTTGTAAGTATATTATTGTAATACTTAATTTTATGTTATGCTTGACTATGTCGCAAACCTAATACTATAATACTTTATCAAGGAGATCGTTAAAGAATGGTATGTTGATAGAATTATATCCTCAGATGATCTTAATTGGACAGTCTGACTATTTTGACTAGTAGGCTAGTTGACTAGCGTTACCAGTTTGAATGGAAGATAAATTGATTAGTTTTACCAGCTGATTTGGTCGATTAGATTGATCAAATTTACCAATTTAATTAAAGTTGACTATATTGACTAGTTTGACCAACATAGTTAAGTTGACTAGACGTAGATGACTAACTTGACTGGATTGGACTAGATTGGTGTAGATAACCAGTTTGGCTAAGTTTACTATGTTGGTTAAGTTGGCCAATTTGACTGTGTAAAACTATAAAGTTTGTCAACCAATCTAACTAGGTTTGCCTAAAATGATTAGTTGACTAATTGGAATTGACGGACTAGGTTGAGAATTTCTTTGAGGGGGTTCAAATTTCAGGGACGAAATTTTCTTTAAGAGGAGTAGATTATAATACCCTGAACTTTCGTTTTAGGGTATTATTGAAAATTCACCTAAAATGCAAATCTAAACCTTTTTCAGACTTAGATTATTATTTTTATGGTTTAATATCATGCTTGAGTATGTTTATTTAATTTGATTTCGATTTGACAGTTTTGAAAAAATCCTTATTTTTTGTAAAAATTATTATTTTAGCTTTTCGAGAGACATCTAGATATTGCAGGGTACTTTTCTTGTCCCAGCTAACATTCTATAACTTTTATAAAAAAATTATTTGTTGGCCCGAGAAACCAAAAATATTCTTATTTTTAACCTTCTCAATCTTACTCGAGGAGTTTAGGACCTTTCTTGAGATATAAAAACTTTAGTTGGAGATTTCGAAAAATTTTGACAAAAATAATATTTTCGTAATTTTTGAACTTTCCTATTATTCTTATATTTTTCAAAAATAATATTTAATAATATTTTATTTATTTAATAGGAGTGTGGGACCAGCAAATCACTTTCGGGTCATTCCGATGTCATTTCACACTTTTCTAGAACTTTGAACTTTTTGTGATTTGTGTGTGTATGACATGTGTCAATACCTTATTGTATAAACTTTTAAATTATATAATATAGTTTAATTGAATCAATGAATGATTATTTATTTTATGATTGTTGGGTGAGCCCGTATGGCCAATCTAGAGGCTTTTTGGGCTTAATAATAATCTTCAATGTAGCCTAGTTGATATATATAGGTCTTAGGCCCATTTCTAAACAATAAGCAATGTAAAATATGAGTTTTTGAGGGTTGAAAAATCATCTTTTTGATAGTTACGAATTTCACTAAAATAGAAATCATAATCCTTCCTTAAACCTATTTATGAAACTTTAAAGCTTTGGAAGCTTTTACAAACCCAAACTCCATTAAAGAATAGAGAAATCTCCATTAAATCTTCATCTGGGCACTGATCGCACTCGAGCAAGAAGGAAGAATTGACGGGAACTCGAAATAGATGAACATACTCCGAGGATAGAACGATCCGATGACTTTCAAATTTGAAAAAACTTTCAATTTTCATTAAAGTTCAAGAAACCTTAAGGTAAGTATGCTTGATCCATCCTATGCTTGTTCTTCTTCAAGTTATTGCTTTTTATTCATTATATAATGGTAGATCTTCATTATAAATTAATTTGGGCATGGTTTAGTATATTTTTCTTGAGTTGATCATTGTTTGGTGTCACCATGATGGGTTTGGCCATGACTTATTTGACACCTATAACAAATAGCCATGTTATTTATAATTTTTATAGTATTTTTAGGACTTAAATATTTTTTTAATTATTTTTTCTACAACCCTCTATGAATCTATTTTCTAAAACAGTTGAGTTTGTATTTTTACGACTTGTATTTGTTTAGTTATATATTTTTTTAATGTGCTGGACTTTTCTTCACAACTCAGAATTTCAGATTCTATACGATCCACTTCATTAAAGATTTTGATCTAGAATATTTTTCTAATTATTTTTCATAGATACCTCTATGAATCTAGTTTTCAAATTCATTGAGATTGTATTTTTCTGATCTTTATTTGTTTAGTTATGCTTTTTCTAATGTGCTGAACTTTTCTATAAGACTAGAATTTCAGATTTTGTGCGGTCCATTTGATTAAGGATTTATACATATAATTTGAAACTAAATATTTTTTTATTTAGTTTTCCTATAAACTTATGTAAATTTATTTTCTAGATCCATTGATTTTGTATTTTTTTATGATATGTGATTATTTAGTTGTAATTTTTTTTAAGATACTGACATTTTCTATAAAAACCTAAAATTTTAGATTCTGCACAGTCTTTTTCTCTAAGAATTTCTACTTCGATTTTAAAAATAAATATTTTTGAATTTATTTTTCATAGAAATCTCAATAAATATAGTCTTCAAATCTATTGAGTTTGTATTTTTCTAATTTATATTTATTTAATTATAATTTTTACAATAAAATACATTTTATGCAAAAAAAACCTATTTCTTAGATTTTGGACGCTTCTTGGCCTTGGGAATCCTTAGTGGTTCGGTAATGACTTATCGATTATTATGGGGTTTAGCCTTTGTTGTTTGACTAAACCCTAAATGGTTTGACCTATACTTATAGGGTTCGGTCATGGTGTGTTGGATTCTCTTACAATTTTCACTTATATTGTTCATCCGTGTTGATCGTGACCTTTGGTGATTGTTACATGTTATTCATGTTTAACCCTAATTCGTTCACATGTTATCACTTTTGATAATAATGTGTTCATTTTATATTCTTATTTAAATGTTAAATACATATGTGCTTATGCCATGTAACCCTAGTATCATCTTGTTGTCATATCATGATCATCACGTCATTTAATAGAATGGGTGCATAAGGGAATGGGGTTGAAGTATATTATATACGTTTATATTAGATTTATCAATTAATCAGGATTCGGTACCCTAGGGTGAAAGGCCCCAGATGTTATTATATCTTGCAGATGGGTCGATGAGATCGCTCCCAGTGCGAAAAGGAGATGGAGACCCTATGTAGTTATGGGTACTAGTTGCATGTGCATCCCATTCTCACTTGCATTCACCCTCATATTCATGTCAACCTTATTATATGATTGAGATGTATACTTTGGTTAAAAACTTGTATAGTATGATGAAACTAGGGTTGTTCCGCGACGTCGGATCAGAAACCCTAATCTCAACACATTTTTAGAATCCGCTTCTTGTTCACTCAAATCCTGCAAAAATCACAAGGTTGTACAGTGGCTCAAGTCGGATGTCGATCCGCACTCTGGGTTAAGGAATGCTAATCAAGAACAATAATAAACAAAAAATGCTGATAATATAACGAAGGGATGAGAATGGTGAAAGTGATTTTTTTTTTAAAACATGATTTATAATTTGTAGAGAGATAACTGCAATTTTCAACCTAAAATATATTGAATCAAATAACAATCAACTGCTATAATGAAAGACTTACAAACTTTTATTTCATCAAGAAGTGATACAAAATCTCATAACAAACATTCTAAACATCAAAACCTAGCTAGAAAAGCATTAAAGAAAGTAAGTAAAAGAGAGACAAAGATTTAGAGAGAGAGAAGAGAGTTTTAGAGAGAGAAAGTTAAGAAACAAAGAGGGAACGCTAGAGAGAGAAAAAAGAGAACTAGAGAGAGAGAGAAAGGTTAGAGGGGTCTTACCACAAACCTTTGGGAGGATAACAGCTAGCCATGGGTAGCAATAAAGGAATCTGGCTCATGGCCAGCAAGATGTACTATGGTGTTACGGGGGTGCAAACCGAGATGGAGAGGTGAGGTGCATAGAGTGTGGCAGCTAGGAATGGTGGTGAATAAGAGATCTCTGGTTGGTTGCAGACCAAAGAAAAGATGCTGTCCGGTTCACTACAGCATGATGAGAAGATGGGGCTGGCTATCCTCTCCAAGACGTTGATGTTGTTGCCGAAGTGCAACCGCCTCACATGAGAGAACGGCTTGTGAAGCCATGGAGAAGTAGCAGCATGTTAATAGTACAAATCTTGCAGCCCCAAGATGGAGAGACATGAGATCTCGTGGGTGTGCAACAATGAGGACGACGCACACCAGTCCAAGGACGGCACCTACGGCTTCCTCTTCCTCCCTCTTTTTTTTTTTTTTTGTTTATTCTTGTAGGTTTTTGCAAACCTGAAAATCGAAGTTGGAAGAGGCGGTGCTGGTTGATGGAGATGAAGAAAGTGGTTCGATGGCTGTTGGTGCGTGGAGAGAAGGGGATCTGCCAAAAGAGGAGCAGCAGATGGTTGTCATCGTGTGGAGGCGCTTGAGTGGTGGTGAAGCCACTGGCGTGAGTTGCAGCAGGTCTGCTGCTACCACCGAACAGTGATCTCCAATGGTGGAGATCGTGGTGTCAATGAGGTGCACAGCAGAACCGTGAACACCACAGGGTGATGAAGCTATTCAAAGAAGGGGAACCAATCCGGCTAGAAGAGTTTTGGATTTCAGATCCACGTTTTGGCCGGTGGGAGATGCAGGTAAGGAACACGGATGAGCAGGCGTGGGTCGCCGGTGGATGACGTGCAGGTTGCTAGCTGAAATGGAGGAGAGAAAGAGAGGAGGGCGAACCTCCTTTCCTCTTTTTTTTTTTTTTTTTTTTTCTTCTTCCTTGGAAGAAAAATCGTCCAAAGAACAGGGGTGGCTGCTGCTATTGGAAGTGGGAGAGATGGATTCGGTTGGGAGGTTAGAGATGATAGATGGCCGGAGTTCTGCAACTCCGGCGAAATAAGAAAAGAGAAGATGAAAGAGAAGATGAAGGAAAATGGCCAAAAACCGAGGGGAAGAAGGGGCAAGAGAATTTGGGGAGAGAATGGAAGAGATTGGAGGGGGATTAGGGTTCAAACGAACCC
Organism: Euptelea pleiosperma; assembly: GCA_035048495.1. NCBI lineage: Eukaryota > Viridiplantae > Streptophyta > Magnoliopsida > Ranunculales > Eupteleaceae > Euptelea > Euptelea pleiosperma. Next base: position 28,095,502 of record CM068545.1, read on the forward strand.
TTCTCCTTCCCCTTTTAAAGCTCCCTATTTCCTTTAATGGAAATAGGATATTTTTCAAAAATAAAAAAATAAAAAAAATATATATATATATATTTTTTAAGTAAAACCTTACTTTTCTTTGGGGAATTTTTTAAAATTTAATTGAAATTATTTTAAAATTCACGGGGTCCACTAAATGGTCGGACAGCGGGTCGATGATGATGGGCCCGGCTACTGGCCCACATGGATTGATGATGTCCATCGTCTCACAAGATGATGTGACAGACAATCTGATGGCGATCGGATAGATGGTGACTTGATTGGGACCCAGATTGGTAGATCGATGGATCTAGAGAGATCAAATGGTCCGATTGAAGATCCAACAGTCAGAAAGCTAAGGGAGATGAAACAGAGCCAATGGGCAGGAGTTTTGGGGTTAGGTCAGTTGATTCGAGGACCGATAGATGAAGAGAGAGAGAATAAGGAGAGATGAGAGAGAAAATATCAAAAAATAGAGATAAAAGTATTAGCAGAGGGTCTGGAACCCTAGTCTTCACTGTGACCATCCTCACGCTTCTCCAGTAGAGTAGACTATCATTCCTTGCTGACTCATGTGGCTTTAAACGCTTTGGTTCGTCTCTTGGTCATTGACTCTCCTGCTCTCTTCGTTCTTTGGGCCGGCTTTTTGGTCATCTTATTCAGCCCATATTTGGCCCATATCTTCTAATCATAGCATGTTGGCTCTTTAAGCTTCGATAATGGGCTTTCCTAATCGATGTGGGCTTGCGAGTCTCGAGAATTGTCCCATCGGGGTTTCCTGCGACAGAAAAAGCGCGTAATGAGACTTTATTAGAACGACTCAATGTCTAGACTTCCGAAAATATGTTTAATGTATGCAAATATACTATTTTATCTAGAAAAGTGTGTTCTACGCAACAAAAGAGACTCTTACGTAGAAAAGTAAATAAATAGAGTATTTTAACGTAGGAGAGTGTGAAAACGCTTAGAAATAACAGTAAAAAATACGCACTTTTAAGTGAATAGCATATGACATCATGCCATGCACAATGTTGTATTACTGGGTCTTGGCTCACGGTGCTACACCGATACCATTTCAGATTTTGAGGAACTGGGTACGTAGGATGATTTTGAGACGGAAGATTGTGGTGTACTTGAAGAGATTGACAAGGATTTGGGAGTCGATCCCACACTTTAGGAAGTTGTATTTGATTATTTTATAATATTTTTCACGGATATGTAGGCTTTTGATTGAGAGGTTTCTCACCCCCTTCTCTCCACATTTAGTTGATTCATTGAATTATTAGCTTTTTACATCTGGACTTTTTTTTTATTTAATGAGTTTTTGAATGAACATTAGTACTCTAATTAACCTAATTGGACCACTAGGGGACATTCATGGATCACCTCTGGGTTTGGGTACGAGTTGATCTACGGATTTTCGGGTCGTATCCGGGTATCCAGATTCGGGGTGTGACAATTAGGTTATATTTTAATAACTATATTTTATAGACTCTGAATAGAGACTTCAAAAATGAATTATATCACTTCTAATTTGATAGAATCCTCTCATATTATGATAAATATATATTCAATTAGAGTCCGTCTAGAGATACACCCATTTTTTATATTCAATTGTTACACCCAATGGTAGGGTCCACATAGAGATTATGTTGGATAATCCAATCGCATAGTGGGTTTTCATACTATGATTATCCTCCTCATAAAAAATTAACTTTAATTTGAAAAATCCAGACCATCCAATTAAAGTATTATTTTGGATCAATTTTTTATATAGTTAACAATATAAAAAATGGATTAATTTTTGTTAATGATGATGATCATTAAGACAATGACAACTCAATGTATGGTTGGATTATCCAACATGATCTCCACGTGGACTCCATCGCTGGGTGTAAGAAATGGATGTATCTCTAGATGGACTCATTTATTTATAGTCAACTAGTAATTAAAAGCCCGTGTTAAGCACGGGCACAATAAACATAAATTATGACATAATTTTTTTTTTTTTGATTTTTTCAAAAAAGTATCTTACACAAAAAAATATTCTAATTATTATTGATTTCTAACATTTTGGATATGAGTACAACCAGTAATCAGCCTATTTATTATTGATTTTTAACCTTTGGATCTGAGTACCCAAAAACTAATGCTTGATTCAATGATTAAAAATAAACCCATAAAAATAAGTATAATCCAATAGTTAAGAATTAATAATTAGAGTGATTTATGAGTTGTAAGTCCACTTAGGGATTGGCCAAATATACAGTTGAGCCTCTAAGAGAGTGCGACATGGCTCATACATTATTGACGAACTTTGTTATTAAAGATTTACTCCAAAGTCATGCTATCCTATGGATTATTGGATCAAAAATATCTGTTGAGGCTATTGACATTTGGATTCAAGATCAGGTTTTTTGAAATTAAAAGCCAACATATCACATTAACTCCAAGTAAAATTACTAAGGCTACACTTATTTTTTTATCCGTGTTTTTGGATGTGCGCATTTTGAATACGCACACATTCAATGCACACAAATTCTAATATTTGATATTTTGACGAACTTAACAAATCACGCGCAAAAATTGATTTAGTGTATTTGTTTGTACAAATGATGATGGATCTTGCATTTGATTCGGTGTATCTCATTACATTATATAAAATTATACATACACATTTTAAGACTAACACGTGTATTCAAATATTTTTATACGGTTTAGATATATATATAATAATAATATAATATTATATAATTATACGATAATATTATTAATATTATAATATTAATAATATTATATTATTATTATATAATATAATATAATACTAAAATATTATCATATATAATATTATAGTAATATTATTATTATAATGTATTATATAATAATATTATAATATTAATAATATTATCGTATAATTATATAATATTATATTATTATTATATAACATAATAATAATATTATAATTATATTATAATAATATCATTATTATATTAATATTATATAATATTAATATAATATATAACTAACATTAATATTAATATAATATATGATAATTATAATATTATAATATTATAATATTATCATATATAATATTAATATAATATATAATTAGCATTATTATATTAATATTATTATCATTATTATATTAATATTATATAATATGAATATAATATATTATATAATAATAATATACTAAGTTAATTATTAAATATATAAAAAAAGTTATATTTATGGAAAAAGTTTGAAAATTCATAAAATATAGACAAATATACTAAATATTTAAAAATAAGAAAATTATATTATAAAATACAAACCAAACTTTTTATATATCTTACTATATGGCCATTAATACATTACTATGTAATTAACAATAAGAAACTCATCATATATTAATTGTTGCTCAAATATCTTATCAATGTTACTAATATCATCTTTCAACAATTTATGCTAATAAAAAAAAATTTATCTCCATTATATGAGAGATAAAGTTGCCATAAAATAACACCAAAGATCTCATCACATCTTATTTATTATGCTGAGATTGAAGTAGACTCGTAAACTCTCACCATCTTCTACTTCCAACTGTGCTATTAGTGCTCCCAAGTGCATCACTTAAAAATTGCATTGGTTCATCAATTCAACTCTAACTTGACCAAGAATCCGGACTGTAACACGTTGGAGGTTAGGAGCATCCATACCATATGACCTCCACCATAAAACTGTGCACATAGAAATCATAAATTAAAACTAAAAAAATGTAATTTAACAGCTTTTAGACAATGCTAATATAAATTTAAATTTATTTATCAGGTAAAACTTTTGACCGACTAGCAATGGCTTCATATGTTCCAAACATACCAGCCGCATCCACAAAAGCATTAATCTAACAAAATCCAACATAAGGGCATTAAATTATAAAAACTAAGATTTCAATTTTTTTAATAAATAAATAGTTATTTGTTATATAAGCTTTTACTTCATCAATAGCTAAGATTTTCTTTTCTACATTACTCTCAAGTATAGTAATCGCCTTTTGTAAGCCATGTCGGATATCGATATCTTTTGAAACATCATGACGATAATGAATGGAAGGGTTGAGAAAATAACCCGCAAAATGTATTGTACATTGAAGTTTTGATTCTACTCTCTTGTCAATGATGTCTCATATATCTTTGTATCACGCCTCTTCATGTTGACATACTTTAGCAATTGCAATCTTAGCCTTTTCCAAAGCATCATATATGTAGCCCATTGTGGGCTTGTCATCTCCATCAACCATTCGTAGTACTTGGATAAGAGGTTCGATCATCTTTTGAGTATTAGTCAATTTCATCCAAAAGTTAGCATCCAAAACAATTTCTTCAACATGATGTCCTATTAATAATGCAAACTTTGATCCCGCCCATTCTTCAGATAAAAACATTTTCTTCAAACCCGCTCTCTAATATAGGATGTTTAAAATTAAAATTTGATAAATTGCAAGCATTAAATAAAAAATAAAGTAAATTGTAACACGACATTATAAATAAGAAATTACCTGATCAAGAAGGTTTTGAATTAATATGAAATTAGTGGCAAACCGTGTCACTGCAGGCCTTATAATCTCTCTATCATTAGTAAAGTTCATCATCAAACTTAAAACCCAACTATGATTATATATGCATTTTGGAACTATTTTAGCATTCTCAATTAACTCTTCCATTCTCTTCAGCTTTCCAATCTTTTCAAGTATTAGATCAATACAATGAGCTGCACAAGGGGTCCAAAATAAGCGTTGTCGTTTCTTCATTAGTAATTTTCCAGCAGCCACATAATTTGATGCATTGTCAGTAATTATTTGCACAACATTATCTTCCCCAACCTCTTTGACTATATCATCTAATAACTTAAATAAATTATTCGAGTTCTTAACAATTTTGGATGCATCAATAGACCTTATGAACATTGTTCCACGTGGACAAGAAACTAAAAAATTTATCAGTGTCCTCCCTTTTTGGTCTTTCCACCCGTCTGATATAATAGTACAGCCTGTATCAACTCACGATGCTTTGAACTCCTTTAGATAATCGTCAATATTCTGAACTTCTACATTTAAAAGAGGAGTTCCTAACTCGTATGGAGTGAGAGGCCTAAAGCTCGAACCATAAGATACAATGGCCTCACAAACCTTCGAAAAAAAGACAGAATCTGCTGTATTAAAAGGAATGGTAGCATGATAAAACCATCGTGCAATTACTTCACAGGTTTTCTTTCTCGAATCTTTGTCAAAGCAGGTTGGTAACAACATTTGAGTGCTTCCTCCTTGTATATCTTTTGTATTATTAGTAGGTAAGCTACTAACATCCTCAGTGCTTTTGAGAATTTCTTCACTTCTTCCAAAGCCCCCTAAACTTTGCTTAAGTTTCTTACGCATTTGAGTGCTAGCAGCAGTTCCAAGCAAAGTGTCTTTTATAGTTCGGCTAACATCATCTTTAACTTTGGGACATATAGTTCCATTACCTTTAATTTTTGCAAGATGCAATTTTAGTCGATTAATTCCCCCTGAAAATTCATTCCTACAGTAATTGCACTGGACTCTCTTCTTATTTGCAGTGATTGTTGTACCATGTTCCCAACCTATGTCTGACAAATGATCAATACTTATAACAGCTGGAGTATTACTCCTACTACCAATTGTTGACCCATTTGAAATAATAATAAAAGAAATCATTCTGCTATTTTTAATATAACATAAAGCATATTATAGTGGAAGGTACAGTAAAAAAAATAACACTATCCTAGAAGCCAAATGTATATAGAGTTACTTTGTCAATTTCAGTATTTTCATAGAATCCATGAAGGACAATTGAGTTTGAGTCCACTCTTAGGATAAAAAATAAAAAAAATACAAAAAGCTCATCACTTTTTAGGATTACACAGTACTTGCCAATGGAATAAAAAAAAATAAAAGAACTTTTCTTTCTTAGTTAATCATTGTTTTTCTTGGAAAAAATTGGAGAAAAAATATGGGTTTTCAAAATAATATTTTAAGTCCCAAATTACAACAGGAGGATGGAGCTCAATTCGGTCATTCCGTATGAAGAATGACGATATGAAGAATGAACTTTGGTCCTTCCTGGTATGCCTTGTCTTGATTCAGAAATCCAAAAAAATTACACGGTCCTTCAAATTAACAATTGGAAAAAAGCTAAAATTTAAAAAGGGATAAAATCATAGAAACTTACATTGTCCCCATCATTCAAATCTTGAGATTCCATCTCCATTATCAAAGAAGATTAAAGGTTTTAAGGTTTTAGAAGGGAAAACTAATGTTTAAAACAGATTTGAACTATTAATACCCTATTTTTTTTACTCCCTAGTCGACTCGACTTGGTTTACTCGGCCGAGTTCTTGAGTCGAATCGAAAAAAATTACACATCCGAGTTTGTAGGCCGAGTCAACTCAAAATATGATCGAGTCGACTCGACGAGTTTGAAAACATAGTTAAGAAAGCAAATATGGATGAGTTATGAAAACATTATAGAATGGGAAAATGTGTAGATTGTAGAGAATAATGGAGAAGATGTAGGAGTAGGTAAGGAGAATTTAAAGGAAGTTGAATGTTATTGGAAACGTACGATGGTTGTTAAATAAAAGTAGAGACACAAAAAGAAGTTGATGGAGTTTGAAGCGTTTTAAGAGGTTTCTTGACGACTATTCGAAGGGAGAAGGAAGAGACATTTATGGAAAGTGGAAAGAATGACTTTTGAAAGAGGAAACTAAGAATAAATTAAGAAATTTAATTGGGATAGAGAGATACGGGTATGAATTGGAAAGAAAGAGGAGACGTTTTTAGAAAGAAGAAATAATGATTTTTAAAAGAGGAAACTAAGAGTAAATTAGGAAATTTAATTGGGATAGAGATATACAAATATGAATTGGAAAGAAAGAGGAATAACTTTTGGTTATCCCATTCCATATTAATGCTATTGGAATTTTTTTTAATAAATTTTAAACCAACCGACGCATTTTGGGAAACAAAGATGTTGGTTTTTAAAGTTCGAAATACCCATAAGAGTTTCACCCATTATTCAAAGGGGTGAGGGGTATTTTTGGAAGTAGAGATATTTTTGGAAAAACCTGTGAAAAAAAGAAAGAGAGAGCGCCACCTCGGTAGTGCTCTACTTTAGTATAGATAATAGATAGATTGCCTTAGAAGTTGGGGCATGCAAATTAAAAAGTTTCAATAACTCTAGATAATACAAGTGTTAATGATATAAAAGCTAACTACATTAATTAATCACTAATATTAAATGTAAATGATCAATTATAATATTATACAATAGATATTGTTATCATATACTTAACTTAATTATATAAGATGATCTAGAAATAATAAAATATTCTATAGAGCGCATTAAAGAAACTTTACAATCTAAACAAGATGCAGAAGACAGACAATCAACACACAACATATGCGAGTTTTTATGCGAAAACCTTAGCCAAGGAAAAACCATGGGACCACGTCTAGATGGAAAGTATCACTAACTGGAAAGTTACGAGTTACAGAAGTTACCTATGCAGCACTGTAGCAAATGCAGCTTCCAACCTTAGCATAGGCCAATTGCCAGCGCGTCCACGTCCTCTGGCTATACGCTACGAATCACACATGCACCCTCCCAATCACGAAGCCTTTGCCACTTTTTCAGTTTGGTACACCCCAAACCTACCTTCGATTAGTACACCCGATCTTAATTCTCAACACTCCAGTCTTTACTGAAGGTGAAGGATACCCTGAACCCCAAGTTACTCAAATGGTGTTGAGTCACGCTAGTACTCTCTGACAAACTAGGTTAAGGTTCTAAATGGAAAACCTAAGCAGAGTGATGATCAAGCTCTAAGCTTTGATCTTAAGGAAGAGAAAAAGCTCTCAAGTTAAACAATTAAAACTAGGACATTTTCTCTTTAAATAAAGACTATTCTTAATTTAGAAAGCTAATTCTTTTCTCTCTTGTTGTGTGTTTTGTTTAGCTCAAGAGTATTTTATTTATAAGAATATGGAACCCCAAGGTCTTGCAAGTAGTGGGATAGAGGAAGCACAAAAATTGGATCTAAAATTTGACAATTTCTACAAAGTCCAATCGATTGTACACTTGGTCCAATCGATCGGACTCTAGTCTAATCGATTATACATGTAGTCCAATCGATTGTATTGTACGGATGGATTTTTATTCGTAATTGCAATCAATCATACTCAGTGTCTAATCAATTGTCTACTTTGGAAGTTTTGTCCCTAATGGTCCAATCGATTGTACTTTTGGGATGTTCTATCCTGTAGTGTCTAATTAATTGGTTCTCACTGTCCAATCGATTGGACTTCCCTTAGTCAACTTTTTACTTCTTTTGCATATTGACCTGGGTCTGTCTTGTGACTAGGTGTGACCATTATATTTTTATTTATTAAAAATCGATTCTTATGGCCACTAGGTCACTTATCTTTTTATGCGAGCGGACACGATCTTCAATAGACAAGTGGCAGTTCCTTAGATGACTCATGTCGTCAACCGTCTAATTCTTGTGATCTTTATCTTTTAGTCTTCACGTAGTCGATGAAGTATGCGTACCACGACATCTTCAAAGCTATACTTGTTCTCGTAGGAACAGTTACAATAATATTTATGTCACACGAAATTTTTGCCAAAACTAAAATATGAATTTATTCTTTACTAGTCTCATCATTTGGCAATTCCATGATAAAAACATTAATCACATAAAGGGTAAACAAAAAATAAAAATACATCTCACCCCTTTACATGATTCTCTCACTATCTCACATTCTCTCGGAGATTACAAATAGATAATAGGTATTAGCTTTGATTTGTTTTCTGCACAACCACCAACAATACATACCATGTAATGTCATTGGTAAAAATTAATAATTAAACCCATGTAGTGAGTAATTGATTGCACATCGAATTAACATGAACTAGTGGAGAAGGTACAGAAATCGAAAAAATTTCTCCCCTATCTAATGTATCTCTTTGTGTACCTCTTTTGATTTTTCTCATCTTTTTTGTCAGAGTATAACCAAAAATAACAAAACATGAGTTTATCTGTGTATAATAAACCCAAATAAAATAAGAGATAACTCAGAAAAGTCTCTTCATCAGACTAAGAAGATGGTCCAGTACCATCATGATGATCAGGCTCTGGGAAGGGTGGTCTCCTACCAAATCCCATCATACAAAATTGATGTTCCATATAACTCTATATACTGGTTAGAGTCCGAGTCATCCTCTTGAACTCGGAGTCCTTGCGATCCTCAATACGTCGTAAATAATGTGAGGTCCTCTCCTCATAGACGCTAAGTCTATGATTAAATGCATCCATCCTCTGATCAAATACATCCATCCAATGATCAAGAGTCTCTAGTGTGACTGGTGGGTGCATCCCTGCATGCTGATCTCCAAAAATATGCTCTGGATGAACACCGTCGTTGGCCAAGAGATCATCAATGCTGTCATCATTGAGGGGATCCTGCTATCTCTCTACGACTCTCCTAACCTAAGATGAGCTTTTACGAATAGTAGAGCGACCAATGGGTCCCATGGGTCCAGCAATAGTGTCACACCCCAAATTTTGGCACCCAAACCCGACCCGAATGCCTGTGGATCGACCCGTTTACTCGAAATCCAGGGTGTGAAAAATAATAAAGGGAAAATAGAATCCCACTGTTTACAATGAGATATCGATAGTTCAACATTTACTAAGGTCTAAAAATCATAATCTCTGATAGCTAATGTCATCCATAACACACAAAGTAAAAAAGAATCGATGATCTACAAATCACGATTCACCAAAAAGTCTCATCTATCCCACGATCCAAATAATATAAAGTAATGAATTTATTACATAAATTTATAAGCAATAAAATCAAAGTCGCTAATAATATTCTTCTTCAAGGTTCGGCTCATGCTCATCGGGTTTGCATGTCTCATTGCCTATTTCATTCACTGGTTGCAGTTCCTCTTCATACCTTTCTTCATACGTCTCAGTCTTATCCAAATCTAAAAGTGGTAGTTGTAAGAGTGAGCCAAACGCTCACTCAGGTTTTCACCCAAAAGGACAATTCAAATAATACAAGATATACAGACATGTTCGCATAAATTAAATTGTCAAATACTAATATCATGGTTATAATAAATGCACGAATAATTAATCAAAATTAATACACAACCCACACAGGGGGTCTCCTTTTTCACCCACACATGGGGTCTTCCTGAGGTTTTCGGGTCTTTTATCCTTGAGAACTCACTCCCAACTTGCTTTATCGCTTTTGAATCAGAAATACAATGCATGCTTTCATATATATGAGAAATTACTGAAAATGTAAATATCCACGTAGGGGATCTCCAATACGAGATAGATAGAATCCACACAGGGGATCTCTAATATGAAACCAGCTATCAATTACAATTAACAATAAAAATATGCTCACAAGTCCTTAACTAGTATAAAGAGAATCATGGGAATGGTACTTACCTTTGATCGTTTTCCCAAGATTTCACCTTAGGTCTCGCGATGCGTTTATAATGATGTAAAAGCTTCCAAACTTGTGTGGATTTCCTCTTCGCGTAAATTCAACCTGAGATTTATTGGACCTTCAATTTTTATGTTTTTGAGTTAGTGTCAGTTAAAATAAAATTCTTGAATCGTAAAAAATGGGTTTTAGATAATTATAGAAGTTTGAGTGGTGTAAATCTCGAAGACCACGGTTGTCTGGACCTAGAGACGACAATAAGAGATAACGACCACTAGGTCGATGGCAACGAATATGTGGGTGTCGTTTGGTAAGGTATGAGGTGTGGTTGCAGTTGTCGATTGTGCAGGTGAGATGATCGCAGTCAAGCTAGTACGTAAGGTGCAAAGAAAATAACTTAGTGGATCAAACAGATAATGGAGAGGAGTACGACATGAAAGAACGGTTTGATGTATTGGTGGTCAATCTAGAAGGCCAACAATTTGTTGAACTACAATCAAGGTATATAAGCGGACAGGTTAGTGTGAAGTAGCCTAGTTGAAAGAGAAGAAACTGATGGCCAAAGAGTTGATGTTGGTGGAAATACCTAATTGGGTGGTCGGACGAGTAGTTGATCATAAGAGATGAAAGAAAGTTCTTTTATTCCTTATCGTTGCAGGAATGAACATGAGAACTACCATGTGGTGGTAGTACATTGGAGGTCTACTAAGAGCAATTGACACGTGTGCGCTCTAAGAATGCATGAATCACATGGAGTTAATAATTAAGATGTAGGTGACTTGTAACCCAAAATTCAAGATGGTTAGTGATCTCTAACCATTGGAATGGTGTCCGACTCATGGGTTGGTTTTTAACCATTTGATAGAAGCATGTCATATACATCACTATACATCCATGCATATAAGATTGATTGTAACTGTTGGATCAAGATCATATTTGGGTTGATTAATCAATGGTTTAGAAGTCACCTATAGTTGATCAGAACCATGAGTGGAAGATGAAGCAAGAGAAAAGTAAAGAAAGGCAAAAGAGGGTCTTCCCTGAGCAACAATGGTTGTCGATTGGAGATCAAGGTATGCGGATAGGTTGATCATACGGTGTAGATCTGCTTCAAGGCCACACGGTAGGTGGGATTTCAGCTTCTCAACTAACCACGAGATGGTAGATGGAGGCGAGATGAGATGGGGGTCACACGGTTGCAGATCAAAGTGGAGAGATGAAGATCAACAGTGGGGTTTCTTCAGGATCTATAGGTTGACCATAGGCGTATGGACATGGATGTAACAGGAAGGAAAACAAGAAGGAAAAGACAAAAAAAGAATTCTTACCTGTAGAAGGAGGTTGGACGATTGAAGGATATTTGGAGGGGTGCCACGAGGGAAGACGCCTGCTGGTTCTTCTTTTCTCCAATATTTTAACAATGGTGGAGGAGAGTTCTTGATCAACACAGTAAGAAATACGTTGATGGATGAGGGTCAAGGAGACGAAGATGATGGTTGGCAGTAGCTCCTCAATTTGACCACGTGATGGGAGATGGAAGTTTGATCTATGATTGAAAGTGATGGAGGATTCGAGGTTGCACTTCTTTCTTTTGCAGCTGTTTTGATCATGCGATGGGGATGGTGCAAGAGAAAAAGTATTTTGAATGGATAGCAAGAACTCATGAGATAGCAGCACCTACATCTTAGGTGTGATGAAGGAGGAGCAATAGTGTTGCTGGATGAAGATAGTTGATCAATGGAAAAGACTCTCCAATGGACGGAGATGGCGGCTGCACTCTTCAATCTTTAATCGGTTGGAGTAGATGAGGGATACTCATAGGTCATAATTACTTAAGTTTTAGGTTAGGAGGAACCCTAATAAAAGGAGAGTTGTGGTTGGTTATGAAGTCGGAGGATGGGTTTTGATTGAAGTTGTCAATATGTTTTGGACGATGGGGTCTTCAATCCAACGGTTTGGTTTGTTAGTGTGTTTTGCTACAACACCAAAACGTAGTGAATAAAAGATGGGTTTTGATATTTAATGTATAAGGATAAAAGAAAAACACTGAGTGGTGAACGGACGGTGGTGAAATGGTTTTATAAGAATTGAGAAGCCTATACTATTATAAAGCAAAAGTGAAAATATGAATAAATCTAATCTTTAGTAAAAGTATTATATCTTAAGTATTTAAGTGTAGTGCTATTAACCTATAGTTTATGCAAAGCATAAGTCACCCACAATTAGTAATGTTATGTGTATTAGAATATATCTTGCCTTTATAATATACTAACAAAATCTTATACATTACAAGTACCTTATACGATATGCTCATTAATTAATGATACATAGGATAACATGCTCTACTTTAATCTCCTAATACCTATCTTATATAAGAATTATAATACTATTTTCATACACACACGTGCCTTAATGCGCGCAAGGTATAAAAATGTTCATAAAAAAATTAAAATAAATATACCAATTACATTTAAAATAATGTACTATGCACATATGACTCGAAACAGTCCATAAAATTGTGTGGTCCTACTGAGTCTATGTGGGCCCGCAAGAGACGGCCCAGAAACCCTAAAAATTTATCCATCTCGAAATTGGCCAAAAATTGATGAGGATGTTCTAACAATTAGATGATTGCATTTCATGAAGAAAAATACGAGAAAATGGGCCCTTAAAAATAAAATGGACCAAAATACCCTTTTATGAATTTTGGGGTTTTGCAAATAAGAATAGAGTCAAGAATAGGAACATCTAGATGAAGAAGAATGGCACTCACTGGAAGTGGATATGGAAGACAAGGATGGTTTACCAATTGGTTACCGGCATGAGCAATGACCCTAAACATGAATCTAGGAAGGTCAATGCTGAACCCGGTACCAAGGTGATACAGAAGCTGCAGTCTATCAATGTTTACCTGGACTCCATGACCAGGTGGATCAATGTTGTATCCACAGATTATATGCAACAAACAAAACTCAAGAAGAAGACTGGAAAGAGGAATATTAGACACCCAATCAAATAACCTACCACATAGAGTCTCGATCAAGGTGACTCAAGAAGTGGTCAATTCCCTAGTCCTCGGAAGATACTCAACTCGAGCAGTATGACGAGGAATCTCAAGAATAGTAGAGATCAAATCAGGAGTAGTCGTCATATGAACCCAGAGACATAGGTCTGAAAAGATAACTGACTCAGGTCATCACACTGAAATGAGTGCATATTGGCATAGAAAATCTATACCAATATAGGATAATATGGACCACTCAAGCTCAGACTAGGTACCCAATGCCTAGAATTGAAAATGATATGCACTGGGGTACCCGCAATCTCCTCGAGATAAATCTCTCGGCAGTAAAGGACTGTCTAAAAAAATGACTAAAACTCATATGAGCATCTGAAGTCAAAAACACAGGTGGAGCCCCACTCACCTCAAGAGACGATGATCGACCAACACGGGACGATGACGCAAGGTCGCATTCTCTACCAGCTCTCTCCTCTATCCTCTAGACAATGCACCCCTTAATGGTGTGAAGATGGAGGACGATCACCTCTCCTAGCCCGAACAGACTATCTCGACTAGAGATCCACAAAAGCTTCCTCCTCAGTGTCAGAGTGAACAACATGTCTCATACACCGTGTCCCATCATCCATGAGCACTAGAAACAGAAGAAAATAGTCGAAAAATCCCATGACTTCACAAAAAAACTGAAAATAGGAAGATAAAGAGGGTGAAGTGGAAACTGGTGAATCAAGGAGCAAATCCTCACAAAAATCCTGTAGAACTGTTGAGCAGGCAAGTATGATCGATTGGGAGGAGTTTGGGAGGTGTATGAATTGATTTGGGTTGAAAATGAATCAATTTGGGTTTTTAAAAATTGGGGATTCGCGTAGTCCAATCAATTGGTCTGCTTAGTCCAATCGATTGGACCTATACTAGGAAAATTTTTCACAAAAAACTTTTTCTAAAAAACTTTTATGAAAATTTTTCAATAAAAAACACAAATATTCTAAGCTCTTAAACACATCTTTTCTAAAAAGTATAATCAATTTAAATACTCGAGAAAAGATTGTCAATCAATATAAAATATTTAGAAGAATTATAAATTTATATCCATGAAATATTAAACTTGATAGGCACTAACAATAGAGTAATTCAAAAAAAAATTGACTAAAACATTTTAGATAAATTTTTATGCATCAATAACATTAACTCTTGAAAAGTTAGATCAAGTCATGAACACTAGTAAGCTTAGATTTAAATATCAATAAGTAATATCATCAAGTGTGTGAGTAAACTGATTTTAACTGTGGTACATGATAGATTTCAGCAATATTTTTTCAGATTAATTAGAATCTAGATGTATCCTGTATCCGACTATAAAATTCTCATTAGAGCTTATAGCGTTCTCACATAGCACTCTTGTCAAGTGTATTTGCTAATATGATATGAATTTTTCTAGCAAATTTGGCTGTTTTTCATTTGTATCAATGGTAGCTTTCAGGGTTCTTGAATAGGTAGCCATTTTCTATACCAATTTGAATCGGACTTCAGTATTAGCAGGCCATACAGATGGCTTACACTCTAGTTTTTAAAGGTAGCTTTTTCTATGATAATCACTCTCAAAAGGGGAAGCCAATAGTTGATTATAGTGAAGTTTTAAAATCAACTGAGGACGAGAACACTATTGATTTGAAGTTATAATCAGTAGAGGTTTATTCTTAATCTAAAAAATACAAGATCTTATACTTCTATCAGATCCATACCCACTAGTAAATTAGTGTGCATGTAAAGAATTATCAGATAAAATTGTATCAATTTTCACCTAGTGCAAACTAGTAAAACTGACTAATTGATATTTGCTCAAAAGTATTTATTAGCAATTATCCTTATAACGATGTCACATTCTCCTACGTAAAACTTATCTTTTTGTCGACTTTTTCACGTAAGAGTTTTTTCCATTGTGTAAAACACATTCTTTAGTCGAAAATTGACCATTTGCATGAAATGTACGCATTTTGGATAATTCAGTATCAAGCTATTTTAGTTGAATCTCATTATGCACTTTTTCACTTGCAGGAGACACTATCGGGCGATTCTCAAGATTGACAGGCCCACGATCAACTACAGAAGACCTCTATCAAAGCTTAAAGAGCCAGCATGTTAGGATAAGAAGATAGAAGCCAAGTACGGGCAAAGCTAGAGGATCGTAGAGCCGGACCAAGGACCAAGAGAGAGCGGAAGAGTTGAAGACCAAGAGAAGGATGAAGGTGTTAAAAGCCACACCAATTGACATCAAAAGCTAGTTTGACTAATTGGTGGAGCGGATGAAGGAGAATAAAGAAGACCAGGGTTCAAGACCCTCCAGTTCTATTATTTTTGTATTTTCTCTCACCTCTCTCCCATTTCTCTTTCTATCTATCTTGGCACACCATGACCCTTGATCCATACCCATGCCCATGACCCATACCCATGCCCATGACCCATGTCCATGCACCTCACTACTCCTAACCATTGGATCTCACCCTTTCATCTAACACTCACTCATCTCCCACATGGCAAGATAAGAAAGAAGAAGATGAAGGGCTGAGATATCGAAGCCCATTCTCAAGTGATAATTCATCATTTTATGTATTTTTATCCCATTTTCCTTAGTTGATTATTAGAATTATCCTACATAAATCCTCAAACTTACATGAAAAATAGGATATTTTCTTTTCACCAATTATATATTAGATTTCTCTTAATAAATCAATTACTTTATATTAATATTCTTATTTCATTAGGTACCCGAGCCCAAGACTAAAGCAAGCATAAGTCCAAGCCCAAAAACTTATGTACAAAAGCCAAAATTTGAGCAAAAGGGTGGACTACGTTGATGGGCCAGAAGTTGGGCCTAGAAGTGGGTCAATGCAGTGGGCCAATGTAGTGGGTCAAGTTGGTGGACTAAGCATGGACCAAGGTGGTTGAGATTACAACAACATGAACAGTCTAGATTACAAAAGGCATGAGGATGGCTTTCCAAAAATAAAATGATGATTTCGGTTTTGAAATTTAAAAATCATAGAATGTTTGAGGAATAAATATCTCATCATAAGAAAAATTCCTTCTAAAAAATAGAAGAATATTTCACTGGTTTTCAAAAGGAAGTTTTAAAATAATAAATTAGTGATTGATTCCATAATTGAAAAATAAAAAATATTTTATTGATTTTCAAAAGAAAGTTTCAAAACGATAATTTGGTTAGTAATTCTATGGAGAAAAGAAAATATATTTTATATAATTATTTCTATCTTTGAAAATATTTTTTCTAAGAAAAGGAAGTCTTAATTCACTAAAGATGAAAAGAATGTTACACATCCAAGCCTATAAAAGGACCTTCAATGGACGATGGAAGGAGTTCTTCTCTTGGTTGCTCTCTGGCTAGACATATCTCTCGGCTACACACATTTCCCGGTTACAGTCTTCGATTAGCAATTGATCTTTTTTTATTTTTTTACTTATTTCTTTTAATCTTTCCTTTGTTCTTCTTGTAATTTTTTCTTTTTTTAGTTTAGTTTTGATTATAAAGTGTAATGTTTTCCGGTTATTAGAAAGATTGACAACCTCTATTGATGACCGGTAAAAACTCGTTCTCTTAAATATAAGTTATAAATCATTTTTTTTGTTAGAATTATTTTTGGTTGATCAAGTTGATTCATTATTTCTCACCCCTCTCTATGGTTCGACCCCTATTTGCACTATACATAAATCATTGATTTCGCTTTTGTAGATTTGGGTTTGATTAGATAATAACGTACAACGATCAAGAAAAATACTGTCCGTCATCAAGCCCACTTACTTCCTAAAGGAAGATAATTGGTCTTCCTTGACCTTTTCTCAAACAAACCTCCACGCCTTCCTCCCCCGAATTCCTATCTCTTTCTCATGGTTTTAACAAACCGTGAAGAAAAAATGAGAAAAATTGACGGTTGAGATCAAGCCTCCCTTTTGCTTAAAGGGAGGTCGAACCCAAGGGAAAAACGGTTCCCTCCCCCCTAACTTTCCTATCTCCCTTCTTCTCTAAAGCCTTTCTCTATTACATCTTCTTCTCTTCTTCATTAATGATTTCTAGAGTTTCACCTGCAACTCCAGAAAACCATCACGATCTCCTTATACGTGGCTGCCTTTCTCCTTGGTAGCAACATTGAACCACTCTTCACGGATCTCCTTGGCAGCAATCTCCTTTCTACGTCTCTCTTCGAGGATAGCAGCAACACAACCTGCTATGCCCGTGGATTTGCACCTCATCTCCAAGGCCATACCTGCAACCAGCTGGTCCTCCATGGTGCTCCCTTTCATCCACCGACCGGCCATCTAGTTGCATTCCCCAGTCGATTTGCCTGCAAGTCCAGCCAGAATCCTCCAACTCTTGAAAAGCCAGCAACTCAAATCTCATGGTACGTAAGTGTCCCTTTCTTTCTCATCCTATCCGACTCTTCTTCTCTTTTGTTGTGCTGGTCAGCCTATCCATGTCATACCCTCTCCATTGACGACTGTCAACTTTCTAGTATTCTTCACGGTTTCACCACCGTGTATGCTACAGCCCTCACCAAGACCTGCAACTAGCAGGGTCAACCTACAACTCTGGCCAACTTTCTGGGTTCCTCATGTGGCCTACTAACTCACTAGGTGGGCTCCTTTCTTCATGCAATAACCCCTATGCAAATAGCCACCTGCTGGTGCGCCATATGTGTACACACCTAAAGTTCAACGCTGAAGGCCAATAATATTCGCTCAAAAGTGTTTATTTTATTCAGCATTATCACACTCTCCTACGTAAAACTACATTATTTATCCACTTTTCTACGTAAGAGTCTCTTCCATTGCGTAGAACACACTTTTCTGAACAAAATGGGCAATTTGCATGAATTAAACATATTCTCGGAAGTCTAGATATTAAGCCGTTTCGATTAAGTCTCATTACGTGCTTTTTCTATCGCAGAAAACTAAATCGGATGATTCTAATAAATTGCAGGCCCACAACTGACTACCAGAGTCTAGGACCCAAGCTCAAGAGCCAATAGGCTGAGGATAAGAAGATACATGCTAAATGCTGGGAGAGCCAGAGAGTCGAAAAAGCCTAAGAGAAGATCAAGAGAGAAGGAGAGCCAAGTGCCCTGAGAAGAGACTAAGAAGATTAAAGGTTAATCAACTAACACAAGACAAAGGCTTGCTTAGTTGGAAAAGCTTGTAGAAGACCAAGTTAAAGACCAGGGTTCAAGACCTTCTGCTAGCATTTTCTCTTTAATTTTATAATATTTTCTCTCTCCTCTCTTTAGATTCTCATTCTCTCTCTACCCTGAAATCTCAACCACCCGATCCTCTCCTTTCACAATCTCTCCTTCCGCGATCACTCGATCCTATGGCCTACCTTGGCCGACCTCCACCGTCCGATGATCCATCCGATCATCGCCACCCTAGTCTATCTTTTGATTGCTAGTAGATCATCCATCCTATCATCACCCATCTCAAAATCGACGGTCATCTTTTTTTTCTCCTAGATCCTATGGTCATGACTTGACTTATGTGGTTATGACCCCTACAGAGATGGACGCCCATATTAAAGATTGACTTGTTTTTACGAGAATGGAAAGGTTCTTTAAAGAGAAGGGCAAATCGAGTTTTGGAAAGTTTTGAAAATCAAAAGTTTTTATTTTATTTTCAAAACTTATTAAAGATTTATTAGATGAGGTGGCATTAAAGGGGATTTCATGGGATTCTTCAAAAAGGGCAAGTTTTGTTTTTAGAAAATAAGAATATAGGAGTTTCTAAAAACTTGAAACTGTAGGTTTCTCATATAGATTTCTCATATAGAAACCCACGGTTCCTATTATAAAGAGGGAGCACGTTTTTCTAAAAGAGGCCCCCTCTAAATCCCATCTCTTTCTTACTTTCTCCCTTGGCACAAAAAAAAAAAGTAAAATAAAAAATAAAAAATAAAAATTGACGTCTCTGCCTTCCCTTCTCCATCGAATGGTTCCATCATCTTCTTCTCAACACAGTTCCAAGAACCATGGTTTGATCTCCTCTTCTCCTTCTCTATCTATTTTTCTCTCTAATCTCTTTTTTTTTATTGCTTTCTAGTTAAGTTTTTATTTATTTTATTTTTTTAAGCATTTTTTCAAGCATTGGAAGTTATAGTTTTTTTTTAATAAATGAAGTTTATTTTGGCATTTTATTTTCTATTATTACATATTTATTTTCTTTTACTAATGTTGTAGGTAATTCTTCTCTATAAAAAAAATATTTTAAAAATCATTTTCCAACATTCTCATCTCTTTACCATTTTCACCATTTCTTTGCTTGCTTTCTTTAATGTTATTTCTCTAATCCGAGTGCAGATTCAACATCCGACATGCCACTGTAAAAGTTTGTATTTTTACAGATTTTTTTATGCCTCGGAAGGCCGAGTGCAATTTATAATACTTTTGAACTTATTATTATTGATTAGATATGTGTTCAGGAGTTTAGCAACTCTTGATTAAGTGCAAAAAAAAAAACCTTTTTTTTTAGGGACAATATACATTTTTTTTACGTATTTTTTTATGCCTCGGATGGCGGGTGCAACTTGTAATAACTTAGGACATTTATTTTTTTGAATATTTACTGCTAGATCTAGAAACCCTAGATTGAGTGAAAATATAAAAAAAAATCAAAAATTCAAAAAAAAATAGGATTTATATTCTCTGCACATTTTTTTAGATCACCAAATCTGGCATTTTAAGTATTTTGGATAGTTTTCAAAATTTGGAAATTTTGCAAAATTAGGGTTTCCAGCTTTAGAAGATTCTTGTTTTAGAGAATTTCTATCTTTAGAGATTCTCTAAAATTGGAAAATCTTGAAAAAGGAAATAACCCAAATTTAGCAAAATTTCAATTTTGGAAAATTTTCAATTTTATTAAACGGGATTTCGAAATCTAATTTTTTTTGGAAGGTTTCTAAAATAGGAATAATTCAAACTTATTAATTTCTGAATCTTAATTCGGGGATTTCTAAATTTGAATTACAACCCTAAAATGGAAATTAATTAAATAACCCGCTTTAATCTAGTGCATGTTGTTTGAAACCATAAAGGCATGTAACCTTCCAATCAAATTGATATTCGCTCAAAAGTGCTATTTAAAGCAACTATTCTTCTAGCGTTATCACAATCTCCTACGTAAAACTGCTCTATGTACCCACTTTTCTATGTAGGAGTCTCTTCTGTTGCGTAAAACATATTTTTTTGGACGAAATGGTATATTTCCATGAATTAAACACATTTTCAAAAGTCTAGATATTAAGTCATTTTGATGAGACTTATTACGCATTTTTACTGTTGCAGGAAACCCGATCGGGTGGTTCTCAAGGCTTGCCAGACTACGATCAACCACAAAAGCTCACTATGAAAGCCTAAAAAACCAACAAGTATGACAAGAAGATAAGGGTCAAGTACAAGCTGGGGTGGAGGATCGAAAAGCCCGATCAAGGACCAAAAGCCGAGTGTGAAGTCAGGACCAATCAAAGGAGACGATGATGTTTGAGCCCATGAACCAAGACAGTGTTTGATTACAATGGTGGGCCAACACGGCGGGCTATGCATGCAAATGAAAGTGGGATTAGCTTGAACAAGTGTTCGGATACATGCCAAAAATGAGCAAAAAGGTAGAGCTCGGGCATAACACAACATTAAAACACATAAGCTTGGTCACCTCCAAATCTGACCATTGGATCAAGGTCGTTAGATCTACCTACTAATTGCTACATCTTGAAGATGATGATAGTAGGTTAGCACATGGACAAGTCATCATCAAGGGTTGATAATCATGGATTAAGGATAGACCCTGGTGTTGAGTATCAATGCCTAGACCAACAGCATGAACAAGAGGAAAGACGAACATGACATAGATGGTCCAAATCACATGTGGGACGGTGAGATGAAAACACGTTGTTCAATGGGATCCGCGCACGTGTTAGATCACCAAAGGTCACTAAATAGTGATATATCACGTGGGCTCGATGATCGCTACATAGTCGACTCATCAAAGTCAATCAAGGGAGTAAAGGTGGACCATCAATCGAAGTAGACGATAGATCACCAATGGACATGCAACGGTGTAGATCTACACACGTTGAGAGTTATTGCCTCAATCTTGGTTGTTAAAAGTGGTAGCAACATGTGTGGAGAAGACAAGTGGAACCAAGTGCTGGATGTTGATAAATGGATGGGTGGTGAATAAAAAGAGAAAAATTTTCCACCAAAAGAGGCATGGGATAGAATTAAAAAATGGGTGGCAAATGCATGGACTACCACACAACGGGACACATGGAATAGTTTCCCATCATGTTGACTTTCCCAGATAAAGAAAACTAATATTTTTTCTTTTAAACAAGGGGTGGATTCATAAAAGAAAATTGGAAAGTAGTTTTAGGAAATGGCATGGACGGTGAATTCAACAAGAAGAAAGATCTCTTGCTTATTTGGAAAGTGGTTTGTGAGAAATGTTTTTATATGGACAGCAACATAGAAGATGCCATAAGTTATTGGACATAGAATAAAAAACTATGGCATCATTTGGTTGAACGGTGGTCTAGGAGAAGGAATTCTTGAAATAAAAGTGGGGCCCACTTCTATGACACATGATCAACAATGAGGGCCTTCAATGTGGCGCCCTAAAGAATAAGAGGACTTCTTCTTTTCATAGGCTGGCACCAAAAAAAAAAAAAGGAAAACCTATGCTCCCAACATTCTCAATAGCTCAGCCGCTTGAAGACTCCAAGCCGTCACCCACCCCATTGGCTATTCTCTTCTTTTTCATTTTTTCTCCTTCTTCTTCTCTCCTTCTCCAAAGAGGCAGCAACGTCCTCAACGGTGGAACACTCCACAACCTGCTGCTATACTCCATGTCACAGGCGTTGAAGCTCTTCCTTGCACAGCCTTGGGCACCGCCCTTGCTGGACTTGCAACTCCCAAAACCACGGCCTGCTTTTCCATTAGAATCACCCCTCTTCCAGGACCGCCTATTCTAGCTGCCCTAACTTTCCACAGCTCCTAAGCTGCCCCCCTTTTCATGGTATTCTCTCCAAAGCCGTTAACCTATGGAATCCACTGAACCACTATCTTCTTTCTCCCCACTTGCTGCCACAGTCTCTTCTCCAAAAATGCTAATCTCTTAACGGTTTCCTCCACAAAAAGATCATCAAAAAGAAAAAGAGGGAAACAAGAGAGGAGGAAGAAGGATAGAAAGGAAGAAAGGACGAGGAGGATCCTCACCTGTTGCTGCTGCTACCACCGCCAGTGCCTCCTCTCCCTGTTGCTGCCATCACTGACCTCTGCAACCCCATCTCTTAGGTGGTAATCTCCCCCTGATCATCACATAGTGCAGTAACTACTCTCTTAGCTTGCACCACTACTGCCTGAACCCTCCATGCGTACTGCATCTCCCTGCAACCCGCAATACTTCAGCGTGCTCCCATCCTTGCACTCACCACCACCATTTGCCAGCTACAAATCTGCAAGGAGACCGGATCTCCTCTTGTTATTTACTGCACAACCTGTTTTGTCCACCTTGGGTCGATCTGCCTTTCAGCAAGTCCTTCCATCTCCACCAAGGCTTCACCCCCCTTCAACGGCTTGCACCATGCACCACCCTTTCTTCTCCTCAAACTGGTACCCCTTCGCCAAGATGACTATTCGACCACCTCTCATTGGCTGACACATGTGGCATCTGTCCTGTGCATTACGATGCACCATTCTTTTCATTCCAAGGTAAGTTTTTCTCTCTCTTTACTTCCTTATCTCTCTATGTTTCTAGCTTTCTCTCTCTAGAAATTCTCCATCTTTCTTTTTCTTCTCTCTCTAGAATAGTTCTCTCTTTCTCTCTCTAAGTTGTTTTAGGCTTTTTCTTATTTCTCTCTCTAGACTAGCTTTCTCTCTCTAAATCTTCACTAGGGTTTCATTTATTTTTCTTTATTTTATTTTTTTTGCTCATGTTAACTCGATTTTGATTCAATGTAATGGATGGTTGTTTATGCATTAATGAAGAATTTTTCTTGATATTTAAGGTTTGATTTATTTCGCGTTTTTTTGTTTTAATTAGTGGGTAATGATATCTCTATCAAGAACATGTTTTAAAAATCTACTTCAAATCACCACTCTCACCCCACCATCATTCGCATCGATTTTTATGGAAAAATCCATCATTTCATGTTCTTATTTGCGCTAATCCCTAACTCCGAGTGCGGATCGACATCCGACACGAATCCTTATACAAAAGTTCATATTTTGCAGGATTAAAAATCGGATCAAATTACAAATGTGTTGATTTTAGGGTTTCCGAATCCAATGACGCGGAAAAACCCTACTTTCACAAATCCCAGAACCTAGACCGTGCGATTTAACTTTTCTACAGCGTATGATCCAAGGGTGGGTAGGGAGTGAAATTCTACCGGTCCGTTCTCTTTAACTCAATATACCTAGAAGGGGGGTTGATTAGGTATTCAAAATTAATTATACCTATACAGTTTTACTGGTCTATGGTATGGGGATAAAATTGCATGCCTTGATTGTTTGATAATGGATTATCACAATCTACTCAAATCAAATATACCTCCGTGGTATATTGTCTTTTTGTCGTTTGATCTAATCAAGATAGATTGCGGAATATAAACAAACACTCACACAAGACAATAGATTTTTACGTGGAAACCTTAGCCAAGGAAAAACCACGGGACCAAGTCCAGACAGAAAGTATCATTAACCGAAAAGTTAAACGAAACAAAGGTTACCTACGCAGCACCGTTGTAAATACAGCTTCCAACCTTAGCCAAGGCTTACTGCCGATGCGTCCACGTCCTCTGAATCAACGCCACGAATCCACGCGCGCCTTTCCAGCCAAGAAGCCTTATCCACTTGTTCAGTTTGGTACACCGCAAACCTACCATCGATCGGCTCCTCGGATCTTAATTCTCAACACTCCCGCTGATATTTGCTCAAAAGTGCTTATTTTAAGCAATTATCCTTTTAGCGTTATTGCATTCTCCTACGTAAAATACTCTATTTATCTACTTTTCTACGTAATAGTCTCTTCTGTTGCGTAGAACATACTTTTCTGGACGAAAAGGTATATTTGTATGCATTAAATGCATTTTTGGAAGTCTAGATATAGCGACGTTATGATCAAGTCTCATTACGTGCTTTTCTCATGCAGAAAACTCGATCGGGCTATTCTTGAGACTTGCGGGCCCCACGATCAACCATAGAAGCCTAATATCAAAGCTTGAAGAGCCATAGGCTATGACTAGAAGATATGGGCTGAATAAGAGGACCAAAAAGTCAGCCCAAAGAACGAAGAAAGCAGGAGAGCCAATGACCAAGAGACGGACCAAAGCGTTTAAAGCCACATGAGTCAGCAAGGAATGATGGTCTACTCTACTGGAGAAGTGTGAGGATGGTCACAGTGAAGACCAGGGTTCTAGACCCTCTGCCAATACTTTTATCTCTATTTTATGATATTTTCTCTCTCCTCCCCCTATTTTTTATCTCATCTCTCCTTATTCTCTCTCTCTTCATCTCTCGATCCTCGGATCTACTGACCTAACCCCAGAACTCCTGCCCATTGGCTCTGGCCCATCTCCCTAAGCTATTGGACCGTTGGATCTTCCATCAGACCGTTGGATCGTCCATCAGACCGTCGAATCTCTCTAAATCCGTCGGCCTGCCAATCTGGATCCTGATCAAGTCATCTTCAGTCTGACTATCAGATTGTCTATCACATCATCTTGTGAGACGATGGACATCATCAATCCATGTGGGCCAGTAGCCGGGTCCATCATCATCGACCCGCTGTCCGACCATTTAGTGGACCCTGTGAATTTCAAAATAATTTCAATTTAAAAAAAAAGGGGAGTCCATTAAATGGGAAAATTCCCCAAGAAAAGTAGGGTTTTACTTAAAAAAAAAATTATTAATTTATTTCAAAAATAGCTATTTTCCATTAAAGGAAGGTTATAAAAGAGGGGGAGCTCGAGGGGAACCCTAATTCCCAAATTTTTGAACCCCTCTCCTCCTCTCCTTCCCCCAACGGCTTCTCCTTCTTCCCCTTCTCCTTCTACCCCTCTCTTTTGGCCCGATTCTCACCTTCTTCTTCATCTTCTTCATCTTCTTCACCGTCTTCATCTTCACGTTTTCACCGGAGTTGCAGGCTGCAACTCCGGCCGACAACGCTGCAAGCTTCTTAGATCTGCTGCCCTCTTTGTCGTCTGCAAGCACCGCCACAACCACTCCACAGGATGCAACCAGACTGCCTGGGACTCCATGTACGCTGTTGCACGCAACAGCAGCCACACGCTGCAATCACCTCCACCTCCTTCCATGGTCGGAGTACCACAACACTTGCAACTCACTTTTTTTGGGTTGCACCATCTCTCACCACAGTTCCTGCCTTCTCCCACAGTTGGAGACCTATCCAAATGGCGCTGTACAGTAATCCAAAACTTGCAAAATCGGTGGTTTCCTCCACCTCCTTGCGTCGCCTCCTATCTCCTTACCGCTGCACACCCCACCTGCAAGTGTAGAACCTTCTTCCACCAACCTGCAAACGGTGCACCATGAAGCTCTTTCACCACACTGTGCATCCCCAGGATCTGCAACACATCTCACCTGCAAGTTTTCCTTCAATCTGTGACCAGCAACGTCTCCTCCACGACCTTCAACTTGCTGGCCGCTAGATCTGCAACCTAACGTCCACATGCAAATCATTTCCAAGGATCAATCTCCTCCGTTTTAGCTCTTCATAGCGGGCTCCATCTTGGAGCAATCACTAGCAAACCGTGCCACCACCTTGCTGCCTCCTCTTATGCTTGTAGACAATCAAACCTGCAACCTTACCAATGGCCAGCAACATGCACCACAGATCGACCATCTTTATGGACGATCAATCACTTAGCCAACCATCTCACGGATCCACCATCATGGTTCGGCCTCCATGTGCTATTCTTAATCGAGCACCATCACCATCATCTCATGCTCTGGCCACACCGTGCACATGTTCCCGATCTCCCCGGGCTGAACCACTCTCCGGGTTGATCCCGGTCTCAAATCATGGCAAGTACACATAAGGTATTTTCTCTTTCTGGGGTTCATTTTCTCTCTCTTGGGTAAGTGAATTTCTCTAGGATCCCCAGGCTGATCGCCTTTTTGCACCGCCGACTCTGTTCGGTGAATGCAAAAGCGTGAGTTTTTCTCTCACCTCTACTTTGTCGGCCGGTAAATGACTGAGGTGAAAAATCTCTCTCTACCTTCTTCCTCTCTCTCTAAAAGTTCTCTTTACATGCTTTCTTACATGCTTTCTAGAATAGATTTACCACTTTATTTATTTCTGTCATTTCTTTCATGTAAGCAACAGTTTGATTAATGCAATTTGATTTCGATGATTTTAGTCTTCTCTGGATCTTATTTGGATGCATTTTAAATCGACTCGCCCTTCTCATCTCTTCCATCATTCTCCTTTTTTGTATATTATCTGTCATTTTATGTTCTTATTTGCTCTAATCCGACTAATCCCGAGTGCGGATCGACATTCGACACGAGCCACTATGCAAAACTGCTCATTTTACAGGTTAAATATCTCAGATAAATTAAAAATATGTTGGAATTAGGGTTTTCGTAATCAACGACACGAAAAAACCCTACTTTCACCTGTCTTTGCAGAAGGTGAAGGATTCAGTATACCCTGAACCCCAAATTGCTCAAAAGGTGTTGAGTCACACTGGTACTCTCAGGCTTACTAGGTTGAATATAGAAGTGGAAAACCTAGGCTGGGTAAAGATCAAGCTCTTGGCTTTGATTAAGAAGAGAACAAGCTCACAAGATGTGAATGAAAACAAACTTCTTGCTCTTCGAATGGACACTCTAATAAATAAGCCTTTGCTTCCCTCTCTTGAAGATGGAGTCACTCTGTGTCTCTGTGTGTATTTAGAGAAGGCATAGAAGGGTTCTATTTATAGAATTCCAAGACCCTGAGTCGTGTGGAATATGGGATGATGGAACCTAGAATTTCAAATATGAGAAAACCGATTCTATTCAAAGTCCAATTGATTGTACACTTGGTCCAATCGATTGGGGATAAGTGTCCAATTGATTGGGCTCAATAAGTTTTCTGTTCCGAAGGCACCAATCGATTGCACAGGGTTCTCCAATCGATTTGACATATATAACTTTCTGTCCCGAAGGCTCCAATTGATTTCATAGAGTCTCCAACCGATTGTACTCAAAAAGATTTCTATCCCGAAGGCTCCAATTGATTTTATAGTCTCTAATCGATTGTGCTCAAATAAGTTTCTGCCTCGTAGTCTCCAATCGATTACACAGTGTCTCCAATCAATTGGGCTATGTCTAATCGATTGGGCATATATGTCCAATCGATTGGACTATCCCACTGGTCAATAAAATTGACTTTGACTCGGGTCTGTCCAATGACTAAGTTTGACCATTATATTTTGTTCATTTTAATCAACTCCTATGACCACTAAATCACTTACCTTCCTAATCGAGCGTACACGATCGTTAACTGACAAATTGGCAGTTACTCAGATGACTCCTGTCGTCAACCGTCTGATTCTTGATGTCTCTGTCTTTTAGTCTTCACGTAGTAGGCGAAGTATGCATACCACGACATTTTCATGCTACACTTGTGCTCGTAGGAATGGTTACAAGAATGTTTTTATGTCAAATGGAATCTTTGCCAAATTGAATATGAAAATATTCCTTACAATCTCTCCCTTTGGCAATTCCGTGACAAAAAAATATTTAATCATAAAGAAGATAAAAATAGAAAATACAATCCCACCTTTTAACATGATTCACTCATTATCTCACACTCTCTTGGATATAATCGAACAAATATAGTGTAATGGCTTTTGATCTGTTCCCTGCACATTCTACCAACAATACATACCATGTAATATCATCGGCAATCAATAAATCATATAAAATGTAGTGAGTTAAATTTTGCACATCATAAGTAGAGAAATTGAAAAAATAATGAAAAATTATTCTCCCCCTAAATTTCTCTCCCCTATCTCATGCATCAACTTATTTTTACCTCTATGATTTTCTCTCCCATTTTTGTCACAGATTGACAAAGGTACATAAATATTAGCAAATAATAAGCATGCAATGAATATTTATCATGAGAAACAAGTGCAATATATACATTTATAACCAGTCAATTAACATTAAACAACAAATTATAGTAGATATTGAAGCAAAGACTGAGTTTTGGAGAGTCGTGACTGGAATATGAATTGGTTGAGACAAAATTATTTTAAGAAGTAAAAGAAATTTTATTGAAACATGTTTGATTAATACTGATAGAGATTACCATGAAATGCAGAACTTGTGAAAGTTAAAATTTCAACTAGATCAAGATATGTATATAGAAATTCTTATTCGTCAGTTTAATAAAAAATACTTGGTCAAAGAAAGTAATAAAATCATTGCTCTTGACAACTAGTAGAAAAAAAATGTTGAAATCAGAATCGACACAAGATAGAATAATTAATTTCAGTAATATTCCAGATATCAAATTCTAGAAATCCCGGAGGTATCCTATATCCAGATATAAAATCCTCATTAGAGCTATGAAGGGTTCTCACTTACGCTCATGTAAATGGGTATTTGCTGATGGATAAGGATTTTTCTAGCAAATTGGCTGTCTTTTATACCATTTTTATTTACTTTGAATATAAGTAGCTTTCACTCTCCATATAAGTAGCCCTTTTTTGCAGCAATGAAAATTAGATTTCAATTTCGAACAGGGCTATACAGATGGCATTCACTCTAACTTGTGTGGAGGTAGCTTTTTCCTCAAACACATAATAACTCTTATTGGGAAGCCAACAGTCGACTGTAGTGCAGTTTCAAAATCAACTGAAGGTAGGAACACTACTAATTTGAAGTCATATCTAGTAGAGGTTTATTCCTTATTCTTAGAATAAGATCTAGAAATAATACTGAAATCATATCTATTCATGAAGAAAAATCAGTTAGTGTGTAGTATGTGAAACTAATGATTATAAGAGATAATTTTAACCACTGACAAGGACAAGGTATAAATGAATAATCATTACAAACATAAAAAATATATATATCACCATGATATAATATTGATGAACTCATGACAAGTCTGTAATTTGAGTATTCAAAATTAGTTTTAATCAAACAGATTATGATGAAAGCAAAAAAAAAAAAATACAAACTACAAAATCAATCAATCAAACTAATACTGATAGATTTATGAGGAAATTCAAATCTAACAATATCAAGAGATTTTGTAAAAATATCCGCTAATTGATTTTCAGTTGCGACGTGCTCCAAAGTGATAATTTTTTCTTCAATAAGATCTCTTATAAAATGATGACAAATGTCAATATATTTAGTTCTAGAGTGTTAAACATGATTTTTCGATATATTTATCGCACTCGTATTATCACAATATATAGTCATCAATCCTTGATTGATTCAATAATAAGTCAACATCTGCTTCATCCATAACAATTGAGTACAACAGCTCCCGGCTGCAATATACTCGGCTTCAGTAGTAGATAAAGAAATATAATTCTGTTTTTTGCTTTGCCAACTAACTAGGCTGTTCCCAACATAAAAACCTCCACCACTGGTGCTTTTTCTATCATCAACATTTCCAGCCCAGTCAGCATCAAAATACCCTACAAGTTCTGTAGTAGTATCAAACGAATACCAGAGACCATATCCCATAGTTCCACTAACATCCCTGATGATACGTTTGACTACAAGAATATGAGATTCTTTGGGATTAGCTTGAAACCTAGCACATGCACCCACACTGAAGGAAATATCAGGACAACTAGCGGTGAGATAGAGTAAACTTCCTATCATGCTTCTATATAAGGTTTGGTCAACATCTTTTCCTTCAGTGTCTTTGCTCAGCTTTGTAGTAGTACTCATGAGAGTATGATGGTGTTTAGCTGATTCCATACCAAATTTCTTAACTAGGTCTTTGCTATATTTGGATTGAGAAATAAAAAGTTCATCATCCAACTGTTTCACTTGAAGACCCAGAAAATAACTCAGTTCACCAACCATACTCATTTCAAATTCTTTTTTCATTTGTTCTGAAAATATGTGAGCATGATCAACAGATGTGGACCCAAAAATAATATCATCAACATAGATTTGAGCAATCACATAAATTTCCTGAATAGTTTTAACAAATAAGGTCTTGTCCACTTCTCCTCTGATGAAACCTTGATGAAGCAGAAAAGTGGTCAATCTCTCATACCAAGCCCTGGGAGCTTGTTTTAAACCATACAAGGCCTTTTTGAGACAATAAACTTGACCAGGAAATTTTGGATCCTCAAACCCTTTGGGTTGTTCTACATAAACTTCTTCTTGAAGAACACCATTCAAGAAGGCACTCTTGACATCCATCTGAAAAAGTTTAAATTTAAGATGACAAGCAACAGCAAGCAATATTTGAATGGATTCCAATCTAGCAACATGACCAAAAGTTTCATCAAAATCGATGCCTTCAATTTGAGTATAGCCTTGAGCTACAAGTCTGGCTTTGTTTCTGACAACGGTTCTATTTTCATCTGATTTATTTTTGAAAATCCATTTAGTGCCTATAACATTAGTATCTTTAGGTCTGGGCACTAAATACCAAACATCATTTCTAGTGAATTGACTTAGTTCCTCATGCATGGTACTAATCCAATTTTCATCAGTAAGAGCTTCAGAAATATTTTTTGGTTCAATCTGAGAAGTATAACATACTAAGTTAACAACATTTTCAATCTGTCTTCTAGTTTGAACTCTACTTCCTGCCTCACCAATGATATCAACACTAGGATGATTTTTCTTAACCCACAAAAGAGGAGATTTATCAGCATGAGAATCACTAGACGATGGAGTAACATGAATGTCATTAATATTTTGACAGATATCATCACAGTTGTCATCTTTGAGGAATTATCTTCAATATTCAAGTCATCAATAACCACATTAATAGACTCCATTATCGTTTTGGTTCTTTGATTAAGAACCCGATAAGCTCTACTATTAGTGGAATAACCCAGAAAATTCCTTCATCTCCTCTTTTGTCAAATTTTCTCAAAGATTATCTATCTCTAAGAATGTAGCGTTTGTTCCTAAAAACCTTGAAATATTTGACATTAGGTTTTTTACTCAACCCGATTTCATAAGGAGTATTCAAAGTTCTTGGTCTCAAATAAATTCTATTGAGAGTATAACAAGCAGTGTTCACTGCTTCTGCCTATAAGTTTTGGGGTAAGTTTTTGCTGTGAAGCATTACCCGGGTCATTTCCTGAATCACCCTATTCTTTCTTTCCACCACTCCATTCTGCTGTGGTGTAATGGGTGCAGAAAATTCATGCTTAATGCCAATAGTATCACAGTACTCGGTGAGATAAGAATCTTAAATTCTCCTCCATGATTAGTACGAATCTTGACTATACTGTAGCCTTTTTCATTTTGAATTTTTTGGCATATCTTTTTACATTCTTCAAAAGCATCTGATTTCTCTCTAAGAAAAGCAATCCAAGTCAATCTAGAGTAATCATCTACCATGACCAGAATGTATCTTTTACCTCAAAAACTTTCAGTCCTCATTGGACCTATAAGATCCATGTGAATCAGATCAAGCACTTTGGAGGTAGCACAAATAATTTTCCTTTTTGTGAGAGGTTTTTATTTGTTTACCAATTTGGCAAGCTCCACAAATAGTGCCCATAGGTTTTCCCAATTTGGGCACACCTCTCACTAATTCTTTATTAGTGATTTTAACTAGGTCCTTTTGGTTCATGTGACCTAGTCTTTGGTGCCACAAGTCAAAATCATTTAATTTGGCAGAATTGTAGATGATCTTGAGATTTCTACCAATGATATAACGGTTTTCAGAGGTTCTTGACCTCTCATAACACATTTGCCAAATTCATCAATAACATCACATCATTGGCTTGTAAATTTAACTGTATGATTATTATCACAAATTTGACTTATGCTAAGAAGATTGGCTTTAAGTCCCTCAACACAGAGAACATTATCAAGCTTAGGAATACCTAGAGCTTGAATACTTCCCCGACCAATGACCTTGGCCACACTTCCATCCCCAAAAGTAACACTACCATCCTTATGACCTTCAATATGACAAAACATTGACTTGTCTCCAGTCATGTGTCTAAAACAACCACAGTCCAGATACTATTTATTATTTTCTAAAGCTTTGAAAGCAGAATGAATCATTAGACATTTTTGATCATCTTTTCTCACCCAAATGGTCTTACATTTTGAAGGTTTTGCCATTTGTTTGGGAATAAATGAATTGTTCATTCTTTTGTCGTTTCTAGACCATTGATTCTTAGCAACATGACTATCAAACTAAGTTTTTCTTAATTCAGAAATTTTAAAAATTACTCTCTTTAGTTCATTAGATTTCATGTATAACCCACTTAGCCTAGAATTATGATGACTTACCAATTCAGTTTGTTTGAACTTTGTTCTCATATATTTTCCTATAGGATATGTGGGTTTTACATTATTCTTATGAGAGCAAAGATGAGAATCAAAATTCTTGAATTTAGCAATATCATTCTTGTTTGTCAATTGATTTTTCAAGGACTTTTGGAACTCTTTTTCCAACACATTATTTTTCATTAGAAGCAATTTCTTTTCTTCTTCACACTGTCTCCTTTCATCAGTGAGTTCAATATTTGCCAGTTCCAATGACACATTTTTACAATCTAATTCTTCTATTTGAAAAAATATATCTTTATTTTCTTTAATCAATCTCAGATTGTCTAAATATAGTTTCTCATAAGCTATATTCAAATAGTCTTCAGACAATGGAGTTCTGGATGTATTTCCACATTCTCTTTATATTTTGTCAAATTAATGAAAATGGACTGGTTTCTCAGGAATCTAAACTCATGTGATTAAACCTTAAATAGAAATACCCGCTCTAATACCAATTGAAATTCCACCGGTCCGTTCTTTTTAACTCAATATACCTAGAAAGGGGGGGTTGATTAGGTATTTAAAATTAATTATACTTATACAGTTTTACTGGTCTATGGTATGGGGATAAAATCGCATGCCTTGATTGTTTGATAAAGGATTATCACAATTGACTCAAATCAAATATACCTCCGTGGTATATTGTATTTTTGTCGTTTGATCTAATCAAGATAGATTACGGAATATAAACAAACACTCACACAAGACAAGATATTTTTATGTGAAAACCTTAGCCAAGGAAAAACCACAGGACCACGTCCAGACGAAAAGTATCACTAACTGAAAAGTTAAACGAAACAAAAGTTACCTACACAACACCGTTGCAAATACAGCTTCCAACCTTAGCAAAGGTCTACTGCCGATACGTCCACGTCCTCTGAATCAATGCCACGAATCCACCCGCACCCTTCCAGCCAAGAAGCCTTATCTGCTTGTTCAGTTTGGTACACCCCAAACCTACCGTCAATTGGCTCCTCCGATCTTAATTCTCAACACTCCCACCTTTGCAGAACGTCAAGGATTCAGTACACCCTGAACCCCAAGTTGCTCAAAAGGTGTTGAGTCACACTGGTACTCTCAGGCTTACTAGGTTGAATATAGAAGTGGAAAACCTAGGCTGAGTAAAGATCAAGCTCTTGACTTTGATTGAGAAGAGAACAAGCTCACAAGATGTGAATGAAAACAAGCTTCTTGCTCTTCGAATGGACACTCTAATAAATAAAGCCTTTGCTTCTCTCTTTTGAAGATTGAGTCACTCTGTGTCTCTGTGTGTGTTTAGAGAAGGCATAGAAGGGTTCTATTTATAAATTCCAAGACCCTGAGTAGTGTGGAACGTGAGATGATGGAACCTAGAATTTCGGATATGAGAAAACCAATTCTGTTCAAAGTCCAATCGATTGTACACTTGGTCCAATCGATTGGGCCACGTCCAATCGATTGGGCTCAATAAGTTTTCTGTTCCGAAGGCACCAATCGATTGCACAGGGTTCTCCAATCGATTTGACATATATAACTTTCTATCCCGAAGGTTCCAATCGATTTCACAGAGTCTCCAACCGATTGTACTCAGAAAGATTTATGTCCCAAAGGCTCTAATCGATTTCACAAAGTCTCCAATCGATTACACAGTGTCTCAAATCGATTAGGCTATGTCCAATCGACTGCGAATGCATGTCCAATCGATTGGACTATCCCACTAGTCAATAAAATTGACTTTGACTCGGGTCTATCCAATGACTAAGTTTGACCATTATATTTTGTTCATTTTAATCAACTCCTATGGCCACTAAGTTACTTACCTTCATAATCGAGCGTACACAATCGTTAACTGACAAATCGGCAGTTACTTAGATGACTCTTGTCGTCAACCGTCTGATTCTTGCTGTCTCTGTCTTTTAGTCTTCACGTAGTTGGCGAAGTATGCGTACCACGACATCTTCACACTACACTTGTGTTCGTAGGAATGGTTATAAGAATATTTTTATGTCAAACAGAATCTTTGCCAAATTAAATATGAAAATATTCCTTACAGGGAGCGAATGAAAGCTCAAAAAGGTGGACTCAGGCCCAAGCCCATTTGGATACCCCTCTCTATCCCACGGAGGCGACCCCGTGGCATGGCCCACCGGTCCGTTCTCTTTAACTTAATATACCTAGAATGGGGGATTGATTAAGTATTTAAATTTAGATATACATACATAGTTTTACTGGTCTATGGTATGGGGATAAAATCTCATGCCTTGGTTGTTTGAAAAGGATTATTACAACTGACTCAAATCAAATATACCTCCGTGGTATATTATCCTTTTGTCGTTTGATCTAATCAGGATATAATGTGGAACACAGACAAACAATCACACAAGACAAGATATTTTTACATGGAAACCTTAGCTAAGGCAAAAACCACGAGACCACGTCCAGATGAAAGTATCACTAACTGAAAAGTTAAACGAAACAAAGGTTACCTACACAGCACCGTTGCAAATACAGCATCCAACCTTAGCCAAGGCCCATTGCCGATGCATTCACATCCTCTAAATCAACTCCACGAATCCACGTGCACCCTTCCAGCCAAGAAGCCTTATCCACTTGTTCAGTTTGGTACAGTCTAAACCTACATTCGACCGGCTCCTCCGATCTTAATTTTCAACACTCTCGCCTTTGCAGAAGGTGAAGGATTTAGTACACCTTGAACCCTAAGTTGCTCAAAAGGTGTTTGAGTCACATTGGTACCCTCAGGCTTACTAGGTTAAGTATAGAATTGAAAAACCTAGGCTGAGTAAAGATCAAGCTCTTGGCTTTGATCGAGAAGAGAACAAGCTTACAAGATGTGAATGAAAAATAAGCTTCTTGCTCTTCGAAATGGAAACTCTACTAAATATAGCCTTTGCTTCTCTCTTGAAGATTGAGTCACTCTGTGTCTCTGTGTGTCTGTGTGTGTTTAGAGAAGGCATAGAAGGGGTACATTTATAAAATACCAAGACCCTGAGTCATGTGGAACGTGGGATAATGGAACCATGAATTTCGGATCTGATATAACCGATTCTGTTCAAAGTCCAATCGATTATACACTTGGTCCAATTGATTGGGCCATGTCCAATTGATTGGGCTCAATAAGTTTTTTTGTTCCTAATGCTCCAATCGATTGCACAGGGATCTCCAATCGATTTGACATATATAACTTTCTGTCTCGAAGGCTCCAATCGATTTGACATTTTATAACTTTCTGCCTCGTAGTGTCCAATCGATTGGGGACACATATCCAATCGATTGGACTTTTCCACTAGTCAATGAAATTGACTTTGACTCAGGTTTGTCCAATGACTAAGTCTGACCATTATATTTTATTCATTTTAATCAACTCCTATGGCCACTAAGTCACATACCTTCCTAATTAAGCGTACACGATTGTTAACTGATAAATCGGCATTTACTCAGATGACTCTTGTCGTCAACCGTCTGATTCTTGTTATCTCTGTCTTTTAGTCTTCACGTAGTTGGTGCAGTACGCGTACCACGACATTTTCACGCTACACTAGTACTCGTAGGAATGGTTACAAGAACGTTTTTATGTCAAACGAAATCTTTGCTAAATTGAATATAAAAATATTCCTTACAATCTCTCCCTTTGGCAATTTCGTGACAAAAACATTTAATCATAAAGAAGATAAAAAAATAAAAAATACAATCCCGCCCTCTTACATGATTCACTCACTATCTCACATTCTCTTGGAGATAATCGAATAGATATAGTGTAACGCTTTTGATCTGTTCCCTGCATATTCTACCAACAATACATACCCTGTAATATCATCGGCAATTAATAATTCATATAAAATGCAGTGAGTATAATTATGCACATCACAAGTAGAGAAATTAGAAAAATAATAAAATATTTTTCTCTCCTTAAATTTCTCTCCCCCTATCTCATGCATCAACTTATTTTTACCACTATGATTTTTCTCTCCCCCTTTTTGTCACAGATTGACAAAGGTATAGAAATATAAGCAAATAATAAGCATGTAATTAAGAATATCATGAGAAATAGGTGCATATGTGCAACATGATTACAAGTATAAAGACTAAAAGATATGCATAACGAATAGTCTAAATACATCAATGGTTTAAATTTTGGTGAAACCATTTAACCAACCATAAATCTTGTTCAATGAATTTTAAATTTTAAATCATCTCTGAAAAGATTTACAACTCACAGAACTCAAATCAGATCAATCCGGAAAATGTCAAATCTGAAGTATGCTAAAATTCATTAAAAGTCAAGTTAAGTGCAATGCATAATAAGTTTCAATGTGATTGGCACTAACAAATATCAAACCTAGGATTTTAGACTTAACTACTCAGTTTAATCTTGAATAGTTCAAATGCAGTCAATCTAGGCAATTTATCAGAGCCAGTCAATCAAACTAGTACACTGTAGTTGAATTTTCAGTTTCTTTTACTTGGGTGTTGAAAGTAGGTTTTTTCCGCGTCGTTGGTTACGGAAACCCTAACTTCAAAAAGATTTGTAATTTTATCCGATTTTATCCTGATTATCCTGCAAAATTGACAAATTTGTATAGGGATTCGTGTCGGATGTCGATCCGTACTCGGGGTTAGTTGGCGCGACTCATGAACATGAAATAACGGATTTATCGCAGAAATTGTGGTGGGGTGAGAATGGTGAAGCGATTTAAAACATGCTTAGTGATTTGTAGAGAGAGAAATTGCCACAAACAACCAAAAACACAAAAGTAAACTAACAAATGCAAAAATAACAATTTTATTCATCCTCAATGAGTTTTACAAAATCAAATTAAATTCAAAAATAATCTAGAAAGCCTTAAACAGATTTAATCTAGAGAGAGAAAGATAGGTCATAGAGAGAGAAAAGAACTAGAGAGAGAGAAGCAATACCTTGGACTTTCCAAAGATCGGGTGCACAGTCAAGCCATAGGGCAGCAAGGAGGAAGGGCGCACCAGGTTTGTACCCCTCCCTTCCTCTTCTTCTTCTCTTCTATCCTCCTCTTTTTCCCTTTTTTTTTTTTTCTTTTCTGTCCGTTTTCTTTTGGTACTGAAAACGGCTAGAATTGTGGGAGGGATTAGGAGAGAAGATGTGGGAAAGAGAGAGAGAGAGGGACGTGCAGGTGGTAATGGCAGTGGGGTTACTACTGCAACAAGGCAGCAGGCGTTAATGAAGGCTGGAGAGGAGTTGCTGGTGGCGCTGTGATGGTGCTTTGTGACATTGCAGGCGGTCCAGCAGGTGGAGGTGGCACGGAACGAGTTGCAGATTGCAACGAGTGAGTTGCAGGTCCTCCCAAATGATGCCTGGAGATTTCAGAGGTGGTGGAGGCGGTCTATGGTGGCAGCGGTAGAGAAAATAAAACCAGTCCGGCGATCGCCGAAGTTGCAGGTTTCGACCGGCGTTGATGGTGGCGAGGCTGGCGTGGAGGATAAGCGGACCTGCAACTCAGAGTTGCAGGTCTTGGTTGCAGGCGGAGATGCTATGGTGGATTGGTGGTTGCAGGCGTTGGATGTGGAATGGCGGAGCCACTTGCACGTGGATCAGCAATGTGAAGGACGGACGGGTTGCTGGTGGGCGGAGCAGCAGGTAGAGGAGCAAGGACCGAAAGGAGAGAAGGAAAAAAATGGAGAACAATGAGGAGGCAGCGGGAGTTGCTGCCTGCAACTCCGGCGAGAAAAAAACAATGAAGAAGATGAAGAAGGAGGTGAAGAAGAAGAGGGAAAAATCGCCAAAAATCGAGGGGAAGAAGGGGCAAGAGAGTTTGGGGAGAGAATGGAAGAGATTGGAGGGGGATTAGGGTTCGAACGAACCCCTCTCCTTCTCCTTTTAAAGCTCCCTATTTCCATTAATGGAAATAGGGTATTTTTAAAATAAAAATATATATATATATATATATATATATATATATATATATATATTTTTTAAGTAAAAATCTACTTTTCTATGGGGAATCTCCCCAATTAGTGGACCCCCCATTTTTTTGAAATTTAATTAAAATTCTTTGGAAATTCACGGGGTCCACTAACTGGTCGGACAGCGGGTCGATGATGATGGGCCCGGCTACTGGCCCACATGGATTTATGATGTCCATTGTCTCACAAGATGATGTGACAGACGGTCTGATGGCGATCAGATGGATGGTGACTTGATTGGGACTCAGATTGGTAGATCGACGGATCTAGAGAGATCCAACGGTCCGATGGAAGATCCAACGGTCAGAACGCTAAGGGAGATGAGATAGAGCCGATGGGCAGGAGTTCTGGGGTTAGGTCAGTAGATTCGAGGATCGAGAGATGAAGAGAGAGAGAGAATAAGGAGAGATGAGAGAGAAAGTATCAGAAAATAGAGAGAAAAGCACTGGCGGAGGGTCTGGAACCCTGGTCTTCACTGTGACCATCCTCACGCTTCTCCAGTAGAGTCGACTATCATTCTTTGCTGACTCATGTGGCTTTAAACGCTTTGGTCCGTCTCTTGGTCATTGGCTCTCCTACTCTCTTCGTTCTTTGGGCCGGCTTTTTGGTCCTCTTATTCAGCCCATATTTGGCCCATATCTTCTAGTCATAGCATGTGAGCTCTTTAAGCTTTGACAATGGGCTTTCCTGATCGATGTGGGCTTGCAAGTCTCGAGAATTGTCCCATCGGGGTTTCCTGCGACAGAAGAAGCGCGTAATGAGACTCTATCAGAATGACTTCATGTCTAGACTTTCGAAAATGTGTTTAATGCATGCAAATATACCATTTCGTCCAGAAAAGTGTGTTCTACGCAACAAAAGAGACTCTTACGTAGAAAAATAGATAAATAGAGTATTTTAACGTGGGAGAATGCAATAACGCTAAAAGGATAATTGCTTAAAATAAGCACTTTTGAGCGAATATCAGGTGTACTGTGATCTGACTTTCCACTTCTTAGGGTACAAGATAGATGTTAGTAAAAATCTAAATACTTTATTCAAAATCTAGAGGTATCTTGTATCCAATCATGAAATCCTCATTAGAGCTAATAGGTTCTTACTAACTCTCTATTTATAAGTGTATTTCCTAATGCGATTTCACATTACTTTTGTAGCAAACATGGTTATTTCTTACTCACTTGTTTAATCAGAATTATATTTTTCAAGTTCCCATCTTTTGATACTTGGTCAGTTTGGTAGCTTTCACATTCAGTCGGTATGGTATCCTCTGCAACGTTAAGTAATCAAATTTTTATATAGATCGGGGCCATACAGATTTTACCACATCCACTTAAGGTAGCTCTTTCCATGGAGAACTATCACACAGGGAGGCCAATAGTTGATTATATTGTAATCTCGAAATCAATTGAAAGTAGAAACATAACTAATTTGAAGTCATGAAAAGTAGAAGTTTATTCCTGATTCCCATAGAGTACTAGATTTATTACCTCAATCAAATCCAGTCCCAATTAGTGTCAGTCAGTGTGCATGTGAATAACAAGTTAAAACTTATGAACATCCACTAACTGAGAATTAGTAAAATAGACTAATCTTCTAAATATTCTAGAGTTTTCCACACTGATCTAGTCTCAATTTACCTTGTGTCAAGTCTTGGTTCTAGAATTTTCTAGAGTTAATGCCCATCATATTAAAAGCACTTATGCAATGCACAACTCTAAATCAAAATCCTAAACATGACACAAAATAATTTTTGTTTTTCAAATTTTTGAATATATGAACTCAAAACAATGCAAATAATCAAAGATCTAAAACAAATAAAAAACTATGAAGAAAACAAAATCCTAAAACAAAACTACACACTCAACTCGTAAAAGATATATAATCATAAAATAGAGAAGAGTGTAAAGAACCACATTTATTCAATCAATAGGACAAGTGCCACTAGACTTTATAAGGAATTTACTCCAAATTAAATCTAGATTTATCGGTCCTTCCTTTCTCACCCATATGGTCTTATACCTTGTAGGTGGGTTCTTTTTCTTTGCCATTTGTTTAGATGGTGAAGGAGGATTGATATTTTTCTTTTTATTTGTCCTCTTATACTGAGCTCTTTGAGTTTGGGTGCCATTGAGTTTCATAAGGTTAACAATCTCTTTACTCAAGGCATCCGACTTTTGATGCAAGACTGCCACTTTATGGAGTAGATCTCCTTGGTTCTCATATGATTTTCTCTTAGGAGGAACCATGGTATCTCTTCTCTTTTGGAAACAATTCTTGCTCAGGTGACCTCTACCCCTACAGTAATTACAAACGAGCGTATGCATAACTGGTCAGGGTCTAGGTTGATCAACCTGTGGTTTGAGAGGAACTTTGACTTTTACAAATTCGGTTCCTGAAGACAATGGGGTATTAACATTATTAACATATCCAAGTCCCCGCTTGTCTCCACATCTTTCTCCCACACTTAGAATCTCATTTAATTTCTCAATGCTTTGAGAAATATAGGACAAGTCCTTTTTCAGTTGAACTAGTTCAAGTTCAAGTGACTTCCTCTTCTCTAGGCATTCTTGATAATTAGTTTCAAGAATTTAAACTTTATCTTGGAGGCTAGCTTTCTCTTCTTCATGTTGTCTAAAAATAGTTTCATATTTTTCATGTTCACTTTCTAAAGACATTTTAGCATCCGTACAAGTTTGGAACTCGCATTCCAAGAACTTGTTTCTTTCTTGAAGAGATTTCTTCTCTTCCCTAAGCTGACCAACTAGCACAGATAATTCACTATTGTCTAGTTTACAAGCAGAATTTTCAGAGTCAAGAAATTCAACTCTATTAGTCAATTTCTTATTTGCTTTGGTTAGTTTAAAGCTTTCTTTATATAGCTCTTGATAAGCAGTATAAAGATCGCATTGATCTTCGCTGTCTGAGTCACTACGACTATTGATAGTGAACCCTTCTTTTGGCATCTTTTAAATGAAAAGAAT
This sequence comes from Euptelea pleiosperma, assembly GCA_035048495.1. Classification (NCBI taxonomy): domain Eukaryota; kingdom Viridiplantae; phylum Streptophyta; class Magnoliopsida; order Ranunculales; family Eupteleaceae; genus Euptelea; species Euptelea pleiosperma. The sequence continues at coordinate 28,137,544 of CM068545.1, forward strand.
GGACTAATTTTGTAGAATCTAAATTTAGGTGATTAAACATTTTATAGAATAACCCGCTCTGATACCAATTGAAATTCCACCGGTCTGTTCTCTTTAACTTAATATACCTAGAAAGGGGGATTGATTAGGTATTTAAATTTAGATATACATATACAGTTTTACTGGTCTATGGTTTGGGGATAAAATCTCATGCCTTGGTTGTTTGACAATGATTATTACAACTGACTGAAATCAAATATACCTCCATGGTATATTATCTTTTTGTCGTTTGATCTAATCAGGATATAATGCGGAACACAGACAAACAATTACACAAGATATGATATTTTTACGTGAAAACCTTAACTAAGGAAAAAACTATAGGACCACGTCCAGACGGAAAGTATCACTAACTGAAAAGTTAAATGAAACAAAGGTTACCTACGCAGCACCGTTGCAAATACAGCATCCAACTTTAGCCAAGGCCCACTGCCGATACGTCCACGTCCTCTGAATCAACTCCACGAATTCACGCGCGCCCTTCCAGCCAAGAAGCCTTATCCGCTTGTTCAGTTTGGTACACCCCAAACCTACCTTAGACCGGCTCCTCCGATCTTAATTTTCAACACTCCCACCTTTGCAAAAGGTGAAGGATTCAGTACACCTTGAACCCCAAGTTGCTCAAAGGTGTTTGAGTCACACTGGTACTCTCAGGCATACTAGGTTAAGTATAGAATTGAAAAACCTAGGCTGACTAAAGATCAAGCTCTTGGCATTGATCGAGAAGAGAACAAGCTCACAAGATGTAAATGAAAAATAAGCTTCTTGCTCTTCGAAATGGACACTCTACTAAATGTAGCCTTTGCTTCTCTCTTTTGAAGATTGAGTCACTCTGTGTCTCTGTGTCTATGTGTGTTTAGAGAAGGCATAGAAGGGGTATATTTATAGAATACTAAGACCCTGAGTCGTATGGAACGTGGGATAATGGAACCATGAATTTTGGATCTGATATAACCGATTTCGTTCAAAGTCCAATCGATTGTACACTTGGTCCAATCGATTGGGCAATGTCCAATCGATTGGGGACAAGTGTCCAATCGATTGGGCTCAATAAGTTTTTCTGTTCCGAATGCTCCAATCGATTGCACAAGGATCTCCAATCGATTTGACACATATAACTTTCTATCTCGAAGGCTCCAATCGATTAATTAGAGTCTCCAATCGATTTGACATTTATAACTTTCTATCTCGAAGACTCCAATCGATTAATCAGAGTCTCCAATCGATTGACTCAGAAAGATTTCTATCCCGTAGTCTCCAATCGATTACACGGTGTTTCCAATCGATTGGGCTTAATTATGTTTCTGCCTTGTAGTGTCCAATCGATTATACAGTGTCTCTAATTGATTGGGCTATGTCCAATCGATTGGGGACACATGTCCAATTGATTGAACTTTCCCACTAGTCACTTTGACTCGGGTCTGTCCAATGACTAAGTTTAACCATTATATTTTGTTCATTTTAATCAACTCCTATGGCCACTAAGTCACATACCTTCCTAATCAAGCGTACACGATTGTTAACTAACAAATCGGCAGTTACTCAGATGACTCCTGTTGTCAACCGTCTGATTCTTGCTGTCTCTGTCTTTTAGTCTTCACGTAGTTGGCAAAGTAAGCGTACCACGACATCTTCATGCTACACTAGTGCTCATATGAATGGTTATAAGAATGTTTTTATTTCAAACAAAATCTTTGCCAAATTGCATATAAAAATATTCCTTACATGCGATACTGTGCAATTGGGTGATTAAAGTGCCACATGTCTATTTGCTTTTTGCATAAACTTATTCGCACTGCATGGATGGCTGCTGATTAATGAACCCTAATTGAGCAGACCCAACTCCTCTTAAAACTGGTGGGATTTCATCACCCACCTCATCACTCCAGCTGAGTTTGATCCCCAAGATCCACTAAATTAAAAAGAATCAAGATTTAGAGCCAAACTAGATCAGTGTTCTAGGACACCCCTCCACTTATACTATGGGAAAACTCATCTCCATTGCTTGACAAATCCGGTAAGTCGGGGGTGTATTTAAGACAGCCGATGTGCCACACGTCTATTTAGGCTTCAGATTATCTTGCGATCAACTTGAGTTAGTACTAGAGCATTTGCTTTGAAGAGTGTATCCTAGTGAGAACCCAAGAGCGACAAAGTTATTCTGATGGGTAACAAAGATAAACTAGTGGTCCGCCCACTGTCATAATATTCTTCAGCCCACAAACTAACAAGATAATCCCTTAAAATACCTTGATTATTTTAGAAATAGGGTTATCATGTTTGCTCCTTGTGCATCATATAGTATACTTCAGGTTAATGTTCTCCTCTGGCAACTTTTTGCCGAATTTACGGCTTGCTTTTTCAAGCATATGCTCGTCTGAACTAGATCCAACCGTAGATTGATTTGATCTTTGAGTCAATCTAACATTTTAGATTCTTCACCGGTATCTTCACCTACTCTATCTCCTTTCCTCCCCTCCTCTCCCAGAGAAACTACCTTCGTAGAACTGGCGGCTGAACGACATTTCATTTAGAGGTATGCGCCTATCTTTGCAAACCCACTTATTTGCATTGTACTTCCACCCACAACGGTGGTTCAGTTCGAAATTCGACCGCAAATAGTACAAATGCTGCCTGCCTTTAATGGTCTTCCAAAAGATGACCCGTACACTCATCTGAGGCAGCTTCTGAACATCTGCACTCTCTTCAAACTTTAATACCTTGATGATGAGATTGTCAAATTAAGGGTTTTTCCTTTCTCTCTGAAAGATAAAGCGACTGCTTGGTTTTATTCTTTGCCCGAGAATTCGATTACCACATGGGACAAACTAGCTCAGAAGTTTGTATTCAAATTTTACCCCATGTAAAGGACGAACGAGATGAAGCAGATCATCCAAGACTTTCAACAAAAGTCATATGAAAGATTCCATGAAGTGTGGAATAGGTTCCAAGACTCTATAACCAAGTGGCCCCATCATAATTTCAACAAGTGGAGTCTAGTCCACATGTTCTATAAAGGACTCACTGATGAATCTAAGATTCTGTTAGAGTCTATGTGCGAAGACAAATTTATGCACAAGACTCCAACCGAAGCCTACATTTTCTTAGGAGAACTAGGCGAGAACTCTCAGCACTAGAATACCAATTCTGCTTGCAGTAGTGACACTCCGGTCCAACGGACTTCTATGGGATATGAGACAAAGGGTGACCCCGAGCTACAATCCCTAATTTAGAAACTTACCAAATCGATCTCTGCCCTTGCTGTCTGGGTCCAGAAACTATGCATCATTCCAACTCTGTGGGATATTTCCCTCCTGTCCAAGAAGAGGTCTGTACTTTTAGTATCTTTCAATCTCCGATGCAGACTTCCTACAATAACTCGTATCATTTGGACACTAGGAGTCACCCTAACTTTGTTTGCGAACAACAATATGCTCCCCCGCAGCAACTGCAACAGGGTATGTATTCTTCCTAGTTTCATCAACCCAATGGAGAGTATGATTGGCATTACTCGTAGTCGCAATACCAGCCAGATCCACATACTGAATATTTTTGTCAATAGTGGACCCCTCAGGATTCCCATAGTCAGCAGACAATCTCCGACTCAATACCGGTCTACCATTGTCCTAATTATTTGGACTCCCATCAAGAGTTGGCACCTCCACTTCCCTTAGCTGAACCGCCACAATCTACTCCTACACCCGGTCTAGAAGACCTTCTCTCTCAGTATATCACTCAGCAACAACAATCCATGGAGAGGTTGGAACACCGTTTAAGTTTATAGAGTCTGAGAGTGATATTCGCTTAAAAGTGCGTATTTTCCACTATTATCTTCTTAGCATTTTTACACTCTCCTACGTTAAAGTGCTCTATTTATCTACTTTTCTACGTAAAAGTCTCTTTTGTTGCGTAGAACACACTTTTCTGGACGAAATGGTATATTTGCATGCATTAAACACATTTTTGGAAGTCTAGACATTGAGTCATTTTGATAAAGTCTCATTACGCGCTTCTTCTGTCGCAGGAAACCCCGATGGGACAATTCTTGAGAATGCGGGCCCACAATCAATCTCTAGAACCTATGATCAAAGCTCAAGAGCTAGTGGGGTAAGATAAGAGGTTACCAGCCAAATGATGGGAGAACCAGAGAGTCGAAAAAGCTAGAGAAAAGATCGAGAGAGAAAGAGAGCCAAATACCTCGAGAGGAGATTAAGGAGATTAAAACTTATCCACTAACACAAGATGAGGATTTGCTCGGTTGGTAAAGCATACAGAAGACCAAGTCAAAGACCAGGGTTCAAGACCCTCTGCTAGCATTTTCTTTTTATTTTGTAATATTTTCTCTCCTCTCTCAACCCTCATTCTCTCTCTACCCTCAAATCTCAATCATCCGATCCTCTCGCTCTTCGTAGTTACTCGATCCTACGGCCTATCTTGGCCGATCTCCACCATCCGATGATCCCTCTGATCATCGCCATCCTAGTCTACCGTCCGATAGCAAGAAGATCATCTCTCTAATCATCCATCTCCCAATCTTAGAATCTGGCAGCATCTTTCTCATATTTAGATCTTATGGCCACGGTCCGTAGTGTTGGCCAATGTGATCACGATTACTACGAAGATGGATGGCCCACATTCCACAAGGAGGGATATTTTATAATTGTGAAAATCAAGGAGGTCTTTCAAATGGGTGTTTTACTTTCTAAAAATGTTTTAGTTAAAGAAGATTCTTTATTTCTAAAAATATTACAAGAGAGTTTTGGAAAACATGGCAGAATTTTGAGAAAGAATATTATGGGTTGGGAGATTTTTAGAAAGATTGACTATTATAATGGCTGGAGATTTTTAAACATTTTGTGGGAAGAAATTTTATAAAGAATAAACAAGGAAAGATTGTTTTCATTGAAAATAAAATTTATTTCTTAAGGAAGAGGGATGTGGCAGACCTTCAAGAGATTGGGAGAATATTTTTTTTGCATGGATTGGGGCCCACATCTTTAAGATATGCATGAATAAACGGTTTTCAAAAAATAGAAAGGGAGGGGCGTTACCAAGAAAGGAGAGGGCTGCCCATATAAATAGGGAGGAAACCCTACCTCTCTTTGCTCTTCTCCCCACGTTCCCTCTCTCTCCTCTCTTCCCACTCTAAGCCGTCAACCCCTCTTCCATTCCTCTGGATTCCCCAAGCCGTTGATCACAAGAAAAAAAGAAAAAAAAAAAAAAATTTTTTTAAGATCACTGGAGTTGCAGGTTGCAACTCCGGTAACCTCCATTAACGCCTGGCTCTCCACCTCCACCCTACTGCTACTGCTGCTGCTGTTGCTTCCTCCTCTACAACTCAGCTTTAGCTCCTCGACCAGCAACCACCGCCTCCCACCTGCAGCTTGCCGGAACTGCAACTCCGGTCACCACTCTTATTGCCGCCTGCACATCTCCAGCCAGCGCCTTCATCTCTTCAACTCAGGTCATCACTGGTGCTCCTCATCCACGCTTTAGCAGGCATTCTTCCATTGCTGCCACCAGCCTCTCCTCTCCAACCTTGCTGCTCCAAAACAGCAAGGCTGCACCACGGTGTAGCCAGACTGCAATACCATCACCGGAGTTGCAGGTTTGCAACTCCGGTCGGCTTCTCCTCCACCATTGTTGGGAGCATCTGCACTTCCCATTCCCTCCCAACGGCCAAGCCGTTAGGCTCTTCCATTGCAACGTTGCTGCCATGACGTGCTGCAACTCCTATCATCTATCCCTCTCATAGCCAACGTCTCCACCTGCTGGAGCATGATCGTCTCCACCATTATCACCACCCCCAGCTCTGTATCTTCACCGCTGAAGGCACACCAGCAACCCATTCACACTCCCCTCCATTCCCAAAAATAACACCGTCCTCACTCCTCTCCTTGCTCATCTTCCTTTAATAAAAAAAAAAGGAGTTCGCGGGAGTTGCAGAACTCCGGCAATCTCCATCAACTCCGGCCACCTATTGCTGATCACCTACAACACATTCCTCCACCTCAACCACCGTGCATCATCATCCCAAGCTTCTCCCAAGTCGTTGCATTCTTCCCTTCACCAACAGCAACATCATCATCACCGACCTGTGGTGTTCTCTTTATCACTGTCTCCCTCTTCTTCCTCCATTGTCGCCGGAGTTGTACACTTGCAACTCCGTCGAACCTTCTTTCCACGCACCAGCAAGTGTTCTATTTCGTGCACTCCATTGCACTATAGCTGCAAGTTTGACAGACCTACAACAGTCAAGGGATAGATCTCCTTCCTCTCATAAGGTGCTGTTCTGTGCCTTAGTCTCTTCCATCCACCAAGGTAAGTCTAAGGTGATCTTTTCTTCTCTTCTCTCGTTACCTACTTTTTTTCTCTAGAATTTGAGAACATTCTCTCTTTAGGTTTCTCTCTCCAATTCTCACACTCTCTCTCTAAACCATTTTCTCTCTCTACATTCCTCTATCTTTTATCATTTTTAGTTAGCCTTATTTCAATAGTTTTTTTTTTATTCAAAGCATTGTAATTTGACATTTTTTTAATGCAGTATTTTTGAGTAGTGGTTTCATTATTCTCTTGCTTATTTGATATTTAATTCAAAAAAAAAAAAAGGGTAAAATAAGTCTCTCAAAAATCACAAAAGCTTGTTTTAATCTCTATTTCCACCATTCTCATTCTTCTATAATTTTTAACAGATTTCCGTTCATTTGTTCTTCATTTTTCCTTAATCCCGAGTGCGGACGATACCCGACACGAGCCACTGTACAACCCTGTGATTTTTGCAGGATTTGAGTGAAAAAGAATCGGATAATTACAAATATTGTTGAGATCTAGGATTTTTGTAACCAACGACGCGGAAAAAACCCTACTTTCAGAGAGCATGGAAGTCCACTTTCCCAGTCAACCTATCGCTTATCCGGAGGATAATGCATGGTCAATGTCTCTAAGGAGGATACACTACCTATGACCCAGTACCAGACTTTCGAGGAAGAAACAATAGTTGTTACCACCACCAGATTGAGCAAGATCATTGAGGAGCCAGTGTCTTCATTTTTAGTGCCCTTAAAAGCACTTAATCCTGATCTTAGCCCAAAGAAGCCTATTTCTCACTATAATTCTGTTGCTTCTATCTCTGACCCTGAAGTAGAGATTCATGACACTGAGCTGTGTCTTGATCATAGGCTCCCTAGTGGCCTAGACCTAACATTACTCAAACCCAATGGAGTGTGCGCCAATAGTGATCAACCTGTGTCTCCATCTTTTGTGCCCTTAAAAGCACCAACTTTTGAACTGAGAACAGAGGAGCCCAGTTCTGTATCTATCTCTGATGCTTCTACCTCTGCCCTGGCTGTAGCCATTCATACTACCGAGCTGTGTCAAGAAAATGGGTCTCTAACTGTCCTGACCCCACTGTTCCTCACCATCACTGATGCACCCATCGGGTGTAGGATCGAGGACATGTCGATGGCATTTAAAAACCTCGAGGAAGAGGCCAACCATTTCCAACAGCCTCCACACATCGATATTTTCCATCACCCGTGTGTCGTAGAGAGTCTACTTTTGGACTCTCCCGAGGAAAAATTCTCCCAGTGTCAAAAACACTTTGAGCCTGACTTTAAATCGGAGTCAGACAATTCTAGATTCACTGATCTGCTGAAGTTTGCTCCATTCAGATACATTCCCACTAAACTCAATGAGTTTGCAGCTCTGCTAACCATGGTCAGAGAACCACCCATTTCTATCCTCTCCATTTTTTCTAAGAAGCTTCAGTCCATCTCCGCTAAACTAATTGTTATTGCGGGTCTTCTTAGAGAACTTACTGTCCATCTCTCAGTCTACACTGAGAAGGACCTTTTCTAGACAGGTATACCTAGACAAGGGATAGGATAGCTATTTTTGCTCCACCATAGGTGTCAAGAAGATTGCAGATTCACTCAGTTTTTATGATTTTTAACCTGGTTGGGGGTACTTAATATACCCCCGTCATGTCTGGCTGAAGACATAAAACTTAGCGCTTTTGGAAAGGCAATTTCGATATTCCTAGAGTACATGAGTCTCATGCATTTGTTATTACTATTATATCTTTAGACATGCAGGTACATTCATTCTGCCGATCATCAGGTACCACACACTGTCGAGTTTCTGCCGACTTGGTAACATCCTCCCTGAACCTTTGCATCATCATTACCAATTTTTCATCATTTTATGTCCCGGTTATGAGCACTGAGGACGGTGCTATATTTTGGTTGGGGGTGGGTATTTACCAAAACTCATGTCTTCGTTTTGATATAAAAAAAAACAAAAAAATGATATTTTTGGGTGGTTTCCGATGATTTTTAAAGTTTTTTAGAACTTGCACAATAGTTTTTTGAAAATGCCCTGACCTATGTGTAGCTGAAACTTCTGTTTAGTCTTTTTCTAAAGGATGTCATCTTTTAAAGTGTTACATGTTAACTTGAGTTCAATTCAAGTCAGGCAGTACTACATTGATTACAGACACTTAGAAAAACTCAGATTCGGCACAAATTATACACTATCAACATTAAAGTCATCATAAGTTTAGATTCTCAAGAGATCCTAGAAGAATATTTGTGGAGACTTAACCTAGTGAGCTTTTGAGCATTTCATCATTTTTGAGGGTTATAAAATCTTTCTGAGTCACAAGATGACTCACTAATTCTTCATGTCCCCACTTATTTCGTTGCCAGATCTCATTAATTTTTGCCTTGGTCATAGAACTTGGAACGACATCAAAGAGCGATTATTACGAAAGAGCTTTCTCAATATCCATTCGAGACATAACACATGAGAGTGCAATCCCTAAAAAATGATTTAGGCCATTTTTCTATACATCTTAGACTTTTTGGCTTACCTAAATTTTTCACCATTAGAAACCTCTTTGAGCATTTTATGAAAACCTTTCCTTAGCAGCCCATTTAACGAAAACCAAACGAGCAAGAAATACATTACCCTACTTCTGTAGAGGATATAGAAAGTGATTGGTATGGGTACACCCTGAAAGGAAAATCAGAGAAGCAAGTGGAGTTCAAGCTAAAAAGAAAATGTAAGCTAAAAAGAAAGCAGAAAAATGTATTGAGCTGTCTCAAAAATATCAGAAAAAGAGAAAAATAGTAAAGAGAAAAAGAAAAAGAAAAGAAAAATGGTACTACACCCTCAGGACAAGTTGCAAAGAAAAAGTTGAGATATCCTCTCAGAATTTTGAATCCTTGTGTATCATTATTTTTCTAAACCTATCTCAAGCCTCAATACAGCCTAGTAAAGTCCTATTTGATTCTAGGCTAGCACAATCATAGAATGTGGAGAATGGAGAAAATGAGATCTTTTGAATTTCTAATATCGTCCCTTCAAAATAGAATATGTGAGATATTTGTCTATTCTTCTCAACTTATCTCCTCACAAATTATTTGAGAGAAAAATAGTTTAACCATTTCGGAGTGATTTATTTTCGAGTAACACACAAGTAAGTTTTGAAGTCGAGGCATAAAATTTTAGAGGAGAATCTAGATATCTTCACTACGGGGTGATGATACTGTCGAGCACACAAACACACTGAGTCTGATTATTCTGTGTCCTGATTATCAATCTTTAGTCTTGTTAGAATCTTTCGACTATTTGCTCGCTTGTAACTATTTTCATCATGCATCTTTCAAATGAATTTGACAAAATAGAGTTTTTCCCTGAGCTAATGAGAAAAGTGTGCAGCATGTGCCCAACCCTTTTAAGCTCATTTTTTTTTGCACTAATTGTCAAGAATTGGCAATATGCTGGTTGGGGGTTGTGATATTCGCTCAAAATTGTTTATTTTATTTAGCATTATCACACTCTCCTACATAAAACTGCACTATTTATCTATTTTTCTACGTCAGAGTCTTTTCCATTGCGTAGAACACATTTTTTTGAACAAAATGGGCAATTTGCATGAATTAAACACATTCTCGAAAGTCTAGATATCAAGCCATTTTGATTAAGTCTCCTTACGTGCTTTTTCTATCATAGAAAACCAAATCGAACGATTCTAATAGATTGCAGACCCACAACTGACTGCCAGAGTCTAGGACCCAAATTTAAGAACCAACAGGCTGATGATAAGAAGATACATGCCAAATACTAGGAGAGCCAGAGAGTCTAAAAAGCCTAAGAGAAGATCAAGAGAGAAGGAGAGCCAAGCGCCCCGAGAAGAGACTAAGAAGATTAAAGGTTAATCAACTAACACAAGACAAAGGCTTGCTTAGTTGGAAAAGCTTGTAGAAGACCAAGTCAAAGACTAGGGTTCAAGACCATCTGCTAGCATTTTCTCTTTAATTTTGTAATATTTTCTCTCTCCTCTCTCTAGATCCTCATTCTCTCTCTATCTTGAAATCTCAACCACCCAATCCTCTCCTTTCACAATCTCTCCTTCCGCGATCACTCGATCCTATGGCCTACCTTGGCGGACCTCCACCGTCCGATGATCCATCCGATCATCGCCACCTTAGTCTACCGTCTGATTGCCAGTAGATCATCCATCCTATCATCACCCATCTCAAAATCCGACAGTCATCTTTTTTTTCTTCTAGATCATATGGTCACGACTTGACTTATGTGATTATGACCCCTACAGAGATGGACGGCCCATATTAAAGATTGACTTGTTTTTACGAAAATGGAAAGGTTCTTTAAAGAAAAGGGCAAATCGAGTTTTGAAAAGTTTTGAAAATTAAAAGTTTTTATTTTATTTTCAAAACTTATGAAAGATTTATTGGATGAGGTGGCATTAAAGGGGGTTTCATGGGATTCTTCAAATTGGGAGCACATTTTCTAAAAGAGGCCCCCCTCTAAATCCCATCTCTTTCTTACTTTCTCCTCTAGCACAAAAGAAAAAAAGTAAAATAAAAAATAAATAAATAAAAATCGGTGTCTCTGCCTTCCCTTCTCCATCGAATGGCTCCATCATCTTCTTCTCAACATAGGTCCAAGAACCATGGTTTGATCTCCTATTATCCTTCTCTATCTATTTTTCTCTCTAATCTCCTCTTTTATTGCTTTCTGGTTAAGTTTTTATTTGTTTTATTTTTTTAAGCATTTTTTCAAGCATTGTAAGTTATAGTTTTTTTTAATACATGAAGTTTATTTTGGCATTTTATTTTTTGTTATTGTATATTTATTTTCTTTTATTAATGTTGTAGGTAATTCTCCTCCTATAAAATAAATATTTTAAAAATCATTTTTCAACATTCTCATCTCTCCACAATTTCCTTGCTTGCTTTCTTTAATGTTATTTCTCTAACCTGAGTGCTGATTCGAAATCCGACATGCCACTGTACAAGTTTGCATTTTTGCAGATTTTTAAGTGAACCGGATCATTAAAAATGTGTTGAGCCAAGGGTTTCCATCCAACAACTGGAAAAACCTTGTTTCAGCCACCATGTCTTGATCATCTCCCCTTCTCCATGTTCCTAGAAACTCCCAAGGCTGCATACCACCTCCACCGCTCATCCCTCCATTGCTACCCCACTCAACCACCAAGGATAGCAACAACGCCCCCAATTTACAAGTGAGGTGTCTACATAGCAAAGCCTCCATCCACTGGTGTTCGATCTTCTACGGCAGGTCCCACCGGCTATTCTTTCTCCACCGCCCTAGGTCAGCACCTCTCCTCCTTTGGAGCACAACAACACCGCCCCATTCTTCTCACCAAGTGTGCACTTCATCAATGTGCAACCTTGCATGCCTGCATTTCCACGGCTCCCTTTCCACCACCACATCCGACTAATGCATCACCATGTACAACATCACCACCAAGCTGCGGATAAACCACCACTTCTTCTTCACTGTCATGTTGCTTCTCCCATCCACCATTGGTAGCAAGCCGTGTGCAACACGAGCTCAATCTGACCCTTTCAAGGTATTCTAGTACTCTGTCTCTAGGTTCTCTCTCTAGAACCATCTTCCATCATTTTTCTCTCTAACATCTATTCTCTATCTCTACTTCTTTCTCTCTCTACCATTGATCTTTTCTCTATCTAGATCTCTTGTTTTAGCCATTTTCTCTCTCTAGGTAAGCTTTATTTCTCTCTAGTTTCTCTCTCCTTATTTTCTCTCTCTAAATTGCTTTCGAGTTTTATATTAATTATTTGCTTTCTAAATTAGTGTTCACTTTATTTGATTCAATTATTGTAAACTCGTTTGATTATTTAATAAATTCAGCATTTTATTTATTGTCATTTTATTTTTATTTTATTATCAATTCTTGGATCTCAAACTATTAAAAATCATATTTTAACCTTGATTACCACCTCTCTCATCTCTCCATAATTCTAAGCAGATTTCTGTCAACTTGTTCCTTAATTGCCCTATTCGGAATGCGGACAATATCCGACACGAGCCACTGTACAAGTCTGCATTTTTGCAGGATTTAAAGTGAATCGGGATTACGAATATTGTTGAACTAGGGTTTTCAATCAACGACACGAAAAAACCTTACTTTCACTAATCATAATAATTATCAAGAGGTTTAATACAGAGATTATCAAATTTTACTTTTAATGTTAAGTCCTGGTTCTTAGAACATTTTCACAAGTTGTTGTCCATCAAATTTAACAGTATTCATTATAACAAAAACTTAATATTCTACTTAACACTAATCCTTTCAATTTTCTTTATTCTTTTGAAACCAAAGCAAATACAAACAAATAGAAACTACAATGAAAACAAAATCTATAAAACACAAAAAAAAAAATCATCCCAAATCTCAGAATAAAAATGAAAACATATACAGATACGGATGATGAGCTTATTGCTTAGAAGAGAACAGGGCAAGAATAGTATGGGAATTTTTCTTCAATTTATTATTCCTAACCCACACAGATATGATTCTAGTAGGTTGATCCTTTCTCTTGGGTTCACTCATCTTTTGAGTTGTGTAACTCTAAGGACACTTAATTGTCTCAAGGGATTCAATCTTCCTGCTCAAAATTTTAGACATTTTCAGTAGGTCTTTCATCTTCCTGGATAAAAAATTCAGATTATAATGCTCATGATTTTTTTTCAGAAGATTCTTCTTACTACTCACATTCCGAGTCAAGTTTACCTCATTCTGAATAGAATTATTCATCTTAGAAGAAGTCTGGTGTCTTCTCCTCAGCTTGTGTGGCAGTCTTTTATCACATGACCTAATGTTTTATAATACGCACAGAGGCAATTGTTTTTAACAATTTTAGTTTGGTTAGTGATCGGAGTGGTCATGGCTTTTGGGTTTACAAACGTCGACCTGGAAGTAAACGTTTTGTCTTGATTTGGTTTGTAGCCCAAACCATGCTTATCTCTATAAAAGTTTCCCACTTTCAGAATTTGATCACATTTAGCAGTGCTAGAGGAAAAACTACTCATATCCCTTTTAAGTTTGAGAATCTCATTCTCAAGGGATTTTTTATTTTGTATAGAGGTTTGGAATTGACATTCCAGTGACTCATTTCTATTTGCCAAAGACTTGTTCTCTTGCTTATATTGCTCAACTAACACCTTTAATCTTTCGGTGTTAATTTGTAAGACATTGTTCTCAGAATCTATCTAATACCTTGACTATGTCTGATAGTACTTTATTAGCCTTTATGAATTTGATAGACTCTTCGTACAATTCTTTGACTCCAATTGGAGAATCTTCAAAGTCCCCATTGTAGGAGTCGGAACTCTCATCATTTGTTTTGGATTCTTCATGAGATCCAGATGGACTTTTCAATCTAGCAACAAAGGTTGTAAACTTGCTTGTCACCTATTTCATTGCTATTAGAAACATCAGTCATCTTCTGACTCTACATCCCAAGTAGCATTAAAGGCTTTAGCCTTATCTTTATATTCTTATTGAGGCAAATATTTGCAAAATGACCAAACCCTTGGCACTTAAAGCATTGAGGCTCACTGGAGTGGTTTCGATGTTATCATTTTTAGATCGAAAAAACTTTTTGAATTTCTTGACAAATAGGCCATCTCAACTTCAAAGTCTGTCACGCCCCGAATCCAGGCACCCTGACCCGACCAGAATGCATGTGGGTCAGTCCGTTTACCTAAGATCCAGGGTGTGATAAAAATAAAATACTAAATAAAAATATAAAATAAAATACCAAGAATCATAATTGCAATTGATAAAAAATAGTCCAACTCAAATAATGAAAATAATGCGAAAGCGTAAATAAGCTATTATAATGAAATAACAAAGTCAAACTTTTAATCTTTATCAAAATCACTAATTAGGATCTATATAATTACTTATAATTTATATTAAACATCTTTTGTTAAATCACTAAAGTTAAAACACTCATTTAAGATAGTTTTAAAATTTAATTTTCGCTGTTCAAAGAAAAATGATCGACTTTTTGGTCAAAATTCAAAGTATGTCGAAAAATTATTTTTTTCAAAGATTTTATTCTAAAAATAATAAAAAACAACTTTAAAAAGGAACTTCAACCAAAAATTACGTTTTATAATCCTTTTAGTAGTTTTAGAATTATTCATAGTTCTCTAAAAGTGACTGACAAAACTCAGTCGATTGATTTTATTCTGACTTAGTCACGTAATTTGGGGGTCAATTTGAAACAAAATCCAGCAAGTGATATACGTATTTCATAGTGCTCAAAATTTATGATTTTTTATCAAATAATATAGTATAGGTTCTGTTTCACAAATGGAAGCAAAAGTTGAAATAAAATTAAAAATTATTTAAAATACGTAATTGACAGTAAATCAATAAAAATGGTCTACATACTAGCTCCGATTGAATTTGGTAACCAACTATATATTTTTGGAAAGCTAACTTGAAGCCCCACGTATTTTGTGTTTAGCCAAAAGATAGATTTCCATTATAAGTATGCCAAAAACCCAGTCAAATTTGACTGTTATGTTCTATTTGGATAGGATATCAACTATAACATTCACTTTGGAGAGTTCCACAGAATGAAAAATACTAAATTAAATTCTCAAAATATTCTGTAAAATATTAAAACTAGTTTAGAAATAAACTCATTTGGAATCGCATTATTTGAATATCAATTAAATATTTGATGAATATTCTCGTCTAGGACGTCGGATAAATCCAACTAATCCAAAAATTTAGAAAAATGTCAAAATGTGAATTAAAATATTTCGATAATCCCAACATGAACAAATCATATTTGAGTATCCACAAACCTTAAAGAAAAAAAAAAAAAATAATCTTAATCCTTAAACTCTATCTCCTCCATGATGTCTTCCCCGTCAATGGTTCATCTTAATCTTCTTTTATGAAATCTAAAATTTTGTTTGGTATAACCTGTGAGCTTTTACCTAGTACATTCCACAGGATAATCACATGTTTATAGTTTATTTAATTTAAACGCATGCATAGATTAACAGCACATTGGATATCGATACAATAATAAAATATATGATAATGATGATGATGATGATGATGATTCAATGGATTAAAAAAAAACTCATTCCTCGCAATCTTTTCACAAAACTTATACCCGTAGGTTCTTCTGCAGAGGATTTGGGGTCTTTCGCACTAGGGCTTCGAGCCCTTTTTAATTATTTTTCATTTAGGCCTTCGCCTAGAAGTACTCTCGCTAAAAGAAATTGGGCTTTCGCATAGATGCACTCCCGCTAAAAAAATAATCAGGCCTTCACCTAGAAGCACTACCGCTAAATTCCCAATCTAATAAAAATGTATCATGATGATGAACAACATAATAATTTAACGAAAAGAATCACAAGCATATATCATGAATATTTAAACTCATAAAATAATATGACAAGAATTTAAACTAAATGAATTACAAACAAAAATAGAATATCCATACATATCTAGTTCTAGAACTTAGAACTAGAACCTTCACCACCAAGAATTAGAACTAGAACAAGAACTTTAGAAAGTTTAAAGAGCAAGAGAGAGCTCAAGAGAATTGGTGAATTAATATAAGGGTGGGGGTCTTATTTATAATAGTTCATAGGTAAAACTTCTAAATATGTGTTTATTGAAAACTTTCTATTTTGTTTTGAAATTGTTTTCGTTTAAGATATTCTAATTTTTAAATGATTTTCGTAACTTTAAAATGGGTGAATTTTACAACCTACTAAAATACTTATTTTAGGATGGATATGGGTCAAAAATGGGCCTAAGGCCTATGGGTATCAAGTAGGCTTTAAATAATATTATTTTTAGACCTAATAGGCATCTAAATTGACCTTAAAGGCTTGCCTAATAAATTAAACTCAACTAGCATGTAAACATGTACTAATAAAACTTACCAACAATTACTCATTAAATTAGTAAAAATTTTAAAATATCTTTAATTTAAATTTATTTTTGAAATTATAATTTTTTTAACTAACAAAATATGATAGGACCCAAGGGGCCCTATGTTGAAAACGTATTGATTAAAATGCCTTGGTGGCATCATCCCTCATTTAAAAACATAATTTTTTGTTAAATAATCCATTATTTTAAATCTATTTCAATGAAGGCAATTATGGTATAATTATGGTGTTAGTTAATAAAGTTGGCTATCAAATACACATAAATGGTCCATACATTATTATAATACAAGCACACATAAATAAAAAAAAGTTTTAATGTTCTTATAATAAAATTATCTATGTGTCATGATATAAATGTTCTAACTAGATTCTCAAAATTATTCATACGTGACATGATTGAACTTTGTAAGTAAGGAACAAAAGTTAAAAAAATTTCAGGATGCCAATTTTACCATTTTATAAGTAATTTACACTAATACTCCTGAATAAAAGTAAAGGATATTACAAAAGTCAACATCCGACTGAGTCTTGAGCTTCTGTAGCTCTAAAGGCCAAGCCCTTTGCTTTCTTTGGTTGTCTCAGATTCATCTCATACGTTTGGAGAGATCCAACCAATTCATCAATTTTAAGTGAGTCACCATCTTTGCTCTCCTCTATTGCCATTACCTTTGCTTGAAATGTATCAAACAAGGATCGAAGTATTTTCCAAACCACTTTTGGTTCTGGAATGCTCTCATCCAAGTTGTGGGCAGAGTTCACAATATCACTAAGTTTGGTATAGAACTCAATGAAAGTCTCATTCTCCTCCATTCTTATGGATTTGAACTTAGTAGCCATCATTTGAAGTTTTAAAATTTTTATAGCAGACGTACCTTCATGAGTGACCTTTAAAATGTCCCAAGCCTCCTTACCAAGCGTGTAGGTAGAGATTCTTCAAAACTCATTCCTATCTACTGCATTGAAAATGGAGTTCATCTTTTCCTATTTAGACAACATAAGTTTATGTCTTCTTTATTCCAGTCGGCTTTGGGCTTGAGACTCACTTTCTCACTCACAGTGATAGTAGGTGGTGACCAACCATCCACTACAGCCATCAAGACTCTCTCATCAATCGATTTGAGGAAAGCCCTTATTTTTGCTTTCCAATAGACATAGTCCTCTCCATCAAATAATGGGGGTCTGGATGTGTTTCCACATTCTCTTTGCATCTTTATAAATAAAAAGAATGGACTGGTCTTGCAGGAACTAACTTCAGGTGATTAAACCTTTTATTGAATAACCCACTCTTATCCAAATTGAAATCAGTCCGTTCTCTTTATTCAGCATACCTAGAAGGGGGGAGAGTTGATTAAAATTCTCTTTAACCTAACACAATTTTCCAGTCTAGGTAGGGAAACTAAAATCGCATGCCACAGTATAAAACAATTGATTAATTAGAATGTGATTATCACAATCGAAGTAAATCGAAGATATCTTTATGATATATTTTCTCTGTATCGTTTATAACAATCTAAACAAGATGCATAAGACAAACAATCATCACACAACACATGCGAGTTTTAATGTGGAAACCTTAACCAAGGAAAAACCACGGGACTAGAGAAGTTACGAGTTACAGAAGTTACCTATGCAGTACCATTGCAAATACAGCTTCCAACTTTAGCCAAGGCCAACTGCCAGTGCGTCCACGTCGTCTAACTCCACGCTACAAGTTACACTTGCGCCCTCCCAATCACGAAGCCTTTGTCACTTGTTCAGTTTGGTACACCCCAAACCTACCTTCGATTAGTACACCCCGATCTTAATTCTCAATACTCCGGTCTCTATTGAAAGTGAAGGATTTAGTACACCCTGAACCCCAAGTTGCTTAAATTGTGTTGAGTCACACTGGTACTCTTTGACAAACTAGGTTAAGGTTTTAAATGAAAAACCTAAGTAGAGTGAGGATCAAGCTCTAAGCTTTGATCTTAAGGAAGAGAAAAACCTCCCAAGGTAAACAGTGAAAGCTAGGGCTTTTTCTCTTCAAACAATGATTATTCTTAATTTAGAAAGCTAACTCTTTTCTCTCTTGTGTGTTTTGTTTAGCTCAAGAGTGCTTTATTTATAAGAATATGGAACCCCAAGGTTGTGCAAGTATCGGGATAGAGGGAGCACAAAAACCGAATCTGAAATTTGACAATTTCTATGAAGTCCAATCGATTGTACATGTAGTCCAATCGATTGTACTGTACGGATGGGTTTTTGTTCGTAATTGCAATCGATTGTACTCAGGGTCCAATCGATTGTATACTTTGGAAAGTTCTATCCCGAATGGTCCAATCGATTGGTTCTCATAGCCCAATCGATTGTACTTTTGTGATGTTCTGTCTCGTAGTGTCCAATCTATTGGTTCTCACGGTGCAATCGATTGGACTTCCCTTAGTCAATCTTTTACATCTTATGCACATTGACCTGGGTCTATCTTGTGACTATGTGCTACCATTATATTTTTATTTATTAAAAATCTATTCCTATGGCCACTAGGTTACTTACCTTCCTATGCGAGAGGACACTATCTTCAACGAACAAGTAGCAATTCCTCAGATGACTCACGTCGTTAACCGTCTGATTCTTGCAATCTTTATCTTTTAGTCTTCACATAGTCAGCGAAGTATGCATACCACGACATCTTCAAAGCTACACTGGTGCTCGTAGGAACAGTTACAATATTGTTTGTTACACAGAATCTCTGCCAAAACTAGAAAATGAATTTATTCTTTACACCTTTGAGCTTAATTTAGTGAAGAGACCAATTGATAGTATATGTGTCTCAAGATTAAAAATGAGGTGGTTTAGTTTTTGTGATAGTCATAAAGATGCATTTAGAAGTGCTTATATTGACGAAATTAAATCTTTTTCTATTACAAGGATAAGAAACCATAAAACTAACAGGGTTCGATGACTCATGAGAGTACACTTGGTACATCCATAGTTTCTCTAAACCTAGACCATGGTTACAAAAATTGCAATCAACTATTGAAATTAAGTGTGTCACCACAATGAGTAAGTGAACGAGGACATAACAAAAGTGCCTAAAAAGAGCGTGGGAGCGTTGACAGTCAAACAATCGGGTAGCAAGGTGCTAAATGACATTCAAATACCCTTGCGTAGGGGTGTATACCCCTTGTGTGAGGGTAATAAATGTCTTTTGACCTTTTTAAGATGGCATGGCACCCAATGATTGAGTATTAAATGCCTTGTTAAGAAGAAAAAGCCTTTTACGTAAATCCCCTCATGTGGGGTGTATTCTCCTTGCGCAAGAGCTATTTGAGGTCTTTTAACCTCTCAAAAGCATTAAAGGGCTGATATTCTCAATGATTGGCGATAAGTGCGGCCAGAGATGGGGCTTTAACCTCTCACAGAAATACCCCTGCATGGGGTACATTGGTAATCTTAGCCCTTTTACGGGGGGGACACTAAGGTTTTTGGATTTCAGAAATTTTTGAAGGGACGACCGAAGTCCTAGTCATTGGCATTAATTTCAAAGGACAAAAATCAAAGGCCTTTGACTCCAATGTCCCTCCGTGGGGGTATTTTGATAATTTTACCTCCGTGCGCCAGGGTTATTACCTTCTTGACTAACATCCCATTATTGGCAATGAATGCCATGATACCAGAGGCATTTGCCTCTTTCAGTTAATAATGTGGAGGTTTATACCCCTTGTGCAGGGGTAAGAAATGTCTTTTAACCCCTCATTAAATAGAAAATATAGGCATACACCTGACTTGTTTATTAAATAATGATAGATTTGGTCGTGCTTTGTCTAAAATGCCCTTAGCATTCTTTTAGGACCCCTGGAATTCCAAGGGTATAAAGGTAAAAGGAGAAATTTCTCCGGTCAATAAAACTGGGCAAATTCGGAACATGCCACAACACCTAGAACATTCAACTGTCGTTATAGGTCTAGCGACACTACCAACTTCTCTAGACATGTCCTTTATAGGAAAAAAGACAAATACAAATAGTCTATCAAAATACAAACACGACATAAAATAACACAAGCAACAAATAATGCCTTAAAGACGTATTTAACCCATGTGCCTACAAGTGACATACAATCCTATTTCTAGGCAACCTCTTCTAGACATTACCTAATCACAAGATGATAGCTAAACACAACACCAAAACTATCCTAGACTTAGAGAATTTTCTTATGGAATCTAAAGTCTAGATTCTGATCCAACCTATCACGCCCTACAATTCATACACTAGAATATCTCTATCTATACATGAATCTTGAGGCATGACTCATGAGCTAGGAATAGATTCCCAAACATCAAAAGAATCTGAGAGTCATCTCATTAATGGCAAATTAGTACAAAGTCAACTCAAAATTATAATTGAAATAATTAAAACTAAACATTGATTCCAGTAAAATAATACACGAGTTTAATACATCAACCCATAAAATATGTTAAGTATCTCAAATAACTAAAATAAATTCATCTCGTAAACCTTCCATAAGGCCATTGATAAAAAAACTAACTAATGAACACAAACTAACTATTAATTGCAATCTGGCTGATCTAGACCTTCACCAGATCTATCAATTATTTCCAACAATAAGAGAAGATATAGTATATGCAAGAGTGAGTGTAAGGTTCAGATTCTCAGTGTTGGCTAATCATGTAAGACAAAACATGTATATATAACCATTCTAGTGCATGGGTAATTAGGTGTTAGAATATTTGTATGGCTTCATTACTCAAGAACTGTCTGAAGACTGCCAAAAGGAAGCAAGATATATACGAAGATTGAAAACTTCATCCGATCACACTATTAAGTTGGTAAGCGACTTAGAGACCTTAGATTCTAGGGTTAAACCTTAATTAACCTTTCTCTAAGTGTTCTTGAGTTTGATAAGGAATTCTAAAGTTTTATACAGATTCTAACATATTAGATCGATCAGATTCATAACCCAATTGACTAGAGTTATAAAATATTAGACTCAGAGCAGTTTTGCCTCCAATATATCGAAGACCATTCACATCGACTGGAGACAAAAATTATGAAAATCAAATCTCTGTCCATATCGACTAGAGACCATTTTGGGCTCTTTAATTAGCCTCCAATCAATTGAATACAAAGTTCGATCGATCAGACCTAATGCCCAATCGATTGGACTGCGTGAGAAAGAAATTTAAAAGTTTGTTATGTTTCCTATTTCAACTCAAATACTTGACAATCTCGTAAGGGCTTTGTTCTTATTATATATAGGACGTACTTAAGTGAAAACCTAAGAGAAGAAAGCAAGAAGAATCTCTTCTAAGGCTCCAAAGTAAAGGTCACTTTGTTAGGTTTAACAGCTTGAGTGAGATTTTGTTCATCTATTTCTATGTAAGAAAATGCAGAAAGAGGGTGGTAACACTTCCAGACCTCCATTGTTTGATGATGAAGATTACGTTTATTAGAACGCCAAGATGAGGGCATTCCTCAAATCCGTAGACGAACTGGTTTGGTTGACCATAGTTAGAGGTTGGGTTCTTCCAACTAAAATTGTTGAGTTAGATAGGATTCATAAGCTTAACTCATAATGGACCAATGAAGACCTAGATGCATTTTGCTTTAATAGCAACGGTCTTAATGCTATCTTTAACGTTGTCGATAATAATGAATTTCATCAGATCTCGACGTGTGAGATAGCAAAGGAAGCATGAGACTACTCATGAAGGTACTTCTACGATCAAGATCTCAAAACTCCAGATATTGACCACTAGATTCGAATCTATCAGAATGGAGGGGAACAAGACCTTCAATGAGTTTTACGTGAAACTTAGTGACATTATGAACTTTGTCCACAATTTGGGTGAGAGGATTTTTTAATCTAAAATAGTCAAAAGAGTGTTAAGATGCTAGAGAGGTTTCAAGTTAAAATCACTATAATCAAGGAGGGCAAAGATTGATGAGCTAATTGGGTCAATTTAGACTTTTGAACTCAATATCTAAAAAGCCTTAGGGTATTGCCCTAAAATCTTTTAAGTTTGAGATAAAAGAGTTTGAATACGACTCTAGCGAATTGTGATGAAGATTTGGCTCTCTTCGTTAAGAAATTTAAGAAGTTTTTTCTCCTTTGGAGAGGAAATTTCCCCAGACCTAGTCCAAAGTCACAAGAGGGGCCAAAACTCTATTAAAGATTTCATAAGACTGAGAAGTCCAAGAAGGAATTAAAGTCTGATGAAGTAAACATATGAATGAATTTTGAAGTATTATTTTCGTATTTTAGATGTTCATGTGCCACCATATAGCCTTTAAATGATAAAAAATACCTCAGTTTACAGGGGGGAACTTTTGCATTTTTTTTCAAAAATACAATATTTACTCTTTAAAAGATTTTGTCGCAAATATGCCAATTCTTGATAATTGAGTAGACATATAGATGCTTTGTTGAGTATTATTTTATTGTTTTAGATGTTATCATAGGTGCTACTATGGATCCCTTTACATAAGCAAAAAAAAAAAACCCTCATTTTACATGAGAAACTCATGTAGTCTCTTAAAAAAAATTAATCTCTTTAAATATTTTGTCATGGATATGCCATTTCTTCATAATTGAGTAGACATATGGATGCTTTGTGAAGGTCATGTCTCAAATGTTATAACATGTGCCACTATATATCCCTTAAAATGGGTCAATTCTCCATTTTACAAGAGGAACTCTTGTTGCTTTTCCAAAGAAACTGTATTTTCTTTTGATAGATTTGGTTGTAATGGTGCCTAACTAAATATCATTCATGAATTAACATTACAGGAACCAAACATATATGGGAAAATCATTTAACCAGTTTTGTGCTTTAATAAACATTTATCGTAATGTGGGACCTACACATTTTGTTGATAAGTGGGTCCCACATAAGGTGGAGTGATGAGATTTAATAATAAAACACCATATTTTGTAAACCTGATCTGAAATTTTCCAATTAATTTTTCACTGGCAAACAAAAAATAGAAAAGGCTTTTCCACTGCATTTTCCTGTGGCAAATAAAAACTGGTTTAATTTGTCGATATAATCGTTTTCTTGGCAAATCATTTGTTGAGAAAGTCAAATTTGCCAAGAAAATGATTGACTGCAAACAAACGGACCCTAAGTTTTCAATTTAGGGTTACAAGTTGGTCAATGGGCCCTTAAATAAGAGTGATAAAACTACGGGTATTAATGTGCCAGGCTGGACCGATGGGCTTTTAGGCCTGGCCCTAATGGTTTCATACTTGAGCAACATTTTTAGGCCCGATAGACAAATCGGATGGGTTTGGGCTTAATGTTTCATAAAATTACTTTAGGCCCAGCCGAAAACTAAAACTTGGCCCGTTATTTCTCGATGGGCTGGGATTGGGCCGAAATATATGGAGAAATAGGAAACCAGCAAGTAGAAGAGTTTGCCTAGAATATGAGAGTATAAATAGTCTTCTCTAATGGCTTTTGTTAATTCCCTTTGATGGGCTTTGGCCTATCAGACATGGCCATTAAGCATTGGCAAGATCTCTAGACACAAATTAATGGATGTTGAGAGTGTTGGAGATAATTTTCAAATAAAGAGAAAAAAATATTTAAGAAATTTTTCTAGATAAAATTTATGTTGGTTCCAAAAGCAAACTTGCCAATTGTAAATAAAAATGTCTATAAATCAATCGGATTATCAAAAAATATCGGTCCGGTTCATGTTGAATTGGAAGTTTGAAGAGAACAGATAATTTTTTCGAAATTAGTGGTTCGACCATTAAACCGATCGAACAAACCATTTGAAACATGAATCCCCACAAATGCAATCCTAAAATTTGGGGATTTTGGGAAGATTTCTCCAAAATTCTATCTAAATTTTCAAGATTTTGTGTTATATTTCGATGCAAAAATAAGAAACAAATTTTCTTTAAAAAACTATTTATTCTCAAATCTTAATATTGATCGTATCCTTCGAGAAGAGAAAATAAGGACATCGTACTTCAAATTTTCACATTTTTTTCTCATATATTTTTTAATTTCTCTAATTAACAAATTTTTTAAAATTATTTTAATAAATACAAACCGGTTAGACCATAATGAACCATGGTCCTACTAATTTGTCAAAATTTCGGTTCAATCACCGCTTCGGTTTCTAAAACATTGTATAAAATCATGAACTTCTAATCACGCATGGCACAAATGGCATGAATTGCAAATGTAAGCAGATATTAAAAAGTGAACCTAGTTCTTATAGGTGGATGGATACATGATATCATACACATGGCACAAACGCGACGGGCGATAACCACGGAAATCACATCGAAACGCACTTTTTCGCCTAAGAAATATGAATTGCTAGCCTTGTATCTTTTATCATTTGAAAGAAGAATCCATCAAATGGTTAGGATCATTCGAAAAGTGGATGGTCCATATTGAGGATCACTATGTTCTTGATCATGAGAGCCAAACAACCTTGCACATGAGCCAAATATTAAGGTCCCCCACTTGGACATGGACATAGGGAAGAAGTTAAAGAGTAAGCCCACGAGAGAGAAGGGGATCCAAACATGAACACAAGAGAAAGAGAAAAAGGTAGAAAGGGACACAGAAGACTCAAGTTGTACAAGGAGACATGAATGGGATCGTCTGCCTCTGGAAGGCATAGAGACGTGGACCGAGGCCTACCCAAAATAAAGCCCAAAATAAAAGCATATCGGGTATCTTCTATTATATATTCCGAAAAGAAATTCGAATATCTGAAAGGGACGAAATGCAAAAGAAAACAAAGTGAATAGTGAGATTTGTGGTTGAAAATAAAAACCCTACTGCTTGTTAGTTATATGGTTCGAATCGAGCAATCCGGACCGGATTGACACCCACCGATCCATTTCATTTCAGGATCGTCCCGCACCTAAGCTGGGCCAGCTCTACCTTAAGGCCATTTAGGCGACTGCCTATGGCCCCAAGCCCAGGTCCCACTAACCATATTGATTTTTAGCCCACCCCTTATTGGATATACAAACAAAAGTGAATAGTGAGATTTGTGGTTGAAAATAAAAACCCTACTGCCTTTTAGTTCCATTTTTCGAAAAGTCTCGGTCAATCCGATCCCATTTTGGATTGGGCGATATGGATCAGATTGACACCCACCGATCCATTTCATTTCGGGATCATCCCACCCAAGATGCACTGTTCCATGAACAACCTTCACATTGAGATAGCCAGGGCTACTTTAGGTACAGGTCTGTACATTCGTGTTTAGGTAAAACTTATACTAGGGGTACTTTGGGTATCTCTTTGTATTAGAGATTTCTATATATTCTCTCAAGTGTCTTTGGACATTGAGAAATTGAAAGACAGAGGAAACTATTGTAACCCTAATTCTTTTGAGATAGTGAAAGAACTTAAATTTGCTCTATTTGTGTTATTGATCTTTTGATTCTCTTTACGTTTGTGGATTCGTGAAAGGTCAATTTTAAAACAGCCAAAATATTATTAATTTTTTTAAATAACCACAACTGTATTTTTTAACAACAGCCATTATTTCCATTGTAACACTAAGCCCTTTTTTTTATTTTCCAAATAATGTAACTGGCTGAGGCGATACCATTATAACGGCCATTATTTTCATTATAACGGCTGTATTTTAAACCATGGTTGAACTTGAAACCATGGTTTTAAAACGGCCGTTTAAACGGTAACGCCCCAATCCCGTTTCCGTTAAAACTGTTTAAACACGTTTTATCGGTTTTGAAAAAAATGGCCGTTTTTTTTTTTGTTTTAACGGCTGTTAAAATCGTTTAAACAGTCGTTTGATTCTGAAAAATTTTGTGAAAAAAAAAGGCCGTTAAATCCGTTTAATTCCGTTAAATTCTGTTTTTTTTTTTTTTAATTTTCATATTTCAAAATTTGAATTTCAGCGCCATTTTTTCCGTTTTTTTCCATTAAAATCCGTTAAAATCGTTAAAACCCGTTAAATTCTATTTTTTTCCATTTTTGCCCCTGACCGTTTCAAGTTTTAATGGCCATTTAAACGGTCCATTTAACCGTTAAAATGACCTCCTTTAAACCTTGCTTGAAACAATGTTCTAAAGACCAGAGTGGTCACGAAACCGCTTTGAATGGTTCAACCATGTTAGGTAACGGGAAACAAATTTTTCCGATCCAAATGGGTTCGGGACCAGTTCACCACTCGAATCATCTGGTCAGCTTGGTTGAAATGAACTTGGTGACAATTGTGCCAGAGGCCTGATACTCTTATGCAGACAAAACAGTCATCATCCTTGCAAAAACAAGGTTTTAACAGGTGGCAACAGAGGTTGAGGGGACAAAGGGGTCTGTCTGTATTGAATTAAGGGGTCTTATAAGACAAGAATTTTTCCAACATCCATGTCAGAACACCTCATCTCATCAATGTGGCAAACTTAGCTATGACGTTGTCTGACATGTACCCTTTGTTAACCACCCTTAACTAACTAACCAAGGGTTCAACATTGGTTAGGTTTAGACCTTGACGTACGTGTCAGACATTTTGGGAGGGGAACCTTTAAAGTTTCAAAGTCCCAGGGACCAGTGAAATTTTTTTCTTCTCAACCATGTGGTAAAAGGGGAACGCATGGTTTTCGCAGTTCTAAAAGTTTTAACTAAATTAGGTTCATTTTGGGCCCAAGAGATCTCGATGGGATGATCTCTAAAATAGTGGGCCCGTCCATATATGGAATGCTCCCTACTCATTTGTTGTAAAGATAAGGTAGCCCCTAAAAAATGGACTGTATTCCTATCAGGTGGAGGACTGTTATCTGGAAATTTTTTGAGATGCAGAGGTCTCCCAATGCAGCCGATGCGGAGGACTAGTGGCCCTACATATCTCGTTTTTAGGCCCACTAACTACATGGATGTCGATCCCACCGATGATTTCTAACCATTGGATTTTGTACCCAAAACACATGTTTGAATCGAAAATCTATGGCTAAAAAATACCAATCAGGCTAAATTTTGGTATAAGGGGTTGGGCTAAACATCCATGCTGTTAGTGGGCCCAAAAAAGTGATGAATGTAGGGCCACGAGAGTACTCCATCGAACTCAACTACTACAGTCATTGTGGGACCATCATAGTCCTCCTCACATATGTATTGTGGGCCACCCTGTGTTTGACGGTGACATGAGTGACAGTGAAGGGTGGGGACACTTTTTGTTTGGTCGCGGCGGATTGCTCCAGATAGTGCCATTACATTGAGAAGAATCCATTGGTTACGCAGGGAATCCTGCTTATGTGAGCAATGTATGGGTTGGAAGCATCATGATGTAATTTACTGGAGTGAAAGACGCTTGTTGTGAGAAGACGGTGAGCTTGAGTGGAGGCTGTACGATGTATAAAAAAAAGTGGAGAAAACATTTGCTGTCCCCCTGGGCCTTCAAATTTTGAGAGTAAAACTTCGGTCACAGTCCACAATACGAGCCACGTGGCACAGTATTAGAGGGTGCTGACCTTATGGATGTTTGGCCAGTCCCTCGGTGGACCTGCGAACCAAAAATCAGCCTGATTAGTGATTTACAACCTTTTGATCTTTGCACCCAAATAACGCTCAATAATGCTCAAATTCATAAGGTTAAAATCAACCCATGAAAATAACTTAAATCCAACGCTTAGAAATCACTGATCAGGTTTATTTTTGGTTTGTAGGTCGTCCACCTAGTGATTGGGCAAACATACATACGGTCAGCATCCATTAATAGTATGCCACGTGGCTCCTATTGTGGGATGTGACCAAAGTTTTACTCAAAATTTGAAGTCTACCCCTCCGAAAATGTCAGATAGAGTCCTCTTTTTGGTGGATCCATACACCAAAAATCAGCTTGATTGGTGATCTCTAGCAACTAGATTTTAACAAAAAGAAAAAAAAAAGCTTAAAATCCAACCGGCCAGAAATTACTTCATTAAAATGTTCAAATCCAACCTTTAAACTCACCAATTAAAATGATTTTTGGTGTATAGGTCCACCAAGAGGTGAGCTAAACATTCATAGATCTGTGCGCCCGAAAGACTGTTTTAGGTGGCATTTTTGGAGGGGAAAAAATATTTTTCAAATCTTTTTTTAGGATATTTTAGTAACACCCCCTGAAATTTGAAAATAATTAGTAATACCCCTTGTACTTTTAAGTTTTAAGAAATATCCTTACCTAGTTTAACGGTAGTTGACTTAAGTCAACCACCTTACTTGAATCACAGGGCATCGTGTGATTAAGTCAACCACTGTTAAACTAGGTCAGAGGGAAATTCCTAAAGTTTCAAAGTATAAGGGGCCATTACTAATTACTTTCAAATTTCATTAGGGTAGTGTTACTAAAATGCCCTAGCTCTATGAGTGCCCACCTTTTTCGGCTGAGCACCAACATTTGATGGGCACCGACCCCAATTAGAGGGCCTCTGTTTGGGCACCCCATTTTGCTGGGCACCTACATTAAAATCCAAAATATAATTCTGACTTTGGCTCTTGGCCATGGTGGCCACGGCTGGCTTGGCCGTGGGTGCCATGGTGGCCACGGTAGTTCCAAGCTGTGGCTGCCATGGTAGCCACAGTAGTTCCAGGCCGTGGAAGCAAAAAAATAAAAAAAGCGGACTTGCCGCATATTGTCCATCATTTTGTGGGAGTTTGGCGTGCTCTAAACCACCACTCTACCACCACCACCACCACTAACTCCACAACCACCACTACCATCAACTCCACCATGAACACCACCACCACTCTACCATCAACTCTACCATCACCACCACTCCAACACTACCACCAACTCCACCAACACCAACACCACCACCAACACGGTGGCTAGGGTGCCCAGTTTACCTACGGCGGAGAGAGAGAGAGAGACGTACCTACGGCAACGGCATCCTCCTCCTCCTCCTCTTCTTCTTCCTTCTTCTTCTTCTTCTTCTTCTCTTTTTTTTTTCAGTGTGGGTGCCCAAACAAAACTGTAAATGATAGAAAGAACAATTTGACCCTTAAAAATTGGTTTATTTTGTGGGTGCCCGACTTAAAGAGGTGGGTGCCCATAGAGCGACCCTTTTATTTATTTACTTTTTTTGTTTTTGCTGTCAAAGGGTATCCCCATCCCTCTGGTTGTGTGCACAGACCCCACGGAAGTTTCCCTACGGACAACTGGGTAAGTCAGGAGGCCCGTGAGACTGGAACACAATATGAGAGGGAGCAAAGCTCTATCGTGGTTCTACCACTGCGCCGACACCCCTGGTGACTAAAATACCCTTCATTTTAATTACACACGGCACACGGCACACGGCACACGGGCACCTGCATTGCCTGTCCATTAGTATAGTTTAATAATTATAATCAATAAACTTATTTCCGTGGTCATTTTTTATATATTTTTTGTGTGACTTTAGATTCATTTATTTAATAAAGTTGGAGACTCGTATACGATTAAGCAAGAGATCATCAACAACACCATCTCCGGGATTCAGCTGAAAAGAACCAGTCCTCGATAAATAAAACCAAGCAAGTGAAAAGAACATATACCAAAATTGTCCACACCCTCGCCTCCATGAATCCATGATACCATATGCATATGCTGTGGGACCCTCTTTTTCTTATAATAGAAATATGAAATGAATATTCGATTTTGATTGGATCGTAAAACGTCACATTCTCCTCAGTGAACGTGACGACATCCGTCGGAATAATTGCTGACGGACAGATAAGCCACGTGGTACACTCTTAGAGATTACTGACCGAATCAATGTTTGGCACATCCTTAGATGGACATCCATACTAAAAATCTACTTGATTAGTGATTTTTTTTTCATGGTTGGATTGGAGCTTTTTTTGTGGGTTTATTTTTAACCGTGTGATTCAAACATTATTTAGGGTACTCAGATCCAAAGGTTCTAATGATGCTGAGTTTTGGTATGCAACTCCACCTTGGGATCGGCCCTGTTATTATCAGTCAGTCTTTTGATCACCTTTTCCTTCATTTGATGAGATGTTTGGGCGATTTGGTCCAAGTTTTGTAGAGAGTTCACTTACAGTTGGGTTGTTCCTTCATCGTTTAAGGATCTACTCTTATATAGCTTGGCACTGCAAGGCATTTGGGGACCTCGTAAGAGGTTGTTGGCTCCTGTTCCGTTACCTATCGTGTGGGGTATTTGGAAAGAGCGGAACAATAGGGTCTTTGATGGTAGAAAGTCCACCATTGAAACTCTTTTGTTGGAGATTAGATGCCTTATTTTTATGTGGGTCAAGTTGTATGATGCTAGGAGGGGTGTCAAATTCGAGGATGTGGTATTCAATTGGTCGTCCTTGATTGGGAGGGCTTAAGGGGTTGTGGGGTCGGGCCTGTTTCCTGAGTCCTTTGCTTGTTGTTCTTTGTTTTCATGTTCCTTACTTAATTTCTTGCCTTGGTAGGCCCTCTCAGCCTCCAAGTGCCTTAATTCCAATCAATTAGCTGTCTTTCTTGACCTCAGACTCATTTGGTTTATTAAATGCTTGCATTATGTGGACACATATCCATCTTTCCTGCACAGGCACAACCAACATGTTTCCTCTATAGCGTACCAAGCCTCTCTCGTCATATAAGCAATAATTTAAAAGAATATATATATCCTTTTAACGACTGTTACGATGGTAATGGCTTCATGGCCAATTCAAAGATGCTTGAGATCCAACCATTTACCCCAATAGGTTGACCTATTAAGAAAGGCGAAACAATTATGTATACCAACGAGTCATCAGGCCAACACAACACGTGCGCGAGAACACATCATCCGCTAACACTCACCTTGTAATTGAGAAACGGATATTACATCTTTTATATATTTTTTTTTTTGTTTTCTATTTTGGGAAGTGGGGTAGATTCCTTATGTACCATGTCACTTATTCCATGCTTCATCACCTTATGAGATAGAGGTAGGTCATACTAAATGCATTTGTTAAGGTTAGATTATTATGATCTCCTTGTCTTTTTATTTCTTAAAAAACTAGACAAAGATATTATTATTATGGACGGCTGATACTCGTGGACCATCTATCTAATTGATTTGAATTTTTTTTTTAATAGTTGAGATCTATTAGTGGGGACCATAGTTGCTAATTTGGCATACGGCAAAAAATAAGTAACATGGTGAGAGAAGAAACCTCGAAACCTAAGCTCTCTAATTCTCCTCACTCACAATACCCAAAACAATAAAAAAATCCGTTGGATATGATTTTATGATGAACGGATTAGATTAATCCGTGGGATTACAATTTTGTATAAAGAAAATTAATAAAAAATTCTTTTTGGGGCACGGGGAGGCTAACTAGCCAATTGTCTCATTCCCCCTCCCATTACCCCGTAGGTAGGTATCATACGCGATTGATCAAGCTTCACAATCCCATCACCTATACTTTAGGTAGTTGCTAAAACCTATTTGATCTTTTAGTTTTCTTTTGAAGAGAAGTTTTTCCAAGATTGACTAGTGGCGTGTTTGATTGCAGAGAAAAGTTTCCAAGAAAATACATCTGGAAATGCCTTAAAGGGCTGATTGATTGCAAGTGAGCACATATTTTAATTATGTGAGAAAATAAAAGGGTATTTTCAGGTGGAAATGAATTCTCACCTATCCAGATGGGAAATGAATTCCGGGCATAGTAGGGAAAATTATCCAGATTTAAATGGCTTGGTAGGGAAAATTATACAGATTTAAAATGGCTATCTAACAAGGGACAGTTGTGTTTTCCCAAGGAAAATGCAATTTTCCTACTTGGCAATCAAACACACCCTAAGGGTTTTTTGTTCAATTTATGGTTCTTTAATTATTTTTATCGATTTCTAAATGTTTTTTATACATGGAGTGTTTTACCTTTTTTTTTTACAGAGATCAGTAACTTGGTGAAGGCGGGTTTTGAACCCAGGTCTATGGTATCATCACCCACAAGCTTTATCAACTGAGCAAGCTAGTACATTTGATTTCATGGTTGATAGCGCTGCAAAGAGTTAAAAAGTGATGCCCGCTTAGCGCTATCAACTACCAATGGATTCTCGGAATCCACGGTTGAGAACACAACTCTCGGTAGGGGTAAGAAAAAGGGGGCTCTTGAGCTCGAGCCGTAAGTAAAACACCCTGAGTCTCATACTCTCACCACTTGTTTTGTTTTGTTTTGCTCTTCGGAGAAACCCAACCCTACCATCGCCACCACCACCATGCATTGATGGTATTTGTCAAAAAGAGTTGGAGAGAGAGAGAGGGAGACCTTCAATGATGTCGTCGAGGATTGTTCTTCAATGGCGGCTATATGAACCATGTGGCATACTCTTCGAGATCACTAATTGTATGGATGTTTGGTCCACCTTCTGATGAACATACAGATAAAAAATCAGTCCGATTGGTGATTTATAGCGGTTAGATTTGAATACCTCTAATAATGTTCGAATTAGGGGTGTCAACGGGTCGGTTCCGGTTCGGTTCCTAAGGTGACCAGAATCGGAACAAACGGTTCCGGTTCTTATCGGTTCGGGTACTTATCGGTTCCGGTTCTCAAAGTGATGGTACCAGAACTGGAACCGATTATGTAGTTTTTGTCGGTTCCGGTTCCGATTTCGGGTATAACGGGTCCAATCTTGGTAATATGAGAATTTTTACACTATATTTATATATTGGTTCCGGTTCTTATTGGTTTCGGTTCCATATTAGAGTACCGGAACCGTAACCATTAGTTTCCGGTTCGGTTCCGGTTCCGGTTCTTTTTAATCGGTTCCCAAAAATGTGGTACCGGAACCGGTGTTTTCAGTTCCGGTTCCTATTCGGTTCCGGTTATATCGGGTAAAATTGACACCCCTAGTTCGAATCCCTCAGTTAAAAAAATAAACCACGAAAAGACTCAAATTTGACTCATTAGAAATCACCAATTAGGCTGATTTTTGGCCTGATCCACCAAATGGTGAGCCAAACATCCATTCAGTCAGTGGTCTTGAAGACTGTGTTACGTGGTGCGTATAGTATACAGCTGCCATTGACGAAATTCGGACTCATATAGTCATATCTAAACCCCTATTTAAGCAAATCGGGGAACCACGTGACCCCCCGTCTCTATGGGAGAAGTATACAAGATAGAAATATTTTTCTTTCAAGTGGTGTGTTAATCATTTTAGACCGATTATTAGGTGGAGTCTTTTGTCATTTAGCGGGGTTGTTGTCGCAACGTGAAACAATAAGGAGATACGACCAACGTCAATATCTCAGGGTTTGGAATCCTCCAAAGAGAGAAGAACTCTCAAAAGAGCTAAATCACAAATCTTATTGATAAAAAACTGTCTTTCCCTTTCGACTTACAACTTATTCAATGTAAAATAAATATAAGCAAAAGAGAAAAATTACTAAAAATGACAAAATCTAGCTAAGCATGAAAACTGATAATACTAATGCCTAGAAACATGTCAGAATCAACGGTGAGTGATTCTAACTTCTATAATTAAAGTTATTGCTAAAATAAAACTCTATAAAATATTAATAATGCTACTTTTACCCTATAAACAATGGAATTTGGCCGAAAAACATTATACAATACCACAAAGTGGTGACTATTGCTTATCTAGTCGTTTTCTTTCAAGAGCATCGACCTTGTGTGGTTTTGACACCGTTGACAATTCCGTTTATACCCTTTACGTCATATTCCCATCAACAAGTCCGTTAATGCCTGTTGTGTCCTTTTAGTACCATTTGAGCTTTTGACGACCCAAAGCTCCACGTACAAAAGAATCCGCAACTTGTTCTAGTTGTGCTTGCCATGGTTTAAAAAACGGCTGTTATAACAGAGTCGGACCACCCTTGTTACGTGATGTACCGTTAAAACGCTATAAAAATAACGGCCGTTGTTATTTTTTGTTATTTTTCCATTATAACAAAAATAACAACCATTATTTTTCTGTTATTTTCCTTTTTTGAAATTCAAATTTCAAAATTTGCATTTGAGCGGCATTTTTTCTGTTTTTTCCCCCTTACTTTCCAGTTATTTTCCGTTTTTGCCTCTGAGCGTTAAAATACACTATAACAGCCGTTATAACGGAAAAAAATGGTAATGCCACGGTCCGTTTTACCGTTATAACGCCCCCTTTTAAACCTTGGTGCTTGCTACGATTCCTCTTTCCGTACAATAAAATAGTACAATTTTAATTTAAACTGGGGACAAGTGACCCAACAGACTTTGTTGGATTCAAGGACAGGCATTCCACACGTTGCAACAGAGGTAGTCAGGGACAAAGGAGCCCACCTCACTCTTCATTATGTGAACTGGTGATTTTGACAATAGATCGGGAGATTCGAAATTATTTGAGGTAATAAAATAACAATGTAATAAAAAATTGGAAGTACAATGCCCTTATTTTTCTTTGGCATGTGAACAAATGCCATGATTTAGCAAAAAAAAATGCGAAAGATTTAAGTAGTGATGAAAAAGTGCTTGAATCCTATGTCTAAAAATCACCAATCATGCTGATTTTTTATTGTGTAGGTCCACCATGGTGTGGGCCAAACATTTAGGGGCCAGTGGGCGCGAAAGAGTGCACTACGTGACAATTTGAGGTACTACTGCATTAAATTTTTGATAAAGAAATCTTCATCAAATATCGGCTCCTATCCTTATGGCCATGGTTTAAAAAATGGCCATCATAACGTATGACGGATTCGGACCTCCCCTGTTACGTTATGTACCGTTAAAAAGCTTTAAAAATAACGGCCATTATTTTTCCGTTATAACGAAAATAATGACTGTTATTTTCTAGAAATTTTAGTGAAAAAAAGCTGTTATTTCCGTTATTTTCTGTTTTTGAAAATTTTGAATTTCAAATTTCAAATTTCAGAGCCATTTTTTTTGTTATTTTCCCATTATTTTCTATTTTTGCCCCTGACGTTACAATTCGTTATAACGGAAAAAGGTAACGCCCCGTCCGTTATACCATTATAACGGCCCCTTTTAAACCTTGGTTCTACCTTGTTACATCGTTTCTCTCTCTTTGTTTACGGCAAATTTTGGTTGCCCCGTCAAATTCTCTTGTTATCCCCCACTTAAACTATAAATAAAATATCATCTATATCCTGTGTTTTCTCTTATCTTCCCCCACAGTGGAGTAATACTGTTCAACTTGCTAAGTTCGAACAATGGAATATTGTTCGGACTTATCAGACCGAACAGTTACTTCTATGAATAAAATCGTGTTACAGTTCAGATGGCTAAGTTCGAACAGTGGAGTATTGTTCAGACTTATCAGATCAGACCGACAGTTGTTAAAAGCTAGATTCAATCTCCAATGCTTCCCTTGATCGACCTTGCATTTCCATTGCAAATGGACATTAATAAAACCAGTTAATCATTACATCCTTCTAGCCTGTCCTCAATCTGTTAATGCTTAAGAAAAATGGGGAGATCCGTCAATCCTTTTTAATTTATTTTTTGGATGGTTTTGGAAAAACTATAACAGTGTCTAAATTTAAGAATGGAACATAGAATACAAAAAATTAGAATGGACCCTCTAATTCTTTCTTATGTTTAGGGAACCAACATCCATTAATTGTGTGGTAACAGTGGGGAGAAGAAGAAGAGGAGAGGGGGAAAGAGAAGAAGACGAAATCCCCTTCCTCAATATCCAAACCCCTGTGGTGGTTAGGGTGAAGAGGTAAAAATAAAAATCCAAACTTGTTTAAGAACATGTTGTTCCATTGGTTTGATGGTGGAACCATTGGATTTGAAAATACAGTCGGTTCTCTTCAAATTTTCAGTTCAATGTCTACTGGACTGATATTTTTTTAAAATTCGGTAAGTCTGACCATTGGTCCGGTCTGGTTTTCAAAACACTGCTTTAGAGGGCTAACATAGCATGAAAATCACGTCTAGATAGGGTAATAACCATGGTTTAAGAAACGAATTTCTTTTAAAATAAATATCAAATATATTTATAAAAACAGACAAAAATTTCAAATTTTATAGAATAGATAACTAAGTGCACTTTCAAAGGGCGTCTGGACCTGACAGATGGCCTTTGCGTGCCTAGGTTATAAAGCCTAATGTAAGCCCATTGAAAGGGCGCCCTCTACTCCGATCATCGCCGAGGACGAGCTCTCCCTCTTCTCCTCCCTCTGATCATCGATGTTACGCTCTCGTCTCCTCCGATCCTGGATCAGGTATGTTGATTTTATATATTTTTTCTTTTTCATTTTCTTTTAGTAAAGCTTTGATGACAGTGCTCATTGACCCCAATATGAGCCACGTGGCACACTCTTAGAGGACTCTGACTGTATGCACGTTTGGTCAATCCCTACGTGAATCTACAAATTAACCAAAAATCAACCTGATCAGTTATTTCTAATCGTTGGATCGGAACAAGTTTCATGGGTTGATTTTTTTTTTTTTTAAATATCCATTTCATGGGTTCATCTTAACGGTGAGAATTTGAGCAATATTGACCATTATTTGAAGTACAAAGACCCAAAGGTTTCAGCTGATTAGTGATTTCTAGATGTTGGATTGGAATTAGTTTCATGGGTTGATTTTTTTTTTTATGAAATCATTTGAACATGACATTCACTGTTTCAAAGGGAGTATGCCCCACAGGTCCCACGAGTAAAACTTCTGTCACAACAAAGTTGCAAATCACACAATCACAGCCAATGATTTCTCGGGCACGTACACCTCAAAGCAAAAGCACATGGGTACGTTGCAAAAAGCACTTGTGTACGTGCCAAGATCTCATTGGCTTGTGATCGTGTGATTTACAATTTGTTGTGATAGAAGTTTTACTCTAGGTCCCACCCTTTAAAAGTGCGTTTGAACCTGACAGACGCCCTTTGAGGGGTATTTCACTCACCCTAAAGAGACGCTGTTTGAAAGGATGCTTAGTTATCTTTTTTGTAATTTTTGAAAACTATTGAACTTGATTTTTGTTTTAAAAATTTTGTGTTTAAAAAAAACAACTGTTATATAATGAAAATAACAGCTATTATAACTGAAACGGACCTCCCCCATTACGTTACATACCGTTTTAACATTCAGAAAATAAACGGGCCATTTTTTTTTAAATAATAGCAGTTATAACGACTGCTATTTTCAAGAAAAAAATTGCTAAAAGAAAGCCATTTATTGTTGGTTATTTCGGTTATAAATTTTACTGAAAATTTTAAATTCAAATTTTGACTTTTAGATCCATTTTTTCGCTATTTTCATTTTTTTCCATTTTCCCTTTTTAGTCGTTACAATCGGTTATAACAGCCGTTATAACAGAAAACTGTAACTCCCCAATCCCTTATACCGTTATAGCTGACCCTTTTGAACCTAGGTATATTAACTGAGGACGTCACCCCTTTTGACTCGAGTCTTGAAAAAAGGTAAGAAAAGCGAGGGCTTTTGGTCACGCACGCATAGCTTGTGGAAAAAAAACGTCCAGCTTTGCGAGGCTGCAGTTAGTCCACGTCGGCATGAACCAACGGCCAAAAGCCATTTAAACCAACGGCGTTACCGAAGCTTACCTTACCTTACCTTACCTTATTGGGCCTGAAGCCTTCACAGATTAATGGAAAATAAATAAAGATTGAAGCTTGCAAAGGTCACGCGTCAAAAAAACATTGCAGAAATCTTTGATTTCTTGAGAGAGAAGAGAGAGGAGAGAGAGAGAGAGAGAGAGAGAGAGAGAGGAGAGGGATATCCAGTTGAGTTCAGTGCTTCAGTTCATTGGTCATCTAACTGATCAAAACGAGCAAGAAGAGATTATTGTGTTTGAGATGTCTGGTGTTGTTCTTTGGGTGGTTTCTCCCAAAGAGAATGTAAGCTCTTTGGTGAGGTTGATGAGCAGGAATGGTGGAAGAAGACAGAGGAGATGGGATTCTTGCTCGAATTTCTCAACTGGGTTTTCAGTTTTATCGAGTGCGGTTGCGCATCCGTCGAGATCTTCAGAGGAGAGAGTCTATGAAGTAGTACTTAAACAGGCAGCTTTGGTTGCAGAACCGAGGATAAGGAGGAGGAAATCTGTGGATTTAAGCCCTTCTGAAGCTGATGTTATGACGAATCGGAATCTCTTGAACGAGGCTTATGATCGTTGTGGTGAGGTCTGCGCCGAGTATGCCAAGACATTTTACTTGGGTAATTGCTCTTTTGGCTTCTCTCTCTCTGTTTCTAACTAGTCTGGTTTGATTAGTAGTCTTCATAATTGATTTTTGTCTGTTTGGTTTCCTTACTGTGAGAAAACATTAGATTTAAATCCTTATTGAGTAATTTTTCTTGGTTTTTTTCTCCTATTGAAGAATTTGGAGATTTGGAAAATATGGATGGTACTGTCTCTTACTGAATTGGGATGGTTTTGTGGGTGTGGTTTGATATCAAGAATGGATATTTGTATTTTAAAACCAGATTGAGATTTAAAATGGAATATCTGCTTGGTTTTATCTCTCAATGAAGATTTGGCAATGGGTCTTCTTCTCTTTCTCTCTCTCTCTCTCTTTTCGTTATATTTCTTCTGTGAAATGGTGATCAACAAAAAGTTTATATAAAAAGGATTTGTGTGTCAGAAAGTGTTAATACAGAAAATAGTTTTGTGATATTTATATGCAAAAATAATTTCTAGAAAATTTATTCAGGGAAACCATACAGATAGCAGATGTAGATGTCAGTAGAACCTGTGGATCACTTCTCAAGCACAACATTTCTTTCTATTCTACTGGTTCTACTCTTCTCCTCATTGCTTTTGCCTGTACATGGAGAGCTAAACTTAACATGTTTAGGAGGACACAATATTCAATTGATTACTGGAAAGACCTTGCAATATATTTAGGAGACTTGGATATAATTATGAAGATTTTTTCTGTATTAAGCATGCGAAAAAGGGGTTTTCTTATTGTATTTCATTATTCTGTGGAGAAATTCAACTTGGATAATCCTCACATTTTGAAGAATCTCGATAATAGGGCTAATAAGGGGCCAAATCCTTGATCCAAAATTCATAATTTGACATGTTGATAGAGTCACCACTGTTCAATCTAACCCTTCCATAACCATTTTTCAGGAACATTACTCATGACTCCAGAGCGACAAAGGGCTGTGTGGGCCATATACGGTAGGTACTCCTGGATACTCATTCAATATGTAATTCATTTACTTATGCTCTTTCTGTGCTGAAAGAATTTTATCCATCTAATATTGCAAGATATCTTGACGAATGTTAAAACTAGTCATGATTTCTGTTAGGAAAGGGCTGTTGTGCCTTATTTTATAGTACACTTATTCAAATATATACGCAAGGTTTGAGACCCCTGACCTCAATGTTACTATCTAGGGATCGTAAATAGTAGGGCAAGGGCTTAGCTACAGGAGCTCATAAACTTAAGTATTCTTGATCAATAAGTTGTTAGATCAAAATCAACTTTTGGACAAAAATCATTTTGTGAATCAATTGTCAAACTTGAACACCAATTCTACAAAATTATAGCATCTTGCAACTGCCAACGTTGCCAAAGAATAGAACCAAAATCAAGATCTTCAAATGATGTTTGATTTCTATGAGTATCTCATACTATCGAGATTTGTTTCCTTTATTTCTTATGCATAGCGTGTGCTACTTCTCCATGATGAATGTTTATTATATCTAGGTTGATCTTATAGTTTTATGTTCAGATTTTCTATATTACAAACTTCAGTTGTATTCTATATATTGCCTGATGACTATAGTTATAATTCTTACAACTGTGGTTTCTATCTTCCAGTATGGTGCAGGCGCACAGACGAGCTTGTTGATGGACCTAATGCTTCACACATCACACCCAAGGCTCTCGACAGATGGGAACAGAGGTTGATTGACCTCTTTGAAGGTCACCCTTATGACATGTATGATGCTGCTCTGTCCGACACTGTCTCGAAGTACCCTGTTGATATTCAGGTACCAGTGAATTAGTAAATCCCCAAATCAACCCACATGCATAATGTATCTGTATGTGCAAATAATAGTTTACTATTTTTGAATTGTTATATTCATGTTTTCTCTTTGAAAAGCCCTTTAAGGACATGAT
Organism: Euptelea pleiosperma; assembly: GCA_035048495.1. Classification (NCBI taxonomy): domain Eukaryota; kingdom Viridiplantae; phylum Streptophyta; class Magnoliopsida; order Ranunculales; family Eupteleaceae; genus Euptelea; species Euptelea pleiosperma. The sequence continues at coordinate 28,177,887 of CM068545.1, forward strand.
TGAAGGGATGAGACTAGACTTGAAGAAATCAAGATACAATAACTTTGATGAGCTCTATCTCTACTGCTACTATGTAGCTGGGACAGTGGGGCTAATGAGCGTTCCAGTAATGGGGATCGCTCCAGATTCAAAGGCCTCAACAGAGAGTGTTTACAACTCTGCATTAGCCCTTGGGATTGCTAATCAGCTGACCAACATACTCAGAGACGTTGGGGAAGAGTAAGTTTCTCATCATCCAAAAATTACCAAATAAACTAGGATGATTTCCATGAGTTTCTACTAAACATAATTCTTATAAAAAAACAAACAAACTTTGGATCTAGATATATGACAAATTTTTCATTAGTATACTTGCCTTTCTATCTCTCATTGTTGGTTTAATCGTCTTTATACTATTCACAAGCTTTTTCTTTGGTTTTCATTCTACCAGTGCTAGGAGGGGAAGAATATACCTCCCTCAGGATGAGCTTGCAAGTGCCGGCTTATCAGAGGGTGACATCTTTCGAGGGCAAGTGAGTGACAAGTGGCGGAATTTCATGAAGGGTCAGATCAAGCGAGCCAGGATGTTCTTTGATGAGGCTGAGAAGGGTGTCACAGAGCTAAACTCAGCTAGTAGATGGCCGGTATGAAGCAAACCTTTTACTGTAATGATCAAAGAACTAGATTGCCATGAAAACTTCTTAATGTTTCGCTCTGAAAATGTAATTGTAGGTATGGGCATCGTTGTTGCTATATCGGCAAATCTTAGATGCTATTGAAGCAAATGACTACAACAACTTCACAAAGCGGGCCTACGTAGGGAAAGTAAAGAAACTAGTTTCATTGCCCGTCGCCTATGCCAGAGCACTTATGGACTCTTCTTAATCGACAATGCTGCTAAAGAGATTAATTCAGTTTTTGCCCTTGAAGTGAATTGCTGCCCACTGCAGCACAAATTTCCCAGCTCATTTTACTGGAGAAAATGGAAAATTGAATCTGTATTGTAAGTTAATGGTTATGGAAAAGAAAAAAAAAAGGTAAATTTATCAGGTATACATGAGCTCATGCCCTTTTGGTTTCTTGTAAAGTTCACCATTAAGCTCCTTTCATCTCTAGAGTGCAAGTCAGATTATGATTAAGGTCATTAATTTGTTTCTACAGAGATTTCTGACTGAAGGGATCCTATGAACATGATAGAGCATAGAGGCCCTGCTTGGTTCAATGCAAATCGGATGCAATGCACCCACTTGCCACGGTTTTGGAATTACAAGTGATTGGTTGGGGGTGTGCAATGAGCTGGCGTGCAAGTGGTTGCCAAGCCCTTGCAAACTCTTTAAGAAAATGGATGCAATCATGTGCAGCTCAAAAAGTGTGGCAAGAGACTGCAATGCAACTCACCGCATTTGCACAAGAGTGCAAAATGCATTCCTGTGCATCGAACCAAGCATAGAATTATCTGCCGTACTGGGGACCCATCTGCTGATACAGTAAAGGCCTGTTTGGTTCGCTGAACTGAGATGCATTTTGCACTCCAGTGCAAATGCAGTGAGTGGCAATGCACCCACTTGCCATGGTTTTTGGGCTGCACTTGCTTGCATCTATTTTGTTAAGGAGTTTGCAAAGGGCTTGGCAACCACTTGCACGCCCCCAACCAATCATCTGCATTCCAAAATTGTGGCAAGTGAGTGCATTTGCATCCAAGTGCAGCGAACCAAGCAGGGCCAAGTAAATGCTTTCGTTCTTATAAATTGCAGAATTATCCAATTTTCTCAAGGAAGCAAATGGTAGGGCAGAACAATACTGAGGAATCATTGGGCAAATACTCAAATTATTCAATTACATAACTAAATACGTTTTATTTTTGGGTATTTTAGTAACACCCCCTGAAATTTAAAGTAATTAGTAATACCCCATTATACTTTCAAACTTTAAGAATACCCCCCTTGACCTAGTTTAACCATCATTTGACTAACATTCAAACGTGACATGCAACATGCGCCTGTTAATGCACCTATGAAAGGACCATAATATGATATGTGATTCAAGTCCGTTTTAACTTAAGTCAACCACTGTTAAACTAGGTCAAGGGAGGTAATTCTTAAGGGGGTTTTACTAATTACTTTCAAATCTCAAGGGGTGTTACTAAAATAGCTTTATTTTTTGTCAATACTTTTAAGATAGAAAAATATATAAACAATGTAAGCAAAAAATGCTCGCTATAAGACCATAATATTGACTGTTACGAGTGTTACATCGACCATTTTAATAGTATAGTTATTTATTTTATGCATTTGTTATTATATATCCAATTTTAGGATTGGATATTATTGGATATCTGATAAATTAATCGGATTCAAATTCAGAATATCCATTGGATATCGAATCTGATTTGGATATCGGATATTTTTTTCAAATTCGGATTCGGATATGCTTTCATCTTTAGAGCACCCGCCGATCAGACCAGCCCATTGCAGCAAATTAAGGTGTAGTATTGGCATTTTATGTGCAATAGTTGTATCTCAGTATGAAGTGAACAAATTTTTACAGGTATTTCAAGAAAGCAGAGTTTATCTAGCATAATCTTCTTAGGTTTCTTAGCTTTTGCTTGGAAGATCTAAGCTTTGTTCTGAATTAAATCCATTAACAATTTCTTAGTACAGGGAATTTAGTGAAATATGTTTGGATGTTCTAAGCTTTTGATTGCAGCCCTTTTACTTTTGAAAGATCTAAGCTTTCCCCCTACTAGAAAAAGCACATACGGCGTTGGGTTTCCACTGATGCTGTAGACCTATAGCGTAGGTTTTTTTTTTGTCTCTAATGCAGCTTCTTCTGTAGATGAAGCAACTCTAATCACATCATGATCAAGGATTTTAATTTATATTTTGATTTCGACTGGGCTTCGGCCAATGTCGAAACTAAAATTTAAACCTAAATTTCACCTGAAATTTTGGTTAATTTTTTAAAAATTCAAGTGATAACATTAATAACCTTATTTACAGGAACATATATAACTTTTTCTCGCTCTATTATTTTCCAAGGATTAAAGAAATCTTAATTATCTATTTTTTTTTCCATTAATATCTAACAGTTCGCCGAAATATTAAATTTTGTTGAGTTTCGATTTCGGTATAGACCTAAACCCAAAACCCTGATCATGCTTGAGAGAGAGAGAGAGAGAGAGAGAGAGAGAGAGAGAGAGAGAGAGAGAGAGAGAGAGAGAGAGAGAGAGAGAGAGAGAGAGAGAGAGAGAGAGAGAGAGAGAGAGAGAGAGAGAGAGAGAGAGAGAGAGAGAGAGAGAGAGAGAGAGAGAGAGAGAGAGAGAGAGAGAGAGAGAGAGAGAGAGAGAGAGAGAGAGAGAGAGAGAGAGAGAGAGAGAGAGAGAGAGAGAGAGAGAGAGAGAGAGAGAGAGAGAGAGAGAGAGCATAATCATATTTAGCCCCTGCAGTGACCACCAGGTCCCCCAAACATCTTACCACCAGGCCCACCAAACAAGAAACTGTACCAAAGAGGAGCCTCCTTGTATCCCTGACTTCCCACATGATAACAAGGAGATTCATCATCTTTCTCCATGAAAGAATCATGAGGATCGACAAGTGAGTAAGATGCATTAACGACTCCAATTTCTCTGAAAAAGCAAGCCCTGTAATAGCCTTCAGTAGGGTAAAGACCACTCCCCATGGGAGGACTAGCTCCCCCTTCCGGTCCATAAACTAGCCCTCCCCATTTTACGTGGTTAGCTGATACGTTTAGAGTTGTAAATATGTTCCTCGGCCAATATCCGATTTTTGTTTGATTTTCCCCTACCATGAGCCACCAATTCCCAGCCAAATCCTACATTCAAAGGTAAGATAGTTTTTCTCCTTGTTAAAATTTGTATTTCTCCTTGTTAAAATTTGTAGATTAAGGGGTGTTTGTTTAGCCATTTTTCAAATTTTTTAAAAAAAAATGACTTTTTCTGAAAATACATTTTTCATAAAAAAGACGTTTGGATCATCATTAATGCAAAATGTCTTTATCTTCTCTTAGTGGACTCCGCCACTATAACTGATGAGAGTAGTACTATAGATGGATAGGGGTAGGAGTAAGGTTTCTTTGAGCCATGTGGTACACTTTCAGAGGACGCTGACTGATGTGTGGATATTTGGCCAATCCCTAAGTAGACCTAAAATCCAAAATCAGCCTGATTAGTGATTTCAAACCTTTGGATATTCGTACCCAAATAAATAATGCTCAAATTCCTACGGTTAAAATCAACCCATGAAAATGACTTTAACTAACGCTTATTAAAAATCACTTATCAGGTTGATCTTGAGTTTATAGGTCAACCTAGGGATTGGCCAAACATCTGTACGGTTAGTGTCCTCTAAGAAATTGCCACATGGCTTATATTGTGGGTGGTCAGGTACCTGACCAGCGGTGGTTAGGTAAGATTTACTCGATTTCTTTGTTTGTTATGTTCATTGAGCTAGCAACTAGCAAAATTTTAAAAATCTTTCATTTTTTACTTGAAAAACAGCTTTTAGCTATTTTTTTTTTATAAAAAAGACTTTTTGGCTTAAAAAAAATATTTTTATGGAATAAATACTTATTAAAAAATGGTCATCCCAACAATCTATTATTTTGGAAAAAAAAGTCTTTTTGTGGAAAAAAAGTATTTTTGGTGTTTAATTAAAAATATAGCACTATAAGTGAGACACGAAAATAAGTAGAGAACAAAATAAAAAAAGAATTACCTGAGACACGACGAACCTCAGATTCTTTTGAGGCCCCTCGACAACGGAAACAGGATCAATAACAATGCCAAGAGGTATGTTAGGGTTAACAGATATGAAACCCGGGCAGTGATTATCGAAACAGCCTGTTGTCACACGGTCGTCATTCTGTTGGTATATAAAGTAAATGCAGGAAATTATGAGTACATGATCAATGATATAATTTAGTTAAAATACGTTACGAGATAAGAGGTTATGTATCATACCGTCCAGAATGTACATAGTCGAGTACGACTATCACCATATATATATATATATATTTATTTATTTATTTATTTAGATGCAGAGGACTCCCATTGCAGTCTATGTAGAGGACTCTCGTGGCTCTACATCATTTTTTGGGCCCAATGACTGCGTGGATGTTCAGCCAACCTATTGGTGGAAACCCACTAAAAATCAGCTTGATTGATGATTTCTAGCCATTGGATTTACTACCCAAAAAACATACTTGAATCCAACGGCTAGAATCAATCCTAAAAAGTACACTAAAATATATGGCTGGAGAAAAGCAATCAGGTTGATTTTTGGTTTTTATATCCAACAAGGGGTGGGCTAAACATTCATGTGGGTAGTAGTCCTGAAAAAATGTACGTAGTAGACTCTTTCGGGCCCATTGCCCTCATGAATGTTGGGCCCATATCTTGGTCGACCCACACACCAAAAATAGTATGAATAGTGATTCCTAGCCATTGGATTTTGAGCACTTTTTCATCATGGGCTTAGAACCAACTCATAGGCCTGTTCATAAAGCCCATGATGAAAAAGTGCTCAAATCATATGGCTAGAAAACACCAATCAGGCTGATTTTTGGTGTTTAGGTCTATGGTGTAGGCCAGACATTCAAGTGGCAAGTGGGCCCGAGCGAGTCTATTATGTTGCAATTTGAGGGACTTCTACATCAAAATTTTGATACAGAAGGCTGCATCAAAGAACAGCCCCTTGACCATCATCCACTGCCATACCTACTCTTCTGGCCTTCCACTGGATCTGCCGGTAGTTACTGAGATGTTTCAGAGGGCTGTTATTTGATGCAGACTACTGTATCAAAATTTTGATGCAGATGTCCCTCAAATTGCAACATAATAGACTCGTTCGGGACCACTTGCCACTTGAATGTCTGTCCCACACTATGATTGATCCCCTACACACCAAAAATAAGCCTGATTGGTGATTTCTAACCATAGGATTTGAACACTTTTTCATCATGGGCTTTATGAACAGGCCTAGGAGTTGGTTACAAGCCAATGATGCAAAGTGCTCAAATCCAATGGGTAGAAATCACTAATCAGACTGATTTTTGGTGCGTGGGTCCACCAAGATGTGGGCCAAACATTCAGGGAAGCAGTGGACCCGAAAGAGTCTACTACGTGGCAAATTTAGGACTTCTGCATCAAGATTTTGATACAGAAGTCAGTATAGATTTCTAGGCAGCCCGGCGGGAGAAGTACTGCTCCTGGTACCCGATTGACCGATATCTGATAGGAAAAGGGTCCTGATTATCTTGGTTCCAGGACTACCTATTTCAGAACTGGACCCAGAAACACCCGGAACCGATAGGACCCAGAACCAAAGATGACTTACCGTCCATCCAGCTTGTATATAATTAACTTGATCCGAGGTCCAATTCTGAACAGTTATTAAAGCACCACTGAATTGGTCCAACGAAACAGTCGGATTATATAAACCGATCCATGCTCCAGCTCCATGATAAACTTTAGAATCATCACTTTTTGTACGAAGCCCTGCACTCTGAAATTCAAAATTCAAAACTTGATTTTCAAATTTTTAGTAAAATTTATAATGGAAAATAGCGGAAATAATGGGCATTTTTTTTTAAAATTTTTTTCATAAAATAACGGACGCCATTTTCATTACAACGGCCGTCTTCTAAACAATGAGGTAATTAACTTACATATCCAAATCTGCTGTAATCAAGTCGATGAATGTTTGTAGCATGCATTTTTGAAAGAGATTTGGCTCTTATTAGATCTTCTTTCCGCGTTCTTCGAATGGGCACAGTTCTTGGTGGGCACCCTTCCTTGAGTCCAATCTTTGATGGTAAAGCTATTGAAGATCCTCCATTGTGTAATGAAGTTTTCTCTCGTTTCTTTTTAAGAAATGAGCTGGGCTTCATCTACATGGAAAAATTTTATCCCAAAAATTAGCCAATAATATGCACAAAGTGAAACTTCTTTTGGAAACAGTGATCTCAGGGTGTGACAATCCAGTTTTGGATCGGATGGGTGGGCTCCGATCCCAATCCGGATTGCCTGATCCAGAATGGGATCGGCCGAGACTTCGAACCATGTTTTAGAATACCATTTTCGCTTATTTGATCTGGGAGACTGAGACTTAATTTGCATTGTTTATTTTTTGAATGGGATTTTGGTTTTAAATTTAAACTTTCAAGCAGTGTAGAATTATGATTTACAAAGAATGAAAACACTAGGGATTTAAGCTGCCCGTTTGGATTGCCATTTTTCTAAAAATATTTTATTTTAAAAAATGACTTATCTGAAAATATATTTTTTAATGTGTTTTTCTTAAAAAAAAAACCGTTTGGATCTTTACTAAAGCAAAATGTCTTTATCTTCTTTTGGTGGGCCCCACCGCTGTAATTGATGAAAGTGATTGGTGGGCAGGGGTGGGAGTACGTTTTCTTTTGTTTATTATGTTCATTTTTCTTTTCTCTTTTTTTTTTTCTAATTACTTTTACTATGTTCATTGAGCTAGCAAAATTTTAGAAAAGTCTTTTTTGACTTGAAAAATGACTTTCAGGTATTTTATTTTTTATAAAAATACTTTATGGCTTAAAAATATATTTTTATGAAATAATTAGAAAAAATTTAAAAATGCTCATCCAAACAATTTGTTATTTCGAAATTTTTTTTTTTTGTGAAATAAGACTTTCAGATCTAAAAACGGTAATCCAAACAGCCCCCTAAAGAATCTAATCTAGGGTTTCCTCCACATTTTAAGAGCAAAAAAAAGAGGAAAAATATAAACATAGGGTCAAAATTCATAAATAACTTTGGTTAGGGCTCTAACAAAATGAAATGTCCAACTGTGATGTCAAAATAAAGAACGAGTGAGCTAGTACCATATGACTCCTTTCGAGTTATTAGGGGACAAAGCTCCGGGCCCAGATGGTTTACCTTGACATTTTTCAAGAATGTTGGGATATCATCAAATCAGATTTAATGAAGGTTTTTAAGGACTTGCACTCTAGGAATTTCTTAGCTTTCGGCTGTAATCAAATCTCATAGTCTTGATTCCTAAAGTTCAAGGTGCCGAAGATATCAGGGTTTTGAGACCCACCAGTCTCATAGGAAGCGTTTATAAAATTGTAGCCAAAGTGTTAGCTTCAAGATTAAAAAAAGGTGATGGGTGAAATTTATTTTGAGAGAGTAAGATTGATTTAGAAAATGCCTATGATCATGTGAATTGGGGACTTCTTGGATTACATGGGTAGGATGGGTTTGAACCTAACCGGAGAAAGTGTATCAGAAAGTATGTTGGGTCATCTTTCTTTTCAATGCTTATTAATGATTCGCCTTTGGGGCTTTTAAAGGCATTTAGGGACTTGAACGATGGCAATTCATTATCTCCCTTCCTATTTATTATGGTGGAAGAATCTTTAGGGAGGTTGATCTCGAGAGGTCTAGCTTTATGGGAGTTGTCTGGGTTTAGAGTGGGTGTTGGGGGTAGTGGAGATTTTCCATCTCCAATTCGCAGATGACACTTTGGTATTCTCCTCAGAGTCTAGAAGAGAGGTGCCTTTTCTGAAATACCTTTTCAATTGCTCTAAAGTTTGCTCTGGTACGAATATTGCTCTGTCGATTCCATTCTTTCCTCCTATCTTTGATTGCCCCTTGGTGCCCCTTACAGAGCGAGGGTAGTGTGTGACTTGGTGGTTGAGAGGGTGAGACTTGCAAGTTGGAAAGGGAAGTATCTCTCTAAAGGGGGGAAGATGGTTCGCATTAAAAACACCTTCTCTAGCCTACCTATCTACTTGCTTTTCTTATTCTCAATCCCTGCCTGTGCAAAAAATAGAGATTGATGAGAAATTTTCTTTGGAACGACAATGACGACTCCTTTCCATATCATTTGGTAAAGTGGACTCAAGCATGTCTTCCAAAGAAACAGAGAGGTCCAGAGATTAAGAGAATACGTGAGATGAACTTGACACTTTTGAGTAAGTGGATTTGGAGTTTCAAGAAAGAGAAGAGATTTTTGTGGTGTCGTGTGATTGTAGGGAAGTTTGGGGAGGATGTAGGGGGTTGGATATCTAAAAGCCGTAGGTTGTCTTATGGGTATGGCTGGGTTGTGAAAGAGCATACTCAAGCTTAAGTAGAGAATTTTGGCGGGAACTAGACCAGTTTTTGGGGACGAAACTAGGATCAGATTTTGAGAGGACACTTGGTGTGGGGATACATGCTTTAAGAAGGCTTTCCCTAGGTTATATTCTCTCTCCCAAATGAAAGATTAGTTTATCGTTTCTTTTTTGTAATGAAAGGAATCAGGAAGGCTCCAACTGGGATGTAGCTTTCAGGAGAAGCCTTTTTGAATCGGAAAATGAGAAATTTGAAATTTTGATGAAAACCTTAGAAAATTAAATAGCCACACCTACTGATGAGGATTACTTATCTTGGGTCCATTCTAAATCGGGGTATTTCTCGGTGTGGTCCTTTTATGATTTTCTAACTTCATTCTGATAGGAAAAGATATTATTAATAAAACTTTGATGCTTATTACATTGACCTTAATAGGTTTATATAGATTACAAAATCTAAATATAGAAATTAATTTAAATCAAATCAAATTTAATATCCTAATTGATATCCTAATATAATTGATATGAGATCATGTAGAGAATTGTGATGAGATACAACAATAATGATATGGTGCATCTCATCATAATTTATTATAATGTGATACTCTAATATTCTCCATCATACTTATGGGGATCAAGAAACAACAATCGCGATGAGTTCGTTGAAACCGAGTGCCATTGAAGAATATTATCACAATTTTAAATGTTCTAGGATAATTGAATCGTTTTGATCAAACTTTGATGTCCGTGTTCGCTAGTGAAGGAAGGTAGTTGCCAGCCAGAATGGGGATCCATGATGGTCATGTGGGATCTAATCCCAGAGATCTTCTATTTAGGTTGGATCGAAACCTGCCAGATTTTAATCCAGATAAAGAGTCTCAGTGGGCCAATCTGTATGTGGGTATTTGTTTGCCTCACAGGCTTGGGCTCTATGAGTCCTCAAGTGAAGAAATGTGTGGACCTCTTCTGGACCCTACAAAAAGGTGTAGACCTCTTTTTGGGTCTCATTGATGAATGACATGGACATCGTCGTGCCTCATGTGCTTAGGCTCTATGAGTCCCTAAGCAAAAAAAAAAAGTGAGCCTCTTTTGGACCTCACAGGGCTTGGGCTTTGAAAGTCTTCAAGCTGGAGCTAGCCAACAAAAATGAGAATATTGTGGCTTAAAAGGCTTTGGCCTCTATTGGGACACACAATAATAACAAAATCTCTTTTTTTTTTTCTGCCAAACATTATAGATGTAACAAGGGGCAGTTAAAAAAAAAGAGAGAGAGTTTTGTGTGATGGGATTTTCAAAACCCAAGATAAAGGTTGTCGGACATGTGACATCGGCGACAACGAAGGTGGTAGTGGCGGCTAGTGGAGATGGCGACAACAATGATTCTGGGCAATCTACAACTTGGCGCACTTGAAGAGGGTATCTTTGGCGAGGTTGAGGGATGAATTTGGCTCGGGCCAAGAGTTCGAATTTTTTTTTTTACTTTATGATAGACCCAATGAAAAGTTTTATTTTTTTAAACAATAGCGACGATGGACAGAACAACGATAGTGGGCAATGCTTATCGGACAAACGGCGGCAATGCTGCCCACTGGAATAGGGTGCAAAATTGAGAACTTGTTTTCAGAAGAACAATGACTGAGAGAGAGAATATTAGAGAATACATTGCAATAAGTTGTGTGAGATGCACCATATCATTATTGGTGTATCTCATCATAGATTCTCCGCGGCTATCAAGATTCAGAAGATTAGAGTAATATCTAATTAGATTAGATCTATTAGATTTGTTTCAATCTTTAAATCTTGTTTATCTCTATTTAAACATTTGGTTAACTAATGTAATTTCTGAAGTTTATTCAATAAAATCAAAACTTCTTCACAATCTACCCTACCCACCCGTTTAGTAGCCACATCATCTGAAAATCTAAGATTACCTAAAAAATTTTGCTTCTTTGCTTGGATTGCTTATTGGAATAAAATACTAATTGTTGTGATGTGTAAAGCTAATGGTGAGGATAGGAATCATCTTCTATTGCACTTTGATGTTGCCAAATAGATATGGTCATTCTTTTTAGCACAGATGGGTCTTCTATGGGTTCAGCCGGAGTCCATTGGAGCAACATTGGGTAGTTGGCCCAACTTGGCCTATCAGCTAGAGGGAAGATCATATGGAGAATGGTTCCATACGCTATCATCTGGGGGATTTGGATGAAAAGGAATAGGAGAATCTTTAATGCTAAGGAAAGTAACTTTCACGAAATCATTATTAGCATCAAGGCTCTTCTATTTAGTTGGGGTAGCATACATCTTCCCTGATTTGAGTGGCATCTTCTTCTTAGACATGATTTTTAGATTTTAGTCCTTATTGGAGAGATAGTTATGTTTCATCTTTTTTGTTATTTCTTTTTGGTGGTTTACACCTTTCTTTGTGTCTTTGAGATCTCCTCGATCTCATTTTTTTTAAACGATCTTTGGACTTATAATTTTTTTTTGTGTTGTGGTGAGGTGTATCCAGCACCTTATGCATTACTTGCTAGCATTCCTCAACATGAGTGTACCTTGGATGGGCCCAACCCGAGTGCAATGGGGCACACCAACCTTCGGTCGGGCTTGGGCTGGACTTTGCCTACTTGGGTTAGGACTTTAGAATCCACAAGTTCTCGCCCGTGGATTCTGAGAATCCAACAACCACAGTTGGATTCTCGAAATCCACAGTTGAGAGCACAAGTGAAAAGACGAGTGCAAAAAGGGAAGTTGCCTAATCCAGACCCTAATTATATATTTTTTATTTTTTTATTTTGTAATCAAGAACTCCTTAATTATCTGTCTTTTTTTTAGCTTGTTTATCTATTTTTAAATGTAATGATGACTGAACCTCTCTGGTGTTGATGGGTGTCCATGGGTTTCTAATAAACCGGTACCAATATGACTGGTTTTGGGACTAGATATTTCAGAATAGACCCGAAAAAACCCAGAACCAATAAGGATGTGATCAAGTTTTTCTGACCTTTAGTATGAAAATCATTTTATTTTATTTTTTTTGACATTATTCATACAAGTGTACAACGTACGGGTACTTGATGCCCGATAGGAGAGCTGGATATTTATTGGTTTCCAGTTAGTACCAGAGCCGGAATCGATAAACTGGAACTGTCATACATAATAGGTTTAGTTCTGTGTACATTGGTACCTGAACCGGTATAAACTGAGTTGACCTAAGTTTTGGGTTGGGCTCAAGTTGAGCAGGTGAAGCCTGAGCTCAGGTTGGGTCGGTCTCGGGTTGAGTCATATGAGACTCAAGTTGGGGTTGGATTGGCCCTAAATAGACCCAACTAATTAATTCACGTTGAGTATTTTTCTTAAGTGATGAATTTGAGCTTAAGATGTCTCTTGGAAAACAAATCAAAAATAGTAGTAGACCTGAATTTTGTGATTCTTGAGCAAAGGATGATCCAAAGCAGGTTGTTTGTTGATGTCGATACAGTCGTATATATCTCCATATTCAGTCTGTTAAGAACATAAACCTTCATCAATTCTTTTATCAATGACAAAAAGCAAAACAAGAAGATCTATATAAAAAAAAAATAGGGTCAGGATCAGGGGACACAAAATTTGACACAGAATTTCACACCAATTTTGGCGTACCCTCATGTAAGATATATCAATGGCAGAGTTTTGGTGAGGATGGTCTCCTTACCATATAGATCACCCCTACAAATGTGGCTTTCAAGTTAGCAGTACAAAATAGACGGCCTAGAATTCTTCAACTTGTAAACCAGGTTACGCATATCAGAATGATTTGAATTTTTGTGAGAGTGATCTCTCACCACAGAGAGACCATCCTCACCAAAAATCATCCCATTCCAAAACTTCTAATTTATATATTGGCCCCCACCAATTTTTTGGTGTGAAATTTTGTGTCCCCTGATACTGATCCTAACCCTAAAAAAAATAATGAAACCCATCTAATAGAAGTTCTACCTTAATGGTCTTGATGGCGGGCTTGTTTAAAATCTTAAGTTGTCTATCCAACTCTAAATCTTCGTCTTCTTCTTGAGATTTGCTTTGTTTTCCTTTCACTTGATTTCTACTCAGAATGAGAAAAAACGCTATAAGAACCATAAATTTGTAACTGGTAGCCTCCCTTGGTGCCATGAGCCCAACCTCTCTTTTTCTTCTAAATCATCCTTTGGTGTGACCATTTATATATAGAGAAAGACATAAATGTACTTTTCCTTTAGGAAAACAATTACCAGGTAACACGTGGAGGAAATTGTTGGCGAAAATTGGCGGAGAAAATTAGGCAAATGAAATATATATCCTAGAATATCTCTGTTATTCTTTTTATTTAGGGAATTTTTGATATACCCCCATGTTTGACCAGTGTTGACCCGAGTTGACTATCAAATTTTGTATTAAATGGCAAAAATGCCCTTGCTTCAACCTTAATTAGAACAATGGTTTGGGTTTAGGCCAAAACCCAAATCAAACATGAGAAGAGGAGATTAAAAATAAAAATAAAATCCATGTTGGTAAACTTTGGATTTTTTTTTGGTTTTTTGATGAATTAAGCAAAGATTGAAAAGAAAAAACCACAAAAATAGACAAAGCTGAATGAGAATTCTTTTTATGGATTTTATTGTAGAATGAAATTTTAATATTGAGAGAACCCATCTTTGCAAAATCCACGTCTCAAAAGCTTAAAATCTAAATTGCTTTGTCTTGTTTTTCATTTTTGTTGATGAAAATTTTAGAACTAAAATTGAATGCTTTGTGTTTTTTTTTTTTTTTTAAACTTGGGATTTTAAATTGTTGTCGGAGTGGTGGTCAGCCGGCCATGAGACTCTGGTGGGTTGGTTGCCGGTGATGAGCAGCCAACCCATTAGAATCTCTTGGCCGGCCGTCCACCACAACCGTTTGATTTGGAGTTTGGGTTTTGGGCCAAACCCTTGTTTCAAAGTTGAAGACAAGGGCATTTTTGCCATTTAATACAAAATTTGGTAGTCAACTGGGGTCAACACTAGTCAAATGATAGTGGACCGAAACAAGTCATGGGTGGAGGGGGTAGGTATGTCAAAAATTCCCTTTTATTTATTGCAACTAGTGTTATTGGCACGGGCGAAGAATTAAAAAATAAAATAATATTAATAACTATTTTAAAAATGTAAAGTATATGTAAAGAAAACATAAAAATAAAAATATAACTATTTAATGGATTCATTTATTAGTCAAAGTAATTTTAGAAAAAAATTATGGCAAGAAGAGATGTTTTGGAAATTTTTTTTATTAAGAGAATGATAAATACAAAAATAATGGATATAACTACCATATTAGAATATGATATAATAAAAAATAGAAATAAAAAATAATATTTATTTTTCTACGTAATTAATATATATATGGATCTTCAAATCAAGAATGTTCTAGATCTTCAAATCGACATCCCACACGAATGGATGTTGAAAATCAAATTGTATTTTTTTAATTTCAAAAGTACCCTTAAATCCTCCCTCGGATTTTAATCTTTTAAAATCTAGCACACCCACCTACCCTTTACCACAAAGATTGTGCCCCCTTGAACAAAATCCTGGCTCCACCGCTGACTGTAGCAACAGGTTTGCGTTTTTTCTTTCAATCTCCGACTAGAAACGACGCATTTGACGCCTTTGGGGAGACATATTTTTCCTCTAGCTAGAAAGTTATAATTTATCAACCTAGAGAGACCCAAAGTCCGTCCTCAAATATTCGAACTAATGAAAACCCAAATTTATTAACCCCACCCATATTTTTTTCTCTGTAACTGTACCATAAAGAAGCTTAAGCAAACTTCAAGGAAGACCATTAATTTGACTGATGTTTGGGATCCCTTAGATCTTGGTCCCACCAAAAACCGTTAGTGATCTTGATGGAAAGATGATGAGGTTCTCAAAGTGGAAAATAAATGGCTACGGTTTTAGGCTTAAAATCTCGATAAGGTGATGAATGGCCCTCTAAAAACGCCAATAGCACATTTTCTTGGGCTATGAACGTTTAGCCTACTCCTTGGTGGACATACCAAAAATCATTTTGATTAGTTATCTCTAGCCATTAGATTTTAATACTTTTTAAGGAATGATTCTAACCATTAGATTCAAAACATTTTTTACAATGACGAAATACATCAAACAAAAAGGCACAGTAAATGCTCTACATATCATTAATTGTATTTAGGGGCGTAAATCGGGTCGTCGAGTCGGTGCAATGGAATTCTAGGCCAGGCCTAAAATCCAAGCAGGCCCGCCCCCTTAAGGGGGTTCAAGCTTTGGGCCGGGCCCAAATAAGCTTGGTTTTTAAAAAAATTCAAAATTCAAAAATCTAAATAAATTTAAAAAAAGAACCCTATAAATGTCAAATACTCATAATCAAAAATCAAATTTTAGCCCCGCCCAAGGCCCTAAGGGGTGTTGGGATGTCAATTTTAACCACTTAGCCAAAATCGAATTAGAACCGGAACCGAAAACACCAGTTCTGGTTCAACATTTTTAAGAACTGACTAAAAAGAATCAGAATCAAGATAGCGTTGTAATTCAGATGCTCTGCATTGCAAAGGTATTATTCAACAACCCAAAATTATTTTCCACGCTCCATCGCATACTTGCAATGAGTTAGAAGCAACTTTACTATGTCCGCTAAACTACTACTTGACATGGAGTTGGATAGTAAATTTTAGAAAAAAAATATTATTTGAATAATAAAAAAACTTTAAAAAATTTATTTATTTCTCATATTGCCAATCTTTTAATTTGGAATAAAATAAAAATTGTAAAAATGAAGGTATATTACTTTTGATAAGGAATAGCTACGTTTAGCATCAACTACGTGGCATTCCATTGGTATCAGACATCTAGAAGAAATTTTAAAAACGGCCGTTTAAACGGTTTTAAAGGCCGTTTAAATGGTAACTCCCCAAGCCCATTTCCGTTAAAACCGTTTAAACGGGTTTTGATGTTTTAAATTAAATGACCGTGTTTTTTTGTTTTAACAGCCATTAAATTCTGTATTTTTTTTTTTGAAAATAAACAGTCGTTAAATCCGTTTAATTCCGATAAAATCCGTTAAATTTTCATTTAATTCTGTTTTTCTTTTTAAATTTTCAAATTTTGAATTTCAGAGCCATTTTTTTCCTTTTTCCGTTAAATCATTAAAATCCCTTTTTTTTTTTTTTTCTATTTTTTTTCATTTTTGCCCCTGGCCGTTTCAATCCGTTTAAACGATTTAAACGGTAACGCCCCCAGTCCGTTAAACCGTTAATACAGACTCCTTTAAACCTTGCACCTAAGGTTGGGCACTTATCTTAAAAACATTGATATCTAGATTGAGAACTATTAATAGCTACTATACTATCTATACTTCTTTCTATGGAATGTGACTTAACACAACAACAACGCTAACAGTTTAAAATTTACTATAGTTTCATTAGTACTAGCATTATCTAAGTAAAACAGTGATCGCGGGGCCGAGAAAGAGCCTGGTTTGGATCGGATCGGTGGGCTCCAATCCCGATTCGGATCACCCGTTCCAGACCGGGATAGGCGGAGACTTTGAACCCAAAATGTCTAATCCCTTAATCCAACCAGCGTTAAGCCCTTGGTTAGTGTTTAATTGGGCCCGGCCTAGAAATTCCATTGTGCCGCTGCAAAATTTTTCTTGTGTGACATGGGCCAGGTGAAGTCTTCATGGCCACGCCAGCATCCATGTGGCATGCGCGAGAACCCTGTCATTACAGCGTATGTAGTCTGCTGTGTCAGTTCAGGCTACCTTTCCTGTTGGAGATAAAACACCTTTGAGAATTTTGTGGCAATCTATCTTTGCGTCTCTAATCTCTCTTTCCCAGCACGTACGTTTTGTGCATGTTTCTCGTGTTCAAACTTCAAAGAAAATATTTAGAAAAGTTTAGTTGTCCTTATATTCCAAGTCTCATGGGCGAACTTGTCAAACCCTAAGCGTGGCATCATACCAGGAAGCAAAAGTAAAAGAAAATCCTTAGTCCACACATTCCCCAAATACAACGTTTCTCCTTTATCTTCCTCGATCTCCTTTTGTGGTTCCCTCACCACCCCTTCTTGGATAAGCTTTAAAATTCTTCTTGTTTATATCAGGCTGTGGTGGGTCCCACACGCGCACACACACACAGACACTTCTCTATCATGTTAGTGACATGAAGCCGTCCACAAATGAATATACTATCCACACCGTTGAAAATAAATAAATGAATTATCTATGCCGTGTTTTTCGAAGTATTTTTAGGTGCGTCCTTGTTGTAGTATATACCATTGTTTAAAAAATGGCCCTTGTAACGAAAATAACGGCAGTTATAATGGATTCGGATCTCTCCGTTACGTTTATCTAATGTTTTAACGCACGAAAATAATGACCGTTGTAAATTTTCTGAGAAAATTATTGAAAAAAACACCCGTTATTTCCATTATTTTTATTGAAAATTTGAAATTCAAATTTTGAATTTTGAATTTTAGCACCTTTTTTCCAATAATTTTCCATTTTTTGCCTCTAAGTGTTACAATTCGTTACAGCGGCGGTTATAATCTAAAAAATGGTTACGCCGTCAGTCCATTATACGTACCGTTATAACATGGCCGCTTTTAAACCTTGGTATCTACTACCATAAGGATGTTTTGGTAATGATGAACAAGTTGAGCGGCAAGACACGATCCCCAGAAAAGTTGTCCAAGTGAATAATGTGGATTTTAACCTAAAAGATATGCTCAAGGTGCCTATTTTAGGCGAGCACGAAATCACACGTTTTCCACACTCCTAAAATCCAGTCAAAAACTTAGTCAGTGTCGGCATAAAAAACACTGGTACATGTCCCAGTTTCTTTCTACTTCAGTTTGATAGCTATACAATCATACCACTGCCTTCTCACTAAAGAACAAGGCAGTTTTACTCCTACTTCATGCTGCAACAAAAATTAATAAGCCATTCAAATCAACTACTTAGGTCGGAAGTTCAAAACCTGTTTGAAGTCGCATTGAGCGGACGCCGATCGACCAAGAATATCATAGCTAGGAACTGCATGGAAACTGCTTCTTTCAATAGGCATAATATTTACTCTGACAACAATAGGATTTAAGTAGTTTATTAGTTAGAGTTAGGAAGTTTGTTTCTTTATAGAGGAAACATGAAGTGTTGAATACGCCAAAATTGCCATGTGGCACATTTTTTTAGAGCCTCTGGCCCAATGATTATTTGGCCCATCTCTTGGTGAGCCTAATGATTGTTCTGCGGGTCAGTCAATGGGCGCCCACGTCTTTCGGCTAGGCACCCACAATAGACCAAAATGCCTCCCCCCTTCAGCTGGGCACCCACCCTATCCCTCTCTCTCTCTCTCTCTCTCTCTCTCTCTACTGTCACTCCCTCTTTCTACTGTAACTTGTTATCATTGTGAGCTTTTTCTTTTCTCCTTCGATCAAAGCTTAGTGCTTGATCTCTACTCTGACTAGGTTTTCTATCTAGAATCCTAACCTAGTAAGTCAGAGAGTACTAATGTGTCTCAACACTATTTAAGCGACTTTAGGGTTCAGGGTGTACTGAATCATTCACCTGCAGTAGCGATCGTTGAGTAAGAATTAAGATCGGGGTGTATTGATCGATAATAGGTTTGGGGTGTACCAAAATGAACAAGCGGCAAAGGCTTCGTGATTGGGAGGGCGCGCGTGTGACTCGTAGTGTAGAACCAGAGGACATGGACGCGCGGTAGTTGGCTTTGGTTAAGGTTGAAAGTTGTATTTACTATGGTGCTGCGTATGTAACTTTTGTATATTCATAACTTTTTAGTTAGTAATACTTTCCGTCTGGACGTGATCCCGTAGTTTTCTTTGGCTAAGGTTTCTAGGTAAAAACTCTTTGTATTGTGGTTATT
Source organism: Euptelea pleiosperma (assembly GCA_035048495.1). NCBI lineage: Eukaryota > Viridiplantae > Streptophyta > Magnoliopsida > Ranunculales > Eupteleaceae > Euptelea > Euptelea pleiosperma. The sequence goes on from CM068545.1 coordinate 28,196,887, forward strand.
TGATTGTTTGATTAACCCAAACGACAGATAAGACAATATATCACGGAGGTATATTTGATTTGAGTCGGTTGAGATAATCTTCCCTTTATCAATCAACTATTTTATTATGACATGCGAGTTTATTACACGTACCGGATCAGTAAAACTGTTTAGGTTAAAGTAAATTTTAATAACTAATAATCCTCCCCCCCCTTCTAGGTATTGTGAATAAAGATAATGGACTGAATTTCAATTGGTATCAAAGTTGTGTTACTCTTATTTAGGATTAATCACCTGAGTTAGATTCTGTTCATTTTGTTATATCTTTTTATGATGAATACTGAGGATTTCACAAGAGAAGTTTAATAACTCTGAATGTGAAAATAACTATCTAAATACATCTTATCAGGAATTGTATTTAGAAAGTTTGAAATTGGCTAAAGAAAATAAATTCTTAACTCTGCACATGGAGAAAATAGACCGGGTTAATATTTCTCTAGATTTGGCCAACATTGAACTCACTGTTGAGAAAAGTCAGTGGGAAGAAGAGAAGAAATCTCTTCTGAGTAAAAACAAGTTTTTGGAATGCAAGTTTCATACCTGTTTGAAATCCAAAAAATGTTTGGAGATAAAATTTATCAAATCCTCTATTTCTTCAAAAAACTTGTTAGTTGAACCTATCAAAAGGTCTGAAATCATTAAATCTAAGTACCTTAATAATCAACATGGTACTCATAAGAATAATGTAAAACCCACATATTCTAAAGAAAATTCTGTGATAGGTAAATTTAAACAAACTGAATTTGTTGGTCAAAGTAATTCTAGACTAAGTGATCTTTACAAAAAATCTAATGATTTAAAGAGAGAGAAGGCCAAGATTTCTGAACTTCGAAGATCCATCTATACAAATCATGGTGTTAAGGATCAATGGAGCAGAAATAACAACATGATGGTGAATATCTATTTTCCCAGATAAATGACAAAAATTGTAAAACCACTTTCCAAGTATAAGACCATTGGGTTAGGAAGAATGATAAAAAGTGTTAAATGATTCACTCTGCCTTCAAAGCTCTTGAGAATAATAAATGGTATTTAGACAGTGGGTGTTCCAAACACATGACTGGTTATAAGTCTATGTTCTGCAACATTGAGGATCATAAGGATGGTAGTGTGACTTTTGGAGATGGAAGTATGGCTAAAGTTATTGGCTAGGGAACTATTCAAGCTCTAGGTATTCCTAAGCTTGATAACATTCTTTGTGTAGAAGGCCTTAAAGTTAATCTCCTTAGCATAAGTCAAATATGGGATAATAATCATACAGTTCAATTCAGTAGCCAAGGATGTGATGTTCTTGATGGATCTGGCAATTGTGTTATGAGAGGATCTAGAATCTCTAAAAACTTTAACATCATAGGAAGAAGTCCTAGATTTATTTGTAACTCTGATAAATTGACTTATGGCACCAAAGACTAGGTCACATGAACTAGGACTTAGTTAAAATCACTAACAAAGAATTAGTGAGAGTGTATCCAAATTGAGAAAACCTATTGGCATTATTTGTGGGGCTTGTCAAATTGGCAAACAAATCAAAAGCTCTCACAAGAAGAAAAATTACTGTGCCACATCAAAGGTTCTTAATCTAATTCACATGGATCTTATGGGGCCTATGAGAACTGAAAACTTGAGACAAAAGAGATAAATTCTTATCATGGTCGATGATTACTCTCGACTCACTTGGATCACATTTTTAAGAGAAAAATCGGATGCTTTTGAAGAATGCAAAAAGATATGCTAAAAGATTCAAAATGAGAAAGGCTACAGTATTGTCAGGATTTGAACTGATCATGGAGAAAAATTTGAGGATTCTCAGTTCACTGAATACTGTGATGTGATTGACATTAAATATGAATTTTCTGCACCTATTACACCACAGCAGAATGGAGTGGTAGAAAAGAAGAATGTGGTGATTCAGGAAATGGCACGAGTTATGCTTCATAACAAAAATCTACCATAAAATCTTTGGGCTGAAATAGTAATTAAATACCGTCTGCTATACCTTGAATAGTGTTTAATTTTAAGACCATGAACTTTGAACACACCTTATGAAAGCTGGTCTGGTAAAAAGCCTAATGTCAAATATTTTAGGATTTTTGGAAGTAAATGCTATATTCTTAGAGATAGAGAATCTTTTGGAAAATTTTACAAAATAGGAAATAAAGGAATTTTCTGAGATATTCTACTAATAGTAGAGCATATCGTGTTCTCAATCAGAGAGCCAAAGCTGTCATTGAATCTATTAATGTGGTTATTGATTACATGAGCATTGAGGGAGCTTTTTTTCAAAACGACAATAATGAAGATATTTGTCAAGGAGTTGAAGACATTCAACTGATGTTGAAAGTAGGATTTTTTCTGCGTTGTTGGTTATGGAAACCCTAATTCAACGCATTTGTAATTTATCCGATTTTCTTTAATTCCTGCAAAACACATGCTTGTACAATGGTACGTATGTCGGATGTCGATCTACACTTGGGATTAGGGTTGCACAGATAAGAGCATAACATAATGGAATATCTAAAGAAATTGGTGATGAGATGAGAGGGATGGAAGTGATTTAAAAACCTTTATTTTTTTAGAGATCATTAAAACCTAATAACATCAGTCACTCGTAATAAAACTAAAACAAAGACAAATGCACAAACAAAACTAAATTTATTCATTCTTCATGGAAAAATTCTTACAATAACAAAAACTACATTGGAATTAAAAAGCAATAAACAAACCACTTGCTTAAACTATAGAAAAAGATAAAAGAAAATAGATAGAGAGAGAAATATAAGATTCTAAAATGACTTAGAGAGAGAGAGAGAAAGAACTAGAGCAAGGGAAAGAGAGAGCTCTTATTTCGGAACTTACCTCGGGAATGGAGAAGAATGGGTTGCCCTTGATGAAGATGATGAGGTGGCCAGAGTAGGTTGGCCATAGTGAATGCTTCATGGCCTAACCAAGGGCTGATTGACGAGAAGTGGAGGAGACGTGGTATGAAGGAGGTCTTCCATGGAGGGGCGAGCCAAAAGATTATTGGGTGGTATGGCCAGCCACGAGATATGCTAGAAGATGTGCTGGTTATCCAGCCATTTGTAAAGGAGGTGTGGTAATGGAGGAGTGTAGCATGAGATGAGGTGCTGTACCCGCCGCCGTGCACTACAACAGTAGGGTGGAAGATCGGTTGCAGGCTGGAGAAGAAGAACAGAACCTCCTCCCGCACCAGCAGGTGGCCAAAAAAGGAGGAGCTCTGGCTTGCAGGTGCGTCTAGCAGGTGGCAGTCCGTAGTAATGGATATGATGACGGATGGCTTGTGTTGCACGGCTTGAAGGAGTTGCTAGGCATGAGGGTGGTGCGCACCAATCTAAAGGAGAGAAGCTAACGGCTTCCTCTCGTTCTTCTTCTCTCTTTTTCTTCTTTCTATTTTTTTTTCTTTTTCTTGTTGATTGAGAAGAGAGGAGGATGGCTGAGGAAAAAATTGGTGGTGGCTATTGGAAGAACAACCACCTGATATCCTAAGGGAAGGTGGGCGGTAATGGAGTGAAGTAGAGGTGGACGGCTTAGGTTTGATAGGGGTGTGGGAGAGTAGAAATGCTAGTAGAGGGCACCATGGAGCAGGCGGTGATGGTGGAGATGCACAATGGCAGGCGGAGCAAGGGGTTTTGGTTCGGGCGGAGCTTCAGGCGGTGGTAGATGGTGTGCAGGGGCAGCAACCGGAGTTGCAAGAACTTGGGAACCCACAGTTGGGTTCTGTGGAGGTGCTGGCGATCCAGCAGGGGCAAGGAGATGGAGCTAAGGGGGAGAAAAACGGAGTTGCAGATGGCCGGAATTCTGCAACTCCGGCGAGAAACAAAAAAGGAGAAGATGAAGAAGATGAGGGAAAACAACCAAAAACATAGGGGAAGAAGGGGCAAGAGGATTTGGGGGAAAGAAAATGAGAAGATGGGAGAGGGATTAGGGTTCAAACGAACCCTTCTCCTCTCCTTTATAAACCTCCTACTTTCTTTTAATGGAAAATTATACATATATATTTTTTGTAAGAAACCTTTTTTCTTTGGGGGATTTCCCCATTTAGTGGACCCTCTATTTTTATTTTTAAATATTGATTTAAAGCATTTTAAAATCTCGGGGTCCACTAAATGCTTGGGCCACGGGTCGATGATGATGGGCCCGATTACTGGCCCACATGGATTGATGATGTCCATCGACTCACAAGATGATGTGACAGACAATTTGATGACGATCGGATGGATGGTGATTGGATGGTGACTGGATTCGGACCCAGATTGGTAGATCGACGGATCTAGAGAGATCCAATGGTCTAGTGGAAGATCCAACGGTCCGATGGAAGATCCAACGGTTAGAAAACTAAGGGAGATGAGACAGAGCCAACGGGCAGGAGTTCTGAGGTTAGGTTGGTGATCTGAGGATCATGTGGTGATGTATAGGGAGATGAAGAGAAATGAGAGAGAAAACTCTACATACTACAGAGATAACTGCTGGCGGAGGGTCTGGAACCCTGATTTTCAATATGTTCTCTTCTCAAGCTTCGCCAGCAGAGCAGATTATCATTTTCTTCTCATTTCATGTGGCTTCGACTGCTTTGGTCTATCTCTTGGTCATCGGCTCTCCACCTCTCTTGGTTCTTTAGACCGGCTCTGTGATCCTCTGAGTTGACCCATACTTGGCATGTATCTTCTAGTCATAGCATGTTGGCTCTTTAAGCTTTGATATTAAGCTTCTGTGGTTGATCGTGAGCCCACAAGTCTCGAGAATAGCCCGATCAAGTTTCCTGCAAGAGAAGAGCACGTAATGAGACTTGATCAAAACGTCTTCATATCTAGACTTCTAGAAATGTATTTAATGCATGCAAATATACCATTTCGTCCAGAAAAGTATGTTCTACGCAATGAAAGAGACTCTTACGTAGAAAAGTAGATAATTAGAGTAGTTTTACGTAAGAGAGTGTGATAACGCTTAGAAGATAATAGTGGAAAATACACACTTTTAAGCGAATATCACAATCCCCAACCAGCATATTGCCAATCATTAGCAATTAGTACAAAATAAATGAGCTTGAAATGGCTCTGCACATGCTGCACACTTTTTCATATTAGCTCAGGGAAAACATCATTTGTCAAATCATTGAGTGGATGCAAAAATAGTTATAGGCTAGCAAAGAGTTTGAAAGTTTTGGCAAGACTACAGACTGATAATCAAGACCCAGAATAGTCAGACTCTACGTGTGTGTGTGCTCAACATTCTCATCATCCAACAGTAAAGATTTCCAGATCACCTCTAAGTTTTTATGCCTCGACCTCAAATCTCACATGTTTAGCACTCAGAATGGAATCACTCAAGAAGGGTTTTCTTTTTTTCTCTCAATTTATATGTGAAGAGATGTGTTGATATATGAAAGCAAAGATCTCACATATGTATTATTTGAAAGAAGGACATCTTTAACAGAAGAAGATCTCATGATTGGAATACCACTTCACTCAGGAACGTTAGATCAAACTCTATAGCTTTTCTTTCTCCAATCTCCATATTTTATGATCATGCTATCTTAGAATCAAGTAGGACTTTCATGGGTTGTAATGAGGCTTAGGTCAGGTGTAGAGAAATAAGGGATACATGATTTCAAAGATCTTGAGAGGATATCTCCATTTTTTTATATTTTTCCTGCGGTATAGCACCATTCTCTAGTTTTTTTCCCTTTTTTTTGTATTTTTCTCTTTTTTTTTTCTCGATATTTCTGAGACTGCTCAATTTATTTTCAACTCTTTTTCATACTTTCTTTTCATATTTTGTTTTCAGCTTGAATCACTTTCTTTTTCTTTTGATTTTTCTTATTTACTTTTCTTTTCACGTTACACCCATATCAGTTTTTCTTTTATCCATCTCAAAAGAAGGGTAGCCAGTCATGCTTCGTAGCTGGACTGGGTTTTAGGTTGATGGGCTTATAAAGAAAAGGCTTTTATAGAATGGTTCAAAGGATTTCTAGTGAAGTATAATTCAAGTGAGTAAAAGGCTGAACGATTCAGAAAAATGGCATAAATCATTTTCTAGGGTTTGCACTTTCATGTATACTGTCTTGATTGGATATAGAGAAGGTTCTGTCGTAGTAATCCAATGTTGATGTCGTTCTGAGTTTTATGATCGAAGCAAAAGATAATGAGATCTCTCAACGAATATTGCGGGCATGAAGAATAGTGAGCCATTTTGTGACTCAGAATTATTGTATAACCCTCAAAAAGGATTAAAGGCTCGAAAGCTCACTGGGTTAGGTCTCCACAATTATTCTCACAGGATCTCTAGAGTTTCTAAACTTAAGATGACCCTGATGTTGATAGTGTACAATTTTGCCGAGTCTGAGTTTTCCTAAGTTTTCAAACCTGATGTAGTCACGCTTGACTTGACTCAAAGCTAACCTTTAACAAAAATTGCCTCCTCAATACTGACTTAACGGAGGTTTTCAGCTAATCAAAGTCAGGGTATTTGACACATTTTTGAAATTCTAAAAAACTTCAAAAAATATCAAAAACCACCCAAAAACAAGAATTTTTTTTTTATTTTTTATTTTTTAAAATGAATACATGAGTTTTGGTAAATACCCACCCCCAACCAAAATACAGCACCATCATCGGTGCTCATGATCGGGATATAAAATGATGAAAAATCAGAAATGATAATGCAAAGGTTCAGGGAGGATGTTACTAAGTCGGCAGAAACTCGACAGTGTGTGGTACCTGATGATCGAAAGAATGAATGTACCTACATTGTCAGAGATATAATAATAATAACAAATGCATGAGACTCATGTACTCTAGGAATATCGAAATTGCCTTTTCGAAAGCGCTAAGTTTTACTTCTTCAACTAGACATGACGGGGGTATATCAAGTACCCCCAACCAGGTTGAAACTCACGGAGACTGAGTGGATCCGTAGTCTTCCTGACACCTAAGGTGGAGTAAAAACTACTGTCCTATCCCATGTCTAGGTATACCTGTGTAGAACAGGTCTTTCTCAGTATAGACTGAGAAAAGGACAGTAAGTGCTCTGAACAGATGTGAAAGAGCATTGAATGCAGCGGGGATAGATCGAAGTTGTTCTGAGAGAATGAAGAGCAGGGTAGAAGGGTGTTCTCTGGCCGTGGTTAGCAGAGCCGCAAATTTATTGAGTTTAGCGGGAATGTATCTGAATGGAGCAAACTCCTGCAGATCAGTAATACCATAATTGTCTGACTTTAAGATGAAGTCAGGCGCCAAGTGTTCTTGACACTGAGATAATTTTTCCTCGTGAGAGTCCTGAATTAGACTCTTCATGACATACGGTTCCTCGACAACATCGACGTAGGGTGACGGTTGAAAACTGTTGACCTCTTCCTTAATGTTTCCTAATGTGATAGGGATCTTCCAATCCTTGCACTCAATATGTTCTTCCTCGGTGGGGAACGGTAGGTCCGGGACAGCGGGAGTCCCATGTTCTAGATACGGCTCATCGGTAGGAATGTCTGCATCCAAGGCAGAGAAAGAATTATCAGAGATAGAGATGGAACTGGGTTCCTCCGTGCTTGGTCCAGAAGTTGGTGCTGTTAAGGGCACCAAAGATTGAGACTTTGGTTCATCACTATTGTTGCACAATCCAAGGGAGGTGGGGAGGAATGGTAGATCTAGGACAGTTGGGATCCTATGATCGAGACACAGCTCAATGTCATGAAGATCGACATCAGGGTCAGCAGAGGTAGAGTGAGAAATGGGTTGCTCTGAGCTAGTTTCAAGATTTGGTGCTGGTAAGGGCACCGAATAAGGATACACTGGCTCCTCGATAATCGGGCTTTATCAAAGGGTGGTAACAACTTCTATTTCATCTAGCCAATTCTGGTATGGGGTCCAAGATAGGGAATCCTCTTCATAGATGGTGGTCATGTCATCCCCCTCGGGATAAGCGATAGGTTGACTGGGGCAGTTGACTTTCATACTCTCAAACTCTAACTGATCTAGACTGTGGTTCAACCTTTCCATGGAATGTTGTTGCTGGATGATATACTGAGAGAGAAGGTCTTCTAGGCCAGGTTTAACAGCAGACTGTGGCGGTTCAGCTAAGGGAAGCTGTGGTGCCAACTCTTGATAGTAGTCCAAAGGATTATGACAATGGTAGGCTAATAGTGAGTCTGAGACTGTCTGCTGACTCTAGGAATCCTGATGGGTCCACTGTTGACCAAAATATTCAGTCTGTGGATCTGGCTGGTACTGCAATTGCAAGTATTGCCAGTCATACTCTCCATTGGGTTGATGGAACCCAGAAGGATAATTATCCTGCGGAAGTGGCTGTTGGAGAAAAGACTGTGCCCAATCAAGGCTATGGTGACTCCTATTGTCCGGATAATAAGTGTGATCATAGGAAGTCTGTATTGGAGATTGAAATGTACTGAAAGTACGGACATTTTGCTCGACAGGAGTGTAACATCCTAGAGACTGAGACTGGTGCACAGGTTGCTGGACCGAGGAAGCAAGGGCAGAGACTGATTTGGTAAGTTCCTGAATTAGGGAATGTAGCTCGGGGTCACCCGTTGCCTCACATCCCATAGAAGTGGTACTAATGCACACAGAATTGGTATTCCAGTGCTGGAAGTTCTCTCCTAGTTCTCCTAAGAAAATGTAGGCTTCTGTGGGAGTCTTGTGCATGAATTTGCCCTAGCACATCAACTCAAGTAGAGTTCTGGACTCATCAGTGAGTCCTTTATAGAATATGTGGACTAGACTCGTCTTGTCAAAATTGTAATGGGGATACTTGATTAGAGAATCTTGAAACCTGTCCCACATGTCATGGAATCTTTCATCTGACTTCTGTCGAAAGTCTAGGATGATTTACTTCATCTGGTTCATCCTTGAGATGTGGTAAAATTTGTATACAAACTTCCAAGCGAGCTCATCCCATGTGGTAATCGAATTCTCGGGCAAAGAATAAAATCAATCAGCTGCTCTATCTTTTAGAGAGAAAGGAAAAACTCTTAATTTGACACTCTCGTCATCAAGGGGTGGAAGTTTGAAGAGAGTGCAGATGTTCAGAAACTGCCTCAGATGAGTGTATGGGTCATCTTTTGGAAAACCATGAAAGGTAGGCATCATTTGTACAATTTACGATTGGATTTCAAACTGAATCGCCGTCGTGGGTGGGTTAGCAGAGATAGGCGCATACATCTCAATGAGAGGTCGTTCAGTCGCTAGTTCTACGAAGGTAGTTTCTCTGGGAAAGGAGGGGAGGGTAGGAGATAGAGTAGGTGAAGATGCCGGTGAAGAATCTAGAATGTTAGACTGACTCTCAGATCGAATCAATTTACGGTTGGATCGGGTCCAGACGGGCATATGCTTGAAAAAGTAAGCTGTAAACTGGGCAAAAAGTTGTCGGAGGAGAACACTAACCTGAAGTAGACTATATGATGCATAAGGAGCAAACATGATAACCCTTTTTCTAAAAAAATCAGGATATTTTAAGAGATTTATCTCGTTAGTTGTTGGGCTGAGGTATATTATGACAGTGGGCGGACCACTGGTTTATCTTGTAACCCGCTGGACTAACTTTGTCGATCTTGGGTTCTCACTAGGCTACACTCTTCAGAGCGAATCATTTAGTACTAACTCTAGTTAAAACCAAGATAATTCGAAGCCTAGACAGACGTGTGGCACAACAGCTGACTTCAATACGTCCCAGACTAGCCGGATTGGTCAAGTGTTTAAGAAGAGTGTTCCCTCGGGTTAAGCTAGGGTTGGTGCGTGTTCCTAGTCCACACGCAACTAACCGCCGAATAGTCCAAGATGCCACGTCGAGCTCAGTGTACTTGAGTAGCAGGGACTTATGGGTGTGTTAGACAACAGGGACCCGCGCTCGTGGTCTTACTTCGATTAGATGTTAAGCGGGTTTGCTTTGTGTGGATTTTTCCTTGAACACCGGGCTAATTGGCTCTACTTCTTGATTCTTTTTAATTAAATGGAGCCTTAAGGTCAAATCAATTGGAATGATGAGGTGGGTGATGAAATCCCACCAGTTTCAATTTTGGAGCTGGGTCTACTCTCTTAAAGTCGATTGATTAACGGCCACGCTACGCAAGTCGAATAATATATATGCAAAAGCAAATAGACACGCGGCAATGAGTCACCCAATAACACCGTATCGCACTCAAGGCGAGGATAGGGACTTACCTCCCGTGAGCCACACCACCGGGTCGCCTCAATGGAATAGGGAGGGGTATCCAAATGGGCTTGGGCCCAACTCCACCTCTTTGAGCTTTCGCTCCCTACCCACACTAGATCGTGTTCCTATAGAAAAGTTAGATCGCACTGTCTAGGTATTTGGGATTCTATTTGGAATCTATTTGGAAGATCCTTGCCTTTTTAGGGTTCACTGAACAAGCACTAGATTTAGGCAAGTTTTTGAATTATTTTCCAAATTCGAGATGGGTTAAAATTTAGGAATTCCCAGATTGGAAAATACCTAGATTGGAAAGTTTCCCGAACTGTGGAGATCTTCCAAGAAAGATTTGATTGTGAGATCCCTTATAATTTTGGAAAATTTCTCAAAATTAAAATTCTGCTAGATTTGGGGTATTTCCTTTTGCAGATTTTTCCAAATTCGGAGGATTTCTAAAAATAGAAATTCTTCTAAAAATGGAAATTTCTAAGAGGGAAAACACTAATTGAGCAGAGTTTCAAGATTTTGGAATCTTTCCAAAAATCGCAAATCCTTGATTGGTGATTTCTAAAAATCTGCAGAATATAAAACCCCAATTTTTTTGAATTTTAATGTTTTTATTTTTTTGGTATTTTTCACTTAATCTAGGGTTTCTAAAAACCCTGGAACAAGATCTAACAGTTATTTGGAAAGCAGAAAAATTCCTAAATTATTACAAATTTGTACTCGGCCTTCCGAGGCAGTAAAAATAGTAATTTAAAAGACTACTAAAAATAACTAAAAACCAAAAATAGAAAGTTTTTTGAAAAGATCAGGCTATCCAAATTGAGCAGCTTTCCGCTTCAGTAATTTTCCAATTCCGTCTTTACGTCCTTTTTCACACTCCCGTACACCCGAGCGGCAGCGGCGCCATTTGAAAGTAGAGTTTTTTTCGCGTCGTTGGTTACGGAAACTCTAATTCAACACATTTGTAATTTATCCGATTTTCTTTAATTCCTGTAAAACACAGGCTTGTACAATGGTACGTATGTCGGATGTCGATCTGCACTCAAGATTAGGGTTGCACAGATAAGAGCATAACGGAATATCTAAAGAAATTGGTGATGAGATGAGAGGGATGGAAGTGATTTAAAAACCTTTATTTTTTTAGAGATCATTAAAACCTAAAACATCAGTCACTCATAATAAAACTAAAACAAAGACAAATGCACAAACGAAACTAAATTTATTCATTCTTCATGGGAAAATTCTTACAATAACAAAAACTACATTGGAATTAAAAAGCAATAAACAAACCACTTGCTTAAACTATAGAAAAAGATAAAAGAAAATAGATAGAGAGAGAAATATAAGATTCTAAAATGACCTAGAGAGAGAGAGAGAAAGAACTAGAGCAAGGGAAAGAGAGAGCTCTTATTTCGGAACTTACCCTGGGAATGGAGAAGAATGGGTTGCCCTTGATGAAGATGATGAGGTGGCCAGAGTAGGTTGGCCATAGTGAAAGCTTCGTGGCCTAACCAAGGGCTGATTGACGAGAAGTGGAGGAGACGTGGTATGAAGGAGGTCTTCCATGGAGGGGCGAGCCAAAAGATTGCTGGGTGGTGAAATTAAGATTTTTCCGCGTCGTTGGTTACGGAAACCCTAAAGTTCAACAATATTTATAATTTCTCCAATTTGGTTCACTTAATCTGCAAAAATGCAAATTTGCACAGTGGCTCGTGTCGGATATCGTCCGCACTCGGGGTTAGGGCAAATAAAGAATAAATTAACGAAATCTGCTAAAAATGATGGAAGGGTGAGAATGGTGGATAAGTGATCGAAAATTTAAAACAATAGTTTTGATGAGACTTTTATCAACTAATTAATATAAATCAAATAGAATGAAAATACAATAAAGAAATGAATTATCCAAAATAAATTTATTAATTACTCAAAGTATTACAAAACTCAAATAAAAAGAAAAACAAATGCTAATGAAGAAAGCAATTAAATGAGAGTGCTAGAGAGAGAAAATGAGAAAATTACCAAATTCTAGAGAGAGAAAATGCAGGAATGATAGAGATAAGTAAGAGAGAGAAAGGTAGAGAAAATAAGAACTAGAAAGAGAAAGATGGTTTTAGAGAGAGAAAGGTTAGGTAGAGAGAGAAAGTGAGAATAATTTAGAGATTCACCTTTAGATCTCACCTTAGGATTCGGTCCAATGATGGAAAGAAAGTCAACTAAGTGATTGCATGGGTTGCATCACTTGGTGATCTTAGGTGGACAGTTGCAAGTCATGTGGCTGCAACAAATGAGGTGGCAGCAACATCTAGAGAGGACAACACATGGTGGTGCACGGAGAACACTAGGTGAAGCCTATCCAATGTGACCACGACTGTGGTATGTAGGAGGCTGATCACACCCTTTGGAAGGGTTGCTGCTGATGTAGAGAAAGATGCTGCACACAGTGTTGGAGGATGCACGGTACTGATAGGTGGTGATCTTGAGGGACAGTTCTTGGAGAAGAAATGGAGGCAGGCAGCAATCGATTGAGGGAGTTGCAGGGTGGAAACTTGGAGACACACAGTAGTGATTGCAGATTCAGCAATGTTGCTGACGTGGCTGAGGAGTTCACATGGCTTGCTTGAGTGCATGCAATGGATGGTTAAGGTGGTGCATGTTTTGCACGGTGGATGCAAGTAGGAGCAACGGCAATCAAAAGAAGATGTGGGAAATGTTCTTCACTGTGTGGAGTTGCTAATCGAAGGTGAGACCGACGGATCTGCAACACTTGGGAGCTGATGGAAGACGGGCAGCTTGCTGGCCGGTCAGCAACGTGATAGGTGGAGGAGAACTCAAGAAATCGGCCGAAAAAGATGAAGGGGCGTCTAAAATCAGAGTTACAGGTCCTTTGGTGTAACCTGCAGGTGGTGATCTAAGACTGGAAGAAAGAGAAGAAGAAGGAGTTGCTAACGGTGGCCGGAATGTGAGCAAGACGGTGGCTGAGAAGACCTGCAACTCACCGGTAAAATCAGACGGAGTTATAGCAGGAGATGGTTGCTGCAAGGGAGTAGTGGAGAGGATGTGGAAGAGAAAGGTGAAGGCGGATTTGCAACTGCTTTGAGAAGTTGCTGGTTTAGCAGCACGTTCAGGTAGAGAAGTTGCTGGCTTGCGGTGGGCAACAGGTTGCGTCGGCCGGAGTTGCAGGTTGCAACTCCGGTGAGGAATAAAGGAGAAAAAGAAGAAGAAGGAGAAGAAGAAGAAGAAGAAGAAGAAATGCTTGGCGTTTTTCTTTTGGTTGAAAAACGTCCTGGATAACAGCGTGGAAGGGGTGACGGACGCTGCAAGGAGATGGTGACCGGAGTTGCAGGTGCAACTCCGGTTGGGGACGTGAAAAGGGGGTGAAACGGTAGTTGGAGAAAGCTCGCAGGCGGAGAAAACAGTAGATCCAGAAGAAGAAGAAAGAAAAGAAGAAGAATTTGAGAAGAGAAGAAGAAATGAAGGGGGAGAAGCTTTGCAAGTTGCAACAATTCCGGCGAGCTTCTCGCCGGAATTAATGGTGAGGAGAGGTGGGGGTGCTGGCTTGTGGATGATGATTTAGCCGGGATTGCGAGCGGGCTGCAATGATGAGACGAAGACGAGGAAGCTGCTCCTGTCACGAGCAACAATGGAGAGGTGTTTAGAAGAGCACGGTTGTGGGCACGCACAACCTTGGAGAGATTGAGAGAGGAAAGAGATTGGATAAAAGAGAAAGGAATAGTTAGGGGGAGGGAACCAAAAAGGGACCCAAGGTTTCTCTCTCTTTTAAAGGGAGAGTTTGTTGTGGGAGAGAGAAACAGTAGGAATGAAGTTGGGGATTGATGAGAAGTGGTCAAAGTTGACCACTTCTCCCATTGGCTTGAATGTGGGCTTGTGAGAGCCCATGGGTTTATGTTGGCCACTTGCTTTGATTGGGTCATTACAAGGATAATTGGCCCGTGGGCCTTGTAACCATGTGTCAATGGGTATGGGCATGGGCTCAAGGATAAGTGGGCTAATGGGCTAGATAGATATGGGCCTCTTGCGAGGCCGTAGGTTAGGGTGCGTTTGGCCGGCATGGGAAAAAATGATAAATGAGCCCAAAACACCATGTGCTCTAGGACGGGTTACAAGGCCGTGGGCTTCCAATTTGCTTGTGGGCCACTTGGCCATGGGGGCTGTTAGATGATGGAACTATGATAATTGGATGAGATGAGGTGGTGGTTTGACTCGGTCCACAATTGGCGGACCGTAGGATCTGGAGAGATCCAACGGTCAGATGAATGATCTAACAGTCGAATTGAAGATCTAACGGTAGAAGAACTATGAGAGATGGAATAATGCTAAAGGAGAGAAGATCTAAGGTTAGATGATGGAGATCGGAGGGTTAGGATGATCGATCTAAGGATCGGATGGTGAGATATAAGCAATTCGATCATAGAGAGGGGGATCGGATGGTAGATCTGGGGATCTAATGGTACGATGAGACGATCTACGGGTTAGATATTAGAGTGTAGAGAGATGGAGAGAGAATTAGGAGAGAGGAGAGAGAAAATAATACAAAATAATGGCAAAAGAGCTAGCGGAGGGTCATGAACCCTGATCTTCAATGTAATCTTCCGTCGGCTTTACCAATTACGTAAGCCGTCATTTTATGTCAGTTGGTGCGGCTTTGAATCACTTTAGCTCGTCTCTTGGTTCTTTATCTGACTCTACGATCCTCTGACTTGACCCGTACTTGGCCGGTATCTTCTTGTCATAGCTTGTTGACTCCTTAAGCTTTGATATTAGACTTCTATGGTTGATCATGGGCCCGCAAGTCTCGAAAATCGCCCGATAGGGTCTCCTAAAAGTGAGAAAGTGCGTAATGAGATTTAACTAAAATGGCTTGATACTGGACTATCCGAAATGCGTATATTTCATGCAAATAGTCGATTTTCGTTTAAAGATTGCGCTCTACGCATTGGAAGAAACTCTTACGTGAAAAAGTCGACGAAAAGACAAGTTTTGCGTAGGAGAATGCGACATCGCTATAAGGATAATGGCTTAAAATAAGCACTTTTGAGCGAATATCACAACCCCCAACTAGCATATTGACAATCCTTGGCAATTATTGCGAAATAAGTGAGCTAAAAGGGCTTGGCAGAACATGCTAGAAAACTTATTTGCATTACACAGAAACAATTCTATTTTGTCCGATTATTTCAAGGATGCAAGAAATCATTCACAAATTAGAACTAATCAGCAAAATACAACACTTCTACAAATGGACCTTCAAACAAAAGATTACTCAGACTCAGTGTGTGTGTGTGTTCAACATCATCCTTATCTGGTAGTACAGATATTTGGATCTCCTTAGAGACTCTATGCCTCGACCTCAATCCTCACTTGTATACCACTCAGAAGTGAACAGAAATGGTTTTATACTTTTCTCTCAAACTATATGTGAGGAGATGAATATAAAAACTGGCAAACGTCTCACATATATAGTTCTTGAATGGAGGATATAAGAAGATTTAAGATCTCATGATTGGAATGTCATATCACTTAAGAACGTCGGATCAAACTCTATAATTTCTCTTTTCTCCATTCTCCACACTTGATGATGGTACAAATCTAGAATCAAATAGGACTTATATAGGTTATATTAAGGCTTAGGATAGGTTCAGAAAAGAAGGATATTCTGGTATTCAAAAATTCTGAGAGGGTATCTCACTATTCTTTGCAATTTTTCCCAAGGGTAATATTTTCTTGATTTTTCTTCTTTCCTTTTTCCAATTTTTTTTTTTTTGTCTTTTTGGATATTCTTCAACCTTTTTCAAATTCTTTTTTCCTTTCATTCTTTCTTTTTGATCATGTTTCTTTTCAGCACAAACCATTTGTTTTCTTTTCTTTTCTTGGTGTAATCATACCAAATACTCTTTGATCCCTCTCAGAAGTAGGTTATCGTATTGAACTCTTTTTGGGATTGGGTTTTTGGTTGATGGGTTTAACAAGAAAAGGTTTTCATCAAAAGGCTTAAAAATAGTTTCTAATGGTATAGATGTTAGGGAAGCTAAAAAGTCTGATTGGTTAGAAAGATGGCCTATATCATTTTCTAGAGTTTGTACTTTCATCTTCGATGTCTCGAATGGATATAGAGAAGTTTCTTTATGTAATAATCTGAATTTGATGTCGTTCTGAGTTCCATGACCAAAGCAAAGGTTAATGAGACCACTCAATGAAATATTAGGGGACTAGAAGAATTATGAGTCATCTTGTGACTCAGAATAATTTTATAACCCTCAGAAATAATGAAAAGCTCAAAAGCTCACTGGGTTAGGTCTCCACAATTGTTCTTCTTGGATCTCTGGATAATCTAAACTTCGGATAATTCTGACGTTGATATGTGAACATTTTTGCTGAATCTGAGTTTTCAAAGATTTTTCAATCCACTGTAGTAATGTTTGCTTTCAAACTGAATGAAGAGCTAATAAGTGATTTTTCAAAACAGACATCCTTTTCAATAAATAGACTTTCCGAAAATTTTGTACTCATCATTGTAAAGGATTTGAAAAGCATTTCGAAAGTACTCAGAAAACTTTGTAAAACACAGGTTATCACCCCAAAATACATCTTTTTCTCATTTTTCTCAAATTTTTTTTTTTTTTAATTTTTTTATGAAGACATGAGTTTTGATAAATCCCCACCCCAACTGAAATACAGCACCGTCCTCGGTGCTCAGACCGGGACAAAAAAGTATGAAAACTCTGAATGTGATGCATGTTAGAGGAAGAGTTATACCAGTATGGCTGATATTTTGTGATACCTGATGGTATTGAGAGGAATTGTACCTGTATAGCCATAATAATATATGAAATATAAGAATTATGCATGTGACTCAATGACTTCTAGGAATACCGGAATTGCCTTTCTGAAAGCGCTAAGTTTTATGTCTTCAGCCAGACACAACGGGGGTGAAATTCACCCCCAACTAAGTTGGAGCTCAGAGAGACTGACAGAAACATCAGTCTTCATATATTGGATCAATAAGATCTATCTCGAAGGTTTGAATAGATGACACGTCTAATTCTTGAAAAGGTTTGAGACGCTGTCCATTGACCTGGAATGTTGAATTATCCTTTGGATCCTCAACAGTTATAGCCCCATAGGGCTTGACTTCAGTAACAACAAATGGGCCTGACCATCGGGACTTCAATTTTCCAGGGAAGATGTGAAGTCTAGAATTGTAAAGTAAGACCTTCTGTCCCTGGTGGAAATCCTTCCTAAGAATGCTCTTGTCATGTATCCATTTCATTTTATCGTTATACTTTTTTGACAAGGCATATGAATCATTTCTCAGTTCATCCAATTCATTGAGCTGTAAATTCCTTTCCTCTCCTGCTGCGTCTAAGTCGAAATTGAGTTTTTTGATCGCCCATAGGGCGCGATGCTCAATCTCAACAGGGAGATGACAAGGTTTACCATAAACCAACCGATATGGAGACATATTCAAGGGAGTTTTATAAGCTGTTCGGTAAGCCCATAGAGCATCTGAGAGGCGTGTCGACCAGTCTTTACGAGTTGTATTGACTGTCTTCTCCAGTATCTGCTTGATTTGCCGATTGGAGACCTCGACCTGACCGCTGGTCTACGGATGGTAAGCAAGGGCAACCTTATGAGTTACACCGTACTTTTTCATTAACTTTTCAAAAACTCTATTGCAGAAATGGCTACCCCCATCACTTATAATGGCTTTGGGGGTTCCGAATCTTGTGAAAATGTACTCCCTCAAAAATCTCACCACAACTTGATGGTCATTGGTTCTTGTAGGAATTGCCTCAATCCACTTAGAGACATAGTCCACAGCTAGGAGGATGAATTGGAAACCATTGGATGTAGGAAAGGGCCCCATGAAATCAATACCCCACATATCGAATATCTCATCGACTTGAATAGGGTTCAAGGGCATCATATTTCTCTGAGAAATTCTGCCAAGGTTTTGACAATTAGGGCAGGCCTTGCAGTAGATATGTGTTTCTCGAAACAGAGAAGGCCAGTAGAATCCACATTGTAAGATTTTCTCAGCCGTCTTTTTGGAACTAAAGTGACCACCACATGGTTGGTCATGACAAGAGGACAAGATGTTTAATTGCTGAGATTCAGGGACACAGAGACGAATATTCTGGTCAGGACAGCATTTATATAAATAAGGCTCGTCCCAAGAGTAATACTTAACTCTTACCAGGAATTGATTTTTGTCCTGTTTTGACCAATGAGATGGTATTTCCTCAGTCACTAGGTAATTGACAATGTCAGCATACCATGGGGTGACGGAGATAGCGAACAGTTGTTCGTCAGGAAAAGTTTCGAGAATGGGTTGAGATTCAAAATTAGACTCTAAAGTCAGCCTTGACAAGTGATCAGCCACAACATTCTCAGTTCCTTTCTTGTCCCTGATCTCTAGATCGAATTCCTGTAATAGAAGGATCCATTTTATCAATCTCGGCTTCGTCTCCTTTTTGGACATTAGATATCTCAGAGCCGCATGATCTGTATAAACTATGACTTTAGTGGCCAATAAGTATGGTCTGAATTTATCCAGAGCAAAAACAACGGCCAGAAGCTCTTTTTCAGTAGTGGAGTAGTTTAACTGAGCGGAGTTTAAAGTCTTACTCGCATAGTATATCACATGTGGCATTTTGTTGACTCTTTGGCCCAAAACTGCTCCAAGAGCATAGTCGGATGCGTCACACATCACTTCAAAAGGTATGGTCCAATCAGGAGGGCGGATGATGGGCGCAGAAGTAAGCTCAGATTTAAGACGCTCGAATGCCTTTGCACAGTCAGCATTGAAGTCAAAAGGGCTATCCTTAGCCAGAAGACTACATAGGGGTCGAGCTATCTAGGAGAAATCCTTAATGAATCTCCTGTAGAATCCTCCATGTCCAAGAAAAGATCGAATATCACGCACAGATTTAGGAATTGGTAGGGTCGAGATAATATCAATCTTAGCTTTGTCGACCTCAATACCCTTGTCAGAAATGACATGTCCTAGTACGATTCCTTTCTTTACCATAAAGTGACATTTTTCCCAATTTAGGACAAGTCGCTTATCCTGACATCTTGCGAGTACCAGACTCAGATGTTGGAGACAGTCATCGAAAGAGGATCCAAAGACGGAGAAGTCATCCATGAAAACTTCTAAGAACAGTTTGACCATGTCCGAAAATATACTCATCATACACCTTTGAAAAGTCGCAGGTGCATTGCAGAGGCCAAAAGGCATGCGACTGTAGGCAAAAGTGCCAAAGGGACAGGTGAACGTGGTCTTCTCATGGTCCTCGGGTGCAATGGGAATCTGATTATATCCTGAGTAACCATCTAGAAAGCAATAGTAGGAATGACCTGCAAGACGTTCCAACATCTGATCAATGAATGGGAGAGGGAAATGGTCCTTCCGAGTGTTGGTATTGAGCCGTCTGTAGTCAATACAGACTCTCCATCCTTTCTTTAAGCGCTAGGTCACCATTTCTCCTTGATCATTTTCTACAACAGTGAATCCCGCCTTCTTAGGTACGACATGGATTGGACTCACCCATTTGCTATCAGAGATGGGGTAAATGATACCCGCATCTAGCAATTTTAGAATTTCATCCCGTACTACTTCTTTTAGGACTGGATTTAACCTCCTCTGGTGCTCTCTAGACGTCTTAGACTCGTTTTCAAGATAAATGTGATGTTGACACACAGAAGGGTCTATCCTACGAATGTCATCAATGGTCCATCCTATGGCTGATTTGTGCTTCTTTAGCAACATAATCAGTCTCTCTTTTTGGGACGCAGATAGGGCAGAAAAAATGATGATAGGATAAGTCTCTTCAGGACCAAGATAAGCATAAGATAGTTCAGAGGGTAGAGGCTTAAGCTCGAGTTTCTGATCAGTGGAGCTTGATTCTTCCTCCTCTACCGAGATAGAGTTGACAGTAGTAGGATCTCTGATCATGGTTAGCAGAGGCTCGTACTCAATAATAGGAGGAGGAGTAGAAATTGGTGTAACTGACTCTTGGATAGTATTATCCTCAAAAATTGCTGACTCCCATTGGAAGTCAGTATCAAAGTGCTCTTGGCACTGTTTCAAGATATCTTCGGTGGAGTCTTGAATTAGACTCTCAATGGCACACATTTCATCTGTCACATCGCGATTGGCATCCTATCGCATAAGTCGAAAGATGTTAACCTCAGCCTTTAGGTTGCCGAAGGCAATTGACATATTCCCGTCCCTACACTCGATGTGTGCATTCGCGGTAGCAAGGAACGGTCGGCCTAGAATGACCAGGATCCGATTATCCTGACACGGTTCTGTGTCGAGGATGATGAAGTCTACAGGGTAGTAAAAGTAAGGCATTATAGAGGATGTGCTTATCCAAGTGGATAAATTTTACTTTCTAGTGGATTTCATTGTTTTGGATACACAACCGGTAGCAAATATTAGTTCTCAAATACCGGTTATTTTGGGTAGACCATTCCTTGCTACCTCTAATGCTCTAATTAATTGTAGGAATGGTGTTATGAAATTGTCTTTTGGGAACATGACAGTTGAATTAAACATCTTTAATGCTTGCAAGTATCCCATTGAGAATGAAGACATCCAAGAAGTCAACATGATTGACTCAATTGTCCAAGCTACTCTATCAGAAATTACTTCTAAGGACTCATTAGAAACTTGTTTGGCCCTTTTTAAAGAGCTAGATGATGATGAAGAGTTCACTAGAGAAGTGAATTCTCTTTTGAACTCTGCACCTCCTTTGGACACGGGAAGGTGGAAGTCCAAGTTTGAACCTCTACCTATTAATGAGACCAAACCTATCCCGTCATCCATAGAATTCCCCAAACTTGAACTTAAGCCCTTGCCCAAAGAGCTTAAGTATGCCTACCTTGGCCCGAGGGAAACATTCCCTATCATCATCTCCTCTGAGCTTACTCAAGCACAAGAGGCTAGACTGTTAGAAGTCCTCAGGGAACATAAGACAGCCTTAGGTTGGACCATAGCAGACCTAAAGGGTATTAGCCCCACCATTTGCACTCATAGGATACATATGGAGGAAAATGCCAAACCCACTCGTGAGGCTCAAAGGAGGTTGAACCCAAACATGAAAGATGTAGTTAGGGTTGAGGTCCTCAAACTTTTAGATGTGGGTATCATTTACCCCATATCTGACAGCCAATGGGTAAGTCCAACCCAAGTTGTTCCAAAGAAATCTGGAATAACGGTAGTTAAGAATGACAATAATGAGCTTGTCCCAACTCGACAAACAACCAGTTAGAGAGTTTGCATAGACTACCGAAAGCTAAATTCGGTAACTAGGAAGGACCACTTCCCATTACCCTTTATTGACCAGATTCTTGAGAGATTGGCTGGACACTCTTACTATTGCTTCTTGGATGGATATTCTGGTTATAACCAGATTGAGATTGCTCTTGAAAATCAGGAGAAGACTACATTCACGTGTCCCTTTGGAACATTTGCCTATAGGCGTATGCCTTTTGGCCTGTGCAACGCACCTGCTACATTCCAAAGATGCATGTTGAGTATCTTCTCTGACATGGTAGAGCGATTCCTAGAAGTCTTCATGGATGACTTCTCCATTTTTGGAGACACTTTTGATGAATGCTTGCAGCACTTGAAGTTGGTTTTGATTCGATGTCAAGAGAAAAACCTGGTGCTTAATTGGGAAAAATGTCACTTTATGGTCTCAAAAGGGATTGTCTTAGGCCATATTATCTCTTCTAAAGGACTTGAGGTAGATAAAGCTAAGATTGATCTTATTTCTCACCTGCCTATCCCTAAAAGTGTTAGGGAAATTCGGTCTTTCTTGGGGCATGCTGGATTTTATAGGAGATTTATAAAGGACTTTAGTAAAATCTCTAGGCCCCTGTGCAATCTCCTTGCTAAGGATGTAGACTTCAAATTTGATGAAGATTGCACACAAGCTTTTGAGAAGCTTAAGACCTTGTTGACCACGGCACCCATCATTCAACCTCCAGATTGGTCATTGCCTTTTGAGGTAATGTGTGATGCCAGCGACTATGCCGTAGGTGCGGTCTTAGGGCAGAGAAGGGATAAGTTACCATGTGTGATCTACTATGCTAGCAGGACATTGAATGATGCCCAACTTAACTACTCCACCACGGAGAAAGAGTTGCTAGCTGTGGTGTTTGCCATTGACAAATTTAGATCCTATTTGGTTAGATCCAAAGTGATAGTTTACACTGACCATGCGGCTCTCAAATACCTTTTGTCTAAGAAGGATGCGAAGCCCAGACTTATTAGATGGATCATTCTCTTACAAGAGTTCAATTTAGAAATCAGAGACAAGAAAGGCTCTGAAAATGTTGTAGCAGACCACTTGTCTAGACTAGTCCTCGAGTCCTCATTTGAGACACTTCCTGTGGCTGAGACATTCCCAGATGAGCAATTGTTTGAAATTTCTCAAGCACCATGGTATGCAGACATTGCCAATTACCTAGTTACAGGACATGTTCCCTCACATTGGACCACCCAAGATAAAAGAAAGTTTTATTCCGAGGTGATAAAATTCTTTTGGGACGATCCATACTTGTTTAAATATTGTCCAGACCAAATCATCCGGAGATGTGTCCCAGAATATGAGCATCACTCGATTTTGACCTTATGCCATTCTAGTGCTTGTGGAGGCCATTTTTCTGGAAAGAAAACAGCTTTCAAGATATTACAATGTGGGTTTTACTGGCCCTCTCTTTTTAAAGATGCTCACATTTTCTGCCAGTCTTGCGACCGATGCCAAAGGTTAGGGACCATTAGCCGTAGAAACATGATGCCCTTAAATCCCATTCTCATCATTGAAATATTCGATGTGTGGGGCATTGACTTCATGGGCCCTTTTCCTTGTTCCTTTGGCAACCTATACATTTTGGTGGCTGTGGACTATGTATCCAAGTGGATAGAGGCCATAGCATGTAAAGATAATGACCATAGAGTTGTCTTAAAATTCTTAAAAGAGAACATCTTATCTAGATTTGGGACCCCTAAAGCCATCATTAGTGATGGGGGGAAGCACTTCTGCAGCAAGCCTTTTGAGAGCCTAATGGCCAAATATGGTATTACTCACAAAGTTGCTACCCCCTATCACCCTCAAACGAGCGGACAAGTGGAAATTTCCAATCGGGATATCAAAAATATTTTACAAAAAACTGTAAACCCAGACCGCAAAGATTGGTCCTTGAGAGTAACTGATGCACTCTGGGCTTATCGTACAGCTTTTAAAACTCCATTGGGAATGTCCCCTTACCGTTTAGTTTTTGGGAAGGCATGTCACTTGCCAGTTGAGCTTGAGCACAAAGCCTATTGGGCAATCAAAAAGCTTAACTTTGATCTGGACAAAGCTGGAATCCAAAGAAAGCTCCAGTTGAATGAGCTAGCAGAGATTCGGACAGACTCCTATGAGAATGCAAAAATTTACAAAGATAAAACAAAAGTTTTTCATGATAAAAACATTCTCAGGAAGTCTTTCCAACCTTCTGATAAGGTGCTTCTTTATGATTCCAGGCTTCATCTCTTTCCAGAAAAACTCAAATCTAGGTGGACTGGACCTTACATAGTCCGGAGTGTCTTTCCTTATGGCTCGGTCGAGGTCGAGAATCCAAAAACTGGCACCACATTCACGGTGAATGGACAAAGATTGAAATCATACCTTGAGAATTTTGATCCTGAGACCATCTCCATGGCCTTAGAAGATCCTGTTTACTAGGATTAATTTGTTTGTTTGTCTTTTTTGTATGCGTGGAATGAAGTCTTGAGCTGATATTGAAGAAGTCTATGGTATACCCCTTCCTATCTCTTCCCTGTTCTGAATGCATAATCATTTCATGTTGATCATCACCATGCATTATTTTGAAAACCAAATTTTTCTATCCATTGGGGACAATGAATTGTTTAAGTTGGGGGGTGTGGGTATTTACAAAATATTTTGTCTAGATTTCTTAGCCATTCCAATTTTTTTTAAGCATTTAAAAAAAAAAAAAATTATCCTATTTTGTTTGCCAAGGGACTGGCAAATATTCAGGTTGGGGGTGTTGATAATGTCAATTTTGTGCGTATTATTCATTTTAACCTTAGGACATTATCAGACTTCATTAGCTTATAACTCCGCATTTATGCCTAAAATGCATCCTAGATGTCTCATGCATATTATATCCGATTTAGACCCTTATTACGCGTACATTGAATAATTGTAGGATAATGGTGGATCGCCAATAGATTATCATGGATGCGTAGGATCATCGAGGAAGATCTAACTCCCCATAGACCATCTCCAAATGTGTGCCACATGGAAGCTCCCTAGCCATTGGATTATTCTTGAGAGCTTTATGGAGCATCATGGCCATGCAAGCCATAACTAAGTGGTTGATGAAGCCATGAAGCCATAAAAGCCACCAAGCCATGCAAGCCACATGGGAGTTTCTCAAGCCATGAAGCCATGAAAGCCACCAAGCCATTGAAGCAATGCAAGCCACATGGGAGTTTCTCAAGCCATCTAAGCCACCTCCAAGCCACGTATTAGACCTCACATGTGTGATGGAAACACAACATGGGAGACTTCAAAATTCAAAAAAAGTCAAATCTCTCTTGGGAAGACCCACCAATAGAAAAGTTACACCTTTTTTCTCTTGGAAAGACCAACCAACCAAAAGCCAACACACCCAACACCTTGGAGATCAAACCTACCACCTTTTGCAAGGCTAACCTTGTACAAATCCTCCCCCATTGGTTCCATTTTCCAACCATTGATCTCCTTCCACCTCATCTTCACCTCTTATCTCCACTTATCACTCTTCCACATCATCTTCCACATCACCTTCCACCTCACCACCTCACATCTTCTATATAAGCTCACTTTGAGCTTATGAGAAGGTCTTCTTTTCTCTTGTGAGTTTTCTTGAGAGAGTTAAAAAATCCCAAGCAAGTCTCTTCTCCATTCTCATTCTTCTTATCTCTTTCTATTTTTACTTATTTTTCATGGCCAACCACACTATGCTTGGCTAGTTTTCTACTTGGGTATAGAGAGGAGGACATCTCATCTCTCTTGGGACTTATGGAGGAACTCACCAATGAATGAGCTTATTGTTGTAAAGGGCTTTCTCCACTTTTTTTATATTGTTTTCACTTTCACATGTTGTATCATGTACACCTTGTAGTTTGTGATTATATTTATGAATGAAGTGAGGTATTTTTATTATATCTTAATTTGTGAGATCTTTTATGAGTGCTTTTAACTTTGTTTGCCATGCATCCATAGTCTTATAGTCTCATACTTGCTCTCTTTTTACCCCTAGAACACTTCTTAGTTCTAGTATGCTTTTATAATTTGAAAATACCTCTTGGTGGAAACCCTACTTTTGAATGTTATTTATGAGCTTCATTGTTATATTTTTAGTGGGAAGAACAACTTAGTAGTTGATTCTCTCCCTTTGTGAGTTGTTTCCATAAGGACCAAGATGATGGGATGGGCCAAATCTTAATGCCCAAACTCTTATCTCTTGATTTTCCTTCAAATATTTTACTTGTCTTGTTATTTTATAGCACACTACCTACTACTTTAACTTTCTTGCATTCACTCACACACTTCATCTCTTGGCACACACCACTCTCATTCTATTTCTTCATCACACCATGCATGTAGTAACCTAGTTTTAGAACACTATACCCCAATCCTTGTGGTTCGACCTTGGGGCTTCCCTCAAGTTTTTAAACTTGTTGCATTTACTACCCCTCACACCCTAGTTATAATTCATTCTTTGTTGCATTAGAGACTTTAATGTCTAGGTATGATTTGGTGCATTTTTATTTCATGTTACTTAAGGATTACATTTTTGTAATTCCTTAGTGTTCTGAGTGTGCACATTAAAGTAGGCAACAATGGGAATAGGGGTCTTCTCTGGGGAGACCTCTAAAAGTTGGCAGCATTTGAATAGTTTGCGGCCTGATCTCGAATTGTACCGCCGCAGTAGGTGAAAGAACAATGCATGATGGTGGGTTGGCCGAGATCGGCGCATACGTCTCGATGAGGGGACGTTCGTCTGCCATGACGATGAAGGTATTTTCTCTGGAAGAGGGGGGAGGAAAGGGGGAGGGGTGATGAATAGATGAAGACTCCACTGTAAGATAATGATTCTCAGATCGAATCAATCTACGATTGGATCTAGTCCAAGCGGGCATGTGCTGAAAGAGCAAGCCTCTAGAGTCGGCAAGAGGTGTATGAAACCGAATGAGCCTAGATGATGCACACAGAGCAACAGATATTCTTAACCTAAACAATCAGGATAGTATTATGAATTATCTTGTTAGTGTAGGGATAGTGTAGATTATGACAGTGGGCGGACCACTGGTTTATCTTCAAATACCCGCCGGACTAACCTTTTCACTCTGTAGGTTCTCACCAGGATACACTCTTCAAAGCAAATCCGCTAGTACTAACTCAAGTTGACTGCAAGATAATCCGAAGCCTAGACAGACGTGCGGCACATCGGCTGACTTAAGTACGCCCCAGACTAACCGGATTTGTCAAGCGTGAAGATGAGTTTTCCCAGAAGAGGAGCTAGGGTTGGTTCGTGTTCCTAATCCGACACTAGCTAATCCGACAGACAATCAAGGAGGCCACTTACGAGCTCGGTATACTTGAGTAGTAGGGACCTATGGGTGTGTTAGATAACAGGGACCCGCACTCATGGACTTAATCGACTTGATCTTTGAAGGAGTCGCTTTGTGTGGAGTTTTCCTCGAACACCGATCTAAGTGGGCTCTATTCTTGATTGATTTTAATTCTTGGCTGTGGTTGCACAAAAGCTGGAATGACGAGGTGAGTGATGAAATCCCACCAGTTTCAAGTTAGAGCTGGGTTTGCTCTTTAATGTATTTTATTACGGCCAAACCAAGCAGTTCCGATAATTTTTGTGAAAGCAAATAGACAATCGGCACAGTATTTTGCACAATGAGCAAGATCGCACTCAAGGCGAAGTATAGAAACTTACCTACCCGTTGGCTACGCACGGGGTCTCCTCCGTGAGATAGGGAGGGGTATCCAAATGGGCTTGGGCCTGACTCCACCTCTTTGAGCTTTCGCTCCCTATTCACTTGGTAAACGTAATCCGCAATCACGTTAGTCCACAATGGTCTATGGTATGTAATTGGAAGGTATACCGCCTTTGGGGTTTCAAGAAACAATGATTTAGGGCAGGTATTGTGAATTAGTTCCAATTAGGGTTTGAAATTCAACTTTAGCTATTCCCGAATTAGGATTCGGAAATATCTACTTTTGAATTACCCGAAGTTGGAAATCTTCCAATTTGAATCAAGTAACCAATGGTGATCTAACTAGAAATAGCAGAATTGAAATCTGACCCTAATATTTTTGGTATTTTTAATTAGTTAATTATCTAGCAGTTATTCTAAAAGCAGAGAAAATAAAGTCCTAAGTTATTACAACTTTGCACTCAGCCGTCCGAGGCATTAAAATAATAAGTAAAAAATGTGAAAAATAAAATGGAAAGTTTTCGATATGGATCAAATCTTGAAGATTAAGCAGCTTTCCAAATTCCTATTCGTCTTTTTGCAATCCCGTCAACCGAGCGGCAACGGCGCCATTTGAAATTAAGATTTTTCCGCGACGTTGGTTACGAAAACCCTAAAGTTCAACAATATTTATAATTTCTCCGATTTGGTTCACTTAATCTGCAAAAATGCAAATTTGCACAGTGGCTCGTGTCGGATATCGTCCGCACTCGGGGTTAGGGCAAATAAAGAATAAATTAACGAAATCTGCTAAAAATGATGGAAGGGTGAGAATGGTGGATAAGTGATCGAAAATTTAAAACAATAGTTTTGATGAGACTTTTATCAACTAATTAATATAAATCAAATAGAATGAAAATACAATAAAGAAATGAATTATCCAAAATAAATTTATTAATTACTCAAAGTATTACAAAACTCAAATAAAAAGAAAAACAAATGCTAATGAAGAAAGCAATTAAATGAGAGTGCTAAAGAGAGAAAATGAGAAAATTACCAAATTCTAGAGAGAGAAAATGCAGGAATGATAGAGATAAGTAAGAGAGAGAAAGGTAGAGAAAATAAGAACTAGAAAGAGAAAGATGGTTTTAGAGAGAGAAAGGTTAGGTAGAGAGAGAAAGTGAGAATAATTTAGAGATTCACCTTTAGATCTCACCTTAGGATTCGGTCCAATGATGGAAAGAAAGTCAACTAAGTGATTGCATGGGTTGCATCACTTGGTGATCTTAGGTGGACAGTTGCAAGTCATGTGGCTGCAACAAATGAGGTGGCAGCAACGTCTAGAGAGGACAACACATGGTGGTGCACGGAGAACACTAGGTGAAGCCTATCCAATGTGACCACGACTGTGGTATGTAGGAGGCTGATCACACCCTTTGGAAGGGTTGCTGCTGATGTAGAGAAAGATGCTGCACACAGTGTTGGAGGATGCACGGTACTGATAGGTGGTGATCTTGAGGGACAGTTCTTGGAGAAGAAATGGAGGCAGGCAGCAATCGATTGAGGGAGTTGCAGGGTGGAAACTTGGAGACACACAGTAGTGATTGCAGATTCAGCAATGTTGCTGACGTGGCTGAGGAGTTCACATGGCTTGCTTGAGTGCATGCAATGGATGGTTAAGGTGGTGCATGTTTTGCACGGTGGATGCAAGTAGGAGCAACGGCAATCAAAAGAAGATGTGGGAAATGTTCTTCACTGTGTGGAGTTGCTAATCGAAGGTGAGACCGACGGATCTGCAACTCTTGGGAGCTGATGGAAGACGGGCAGCTTGCTGGCCGGTCAGCAACGTGATCGGTGGAGGAGAACTCAAGAAATCGGCCGAAAAAGATGAAGGGGCGTCTAAAATTAGAGTTACAGGTCCCTTGGTGTAACCTGCAGGTGGTGATCTAAGACTGGAAGAAAGAGAAGAAGAAGGAGTTGCTAACGGTGGCCGGAATGTGAGCAAGACGGTGGCTGAGAAGACCTGCAACTCACCGGTAAAATCAGACGGAGTTGTAGCAGGAGATGGTTGCTGCAAGGGAGTAGTGGAGAGGATGTGGAAGAGAAAGGTGAAGGCGGATTTGCAACTGCTTTGAGAAGTTGCTGGTTTAGCAGCACGTTCAGGTAGAGAAGTTGCTGGCTTGCGGTGGGCAACAGGTTGCGTCGGCCGGAGTTGCAGGTTGCAACTCCGGTGAGGAATAAAGGAGAAAAAGAAGAAGAAGGAGAAGAAGAAGAAGAAGAAGAAGAAGAAGAAGAAATGCTTGGCGTTTTTCTTTTGGTTGAAAAACGTCCTGGATAACAGCGTGGAAGGGGTGACGGACGCTGCAAGGAGATGGTGACCGGAGTTGCAGGGGGGACGTGAAAAGGGGGTGAAACGGTAGTTGGAGAAAGCTCGCAGGCGGAGAAAACAGCAGATCCAGAAGAAGAAGATAGAAAAGAAGAAGAATTTGAGAAGAGAAGAAGAAATGAAGGGGGAGAAGCTTTGCAAGTTGCAACAATTCCGGCGAGCTTCTCGCCGGAATTAATGGTGAGGAGAGGTGGGGGTGCTGGCTTGTGGATGATGATTTAGCCGGGATTGCGAGCGGGCTGCAATGATGAGACGAAGACGAGGAAGCTGCTCCTGTCACGAGCAACAATGGAGAGGTGTTTAGAAGAGCACGGTTGTGGGCACGCACAACCTTGGAGAGATTGAGAGAGGAAAGAGATTGGATAAAAGATAAAGGAATAGTTAGGGGGAGGGAACCAAAAAGGGACCCAAGGTTTCTCTCTCTTTTAAAGGGAGAGTTTGTTGTGGGAGAGAGAAACCGTAGGAATGAAGTTGGGGATTGATGAGAAGTGGTCAAAGTTGACCACTTCTCCCATTGGCTTGAATGTGGGCTTGTGAGAGCCCATGGGTTTATGTTGGCCACTTGCTTTGATTGGGTCATTACAAGGATAATTGGCCCGTGGGCCTTGTAACCATGTGTCAATGGGTATGGGCATGGGCTCAACGATAAGCGGGCTAATGGGCTAGATAGATATGGGCCTCTTGCGAGGCCGTAGGTTAGGGTGCGTTTGGCCGGCATGGGAAAAAATGGTAAATGAGCCCAAAACACCATGTGCTCTAGGACGGGTTACAAGGCCGTGGGCTTCCAATTTGCTTGTGGGCCACTTAGCCATGGGGGCTGTTAGATGATGGAACTATGATAATTGGATGAGATGAGGTGGTGGTTTGACTCGGTCCACAATTGGCGGACCGTAGGATCTGGAGAGATCCAACGGTCAGATGAATGATCTAACGGTCGAATTGAAGATCTAACGGTAGAAGAACTATGAGAGATGGAATAATGCTAAAGGAGAGAAGATCTAAGGTTAGATGATGGAGATCGGAGGGTTAGGATGATCGATCTAAGGATCGGATGGTGAGATACAAGCAATTCGATCATAGAGAGGGGATCGGATGGTAGATCTGGGGATCTAATGGTACGATGAGACGATCTACGGGTTAGATATTAGAGTCTAGAGAGATGGAGAGAGAATTAGGAGAGAGAAGAGAGAAAATAATACAAAATAATGGCAAAAGAGCTGGCGGAGGGTCATGAACCCTGATCTTCAATGTAATATTCCGTCAGCTTTACCAATTACGTAAGCCGTCAGCTCGTCTCTTGGTTCTTTATCTGACTCTACGATCCTCTAACTTGACCCGTACTTGGCCGGTATCTTCTTGTCATAGCTTGTTGACTCCTTAAGCTTTGATATTAGACTTCTATGGTTGATCATGGGCCCGCAAGTCTCGAAAATCGCCCGATAGGGTCTCCTACAAGTGAGAAAGCGCGTAATGAGATTCAACTAAAATGGCTTGATACTGGACTATCCGAAATACGTATATTTCATGCAAATAGTCGATTTTCGTTTAAAGATTGCGCTCTACGCATTGGAAGAAACTCTTACGTGAAAAAGTCGACGAAAAGACAAGTTTTGCGTAGGAGAATGCGACATCGCTATAAGGATAATGGCTTAAAATAAGTACTTTTGAGCGAATATCAGGTGGTATGACCAGCCACGAGATATGCTAGAAGATGTGCTGGTTATCCGGCCATTTGTAAAGGAGGTGTGGTAATGGAGGAGTGCAGCATGAGATGGGGTGCTATACCCGCCGCTATGCACTACAGCAGTAGGGTGGAAGATCGATACGTTGCAGGCTGCAGAAGAAGAACAGAACCTCCTCCCGAACCAGCAGGATGTCGGAAAAGGTGGAGCTCTAGCTTGCAGGTGCGTCTAGCAGGTGGTAGTTCGTAGTAATGGATATGATGAAGGATGGCTTGTGTTGCACGGCTTGAAGGAGTTACTGGGCATGAGGGCGGTGCGCACCAATCTAAAGGAGAGAAGCTAACAGCTTCCTCTTGTTCTTCTCTCTTTTTCTTCTTTCTATTTTTTTTCTTTTTCTTGTTGATTGAGAAGAGAGGAGGATGGCTGAGGGAAAAAATGGTGGTGGCTGTTGGAAGAACAGCCACTGGATATCTTAAGGGAAGGTGGGCGGTAATGGAGTGAAGAAGAGGTGGATGGCTTAGGTTTGATGGGGGCGTGGGAGAGTAGAGATGCTAGTAGAGGGCACCATGCAGTAGGCGGTGATGGTGGAGATGCACAACGGCAGGTGGAGCAAGGGGTTCTGGTTCGGGCGGAGCTTCAGGCGGTGGTGGATGGTGTGCAGGGGCAGCAACCGAAGTTGCAAGAACTTGGGAACCCACAGTTGGGTTCTGTGGAGGTGCTGGCGATCCAGCAAGGGCAAGGAGATGGAGCTAAGGGGGAGAAAAATGGAGTTGCAGATGGATGGAATTCTGCACCTCCGGCAAGAAACAAAAAAGGAGAAGATGAAGAAGAAGGTGAAGAAGAGGAGGAAAAACAACCAAAAACATAAGGGAAGAAGGGGCAAGAGGATTTGGGGGAAAGAAAATGAGAAGATGGGAGAGGGATTAGGGTTCAAACGAACCCTTCTCCTCTCCTTTATAAACCTCCCACTTTCCTTTAATGGAAAATTATATATATATATATATATATATATATATTTTGTAAGAAACCTTTTTTCTTTGGGGGATTTCCCCATTTAGTGGACCCCCTATTTTTATTTTTAAATATTGATTTAAAGCATTTTAAAATCTCGAGGTCCACTAAATGCCTGGGCCACGGGTCGATGATGATGGGCCCGGCTATTGGCCCACATGGATTGATGATGCCCATCGTCTCCCAAGATGATGTGACAGACAATTTGATGACAATCGGATGGATGGTGACTAGATTGGGACCCAGATTGGTAGATTGACGGATCTATAGAGATCCAACGGTCTAATGGTCCGATAGAAGATCCAACGGTCAGAAAGCTAAGGGAGATAAGACAGAGCCAACGGGCAGGAGTTCTGAGGTTAGGTTGGTAGATCTGAGGATCATGTGATGATGTATAGGGAGATGAAGAGAGATAAGAGAGAAAACTCTACATACTATAGAGATAACTGCTGGCGAAGGGTCTGGAACCCTGATTTTTAATATGTTCTCTTCTCAAGCTTCGCCAACAAAGCAGATTATCATTTTCTTCTCATTTCATGTGGCTTCGACTGCTTTGGTTCATCTCTTGGTCATCGGCTTTCCTCCTCTCTTAGTTCTTTAGACCGGCTCTGTGATCCTCTGACTTGACTCGTACTTGGCATGTATCTTCTAGTCATAGCATGTTGGCTCTTTAAACTTTGATATTAGGCTTCTATGGTTGATCGTGGGCTCGCAAGTCTCGAGAATAGCCCGATCGAGTTTCCTGCAAGAGAAAAGCACGTAATGAGACTTGATCAAAACGTCTTCATATCTAGAGTTCTAGAAATGCATTTAATGCATGCAAATATACAATTTCATCTAGATAAGTGTGTTCTACGCAATGAAAGAGACTCTTACGTAGAAAAGTGGATAATTAGAGCAATTTTACGTAAGAGAGTGTGATAATGCTTAGAAGATAACAGTGGAAAATACGTACTTTTAAGCGAATATCAGATGCCATTGCCTAGTGATCCACATAGTGAAAAATCTATTCTTTTATGGGTTCAGAAAAACCACTCTAGTGGCGATATCATTGGAGATGTTGAGAGTAGAGTCCAAACTCGAAGATAAATAGAAAATGTTGTCAATTTTGTCTGTTATACCTTTCAAATTGAACTTAAGAATATTGTTGAGGCTCTGACTGACGAAAGCTGGATTAGTGCCATGCAAGAAGAACTAAGTCAATTCATCGAAAATGATGTGTGGTATTTAGTGCCTAGACTTGAGGATACTAATATTATTGGTACTAAATAGATTTACAGGAATAAATCTGATAAGAAAGGTTTTGTCAGAAACAAGGCTAGTCCTGTAGATCAAGGTTACACTCAAATAGAATGAATAGACTTTCATGAAACTTTTGAACCAGTAGCTAGATTGGAATCTATTAGAATTCTTCTTACTATTGTTTGTCATTTAAAATTCAAACTATTTCAAATAGATGTGAAAAGTGCTTTCTTGAATGGTGTGCTTCAAGAAGAAGTGTAAGTAGAACAACTCAAAGGGTTTGAAGATCCTAAATCTCCCAATCAAATATATTGTCTTAAAAAGGCTATCTATGGTTTGAAACAAGCTCCCTGAGCTTGGTATGAGAGACTAACGACTTTTCTCCTCAATCAAGGATTTATCAGAGGATAAGTAAATAACACTTTGTTTATTAAAACTGTCAAGGGAGTTTATGTGATTGCCCAGATTTTATGTTGGTGATATTATTTTTGGGTCTACATCTGTTAATCATGCTCATATGTTTGTTGAACAAATAAAAAATTAATTTGAAATGAGTATAGTTGGTGAACTGAGTTATTTTCTAGGTCAAGTTAAACAACTGGATGAAGGAATTTTTATTTCTCAATCTATAGCAAAGACTTGGTTAAAATATTTGGTATGAAATCTAATAAACATCATCGTACTCCAATGAGTAC
The DNA here is from genome assembly GCA_035048495.1 of Euptelea pleiosperma. Taxonomy (NCBI): domain Eukaryota; kingdom Viridiplantae; phylum Streptophyta; class Magnoliopsida; order Ranunculales; family Eupteleaceae; genus Euptelea; species Euptelea pleiosperma. Next base: position 28,231,144 of record CM068545.1, read on the forward strand.
CACTACTAAGCCGAGTAAAGACACTGAAGGAAAAGATGTAGAACAGACTCTTTATAGAAGCATGATTGGAAGCTTACTATATCTTACAGCTAATCGTCCTGACATTTCCTTCAGTGTTGGTACTTGTGCTCGATTCCAAGCCAATCTAAAGAATTCCATCTTCTTATGGTTAAGCGCATTATCAAATATGTTAGTGGAACTCTAGGATATGGTATCTAGTATTCTTTTGATACAACTATAGAGTTGACTGGTTATTTTGATGTTGATTGGGCTGGTAATGTTGATGATAAAAAATGCACCAGTGGAGAGTGTTTTTATATTGGAAACAGCATAGTTAGTTGGCAAAGTAAGAAATAAAATTGTATTTCCTTATCTACTACTGAAGCCGAGTACATTACATCTGGGAGCTGTTGTACTCAACTACTCTCTATAAATATCTCTAAAATTCATGTTCAATACTCAAGAACTAAACTTATTGACATTCGTCATCATTTTATCAGAAATCTTGTTAAAGAAAAGATTATCACCTTTGAAAATGTCCCTACGGAGAACCAATTAGCTGACATTTTTACAAAATCTCTTGATGTTTTGCGTTTTGAATTTCTTCAAAAATCCATCGGTATTAGCTTAATTGAATGATTCACTCCATTCCTGTATTTTTTTTATTTTTCTTTGTTTTGTTTTCATTTTAATTTTTTTTTTTTTTTTTTGCATTCTTTTGAAACTGGTTGATTGGCACTGATTCTGACAATCCTAAAATCAGAACTCACAATGGTAAAACAATGATTAAATCATAGTTGAAAATTCTTATGGTATGTTTGATGATTAGTTTGTTTTACTATCTCTTAGTTAATTGAAGTATTGAACTCTTTTAACTTAAACTAGCACACTGAGTGATTAATTTGGAGTACTAGCTAAAATTAAAGAAATTCTTCTTATTATCATTCTTCAGAATAAGGAATAAACCTCTACCAGATATGTCTTCAAATTAGTAGTGTTCCTGCCCTCAGTTGATTTCGAAACTTCAATACAATCAACTGTTGGCTTTTCAGTTTGAGAGTGATATTCATGGAAAAGGCTACCTTCAAAAACTAGAGTGTCAGTCATCTGTATGGCCCTGCTAAAATTGAAGTATGATTCTATTTGCTACAGAAAAGGGCTACCTATTCAAGAAGTGTGAAAGCTACCATTCAAACGAGTGAAAAATAGTCAAATTTGCTCAAAAAAACTTGTATCTTATTAACAAATATACTTGATAATGAGTAAAATGAAAGAACCCCTAACTCTAATGAGGATTTCATATCTAGATACAGGATACCTCCGGAATTCTATGAATAGGGTATTAGTATTTTTCTAAAAATCTTGTGTAATGTTTTATCCAAATTAAGAAGCCAGATCACTATTCACTTCAAGTTCAAAAAGATCACAATTTTCTTCATTACTGTGTTATAGTAGTTTTTGACTTCACTAATGCAATATCTAAATAATTATCAATTCATAGGAACTCATCAGTTTTCAATCATGAAAAGTTGTACCTTTTAGGCTTCTCTAAATGTCAGCTCTTATCAACCAATGTCAGAATATGCATTCATTTTTTTCTCATTGGTTTTTCAAAATATTTCCTTTCACTAATGGAGCTTGATTTATGGCCTCATATTTGACTCTCCAAGGTATCATCACAAAAGATTATGATCTCTCTTAAATTTGATCTCCAATAGTAATGATGTTACATTTTGAAAGATGAAAGGATATATATACTATTGCATGTGTACTTCAATTCTATATTTGATATGCATGCTAGTTATTTGCTTATTTTTGTACCTTTGTCATTTTGTAAAATTTTGAGGGGGAGAGAAAAATCAAACGAGGTAAACAAGTAGATGCATGAGATCGAGAGAGAAATTTTGGGGGAGAAAAATTCTTGATTAATTTTCTAATTTCCCTGTCATGTCTACTAGTACATGTTTAAACTGATATGCAATAGTAACTCACTGCATGATTTTAATTATCTATTTTTGCCAATGATATTACATGATATGTATTATTCGTGGTTGTGCAGAAAATGGATCAAAGCTAATATTTATTATATGTTTGTTATCTCCGAGAGAATGTGAGATAGTGAGAGAAATCATGTAAAAGGATGAGATCTTTTTCTTATTTTTGGTCACCCTTTATGCAATTAACGTTTTTGTCACGGAATTACCAAAGGTGGAGATTCTAAAGAATAATTTCATATTCTAGTTTTGGCAAAGATTCTGTATGACATAAACATTTGTGTAACCGTTCCTACGAGTACCATTGTAGTTTGAATATGTCGTGGTACGCATACTATGTCATATACGAAAGAGAGAGTTGTTGACTGATAGAAGGAATAGAGGGTAACACAGTCCTTAGTAATCTAAGAATTTGTTCTTTTTGGCTTTCTAGTAGCAATAGCTCTTTCCCTTATGGTCAAGCTACTCTGTTATCTCCTTAGCAGTCGACCCACTTCCATTCCTTCTCGTTTACTAGGGGGGATTGATTCCGTGAAAGATGGGATCAGTAAATGGAAACCCACTGATATTTCATCTTTGTGAGCTCGTCAATAGTGTACTTCGTCGACATATGAAGACTAAAAGACAAAGATCGCAAGAATCAGACAGTTGACGACTTGAGTCATCTAAGGAACTGCTAAGAAGGTAAGCGACCTACTGGCCATAGGAATAGATTTTTAATAGATAAAAATATACTGGTTGCACCTTGTCATAGGACAGACCCAGGTCAATGTGCAAAAGAAGTAAAATATTGACAAAGGGAAGTCCGATCAATTGAAGTTTACTCTACAATCGATTGGACTCTACAGGACAGAACATTCAATGAGTACAATCGATTAGAGTTTACTCTACAATCGATTGGACTAGTCTGATCGATTGGACTCTCTGAATACAATCGATTGGACCATCTAGGACAGAACTTTCAAAGTATACAATTGATTGGACCCTTAGTACAATCGATTGCAATGACGAATAAAAACCAATTCGAACAGTACAATCGATTGGACTTCGTAGAAATTGTCAAATTTCAAATCCAATATTTTTGGTCCAACTTTCCCATTACTTGCACGACCCTGGGCTTCTAAACTCTTATAAATAAAACTCCTCTTGGACTTTATTATAAACATACTGACAAACAACAAGAGTGAGTTTTTGAAGAAGAGTTATCCTTTATGAAGAGCAAAAGTCCTAGGTCCCATTGTTATCACTTTTGAGCTTTTTTCTTCTTCTTTGATCAAAGCTTAGTGATCGATCTCTACTCTGCCTAGATTTTCCATTTAGAATCATAACCTAGTAAGTTAGAGAGTACTAGTGCGTATCAACACTATTTGAGCGACTTTGGGGTTCAGGCTATGAACTAAATCCTTCACCTACGGTAGCGACCGTTGAGTCACAATTATGATCGGGGTGTACTGATCAACGGTAGGTTTGTGGTGTACCAAATTGAACAAGCGGCAAAGGCTTTGTGATTAGAAGGGCATGCGTGTGACTCGTAGCGTGGAACTAGAGGACGTGGACGCGCCTGCAGTTGGCCTTGGCTAAGGTTGGAAGTTGTATTTGCAACACCGTATGTAACTTCTGTATACTCATAACTTCCTAGTTAGTGATACTTTCCGTCTAGACGTGGTCCCATGATTTTCCTTGGCTAAGGTTTCCATGTAAAAACTCTGTGTGTTGTGGCTGTTTGATTGTTTCGATTTTTAAATAACTATTTGATTAACCTAAATGTCAAAGAAGACAAGATATCACGGAGGTATATTTGATTCGAGTCAGTTGAGATAATCTTCCATTTATCAATCAACTGTTTTATTGCGGCATGCGAGTTTATTACCCCTATCGGACTAGTAAAACTATTTAGGTTAAAGTAAATTTTACTATCTAATTAACCCCCCCCCCCTTTCTAGGTATTCTGAATAAAGAGAGCAGACTAAATTTCAATTTCTAGATCAACAATTTAGACACATTTTTGGACATTATTACCCTTACTGTCAAAATAACTTTTCGATGCAAAAAGTAAAAAAGGTACAATTAATCATATCAAATAAATTGACATCAGTCATACCCTTTTTCTCTCTCTTCTCTTCTTCTCACAAAATCTTCTCCTGTAAGCTTTCTTCATCGTGTTTTTTCCTGTAAGCTTTCTTCCTCTATAACTCCACATCTTCTTCTCCAATATGTTTTCTTTGTTTCTCTTATATTTTCTTTTCTTCCTCTTCGTCGAAGATTCCTATTTCTTATATTTAATTTTTTATATTTTTATACTAATCTCATAGGGTCTACTCTTAAGATCATCTTAAATGTGTGTTAATGTCACATGTAGATGGACCTCTTTAGAATTGAAAATATTTTTAAAATTATTCGTTATCTATTTTGTACTCTTGTCATCTATTTTATATACTCTTGTCATCTATTTTGACACTCCTGTCATCTGTTCTATGCACTATTGTCATCTATTTTTTTAACGTTTTCTTTGTTTGTAAAAAAATATCCTCTGATTAATGGGCTTCATCTACCCATATGAATTAGAAGGTTGTTACCGACTATAAACACCTCTTTAGAGTTGAAAATAATTTTAAAATTATATGTCATCTCAGTTGAATATGTCTTTCATCTGTTTTCTACACTCGTGTCATCTATTTTGGTACTCTTGTCATCGATTTTGTACATTTTTGACATTTGTTTTTCCTCTTTTTTCTAAAACTTTTCATCTGGTTTATATGGGTTTGTTCAACATGTATATAGATAGATTCAAATACAAGCTTTGATCTGATATGCCTCTACAACAGGACAATGAAAGATAAAAAAGTATGTCGTGAATACAAATGTGGTACAAAACTGAGAATGGATAGAATTAAAAAGACTCCTAGAACTGATGACGCATGCCAAGTCCAAAGAACAAGTTGGGTGATGATGTGTACAAGTCTGTAACAACAGCCTTAACGATATAAATGAGTACAATTTGAGTGGGAGGTACAAATGTGGTGAAAAAATTGGAAAGGGTGAATTGAGAAAGACTCATGGCAGAAGAAATGTTTTAATGTAACGATAAGCGTTCTTGGACACACATACTTGTATTTGTATATGAATGATGTGTATATTAAGTTAAAAGCTCCGAATCTGGCTAATCATTGTAATCTGTTATAACTACAACTGTCATTAGTTCATATGGATCTTGATATCTGTTATAACCATAACTGTCATCGATTCAAATGGGTTGATATAATATAGCCAATGTAAAAGCACTGCACACACATCACACAAAACCCAAGGCGATATGTGTTTTAGAAATAAAAGTATCAAGTTTAACTAATTTTCTAGCAAGGGAAACTTAAATAACAACTTACCAAAAACTTCAAAAGAGATGATTTTATCGAGATTTCCAACAACGACATTATTTGAATGTAAAAAGATGATAAAATACATATAAACAGATGACAAACGAGCACATAACAGATGACACAATACATATAAACAGATGTTGACAAATAAAGAAAAAACCGATGACAAAATAAAAAAAAAACAGATAACAGGGTAAGAGAAAACAGATGACTAAAAAGGATAAAACAAATGACAAAAAAAGAGAAGACAAATGACCAAAAAAAAAGAAAATAAATGACAGAGTAGGAGAAAATAAATGAAATATGAGAAAACATATGACAGAGAAAAAAAATATAGATTACAGTGTAGGAGAAAATAGATGACAGAAAAAGAGAAAACAAATGACAAAAAGGATAAAACAGATGACAGAGTATGAGAAAACAGATTATGGAAAAAGAGAAAACAGATGACAAAAAATGAGAAAATTGATGACAGAGTATGAGAAAATAGATAACAGAAAAAAAGAAACAGATACCCAAAAAGGAGAAAATAGGTGACAGAGTAGAAGGAAACAAATTAAATGACGGAAAAAGAGAAAACAAATGACAATTATAATTTTTGTTTGGTTATTTACGTGCAGGGAGGGCGGTGGTTGTTCGAACTTCTGTGATTGCCTCTACAAAGACAAGATTATTCTTCTAATTGTCGGTCAATTTGACATTTAAAGGAGAAAATTGTATTTTCTAAAGAATCTCTTTGATTGAATTGATCTTGCACATTTTGAAGGGAAGCTTTCATCCAAGTATTCTAGAAAATTGACTACTTATCCGCCTAACTCTCTTTAAATGGATGCGTAAGAAAGTCATATCATCAAAATTGTAACACAACCATAAATGATATAATAACTCGTAAACGATCTGTCCCCATTAAAAGTTGTTGAACTCATCTAAGTCTATATCACTGGTATGGTGTCAGTAATTCAAGTGGTTATATTGAGCTTTTTTCATTGCCATTGTTGATCTTGTATCGAAGAGAACAAATGATAGAGATGGAGAAAATAGATGATAAAATATGAGAAACAGATGACAGAATATGATGAAATAGATGATAAAATAGGAAAAAACATATATCAGAAAATAAAAACATAAATGCGACTACTGAGAAAATGTGTGGTTATTTCGTAGACTGATCCATAGCCATTGATTAGAATCAGACGACTGCTTGAGTGTAAAGGCATGAAAGAGTGTCATTAGGAATAGGCGTCAAAAAAGGTTGATTACTTTTTGGAGTGATCCCCAGCCATAATGACAATCAGACGATTGATCCAAAAGAATGTTTCAGAGCCATCATTGAGAATAGGCGTATAAAATGGTGTAGGCGTACGGTCGTGTCAGTTTTGTTTCAATCGCCTTTTTTTAGTTATGCCCAAAAGTTAATGGCAAAATCGGTAATCGTTACTTTTTTGTGTCATTTGTCACTTCGATCATAAAAATTGTAAGGAAATTCTATTTGCACCCCACAAATTCCATAAGCACCCCGTTTGGGTGCTTTTTGGCCAAAAATGCCCTTAAAGACCAAAAATACAAAAAAAAAAAACCAAAGCACCCCTCTTCGTTGGAGAAGAAAAAGGAGGAGGAGGATGTCGTCGCCGCCACCACCACAGGTACGTCTCTCTTTCTCTCTCTACGGCTGGGCTGGCTGTGGGGACTGTAGTAGCCACGATTAGGCTGGCCGTGGGCTACACAGTCCAGCCAGCCCAGCTATGGGGCCTATGAGAGAGAGAGAGAGAGGCGGCGGCGGCGACGGCGACGACATCCTCATCCTCATCCTCCTCCTCCTCCTCCTCCAACGAAGATGGGTGCTTGGGTTTTTTTTTTTTTTTTGTATTTTTGGTCTTTATGGGTATTTTGGCCAAAAAGAACCCAAATGGGGTGCTTATGGAATTTGTGGGGTGCAAATAGAATTTCTCAAATTGTAAACGTTAATTATTTGAGAAATTACCTATTTTTTTTTTCAAACAACAGTCGTTGTTTTCATTACAATTAACATCCATTTGTTAGTAAAAACTGTTATTTTTAAAAGGAAAAAGATGTAACAAGGTATGCTTGAAACTTTTTCAAATGCGGAAGCACAATTTTTAGTACTGACCACTGTCGTCTAGGCCCATTGACCACATGGATGTTTATCCCACCCCTTGGTGGATATACACACCAAAAATCACCATAATTGGTAATCTATAACCATTAGATTTTAGTACTTTTTAGCACTTTTTAAGGCATTCTTATAACCGTTGAATGAAACCATTTTTTTAGTACTAAAACCAACGGATAAAAATCATCAAAGAAGCTGAGTTTTGGTATGAATGAGTACTAAGGGGTGGGCTAAACATCCATGCGGTCAGGGGGCCCAGATGGCAGCGGTCCTTTTTAAAATAACATTAATTAGAGGATCGATGCATTACTGCTATAACTATATATAAAGGCCGATTTTTAAACCATGAAAAGTACGATAACGATAGAATAACCTTAATATATACTAGTCTAATATAATCTTGGTATTGATGAGGATTGAATTTGTTTGATTGGGGATCATGATATCACTTGATCTACTACGACTCCTGCATAGTGCATACCAATCCAATGGCGTGGATCCTCAATTCCAAAGCACTACAGCAATAGGACCATCAAATCACTGGCACCCCCAATTCTATATACGGTAGGACTAGGGCTATCAAATCACTGGAAAAAAAGAGTAAAAAGAGCCCGAGGATTCCGCAAAAGATAAGCGCATACATACCCGACTTAAATAGACACATGGGAGCAGGTTTTTCTGGGCTGTCATCTCATAGTTAACGCCTTATTTAAGATGGGACTTTTTGCCATGTGCAGCTCTAGACTCTAGGCCATTCATCTGTTAGGAGACCATCTGAAAATGACCGTGGATAGAGTCCAAGTAAACTCCCCGGTTCATGGCCATACCCTTAGTTTTTTTAAATTTTTAAATGGAAACAAGCGTAAGAACTACCTTCTTACCTTCTTTTTATGTGGCTAAGGCTTCTTAAAAAGGCGAGTGCATATTTGAACACCCAATTTCCTGTCGGGGCACAGCTCCAAATAAACAACTCTCTCTCTCTCTCTCCCCGTGTGAAACTTGGCTAACCATCATACAATATTGGCCACGTGGCACATTTTTAGAGGGCACTAACCGTATGGATGTTTGGCCAATCCCTAGGTGAGCCTACAAACCAAAAATCAGACTGATTAGTAATTTATAAGTGTTGCATCTTTGTACCTCAAATACTGCTCAAATTCCCACAGTTGAGATCAGCCCATGAAAATAAGTCCAATCCAAAGCCTATAAACCAAGGTTTAAAGGAGGCCGTTTTAACGGTTAAACTGACTGGGGGCGTTACCGTTTAAACCGTTTAAACGGCCGTCAAAACGGATTGAAACGACCAGGGGCAAAAATAGAAAAAAAATGGAATTAAACTGATTTTAACGGTTTTAACGATTTTAACGGAAAAAATAGCGCTGAAATTCAAATTTTGAAATTTGAAAATTAAAAAAAAATGAAATTTAACGGAATTAAACGGATTTAACGGCCGTTTTTTCACAATTTTTCAGAATTAAATGGCTGTTTAAACGATTTTAACGGCTGTTCAAATGATTTTAACGGCCATTAAAACAAAAAAACTGCCGTTTTTTTCAAAACCGTTAAAACATGTTTAAACGGTTTTAACGGAAACGGGCTTGGGGCGTTACCATTTAAACGGCCGTTAAAACCGTTTAAACTTCCATTTTTTAAACCATGCTATAAACCACTAATCAGGCTGATTTTTGGTTTGTAGGTCCACCATGGGATAGGACAAACATCCATACGGTCGGAGTCCTGTAACAGTGTGCCACGTCGCTTATATTGCGTCCCTATCATTTTATCTGTCATTTTAGATCTGTCAACGAGAGCCCCGACCCAAATCTTTATATTCATCTTGACTGACATTCGATTTTCATGTGAGACCAAGTTGCAATGGGTCAGGTTCGGGGGACATGGCCCATTTTTGACATCTATTTTGGCGTACACGTACCCACATAGAAGATGAATCAATGGGTGATTATTGGTGGGGATAATCTCCTCACCATATAGATCACCCCAACAAAAAATTAGCCCATTCTGAAATTTCTAATTAACCCTATCATGTGGTTTTCAAGTTACACGGTAAAAATTGACGATCCATAATTATTCAGCTTCTAAACCAGTCTATGAATATCAGAATGATATGAATTTTTGTGAGGATGATCTCCTCAATATAGGGATCATTCTCACAAAAAATCATCCATTGGTTCATCTTCTATGTGGATACGCCAAAATGGGTGTCAAAAATGGGTGTCCCCCAGCCCAACCCAATTGCAATATACAACCCTAATTTTACTTAGGGTGCGTTTGATACGTGTGCAAATTGGGTGTGCAAATAGGTTTACACATGCAAATTGGGTGTCCACACTCCGGCACGTGTGGAAGAGGTGACTATCATGTGGTGTAAAAACTACCTTCTTTTTATGTGCCGAAGGCAACTTAAAAAGGGGAGTTCATATTTGAACACCAATTTGCTGTCGAGGCCGACTTCTGGTCGGGGCACAGCCCCAGCAAAGGCAACTTAAAAAGGGGAGTTCATATTTGAACACCAATTTCCTGTCGAGGCCGACTTCTGGTCGGGGCACAGCCCCAAAAAGATAACTCTCTCTCTCTCTCTCTCTCTCTGAGCGAGTAAAACTTGGCTAACCAACGACTGCCCACAATATGAGCCACGTGGCACATTTTTAGACGACACTGACCAATGGATGTTTGGCCAATCCCTAGGTGAGCCTACAAACCAAAAATCAGACTGATTAGTGATTTCTAAGCATTTGATTGGAGTCAGTTTATGGGCTGATTTTGACCGTGGAAATTTGAGCAGTATGGGGTACAAGATTGAAATTAAGGTCGTTTGAACTCACTAATCATGCTGATTTTGGTTTGTAGGTCCAAATAGAGATTGGCCAAACATCCATGTGGTCAATGTCCTCTAGATATGTGCCATGTGGCTCATCTTGTGTGCAGTCGCGGTCAGCCAAGTCTTGTCGGAGAGAGATTGTCCACCCAAGCAGGAAATGGGGTGTGGAAATATGCGCTCGTAAAAATAGAAACTTGCTACATGGAAAGGGGTGAAACTGCCCTGCTTGGTTCACTGCGCTGGGATGCATTTTTCACTCCAATGCAAATGCACATTGCAGTCGATTACTACTTTTTGGACTGCACAAGCTTGCAACCATTTTCTTAAAGAGTTTGCAACGGTTTGGCAACCACTTGCACGGCAGCTCATTTAGACGCCCCCAACCAATCAATTGTAATCCCAAAATGGTGGCAAGTACTGAGTACATTGCATTCGATTTGCATTGAACCAAGCAGAGCCCTGTCTGTAACCGTTTGCATACTTGTGCAAACGTTCCCAAAGCACGACAACGTGTCGGGTGAAAAAGATAGCAATTCTTTGAAGATCGACGGACAGACGGACGTTGATGACGAATCACATTATGAGACATATGTCAATTTCTCAGTCCAAGGACGTTATTGATGTGTGGCCCATCCCTAGATATATTTATAAACCAAAAATCAGCTTGATTAGTGGAGTCTTTTTGTGGATTAATTTACAACTGTGTGATTCGAGCATTATTTGGGAGTACTCAGATCCAAAGGTTAAAAATAACTAATCATGTTGATTTTTGGTAGGTAGGTCCACTTAGGTATGGGACAAACATCTATCCGGTCAGTGGTCTCTGAGGCTCATATTGTGGTCCATCATCAACGTTCATGACGGGATGTCAGTCGCCGAGAATTGTTGTTGTTTTTTTCTTTTGGAGAAAATAAGTCTCTCAATATTTGTCACACTTTGAGAATGTAAGCATACTCGTCAGTATGCAAACGTTTGCAGACTAAATTTTTCCCATGGAAAGGGGTGAGATGGTCCCACAGGTGGACCTCATTGGTCTTGCCATCTTGACTGCCATGTGTGAAAATGTCCTTACAACACCCTTTCTATAAACAAGACTTCTTTAGTCTTTACACAATGTGGATCCAATTAATGCGTCCACACATAAACGCGTGCATCAAATTCTCCTCTTCATTTCTTTCAACGACACCCCTTCATGCAATGCTGTGCTATATACTCCCTTGTCCTAGTTAACTGAAAAGCATGTTTTAGCAAGCAGACACTCATCCATGACAAAGATGGAAGCCCATGACTTGTTCCAAACCCGTGACAATGGTTACAAAGCAATACAAATAAACCAGTTGAACCATGCTGAAGTGCATCATTGTCTCTATGCATAGCTATCCAAAGGTGCGGGTGGCCAGGACTCCACTCCAAAAAAGTATGAGGATCTGAGTTTAACTATCCTTCCTCGGGCCACCGTCTGAAAAAGAGTACGGTAATAAGTGGCTCAATCCACATTAACTCTCAGTACACTCCTACACGTGTGTACGTAAGGGATGACTCTCCTGTCTTGGGGACTAGTCAGGTAATCTAAGAGGCCCGGATACCCACCGTTTTCAAAAAAAATTACTTACATCTAACCTGCTACAGGTTTGACAAATACACAACATATGGAAACAACTTCAACATCAGTAGGTAACAAAAATGCCGAACAGTCCACACAACAGGTTAAGTAAAGTTGCGTCATTCTTAGATTCCTTTCCCATTGGAATGAAAGAGCTAAGAAGCAGCAGAAGAAGAAGAGTAATGAAAGGAAACACTTTGTTTCTTTCAGCAGTACTTAGAAGAATACTCAGCTCCTGTCCATTCTATAGTGTATGATATACTTCAAGTGGGTCCCATTCCCATGCACGCAATTCAAAATGTACGGAATAGAAATTTGTAGAACGAAGCTATGGTGTGGAAGAGAAGGTGGTGGTCGTGGGGGGACCATAGATTATCATCTTTTATTAATCTTATTGATTTGATTTGTTGCGCGCTTTCCTTGTCACGAAATTCTAAGGCTTGTCCTCGTTTTTTTTCTTTCTTACCCATTGAATTTTGAGGGCGGGGAGTGTAGTGTAGAACACGGCAACAGGGGATGGATGGGTCCAAAAGTAGGCACCGTCTTTTATTGACATGAGAGAGATGGATGCCATTTGCTTCAATTAATCCACAGCTTGACTTACATGCACAAAGGTGAAAATAGTTTAAAATGTGCATCCTAGGTTTTTTTTTTTGGAAAATGAGCACCCTAGACCCATATTTAACCTAATCATTGTGTTAGTATTAAGGAAATGACCAAAGAACCCTTTCACTAATAAGGAAAGTGTAAACAACCAATGGACAAGTGTGTTACATCCACAGCTGGGGAAAGTGTGTTCTAGATTAAGAAAGTGTTTTATATCTTTTGAAAAATTGTTTTATATCAATGGATAGTCGAAAATTCGAATTCGATTCGAAATCGAGTATATATTTGGTTGGATAATTAGAATTAGTATAGCATTAAATTGTGTGAGGTGTACCACAATATCATCATTTGAGTATCTCATACAATATTTCCTTGGTTGTCAAGATTTGGAAAAGTTCAATTAAGAATCTTATATTAGATTGATTAGGATTAGTTCCATCTTTAGATAGGTTTATTTTCTATATAAACCCTCCAAGTTTTATCAATAAATTCAAAATCTCTTCAATGTTAACACCCTCTAAACACGCAACATGCAACTCGATCTTTTGGGGTAAATGGTTATTTAACATGGTATCATAGCCTTAAGGCCTACGAGGTCGTGGGTTCAAGTTTCCAACGGAATGTATGCCTACTGAGGGGGCATGTTAGTGAATGTTGTTTTCCCGTGCATGTGTTGTGTTAGCCCGACAACTTGTTGGTATATATATATAGTTGTTTCGCCTTTCCCCAATAGGACGTCGATCTTTTGGGGTAAATGATTGTTTAACAGTAACCTGAATCTAATATTATTCTGCTTCTTTGCATGGTGTGTTTTTAGGGTACTGTAGCATCAGATTGCAATCTTTCCTTTAGAAAAAAAAATTCTTCATCGTCCCAGATTATATGGAACACAAAATATAATCATAAGACTTCTTATAACTATATGGGTGGGTTCAAATGGTTCAATTTTACTTTTCCTTCACATAATGAACTTACTAAATTGGAAAGCCAATTGCATGAGATGGGCCTTTTGGTTCAAAAAAATAAAGGTAAAAATTAATCATGTGATTATGGATTTTACAAAAGCGGCCTTTCCATATATGCCCCAAACTAGGGTTTGTTCCTTTTTGACTGGGTTTTGTCTCGATAGTCCTTAGACTTAGACTCCACTTTTATTCTTTTTTTTGTTATTTCTAGGCTTCTAGCTACGCATTCATATTGAAGGTTGGCTTACCTAACCTATATCAGAAAAATTCCTGTCGTGAGGTTCTCATTTTCCATGAACAAGAAATGAGAAACTCTCAGGGAATTAGAGTGAGGCACTACAACAAATCTGAAGTTCCGCGACTGCGGTGGACGCCTGATCTTCACGAACTCTTCGTCGAAGCCGTCAATCACCTTGGTGGAAAACACAGTAAGTTTGAGTTGCAGAACCACTACTGGGTCAGGAAAATTCACAAGAAATCTTTCTCTCGATTATGCAAGGGACCAACATAAGCTCATGAACGAATTAAGAATTTCAAGTTTCAAACTGGTTTTAGTTTTCCAAATTTTACTATTAATTTCTATATAGAAAGCAAGAGAAACTGCACTAAAAAGAAAGAAATAAAGGAAACAAAAAAAGTGTGAAAAAACAAGATTGGTATGATTTAATATTTTTGGGTTTTGCAGAAGCTACACCAAAGCGTATTCTCCAACTGATGAGTGTGAAAGGACTGAGGATATCTCATATCAAAAGCCATCTTCAGGTACAATTATCAATATTTTCTTCAAGAAAAAAAAGCAGCATGGATTTTGATGGATTTTGAGTAAATCTTAAGTCGTAAACATATAATGGGTGATCTAACGTAATTCAATAATTTGAACGACGACAGAAATAAAAATTTATCAACTTAGAAAATTCAAGACTTCATTAGTTCTCAAAGAGGCTTTTTGCTACTGTAAAATCCATAATCATCCAAGTTTTTATTGTGTAGATCGATAAAAACATTAAAAAGTTTGGCATAATGGCTTCAACTTTTTCCACCTTTTTTTTATTTTGTTTTCCTTTATTCTCTTGTAAACAATTCGTTTTCCTTTATCCAAAATAATTTTCGAAAGAAAAAAAAAAAACTGGTTCTTATCTCCATACCAGTCTTTTTTTTTTTTTTTTTTGTTGTAATCTACTGTCAATTGATGGTTGAATGGGGATCTTATCTGGAAACAAGAAAATGTTTTCAAGGGGTAGTATATATTAAGCTTAGGTTCTGTATGGTGATCAGCAAAAAAATTTACAGAAAAAGGATTTGTATGTCAGAAAGTATTGATACAGAAAAGGTTTTATGACATTAATTTATATGCAAAAATCATTTCTAGAAAACTTATTCAGGGCAACCATACAGAGCCTTAATATACAATTTTTTTCCTAGGCTTTAGGGTGTGGAGAATTAATGGGTACATAGGCTATGACTTCTTGAAGGATAGTTCTTGTGGCATCTTCATGTATTGATCATCTCTTCGTTGAACACGTCGAAAAAGGAACCTGGAACATGAAAATAATAGAGATCATAAGAGTCAGTTTTTATTTGAAAGATAGTTGAACAAATTACAAAAGAAACAAAATAACTTGGCTATTTCTTCTTCGTGATGATTTCTCCCATTTATTCTATATTTTATACAGTACTGGCATTTACTTTGGCAAACATATCATACTGAATATATGTAAGGCCGCGTTTGATTGCACGGAAAATTTTTCCGAGAAAATACATCTGGGATATGTCTTAAATGGCTGATTGATTGCAACTGAGAACACACATTTCAATCATGTGGGAAAATATATGTGTATTTTCAGGTGGAAATGAATTCTCACTTATCTCGATGGGAAATGAATTTCAGGGTTGTAGGAAAAATTATCCATATTTAAATGACTTGTTAGGGAAAATTATACATATTTAATACTGGTTATCTAACAATGGACAGTTGTATTTTCCAAAGGAAAATGCAATTTTCCCACTTGGTAATCAAACACGGCCTAAGGTTAATTTCTAGCAAAACATCCCTTTTAGACATGATTAACCATGCACCAAGGGGTTGATTGGATTTCAAAATACTGAAACTTGAGCTTAGCAAAAAGGAAAGATATTTATGGTAATTTCCCAGCATAATGTTTACAATTTATTTCTGATCAGCAGATGCAGAGAAGCATGAAGAATGGCACGAATTTCGAAGTCCTTTTAGCTGAAAATCATTTACATAACAAGAGGACACATTTGAATGATCTCAGCACCGATTGTATCTCCATGTCTACCAGCAATTGCTCCCTCCAGAGGTATTTATGTGATCAATTTTCTTTACCAAAAAATAATGCATCTAAGAGTGCAAGATGCATGGATCATTATGGTATGAGACAATTACTCCCATAAAAATTATTTTCCGCTTTCTCACCTAAGGTTCTTATTCAACTAGGGGGACGAACCTTGAGGCATAGTTCAAAGTCTCGGCGGATCCCGCTCTGGATTGGGCGATCCGGATTGGGATCGATCAGCATTCACCGATCCGATCCAAAAATGGATCATCTAGCCCAAGATCACTGTTTCCTAAAAAGTGTTACGTCATTTCGAGTGAGATGTGCCAATATATACGATGTCGGATCGGAATCGGTGCCCTATGATCCCGAGATTTTGAACTATGCCTTGAGGTTAGGACGGTGGGGCCTTAAGAATTTTGGGTATGTTGTTCCACTTATATAACTGGGTGCTTCTTGCATGAGATTGTTATCCTTACGCTTTTATTCTTCTTTGAATTGCCATTGTATGTGTGGTCAGTCTTTGTTTCAGCAGCATATTGAATACTACAATTTGGACATTTCACTTATGTTTTCCAAGTAAATTCTCTTTCTTCTAGAACTTGGGCCCGGCCGAGTCTTCATGAGGTACCCTGAACTACTTCATGTACCATTTTGTCTTCTTTATAAGGATCAGCCTGTCCAGAGTCTTCAACCATAATCCAGTGATAGTAGCTCCTCGTTGATTATTGCATGCTTCTAATAATCCAGATCATCAAGTTGCCATTAATGGAGATCGTTAATCATAACTTTTAGATCACCCAAAAGCAAAGCTGATTGATCGTATGTGGAGGATCAAATATATGGTCCATCAAAGAGGCTCATTGATTATATTGGACTATCTGGATCCCGAATTTAGAGAAATGATGCCCCTACCTCCATCATTTATTTATATCTTGAATTTCAATTTCGTTTTTTGTTTTCTGTTTTATTTATATTGATAAATTTTAAGTTTCACAGGCCATTAGAGGATGAACAAAGAGAATGGGAATCCGAGAGGAGAGACTATGAACAAGAAACCTTTTGGATAGAAGGAAATGAACTTCACCGAGCAAAAGAAGATACAGAGAGATATGAAAATCAGGTACTTTCTTCTTCTCCATATAGCAGTCCATGGCTGGCTGACATATATCAGGGTTTCACCATCAATGGGGGGGAAAAGGAGTTGATCACCTAGCAAATATATTAAAGAATAATTTGTTCTAAACGAATTCTAGCATATGAAACAATACGTCCATAATTAATATTATTGAAACTAATAATATAACATCCATTTCAAATACAAAATGGAGAAATTAGATTAAAAAATCAAGGTACTCTTCAACTCAAGTGCAGAAATGTTTTCATTTATATTGACAACGAGGGATCAGTGTCATCTCTTGTCGTATAACATGCTTACCTACCTTAAGAAAATGGAGGGAAAATCGAAATATTTTGCACCTGCAAAGGCATGATTGATGCTGAACTGTACATAAAAAATAAATAGGTCTTATATATATTGTACTATAAATACCTCTGAGGCTCATTGGAAAGAAACTTGATGACTAATAATTTAGGTAAGAGAGGAAGAAACACGACTTTCTTAATTATTTGTCGATGTTGTGCATTGTTGCATTCTTTTAAATTGTGTTCAGTCTTTCTTACCAACTTCTTTCATATATGTTGTTGCAGAATATACACATGAACCCACTTCATGGATTACTCAAAGAAGATGTTGGTGCAGGCCCAAGTGATAGTTGTGAGCTATCATTATCCTTATCTGCTTCACCAGTAAATAGAAGTGAAAAGGAGAGTGAATTATGGCCTTCAAGTAGACATTTACAGATCTCTAGTAGAAGCAGAAATGACACTAATATCATTGGCGATGACTCTCTTAAAGAAAAGTACATAAACCTTGATTTAACCATCTCATCAAGTTTCTCATACTAGAGGTTCTTTTTTTTTTTTTTTTGGTGGGGGGGAGGACTCCATGGTGGGAGGAGAAGTTTATTGATAAAAAAAACATGTACACCTATGATACTAGAACTAGAAACAGAAGCTATTCCTCCATTAAACTGTAATGTTCCTATGATTTTGTTAATAGATTTTATTTTTCTTTAGTTATTACTTTCACAATCGATTGGCACATATTGTGAAGATTGAAGGCTTATGAATTAGGAAGAATTAATGGAGTACATTTATAAAATTAACTTTTAGGTAGTGCAGTAAGTATTTTATAGGTGAAAATTCAGAGTCGCCACAACAGCTTAGGAATTGGGAATTTAAGACCTCAAAAAATAGGATATTTAAGATTTTAAAAAAAATTGAATTTATTTAATTTTAGTAACTTCGACCATTCTATAGTTTTAAGCCAAAAGCAAGAGGTGGAAAATATGGTCAGATTAGGAAAACATTAGTCACCTACTACCTTCTAGTAGAAATCACACATACCAAGGGTAGAGGTTGGGGTGTCACACACAAGTGGTTGGTCTCTGTGGGTTGCAAAGGTCAACCTCTCAAGAGAGAGAATTGATTAAATAGCAATGGTGTGTAGAAAGAATAGAAAGGAAATAATATATAAAAATAAAGTTAGAGAATAATAGGAAAGTTTTCCTAGAACAATTAGTAGTAATTGTCTTTAGACAAGTCTTCTTTCCTCATGTGAGACCTTGCTTTCATATACTTTCTTGGATTTTCCTTTTGAGAGAACCCTTTTTGCTCATGATCTCTTTCTCCTTTAGAAAGTATTGAAGATGTGTGAAGGACATCCCTTTAAGAAGTATGAGAGAGAGATCTTACTATAGCAGGAGAGTGGGATCTTGGTGAGATTATATCCACAAGATAGATGCAAAGAATCTTTCTAGAGAATATTAGATGACATGACATGATCTGATCTCTGAGGCATGGATGACTTTGGCATAGGGCCGCAACTCGGGCAGGTTGGGTCGGGTTGGAGGTCAACCCTAGCCCACCCAACCTTAAAGACTGTCAACCCTAACCCAACCCTATCAGGTTGGGTCGGGTTAGTCGGGTTGATCGGGTTGGTCAATTTCTTAAGTATTTTATTGGTTGAAAATATTGTTGAATTTTTTCATATTAAAATAATTTATCAATCAATACAATAGCCGTTGTGCTAACCATTAAATAATAGCATAACTTCATTTCCAAAGCTTGTGAAAGAAAATATGATATTTTCATAATAACGGAAAAGTTCATTAACTCAAGTGCATGATAAAAGTCACTAAAGAAATACCAAAAACAATCGTTGGAGAAAAACATGATATTTTACTATCAACTGGTCACATAAAATGCCAAAATGTAGTTTCAATGACATTTGATAATATCACACAAAGGTTGTAGTTACTAAGGACAAACATCCATGGGTTGCCGCATTTGCCAAAATGTAGTGTGGATATTTGTCGGTAATAATAGCGATAGCCGCATCACAGCCGATCAGTGCTGCACCACATCAGATCACCTCTCCGAATCTACACAATCTCTTCCAGCTATGCATTAGACTAGCCGACTACACAGCAACACCAACATCAAAGATTCTCTTTCCATATTCTATTTTAGAATGTGTAACATTGGAAACTCTCCTCTTTCTATTTTCTATTTTTAGAATCTCTATAATCATGGAAACCCTCTACCAAAAAGGGATGTAAAATTCTATATATTGAAAGAGAATGGAACCGTAAAGAACACGGCAAACATTCTAAAGTTCAAGGGGTTTGCCTTAAACATTTAGAATGTTTAAGGCAAGACCGTAAAGACTGTCTACCTATCATTTAGTGTTATTATCCATTAACATCTTCAACATCAAGACCATCGACTTCCTCATCCCAACCCATATCAGTCATTGCCCTCTTTGACACAGGCGCAGCAGCTACCATTCTCAACCCACAAATCTATCAAGGCAAATGATCATACGGTCACATATGGTGGGACGTATGTGATTGCCCCAGTTGTTTAAGTGTCCGAGTGCTTGAAGTCTTGTAAATCTTCCTTCATTTCGCATGGTTTCGGATCGCGAATTCGAATTCTCGCTCGATGAAGAGTATACGCCCGAATCCCTTCTTGCTATTGGTTATACCGATACAAAAGAAGATTCTGAACAAGCCTTGAACTTTAGAATGTTTGCTGTGTTCTTTACAATTCCATTCTCTTTCAATATATAGAATTTTACATCCCTTTTTGGTAAAGGGTTTCCATGATTATACAGATTCTAAAAACGAAAATAGAAAGAGGAGAGTTTCCAATGTTACACATTCTAAAACAGAATATGGAAAGAGAATCCTTGATGTTGGTGTTGTTGTATAGTCGGCTAGGCTAATGCACAGTTGGAAGAGATTGTGTAGATTCGGAGAGGTGATCTGATGTGGTGCAGCACTGATTGGCTGTGGTGCGGCTATCGCTATTATTCGCCCACAAACCCATGGGTCGTGCACGAACCATGAGTTTGTCTGTCAAGAGTTTAAATCTGGCTGAGGAGAGACCCTTGGTAAAAATATCAGCCACTTGATCAATTGTATTGATGTACCGAACCTCAAGCTCATGGCGAACAACCTTGTCACGCACATAATGATAATCTACCTCAAGATGCTTTGTGCGAGCATGAAAAATTGGATTCGATGCAAGAGCTATAGAACTGATATTATCGCACCAAATAAGAGGAACTGTGAGCAGAGGTAGTCATAGATCGCGAAAGAGCATATGCAACCAAGAGATTTCTGCAGCAGTATGAGCAAGTTGGCGATACTCTGATTCGGTACTAGATCGAGAAACAGTGGATTGCTTTTTGGCACTCCACGAAATGGGATTGTAGCCCAAATAAATGCAATAGCCTCCTGTGGATCGTCGATCAATAGGACTTCCAGCATAATCGGCTGTGCTAATGCACAGCTGGAAGAGATTGTGTAGATTCGGAGAGGTGATCTGAAGTGGTGCAGCATTGATCGGCTGTGGTGCGGCTATCGCTATTAGGTAAAACTAATGGGTCAGGATCGAGGGGACAACAATTTCATACAACAAAAATTGGCATCGGCCAATTTATAAATTAGAAGTATTGGAATGAGATGATTTTTTGCAAGGATGGTCTCTATAGTGAGGAGATCACCCTCACAAAACTTCAAATCAATCTGATATTCATAGACTGGTTTACAAGTTGAAGAATTATGGACCGTTTATTTTTATCGTTAACTTGAAAACCACATTTGATGGGGTTAGAAATTTCAGAATAAGATGATTTCTTTGTAGGGGTGATCTATATGATGAGGAGATCATCCTCACCAAAAATCAGCTATTGATTCATCTTCCATGTGGGTACAACCCGACCCAACCCCAACCCCAACCCAAGTTCTAAAAGGGCTAACCCAACCCAACCCTAATGTCGGGTTCAACCCGTCGGGCTCGGGTTGAGCCTGCCCAAGTTGCAGCCCTACTTTGGCATAGCTTTGTGTGACTTAAATGTCCTAAGCCCACTAAAAGATGACGTCCTTGGTCCACTCGAAGGTGACATGTATGGGCAATACAGGGCTATGCACATGGTTTTGTTAACATCCCCCTAGAGCTGTACGTCGGGTGAGAGGACAAAGGTGGAGCTTGTCATGCAGCATGGTAAGAGTAGCATGTGGAAGAGCCTTAGATTTTTAAGTCAGCATTTGAAGAAGTAATCAGAAGAAACAAACTAGCATGATGCAACTATAGTCTATGATGCCAGTGTACCCGTGATAGCCTGAAAATGAGTAATTGATGGTGCATGAATGAATCGACTCATTGAGTTGACACTTAAGGCTAAATTAGGTCTAGTGAGTGTCGAGTGCTAAGGAGCTCCAATGATGCTCTGATAAAGAGTGTGATCGGATAAAGAAGTCCAAAGTAATGTCAATTTATGTCCAGTAACCATGGGTGTAAATAACAGTTTAGAACCCAGCGTCTCAGCTCTTTTTTTGTTTTACTAAATGAGCATTTTATTAAAAGGAAAGAGAAAAACAAAAAAAAAAAAAAACAAAGGAAACAAAAGAAAGGGATAGAGAGAAGCGTCACTAGGGAAGAAGGCATCCCAACTAAGTTGGCAACCCCTCAACCCACAATCATCTGCAACCCTCTCCCCTAGGAGAGAGCACTAATCAAAACGGTAGTAGGGCCTATCCTGCTCCTCCAACTTGCTGAGGAAAGCCGGTCTGCCATCCCACCAATGAACCTCTCCTAAACCAAAATTACAACCTTTGTTGGCCGAGAAGTCTGCACTAAAGTTGACTTCCCTCCATATAGAGCTGATTCGCAATGAAGAAAACTCCATATTAATGTTATCCCATCTAGCTTTCACCTTCCAAGGGACCTCATTCTTGATGAAGGCTCTAGTCGCTGCTTCCGAGTCAAATTCTAACCAAATATTGTTCCAACCCTTGGCTTTGGCCCACATAGCACCTTAGAGGAGAGCTTCACATTCCGCTAGGAAGTTAGTCACTATCCCCAAGCCACCACTAAGCACCCCCAAGACTATGCCTTCAGAATTACGAAACACAACACCAAACCCACCAATGCCCGAATTTCCCCTAGCTGCCCCCATCACAGTTGATCTTCACCATCCCTGTGGGTGGGGTAGACCAATAGCATTCCTTGACAGTCAGGGCTTGCCTCGGCTTGGCGCCAATGCCAAAGGATCTCAGAACCATGAGGTCAGAGATGGAGTTGTGCATGCTTTTGTTACTTTGCTGGCCCGCCTCTATTATGTCCTTATGAATCTTGCGAAGCATATCTCCAACATGGCAGCCTGCTTCCTCCCAAAGAGCTTTGTTCCTAGCCGTCCAAATGTCATCCAAACTAGAGACAACCGCTGAGTTCCAAAGGTCTTTGATTATAGGGCTATGATCCTTATTGACTTTAATTAACTCGGCCAAGCTACTCCAAGCCCCTTGACACTGAAACCAACTCATAACCTACTGCCATATTTTCGTAGCTACCATGCAATCGAAGAAAAGGTGGTGGACAGATTCATCACTCCTCTTGCAAAGACCACACCGAGAGGCCATTTGAATACCACACTTTTTCACCTTGTCATCCGTGGCCAATGCTCCATGGATAAGCTTCCACACCATAGCACTTTGCCTAGGCCGTAGGCATTTGTTCCAAACCCATTTGCTCCAAGGGACTTTCGGCTTTGTCTTACGAATAGCCTCAAAGGCTGATTTAATAGAAAATGTGTCATTTACCGATGGCTTCCACACTCTTAAGTCTTGGTTACCAAGGGCCATCAAAGGAACTTGTATTCCAGCAAGCTCAAAGATCCGAAGCACTTGCATAGGAATATGCCAAGTCTTCCCAACTATCAGATCAGCCACCTTCGCTTTGCAAACCCTCCAAATGAACCTGGGAGCTTGTATAACGTCTTTGATTGCTACACAGCCAGCCCATGCATCACGCCAAAGATCAATACCTTCTCCATTCCCTACTATCCACCCAGAGTGCTTTTTGATCTCCATCCATGCCCACCTAATGCCTGACCAGATGGAAGACCGAATATGATAGGAGATTGGCTCCCCTTAAGCATTGGAGTACTTGCCTCGCATAAACTTGGCCCAGTCGTCATTGCTATCAATCATATGCCAAGCCATCTTCATAAGGAGAGAAAAATCTACTTCGAAAAGGCGTCTAAGGCTCAAGCCTCCCTCATTTTGATGCTTGCAGATCTTCTCCCATGCAACAGTAACAAGCTTCTTCTTGGAAGGATCCCCTGACCATATGAAATTCTTGATGATCCTCTCACATTCTTTTATCATGCTTACCGGCCATTTATAGATCGCCATGTTAAAGATAGGTATGCTAGTAAGCACAGATCTAGCTAATACCACCCTTCTTGAAAGGACATCAACCTCCCCATCCATCTAGTAGCCCTCTTACTAATCATTTCTACTAGCGGTCTCATAGATCTATTAGTGACTTTGCCCTGAAACAGAGAATGCCAAAGTACTTCTCTGGAAGAGATCCTTCCTTAATGCCCATAAGCTCCTCAATCCTTCTTTTTTCTAGAAGAATTCATGCCCCCAAGGAAAACTTTGCTCTTGTGCTTGTTGATGATCTGACCAGCTGAGTTTTGGTATCTATCAAGAGTATTAACCAGATTCCTTAGCCCTTTCCTGTGACCATTGGTGAAGATAAAGATATCGTCCGCAAATAGGAGGTGGGAAGGGCCTGACCATCTTCTAGAAGTAGCCATGGGGGGAGAGAGCCTTGATCCGCAGCCTATTCAGCCCCCTACTAAGCACGTCCTCTACTAGCGCAGAAAGAATGGGAGAGAGGGGGTCACCTTGTCTAAGACCCCGCTTTGCAGCAAAGTACCCACAAGGCCCCTCATTGACGATGACCTGATAGGTGCGCAGTTGACACCACTTCTGCTACCCATTTGCACCAGGTTCTGTGGAACCCAAATCTAACCAGCACCTTCCAAAGGAAGTCCCAATTGAGAGAGTCATAGGCTTGGGAGATATGTATTTTCAAGCCCATGTTCCCTCCAAACCTTTTTTTACCCAATTCATTCATCATCTCCGAGGCCAATCCGATGTTACTCTGAATATTTCGACATTGAAGAAAGGCACATTGCTCCTTAGAGATAATCCTATTAGCAATCGAGCTTAATATGACTGTCAAAAGCTTAGTTATGACTTTATACAAGAAATTGCTCAAGCATATAGGCCTAAATTGCTTCAAGGTAATCGCGTTTTCCCCCTTAGGAATGAGGACAAAAAAATTGGAATTGAGCCCTTTAGGGATTCTTCCCTCCTTAAAAAATGAGATAACAGCTCTAATGGTGTCTAGCCCCACAATGTCCCGGCAAGCTTGAAAAAAACAACCTTGAAACCCATCAGAACCTAGCGCATTGTCGGGGTTAAGACTGAAAACTGCATTTTTCACTTCAATCGCATCTGGGATTTTGGTGAGGTCCTTGTTCTCCTCCTGTTGCACTAGATTGGGAACCAAGTTGAGGAGACCCTCGTCGATTGTTGTATGGCTAGTAGCAAATTTGGCTTGCTAAGCCACAACAAGGTAAGTCTTAATATCTTCTGGTTGAGAAATGACCATCCCATTTTCCTTTTTGATTTCGTGTATCATAGCCTGGCCTCTTCTAATCTTGGCCATAGTGTGGAAGAAGGTAGTATTGCGATCTCCTTCCTTAAGCCATTTGATTTTGGATTTCTACCTCCACATAATCTCTTCTTGAAGTTGTGTCTTGGACAACTCTTCCTTGTGGTAGATCTCCTGAGCTAGGGAATCGTTAAAAGGGTCATCTTCCAGCTGATCTTGCAACTCTTCCAACTCCTTCGACGCCCTGTTAATTTTTGAAGTCATATTGCCAAAAACCTCTCTGTTCCACACTTTAAGGACCCCCTTGAGCCTCTTGAGCTTAGCCATAACAATTTGAATGCCCCCCCCCCCCCCCCCCCCCGCCCCCAAGTCTCCGATTCCCATCTTACCTTAATAATTTCCTTGATATGAGGATAGGATAACCACATCTTCTAAAATCGGGAAGGGATATTGTGCGGCTTGACAACCTCCGAGCTCCATCCCAACATCGGTGAGTGGTCCAAACATAAACGAGGCAAGCTCTTGTATCTCCAGTCCCCAAACTTGGATAACCAAAGCTGGTTGGAGAAGCAGCGATCGAGCTTGCTTTGGATCCTCCTGCCCCCCATCTGCTTATTAGTCCAAGTAAATTTTAGCCCCAAGCTCTGACTCTCGATCAGGCCCACAAGCATCGACCATAGACCTGAATTCACTCATCATAGCAACACTAGGCCTTCGGCCCCCCAACCTCTCACTCTCATACAAAATGGCATTGAAGTCCCCTATAGAGACCCACGATAATCCAAGCTGGCTAATAAGGTGGAGCTCTTGCCAAAGGGGCCTTCTACCCACCGTGAGAGAGGAGGCGTGAATGCAAGTGATAAGACCATGGTCAACGGAGATGGTAATCTGCTGGTTAGACAAAGCTAAGATCGTAGGCTTTGCCATACTAACTTTCCAAAAGATCCAAAGGTTACCCAACTTCTCAGTAGTCATTAGAGATAAGATCACCAGCAAGCTGCATAGATTCAAGGAGCCTAACAGGGATCTTAGAAGCCTTAATCATTGGTTCAGCTAGGCAAACTAGATCTAGTTGGTACTTCCTGACCATGTTCTTCAACTGGTTACAGGTTTTGGGGTTGCTGATCCCTCTGCAGTTCCAAAAAAGAATCTTCATGGAGCACCAAAAGAAGAGCACCCTAAACCCACTGCCACAACCACCGAAGTGATAGTCCCAGTATGGAAACCAACAACCAATTTTTTGTACTCATAAGTACAGTCCATAACCCCAGAAGAAAAATACTTTCCTTCTCAAATATATAAAAAAAAATACCATCATAGAGAACTCAATAAAAAAAAAACACCAAAGGAAAATGCAAGTACAAAATTAAAAGGATCATCATAGAAAGCAAGAAAGTTACCGCCCAGAGGAGGACCTATATTTTTTGGATCGAGTGTGAGGGGGGAGATGTGTTGCTGCTGCCACAAAGGAATAGGTAGCTTGCCTTTCTTGGTTTGGAAGAACCAGTCCTCTTGATGCTCCTGCTCGGCCTCAAGCACTACTCTGTCACCTAGATTCCTCAAGGAGGTTGGCTTCTGTAATGACTAGTTGGTTGCCTTTATCTCCATCAGCCGATGGAATGTTTTCAATGGGAGGGTCCACTGCCAATGGTGTTTCAAGCACCACGGATAAGGAAATCTCACCTAGATCTCCTTCAAATTCCCCTACCAGCCTAGGAGCATTAGCTCTAAGAGTGAGAGCTCCATCACCAATAGCATTTGACTTGGGAAGTGAAATTCCACTGGTCCGTTCTCTTTAACTCAATATACCTAGAAGGGGGGGTTGATTAGGTATTTAAAATTAATTATACTTATATAGTTTTATTGGTCTATGGTATGGAGATAAAATCTCATGCCTTGGTTGTTTGAAAAAAGGATTATCACAACCGACTCAAATCAAATATACTTCCGTGGTTTATTGTCTTTTTGTTATTTGATCTAATCAGGATAGATTGCGGAATACAAACAAACAATCATACAAGATAAGATATTTTTACATGGAAACCTTAGCCAAGGAAAAACCACGGGACCACGTCTAGACAGAAAGTATCATTAACTGAAAAGTTAAACGAAACAAAGGTTACCTACGCAGCACCGTTGCAAATACAACTTTCAACCTTAGCCAAGGCCCACTGGCGATGCGTCTACGTCCTCTGAATCAATGCCACGAATCCACGCGCATCCTTCCAGCCAAGAAGCCTTATCCGCTTGTTCAGTTTGGTACACCCCAAACCTACCTTCGACCGGCTCCTCCGATCTTAATTCTCAACACTCCTGCCTTTGCAGAAGGTGAAGGATTCAGTACACCCTAAACCCCAAGTTGCTCAAAAGGTGTTTGAGTCACACTAGTACTCTTAGGCTTACTAGGTTGAATATAGAAGTGAAAAACCTAGGCTGAGTAAAGATCAAGCTCTTGGGTTTGATCGAGAAGAGAACAAGCTCACAAGATGTGAATGAAAACAAGCTTCTTACTCTTCGAATGGACACTCTAATAAATATAGCATTTGCTTTTCTCTCTTGAAGATTGAGTCACTCTGTGTATTTAAAGAAGGCATAGAAGGGTTCTATTTATAGAATTCCAAGACCCTGAGTTGTGTGGAACGTGAAATAATGAAACCATGCATTTCGGATCTGAGAAAACCGATTCTGTTCAAGGTCCAATCTATTGTACACTTGGTCCAATCGATTGGGCCATGTCCAATCGATTGGGGATAAGTGTCCAATCGATTGGGCTCAATAAGTTTTCTATTCCGAAGGCACCAATCGATTGCACAGGGTTCTCCAATCGATTTAACATAAATAACTTTCTGTCCCGAAGGCTCCAATCGATTACACAGTGTCTCCAATCGATTGTACTCAAATATGTTTCTGCCTCGTAGTCTCTAATCGATTACACAGTGTCTCCAATCGATTGGGCTATGTCCAATTGATTGGACTTTCCCACTAGTCAATATAATTGACTTTGACTCGGGTCTGTCCAATGACTTAGTTTGACCATTATATTTTGTACATTTTAATCAACTCCTATGGCCACTAAGTCACATACCTCCTAATCGAGCGTACACGATCGTTAACTGACAAATCGACAGTTACTCAAATGACCCCTGTCGTCAACCGTCTGATTCTTGATGTCTCTGTCTTTTAGTCTTCACGTAGTTGGCGAAGTATGCATACCACGACATCTTCACGCTACACTTGTGCTCGTTGGAATGATTATAAGAATGTTTTTATGTCAAACAGAATCTTTGCCAAATTGAATATGAAAATATTCCTTACAGGAAGCTCTTCTTCACTAGGTTGCATGCCCTCCTCTACCGAAGTGGGCTGCTCCTCTTCCTGACATAGAGAGGACTACTCATACCCCTCAATCGGATTGGTCTGAACAATGGCCTTACCCGTATTCTGATCTCCATGTTCCCCCTTATCCTTTTAACTGCCTTCTCACGTACCTTGTTAGCTTCACGTTTCCTCTCTTTGTACCTTTTCTTTTTCTCCCTCTTCTCTTTCTTATCGGCCAGGTTACCTTGTCCCTCAGGCTCCAAATTTGTTGCATTCGCCTTCTGTTTGCCTTCTTGTAGGGCCATTTTGATAAGCCTACATTCAGTGACGAAGTGGCCTACAATCTTGCAATGGTGGCAAAATTTGGGAGTTTTCCCTAACTCAACTCGCTGCCAGAATTCACAAGTTCCCCCCTCCACAAGAATCTTTTCCGGGACTTTCTTGGACAAGTCCAAGTCCACTAGAACTACTGCATAATAGCCCAAATTCCTTTGGAGGGTGTTTGAGTCTACTTGAACTGGCCTACCTATAGTTTTTCCCATTGCCATTAGTGTTTCAAATTCCCAATACTCAAGACTGAGCCCTGGGAATCGAACCCACACCAAGGCATTCGAGTAGGTTTGCTTCTCCGGCCTAAAGTTTGGGGACCATTTAGACAATCGTAGAAGGTGATTCCCGAAAAACCAGGGACCTCCTCCCCAAATTCTCAGCATTTCCTCTTTCGAATCGAACTTCAGCATGAAGTATCCCTTGCCAAGAGTGATTTTCTAGTCCCCAGTTGGTTTCCATAGCTCTGAAGCTCTCTGAGTAACCTCAGTGAGATTCATCTTTTGCAAGTCGAGTCTACCCACTAACGCATATTTGTAGTAAGCAAGCCCTCTCTGTAGAGCTCAATCAGGCACTCTGATCGAAGGGAACTCACCTTTTTTGCTGGGGTTTGGGAGGTTTAGGGCTTCCATCACCATCCTGCGAGGTCCAGAAGCAACCGTAGCATACGATGGCTTCTTCACCGCTGCTGATTCAGCCAACACCGCTGAATGATCTGCAACTACCGGCGCAATAGGTGCTTCCACAACTTTCTCAACTGTTGGTCGGACTTCCTCTGCCCTGCCATCTTCTTGGGCATCCACCGTCCCCAACCATTTCCACCCAAGGAAGAACAGTTTGCTATCCATAGTCGACAGCTAGAGATGCGAAGGATCCCCCGAACCTAGGTCCACCATATGGGTAAAAATCCCTTACTAGATGGGGGAGAAGAAAAGACGCCCTAGATGCTCCCTGTTCTTCAATCAATAGATCTTGAGCTGGAGTGGAAGAACCTTCGATCGGAATCGGAATCGGAAGTCGGAGTTAAGCCCTAAGGGAGAACTTAGGGTAATGCCAACATTTCCTCTTCCGAATCGGAATCAACGTCTCAACTCAGTCTAAGAGATCACGATAATTAGATATTCACTAAAGAACAGTCCATTTGGTGTAGATGTAACTTCAATCCTAAGAAAATGGTGAAGTAGGCCAAGATCTTTTATATAAATTCTCGACAAAAATGAGAAAAAATCCATCAACAGCGAAAGAGAGCTCCTAGTCAATTTATGATATCATTAATATACACAAGAAATAGTAATAAGACGCTATAGTGGATATTGCAGATATAAAAGGAAAAAAGTCGACCTTACTACATGTGAACTTAATATGCAAAAGTAAAAAATGGGCCCTCCTTAATGAGATAAGTTGGAAACATAAGTCCCGAGTAAAATGGTTAAAGAAGGGGGACAACAATACAAAGTATTTCCACCAAATGGCAAACTCTAGGAGGAGAAACAGCTTTATCTCCTCCATCAAGATCAAATGAGAAACTGTTGTGGATGAAGAAGAGATTAGAAGTAAAGTTGGGAGCTTCTATAGGTATTTATACATGAAAACATCTCGGGATAGGCCAAAGTTGGATGGGTTGACTTTTGATTCCATTTCTGAGGAGTCAAGAGTGGGGTTAAAGAAAGAGTTTAGTGAGGATCGAGGAAGTCAGAAGGGCCGTTTTCGGGATGTCAGGGGACAAAGCCTCAGGACCGGACGGGTTTATGATAGCTTTTTTTCAGGCCAGCTGGGACATCATAAAGTTAAATCTGATGAAAGTTTTTGAGGAACTCCACTTGACAAACTATCTGGATTATGGTAGCAATCAAATTAAACGTTCATCGCTTTGATTCCCAAGGTCCAAGGGGCGGAGTATTTATCAAATTTCAGGTCGATTAGCCTTCTCGGGAGCGTTTACAAGATTGTGTTAAAAAAAAACTTAACCAACCTGTAAAAACTTTCTGCGCACGATCTGATCGACCGGAGACAGATTTTTACACATAAATTGTAAGCAGTATATAACTTTTTAAGTATGGATTTGTTCTCTGGTCGATAGATCTGGGAGTTTGATCAATCGAAGACCAAAGTCAACATGTAAGAATAAAACTTGTACTTCGATCGATTGGGATTGGAATCCGATCAATCGAGCATAACAGAAATTGCCTTTATATTTATTCAATTATGTCCTTTTTTTCAAAACACAAACCAATAGTCAATGAGCACTTAGAGATTAAAAATATGAATTAAACCATCTACTTTCTAAGTCGTTTACTATCCTATAAGTGTGATTAAAGTGAAGCTTTAATTCTTCAGTTGTATCTTGATGATTTTTGGTGGCTTGAGTGATATATACAACGAACACTCACGCAACCCTACCAACACACTAAGGACTCTAACTCTCATTTTGTCAGACAAAATTTGCCAGCACAAAAATATGAATCATACAATCTCCCATGTTAGATGTTAAATGTGGTTACGCTCAAAAGTACGATCAAGGGAAGCGAATGGGTCCCACCAGGGGATGAGATCAAGGGTCGAGACAAGGGAAAGGAAGGGGAATTGGTGGAAATAGCATTTGGGGTTGGTTTGGGAAACCCCCACATTTTATAGACATACATCCTTGGTTTTGGGAAAATATATGCGCACCTCGAGGGATCTGGAAAATCAATGAAATTAGGCTAAATCAAATGTGAAACTTCATTCTGGAGGATCATGCACGATTCAAGAGCAACCAAGGTCATAAGTCTATGTAAAATAGGCATGTTTTACAGACATATGGCCCCAGATTGCATTTTTATGATCAAGTCAAGAGATACGATCAAATCAAGGGTGGAGAATGTTAACCGTCAGATTTGCTGATCAAGCATGATTCTCGAGGATAAAATCTCATCTTTGCTTCTTGATTATTCTATTTTTCTTTGTTGATGTGCGTGTGAATCTCAAGGATAATCAACGGCTACTTCCTAGATTTTTGCACCCACACACCTACCATACTCTTCTCAAACTCTTTTCTCATATGATCAACAAATGAGTGAGCATGACCATCTGATGTGGAATCGAACACAATATCGTCAACATAGATATGAGCAATCTCATACACCCCCCTTGACCACTTTAATGAACAAAGTCTTATCAACTTCTCATTTAGAAAATCCTAGATTCAATAAGAAAGTCGTCAACCTCTCATACCAAACTCGAGGAGCTTATTTCCAACCATAGAGATCTTTCTTGAGATGATAAACATGTGGGAGGTGTATATCCTCAAACCCTTGTTTCACATAGGCTTCTTCTTGTAGAATGTCATTCAAAAAGGCACTCTTCACGTTCATCTCAAAGTTTAAATTTCAGATGATAGGCTATGGCTAGAAGAATCTTCATAGAATCTAGCCTAGCAAAGAGGGCAAAGGTTTTATCGAAATTAATTCTTTCAATCTAAATATAACCTTGCTCCACCAACTAAGCCTTATTCTAGACAACATGCAGTACCATTTTTGTCCTATTTAATTTATTCTTCTATTCTACTTGGTATCTATCACATTCGTGTCCTTAAGCCCACCAGATACCACACATCATTACAAGATATAATCTCCCTCTTACTTAGGAGGAGGTTTAGCTATCGACTAAATAGTGGAAGAAAGTTTAGCATTAGCCACATCCTCTTCTAGCTTGGCATACTTCTCTACTCTTTCAAATAACTCGTCCATTCTAGTGGGCCTATTTTTGGTAAGAGGTTCATAAAAATGGGAAGTCACGAGTAATTGTTTCTTGTAAGCCAATATGGTTGATTAATCATCGCAATCTTCAACTAGCAGTAATTCATTCTTGAATCTCTTCTTATAGTCTTTAAGCCCTATGCCTCAAGTTGAAGAGGGAGTTTATGTCTTTGGCTTGCTTTCTATTGCAGGAGTACTAGGACTACACAACGAAGAGCTCTCCAAGATCAGCGCAGCTTCTGATCGACCTCTACGAGATCTTGTGGAAACATGTAAGGGTTGGCTTATGCAAACACAAAGGAAACATCCTATGCATGAGATGTTCCTCGTGTGCATGCATGGTCATAACTTTCTAATAGTTGAAGTAGTCTATAGGATTCGTAACTCCGTTAAAAGCAATGAACTCCGGGATTATGAACTTCTTGTTAACACCCTTCTCCATAATCTTCATAATAAAAGAAAATTTTAGTATTCCTTTGATACCTATTCTTGTTAGGTGATCAGATGTTCTGCTCTTATGACGGACCATGAGATTGGCGAACTTCTCATCTTTCTTTTTGATCCACTCGTCAAGAGCACTTTTTCTTTGCTAAATGTATATTGAAGAAAAAAGAAACTATACAAAGTGCACAAAGGCGAGGCACCCTAATCTACGACATCCCAACTAGGTTGGCACCTCATAGAATAGAGACCCCAAACCCAAGGCGGAGACAAAAAACAATCTATCAAACCTATGGTAAATAGCATGAGGATCCTTCATCTTGAAATGGAATGGAGGTCGCTCTACAAAAAACTCTGAAGATTCTTCAACTAAATGAGCGCCATGGTTAGCAAAAATGTCTGTGGAAAAGTTAGTTTCCTCCAAATCGTTGTAATAAAGCAATGGGTAGTAGATTTGATCGCTTTTTCCCATCGAGATCTTACTCACCAGGGGATCTTGCGTGTCCCTAAAGCAAAGGCAGCAGCCCTAGAGTCGGTTTCAATTCATATTTTTCTCCATCCCTGATTGACAGCCCATTCCACGCCTTAAACTACAGCCCTGCATTCCGCGATGTAGTTGGTAGTAACTCCTAGGCCTTTGCAAAGAGCTCCCCAGAAGGCTCCCCGGTGATCACGAAAAATAATACCTAAACCTCCTCTACCAGGGTTACCTTTGGCAGCCCCGTCACAATTCATTTTAATGTAATTGGGAAGAGGTGGCAGCCACACACATTCCCTGATTCTAGGGACTAGTCTAGGTTTGCAACCCACACCTAGCCTGGCAAGAGTAATAAGCTCCTGAGTGGAATTGAACATAGTGTTCCGGGAAATCTTACCGGCAGATATCCTTTATAGCACTCAACACTCTGTTTTCACGTGACTCCCAATCTGCTGTAGCTTCATCAAAAACACTCATTCCTCATTCTCCAAATGGTGTTAACCGTTTTTAGAATCGTTGCACACCAGAGGTCTTTCAATAGAGGGCTGAGATGTTTGCACCATGAGAATGCTTCCTTGAAGGAATCAAAACGCTTCTTAGTTTGAAACATATCTGCAATCCACGTCAACATCTGATTAGTCGCCTTGCAGCTCCACAAGATATGGTCCAGCTAGCGTTTCTTCCTGTGTGTGACACAGGTAACATCTAGAAGCCATGGGGAATCCCTTCCTTTTAAGGACTTGATCCGTTGCAGCACACCCATGAATAAGCTTCCAGCAATTGCCCGATTCTTTTGGATGATTAGAATTCCTCCACACCCAGGAGTTCCACCACACCTTAGATCCTTTGACTCTAATAGTGTCATAGCCCGATTTCATCGAGAAATTACCCGAAACACTTGGTTTCGAAACTCGTTGGTCCTTCGTGTGGGTGTTCGGGATTGGCATAGAGGTAATGCCAACTCGCTGCAATATAGTTCTAATGGCATGAGGGATCTTCCATCTACCGTTTGACATAATAGCAGAAAGCCTCGAGTGGCAATGCTTCAAGCTATTGTGATCAAACTCTATAATGTCCCGATTTGCTCCAGAACCTCCCTAGTTATCTCTCCAAAGATAAATAATATCACCATTTTCCACGAGCCATCCAAGGTTGATCTCCATGGTGTTCAAAGCCCATTTGATACTTGACCACATGGAAGATTTCTTATGATAATTTACCATATCTCCTGACTTCTTATTATAATTGGCTTTAAGGAATCTGCCTAGCTCATCTGATTCATGGAGGAAAGACCCATCCTACTTTCATCAAAAGAGCCAAGTTAATGTCTTTAAGCCAAAGCAAATTGAGACCACCTTCTTCGAAAGGCTTACAACACGTTTCCCACTTGACTGTCACCATCTTCCTCTGACAAGGATCCCCTGTCCAAATGAAGTTGCGTATGATTTTTTCACATTCCTTTTGAGGACTTGATCAGGTTGGTATCCTTGAAATAGAAGATTTCCTGATTGAATAAGGAAACGTTCCTCTTAGGCCCTGCTTGGTTCGCTACACTTGTGTGCATTTTGCACTGTAGTGCAAATGTAACGACTCACCTTGCAATCACTTACAATGCAAGTCACTTACAATTGTTTGGTTCATGCCTTTTAAATCGATACAAACGAAGTTTAGCTGATTGGTTGGCAGTGCATTGCAAAAGAAAGCAATGGATTATGTTATTTCTTGATGTCATAAAAAAAATGAACAATAAAATTATTATTGTTATCATGGTGTTTTTAATTTATTATTATTATTATTATTATTATTATTATTGTGGAGGGGAAAGCTTGAGGTTAGGCAGCCCCCGACCAACTATATCATAAAATAAAAATAAAAATAAAAATAAAAAATAAAAAATAATCACAGTTATTATTATTATTAATGTTTTTGGAAGAAAAACTGTTGAGCTAATACAATGCACCAACTTGCATCAGTATTTGGGCTGCACTTGCTTGCATCTATTTTGTTAAGGAGTTTGCAAGGGCTTGGAACCTACTTGCACGGCAGTTCATTTGCACGCCTCCAACCAATCACCTGCAATCCCAAAATTGTGGCAAGTGAGTGCATTGCACTCAATTTGCGGTGAACCAAGCAGGGCCTTAGGATCAACCCTCTCCTCCTTGAAGAAGCGTAGGGTCATCCTTTCCCTCAAGGAACTAGTTTTTAAATAAAGAGTAAAGACCAAGTCTTCCTGAATTGGAAACTCCCCCCCCCCCCCCCTCCATCGGAATCCTTCTAATGTTGAAATTGTACCCCAAAATGGATACTTACGTTGGGCAGACTTGTCTAGCTCATGGACTGGGTCCCTTTGAAATTTTGGAGTAACCATGGACACCCATGCAGAGCTGTTCATCAACCCTTCAACCATGTATTGTATCCTCTCTTGGTTGAATCAGCCCAACTGTGGTACTTTTTTCCATAGGTTAGAGTAAGCTTAGTTTGATCTGGTCCTCCCCTATTTTTATGACTCTGCATGACTTCTCCAGGTGTCCTATGATCCCACATCTGAAGAAAAAAAATTAGGCAATCTCTCATATTTGAAGTCAACCCATATGAGGACTACATTCAGTAACCAGGCCGAGGGATAAGTTACTTAGTAATGTCCATCATCGCCCAACCCGCATTCCACATGATCTACTTTGAGAACTCCTCCAACCTTCGCCCCGATAATCTCAGCTGTCTTTCACATAAGGCTTCCAGTGGAGCTCCATGACTAGAGCTAGAAAGGTGAGTTAGTAAATGTTACCTCTGAGATGGGCATGTTTGGGACCCTTTCCCTCACTACCAAGAAGAACCCCATGTGAGTCAAAAAAAAAAAAAAAAAGGGTTATCTTTTTTCAAATAAAACTGGGTAACTGTTTAAAAAAAATAGTGGCCATCATGACAAGGTCCAATTTTTTTGGTAAAAATTGTTTTCCAGAAATAATGCAAAATTTTCGTAAAAAATGTTTTTCAGAAATAATGCAGAGGGCCTGATTGGAGTTTTGTCTGAAGGTTGCACAGAGGCAGGCTGGTTCTCTTCAGGGACTTGTGCATATATTTTGCCTTCCTCGTTTTCAAAACTTTCCTCTAATTTCTCCAGGCGTCTAATCTTTCTGCCTGCTCACTCTATTATACGCCAGGCACGTCGTTTCCCATCTTTGGTTTGGTGGTCTTCATCTTTTACTCCCTGGTTATCTTCTTATTTGAAGGAAGCAAGGATTCAGGTCCCAACCCTGGATGGTTGATTTTTTTAGTTGGGTGTTTTTCCTTCTTGGTTTGCTGGCTCACGAAAAAACAAAAACATTTGCAGGATAACTTAAAATTCTCACCCTTGTCGTATACATGTCTCAAACAAGTGGACTGAAATTAAATATCAAATAGAACTGCAGAATGGCAATTTTGTTTTTCAACTCCAATATAATTTAGTAAGAAAGCAGTTAACAAGAACAACCTTTGTCTGGGTTCCATAATCCCTGTGGCAGACATCAAGGAGTCAGTCAGAGGGGGTTCAGAGTCTTCAGACCACAAAAAGATCCAAAGTTTTGCGGGGTCAGCAAGAGGTTTGACACTCTGGGGGAAGAATACATTATTAACATTCACAAGACTTAGAAATGAAAAGTATGTCAGCACACACTGGTGATGGAAACCAACCCAAGTCCAAGGTTTCCCTCCCAACTTTATGATGTTAGGTCTACGGTAATAGAGAGTTCCAGTGCCAACCCTCTCCGATACAAAATTTGCGTATCGCAGATAATCACACATCAAACTTCCATCAGTAACATGAATGGAAGATGATCAGCATGAATGGAAGATGATCAGCTTTTGTAGCACTACTACAAAGAGACACATTTAACTAAAAATCATGTTTGGACTATATACTTACCCAAAGTGGTTGTTCACCTGGTGAGTATTGCCCATATACTGGAGTTCATTTGAAGAAAATTGGTAGTCCAGTACACCAACCAGACCAACCTCATATGAAGGGCTAAAGTATAAGAAACACATTAACAACGCAGTTCTCCACAATGAGCAATTCCATGAAAATATAAGCAAATGAAGACACCTATAAAGAGCATTAGTTAAAAAAAGCTACAGCAAGTATTTAACCAAACACAAGGGGAGCATTATCTCATGGCCCGAATGCCAGAAGGAATTGTTCAAAACCAGACTACCTAAAGTAACCCCAAAAATAGTATACCGTCCTTACAAACACAAGCAGACAATAGGAGATGAAAATTGGGCAGCTGTGTACTTTTGCCCATTGACACTCAACAACAGTAACGAAGAAAAATTGAAGAAAAATTAAAGTTACTCTTCGCAACCTTACCATCTGTATCACCATCCCTTCATTGATAATTCATCTTGATTTGACCGACGACGATCAGACACCTTATAGCTTGTCCTCGAACTCAGAGAGCGGGGTCATCTGCTCCTTCAAGCCCTTCCTTTTCCGGATATCCGTCACCAGTTGGGCAGCCTGTGATCCAGGCTCCAACGGGTCAGAGGACATCATGTCCCAGTGATCAAAAACACACTGAGGGAATGCCTGCCCCGAGGTTGCAGCCCTGAGTGTACTCGAGAATCCAAACGACTCAATGACAGGAAGGTAGGCCTTGATGTTGTAAAGCGGTGTTCCCGGCCTCTGCATTTCCTCAAAGACATGACCACGCTTCTGGTTAAGAACACCATAGATACCACCAAGAGCCTGCTCGGGAGCCTGGATCTCAACCAGGTAGACAGGCTCCAAGAGCCTAGGCTTGGCAGTGAGCTGGGAAGCATAGATGACCCTTCTAGCTGTCGGGATAACCTGCCCACCTCCTCTGTGGATGGCATCAGCATGGAGAACCACGTCACAGACCTCAAAGCAAATGGCCCTCATGTTTTCTTCCGCCAGAGCACCTTCCTTTGATGCCCACTGGAATCCAGCCACAACTGAGTCTTTGATTTCGTTCAGGTACTGAACTCCCTTACACATATCAACGACCATGTTCGGGCCAGTAGTCTCAGGGCCAAAACACCAGATCTTCTTTGCGAGATCCTTGTCCCACCCAAACTCCTCAGACAAGATCTTGGCACGAACCTTGGGGTCGTCCCTTGGGCCAATACGCCCATCATCAATGGCCTCCGCAAGACCTTCCTCCATGGGTCGCGCTTCCATGTACAAACGGTTGTGCTTGTTGGGAGACTTGCTCATCACAGTCCGGCACGACTTCTCAAGCACAGTCTCACGGAAGGAGACAACTGGATCAGACTGTATAATTTCTGCCCCACCCATGAAATCTTCCTGCAAGTCCTTCAAGCAGATCTCGAGGTGGAGTTCTCCAGCACCTGCAATGATGTGCTCACCAGACTCCTCAATCATGCACACCACCATAGGATCCGACTTAGCCAGACGTTTAAGACCTTCAACAAGCTTGGGAAGGTCAGATGCAACCTTACACTGCACTGCAACTCGAACAACAGGTGAGACGGAGAATTTCATGGCTCGGATCGGATGGGCATCCACTTCCTTCTCATTCGTCAGGGTTGCATTCTTGGTGATGAATTGATCCAAACCAACCAGAGCAACTGTGTTCCCGCAGGGCACATCCTCAACCGATTCCTGCTTCTTCCCCATCCAAATGACAGTTCTTTGCACACTCTTAACATACAAGTCCTTCTTCTGGCCAGGGACGTAGTTTGGTCCCATGATTCTAACCTTCAAACCAGTTGAAACCTTTCCAGAGAATACACGACCAAAAGCAAAGAACCTGCCCTTGTCAGATGCAGGAATCATCTTTGAGACATAGAGCATAAGAGGCCCTTCGGGATCACAGTTCCTAATTGCATTGGCATAGACATCGTCAAGAGGACCCTCGTACAAGTTCTCAACACGGTATTTCTGAGCCTTGGCAGGAGATGGAAGGTGAAAGATCATCATTTCTAGTAGGGCACTGCTCGCCGGGAGCCAGGTCTGCATCACACGTTTCATCAAGGCCTTCCCAACCAAATCCTTCTCCTCAGACTTCATGGTGACACCAAGCTTCTGCAACATCGGCCACAGCTTGTCCTTCTGATCATTCATGCAAGTGTTGATAATCTGCTTGATTGGTTCATAACAGAACTGGACAAAACCTCGCTTGCAGGTGGCAGACCCAGTGCTCTTGCTGGTCCATTTCTTGGTCGCAGGGTCAAAATAGTTCTCACCCCAAAGCCTCTCCATCATCTTAGACTTATCAACACCAAACTTAGAAGCATACATCCTGGCGAAGTTGGTTAGGGTGAAAGCCCAACCATGCAAACCAGCAGAGAAGGCAACAGTTCCTTTCTCAGGGTAAACCTGTACATCTCCCAGGAGTGTATCTTCGTATGTGGCCATGATGACATTAGCATTCTCAATCACTCTTTGGAAGGTTTGGTACGCCTCCTCTCCATCAACTTGGAGCTCGAGGAAGCACCGGTCCATCTTGTTGACAGTCAAGACAGGCCTGATCCTTTCTCCAAGGGCTTGTCGCAGGACAGTTTCAGTTTGGACACAAACACCCTCAACACAGTCAACCACCACAAGTGCACCATCAGTGATACGGAGAGCAGCAGTGACCTCAGACGAGAAGTCAACATGCCCAGGGGAATCAATCAGGTTGATGAGATACTCGTTCCCTTGTCGTTCTCCCTTGTAGCTCTTTAAAGAAGCATCACTCATCTCGTAATAAAGAGAGATCCCAGTAGATTTGATCGTGATGCCACGCTCAGCTTCATCCTGGCGAGTATCTGTCATCCTGACATCTCCTGCGACTTCTTGAGCAATGATACCGGCCGCAGCCACAAGAGAATCGGTAAGTGTAGACTTCCCTGCCAGGTGTCAAAAGCATCAAGACCATGCACCAACTCATCCAAAAGACATAACATTGAAAACATTCTAGATAGACGTGTATGTGCAAGAAACTAAGAATGAATAGAAGATTTGCAAATGTAACTGTAACAAGATATACTTAAAATGAAA
This sequence comes from Euptelea pleiosperma, assembly GCA_035048495.1. NCBI lineage: Eukaryota > Viridiplantae > Streptophyta > Magnoliopsida > Ranunculales > Eupteleaceae > Euptelea > Euptelea pleiosperma. The sequence continues at coordinate 28,271,362 of CM068545.1, forward strand.
GAAAAATACCAGGAGTATTAGTATCAAGATGAGAGAACAAAACAAGCCATCCCCCAGTATCAAGATGAGAGATCAAAACAAGCCATCTCCCAGTATCAAGATGATAGAACAAAACAAGCCATGTCCCAGTATCAAGATGAGAGAGCAAACCAAGCCATCTCCCATTTATCAAATATACACGGGATACATGCAGGGGGGTTGGGACCCACCATAGGATGAGTGCCACCAAAGGCAATCCTCTAGGTAAAATATTGACCCGAGCAGAGGGTAGTAAACAATCCATTGTATAGACATTCTATTAAACTGTTCAACATACATTTTTCTAACCATCCAAGGGATATGATGGCTAAAATGTTAAGATCACACACAATCAGGTCCAGTTTTAAGTATGCAAGGACTCCTCTGTAGATCACCATCGAAGGGAAGGTACACAGAACCATGCATGTATCCCATATATATTGAACTCCAGAACATATTCTTTCTTCCTATCTTCCATCAAAATCCAAGTACTCCTTATATATTGAACCCCAAGCAGGATATATTCTTCCTATGCTCCGCCAAAATGCAAGTACTCCTGATGCATATACAGCAGTACTAAGAAAAACTACACAACTAATGCATAAATGCTCAGCCGACAAACAAAGGATCCTTCAGTTGGCAAAACGTTCGAAACTTCAAAAGCAAGCAAATTATGGATTTCATACCATGATCGACATGAGCAATCACGGACATATTACGAATGTTATGTTTCAGGTCCATAATCCTACGAAGCTCTTCTGCTGTAAACTTCACCTGTACACATCAAGTATTTATCACCATCTGAGGTTGAACGTAACGAAAATAAGAATGGAGTTAACAGAAAACATTGTACAATAATCATACCATCTTGACTCGTAAGCGTCAAACAGAACTTGGGATAGAAAAGTTGCTGCAATGTCAAAAGAAAAAACAACTCAGTTAATTCAAGGTTAAACTGACAAACGTGAAGGAAATAACAACTACAGAAGATTACTGCAGTTGAAATTGTTAAAAAAAAAAAAAGCCTTAACGGAATATAGTCCATGAAACCACTCACCCAATTCCACTTGACAACAATAAACAGAAGGAAGCAAATAAAAAGGATAAAAGTTTATAAGTCAGAGACGTCAAAATACAAACAAAATACATGTATTTCTGTCAATATTCTAAAGGAACATCATCCCAGTCATCAATAAATTAGTATCGTGCTCTATTGTTGAGCTCCTAACTTTGTAAAAACTTTTTATTGCTAAAAAATTTATGGCTGAGCTCCTAAAGTTACAAAAACTTTGTATTGCTGAAAACTTCATACTCCTTACCTTTACAAAAACTAAGTACCAATGTACCATATAATAGAAAATGATGCCACCAATAAGCTAACAAGCTGAGACATACCACTGAAGAAATATTGTTCAACATAGTTCATGGGAGTAAAAATACCAAAAAATTAGCAGACACGACTCATTACGACTAATAAGAGCAAAACTGTGAATACCACCGACATGATAAATCCTGATCTATCAGAAAAATGATAAATCCCAAACTACTAGAAGACTGAAGATATATGCAGCCAAGGAAATGTATTAGAGACCAAATTTATACCAAACCCAGGGGCAGGAGTATGGATGACAAAACTCAACTTAGGACAGCACTGCAACCATGCAGCCTCTCATCAATAAATAATCTTGATTCTATATATGTATCTGATACTTATATCAAAGGTTAAACACATAAGCAGGCAACTATGGTTTTTAAGGGAATCCTGGGAAACCAAACAAATGCACACTTGCATGTCTAGATTCTTTCGAAAACAATCCTTGAGCAACAAGATCATTTGTCTCATAAAACACGCAGCTTGAGAAGTGTTTCTAGGCTCAAGCTTTAAGTTTGCCTGAGACATCTTTCTAGCCTCAAGCCAAGGTTTGAAATTTCAGTTTCTGTAGCCATTTCGGTGAGGGCCGAACCGAAATTTAGGCTGAAATTTTGCCTAAATTTTCAAAATTTCGGGAAAAATCTGGAAAAAGCTTCAGATCTACAGGTTCAGATTGAGATTTTGAGAGATATTTCGATCTAAGTAACAGAATACAAGAATAAATATTTCCAGACTACAAAATCACGAAAACTCCACCGATAAGATCAAAAAAAAAAAAAACATAAAAAACGATGTACTTGCGAAAATCGATGCATACAAAAGATTGATCGTAAGCTAATCTAAGAGAGCAGTTCGCATGCCGATCGAAAGAGGGGTAGAGTTAAGGTTTTACCTGAGAAGAGCTAAGAGAAGAGAAGTAACCCTCTTGAGTCACGTATGAGGGTTGAAAAATATCCACTTGGCTTATCTTTCCTTTTAGGGTTATGGTCTGATTGGTAACCAGGATTAGGATGTGTAATTCCGGAATTACAAATCTGTTTGTTTGGGAGGATTCTTTTCCCAGAATTCATGTCCAAATCCTTGGTTTTTCAAGTAATTACAAGTTTAACTAGACATTTTATCAAGTAATACACTCGAAACCGTATGATACGAAATGACGTATTCCCAGCCAGTTAAAAACTATTATATTATGTTTCATCAAATTCAATAAAATATATTCAAGAGAAAAATCATCAAGAATAAAAAATATAAAAGGGTAATTCTATTTGCACTCCACAAATTCCATAAGCACCCCATTTGGGTGCTTCTTGGAGGAAAGTGCCTTTAGACGGTGACGGCATCCTCGTCCTCCTTCTTCTTCTTCTTCTTCTTTTTTTCTTTTCTGTTTTTTCACGGTGAGAGAGAGAGAGAGAGAGAGGGAGGGACGAAGGGGTGCTGGGTTTTTTTTTTTTTTTTTTTTTAGGTCTTAAGGGCATTTATAGCCAAAAAGCACTCCAAATGGGGTGCTTATGGAATTTGTGGGGGTGCAAATAGAATTTCCCAATATAAAAATATTATATATTATTTAATATATGAAAAATTTTCAAAACAAATTATATTTAAATATATTTTTTTAAAAAGAACCGTATTTCTTCAAAATTGTCAAAATGAACCTATGACACCAAACCATTTGGCGTCTACCCCCGAAACTCCTAAATGGCAAATTTTCCCTCCTAAGTGGAGACACCAAACAGTTTGGCATCTGGAACTCTAAGACGCCAAACGGTTCAACATCCTCTAGTTCGAGATGTCAAATCGTTAATTTGGTATCTCTTATTTAACCCACAAAAAATGCCCACCTCCCCTTTCCTCCTCGTCGGCATTAGAGGACCCCGTCGCAACGCTGGTGGGTTTCTTCCCCACCAAAGGCTCTCTTCCTCCCTCCTCAGTTTAGGTATGTCCTCCCTCCTCGTTCACCCCCTTTCTTTTGGTTGAATTAATTTACGGTTTGCACTTTTGTAGGTTTTCAATTGGAATTAATGCGAAAAAAATTTAGATGCTGAGGACTTTAGATGCAGTCGATGCTCTCATGGCTCTACATAAGTCATTATTTTGGGTCTACTAATAGCATGGATGTTTTAGCCCATCCCTTGGTTGATATACAACCGAAAATCAATTTGATTGATAATTTCTAGCCGACAGATTAAATACCCAAAAATATGCAAAAAAAAAAAAAACGCTACAATCCAACGACTAGAAATAATCATAAAAAGTGCTAAAACCAACTGCACTCTGAATTTTCTTAGGCTTTTTGGTCTTCTTGTGCACTTATTGTGATTCTCTTCTATATTGACTGAAGTGAGGTGAGCTCAATGCACTTCTTATGTATATATTTCCTCTTCTCTTAGAATTTTGATCTTTGGAATAGGTATTGTGTACAATAACTTGTTTTTAAATGGCAAATGCACATACCTTTCATGGTTGGGGATGCTTATGAATTTCTTTTAGGAGAATGTTGCGTGGTAGTGGTGAAAGCATCCCACTCCATGTGCTTTTTTGACGACATGCAATGGTCCAAAAATTATCATTCTTTTACCCCCAAAATAAGTTGCCATCTGTATGTGCAATATCCTCCCCTAGTTTCCTTTCACATAGAACATGGAACAACCGAAAAAACTGAAGAAAGAATACTGACTTAATTGGTGACATTCAGTCATCCTCATTGAACAGATTAGGATTTGAACTACATAATAAATCAAGCCTTGCTAAAATTTATATGGTGCATGCTTTTACATTTTCCTTCCAATAGGCATAGTTGGAGCCATTGAACAAGAGTGGTCTAGATATAGAGTTACCATCTTCTCTCATAGCTATATCAAGGGAATAGGATCACACTTAGGTAGTTAAACATTTTGCAAAAGTGTTTAGGCTTTGATACCAATTGAAGTTCCCTTAGGTAAATAGGTCTATTTCAAATTATCATAATTTGATTACTAATATGCATAGATATATATAAACAATCAACTTAAGAAGTAAAGAGAGATGGAGACAAACAATCCACAACACAAGATGTATAGTGGTTCGGTGTCGCAACACCTACATCCACTCTTTAAAAGCTCTAACGAGTTATCACCTTTTCAATTCAATATTTAAGCACTCTTACAATATTGAATAGGGTAAAGAACCCGGTCTCAATCGCAATCAATAATAACGGAGTACAATCGCAATCGAACTCCCGCTCAGTCAAGAACCTTTCTTGACTCGAGCAGGGTAATAAATATAAATAGATCAAACTAATATGGGGAGTGTTCTTAAAGAGAAAGCTCCATACAAACAAAGTTACCTCTCAACCGAGATTGACGAGGAACGTGTAGTTCGATATTGTTGAAGGGCACTACGCAAAACCGCTCCCTGGACCAATTACTTGATTCGCACTGCACTCGAAGATCGCAGAGCGCCAAAGCCAATCTCCCACAAAGCTAGCAAGGCAAGAACACCAGAACAAGTACAATGCAAAGAGTGCAAGAACAATTCTCTTGGAGATGAAGAACTCAAGAGAAGGTTGAGTGAATCGGTAAGTATAATGGGTAGGGGGAGGGGTATTTATGGTAGAATGGGTAGGGTAATGCACGCACGCGATTCGAGGATCTACTAGACCGGTCGTCCGGTCTGACAGATAGTCAGATCTATGGCTTCCCACCATGGGGGACCCTTATGATATGCTGGGGGCTTCTAAATATGTCCAAGTGGACTTCCTGGGATTTTTCCAATAAGTCCGCAATTCTTCAGTGGGACTCCAAAGATGTTTCAATCCACTGATGAATGTCAGCACTCCAAGTTAAAAGCAGTCACCTATCTAGGGTTTTGACTAAGAAAGAGTTGCCAGCATTTACATTATAAATTTCGTTTCATTTACTTAAGATATTTATAATGTAAATAAGGGATTACCCCTCAAATGAATCTAATAAAAATATTTCCAAGATCAAATTTTTAAAGATATAGAAAATGATTTTCCAGTTGAAGAACAAAATCAGGATTACGGTAGTCGGTTAACAAAGTTGACTTTCTAATGAAAATGCATTTTCCAAATCTGAAAGTATGATCATTTTCTTTATAAAATATCTATATAACACACAACGGTCGTCCCCCCCATAAGTAGCAGTTGGGATGTTCTCGCTTCACTCCTATTTGGATGGTTAGATTTGCTTCGTGAAAAAAAATTCGTTGGGTTTTTGGCGCTCATTTTTGGCACCTATTTTTCTAGTTGACAGATAAACTAATATCACTCATCTCTCACGTATTTGTCACCCTCTCACCAAACCCCTCTCTCAGTGAAGTGAGGAGTGAAGAAGAAGAGGAGGAACGCCGTCGTCACAACCTTCTCTACTCCTCTCACGTATGTCTTTTACTCTCTCATGTTTCCTCAAAGGGTTTGGGTTTTAGTTTTTAGGTTTTTTTTTCTTTTTCAACTCGATTTGGGGGTTTACGGAGCAAAAGGGGTTTGGATTTGAGTTTACAGAACAAAAGATTGATTTTTAAGGTTTTTTTTTCTTTTTCAACTCAGTTTGGGGGTTTACAGAGCACAACATTTTCTAGCGTACGTGGATCACATATACGAGGGGTCTTGATTTTCATAATCATCTTGATCAGGAATTTCTCTCAAAGGGTTTGGGTTTGGGTTTGGGTTTTTAGGGTTTTTTTCTTTTCTTTTTCAACTCAGTTTGGTGGTTTACAGAGCAAAAGGGGTTTGGATTTGGGTTTACAGAACAAAAGGGATGATTTTTAGGGTTTTTTTCTTTTTCAACTCGGTTTGGGGGTTTAAAGAGCACGACATTTTCTGGCATACGTGCGATCACATATACGAGGGGTCTTGATTTCATAATCATCTTGATCGGGAAATGGTAGTCATCCTTATTATTGTTGTTAGTTTTCTTCTCTTTTACTTTTTTCATAAAAAAAGAAAAGAAAAAATAAGTCATAGTCATCCTTACCAAACCAAAAATCAGCCTGATTAGTGAGTTTTAGGCATTGGATTGGACTTATTTTCATGGGTTGATCTCAACTGTGGGACTTTGAGCTGTATTTGAAGTAATTTTGATGTCTTCTCTCCTCAAAAGGTTTGGGTTTGGGTGATGAATTTTAGGGTTTTTTTTTCAACTCGGTTTGGGGGTTTACAGAACAAAGGGGGTTTGGATTTTAATTTTTAGGTTTTTTTTTTCTTTTTCAACTTGGTTTAGGGGTTTGGATTTGTAGTTGTCTACTATCTTTGGTGTTATTAGAGGCCTTCAAAGTCGTGCCCTTTCTCTGCCATTTTTGGTGTTAGTCTTGCTATTTCTATTTGCTGCTTTGTAGTGGTCCGTGATTCATGGATGTTTATGCTCTCCTATTGTTCTTTTTGAAATTTACTCATAATTCCTAAGCCGCATGGGTGGGTATGCTAAGTTCTGCTATTATTCTATTTGTTGTCAATCATAGCTTATCTTTTAAAATGAGCTGATTTTAGAATGGGCTAGATTTTAAATACTTCTTAGCTTTTTGAATGAGCTGATGTGGAAGATTTCTTTTGGATTTTGATTTGTTCTCCTCTCCTTCTATGTAATTGTTTTCCACTTGGAAAAGATGCTGAATCTAATTGCTAAACATAACCAATCTGGGTTAGCTTTTGGGTTCAGAAGCTCCTTCTGTGTAATTGCTTTTCTGACTGCTAAAGATAACCAATCTGGCTACTAAATCTGGCAGTTAAAGATAACCAATCTGGGAAATGTATAGTTGTCTTAGGAAAAATCGATTGCTGCCTATAAATGTCCATCAATGTTTTCTTGAATGAAATAGTTTTCGTCTTCTAATGTGTGTATGGACTAAATTTTTGTCTTCAACATCTGTTGCATGGGAAAATCTAGCTTCATGCCTTTTGGTTGCACTTGAATCCTTAGTAAAAAATCAGCATGAGAATGATTTTAGTATGGACTAATTTTGTCTTCTCAATATATGTTGCATGAGAAAAAGTGCCCGACAAAGCCACTAATATGGACTAAAAATCTGGGGCCAAAAATCAACATGAGAATGATTTTAGTATGGACTAAATTTTTGTCTTCCCAACATCTGTTGCATGGGAAAGTGCCCGACAAAGTCACTGAAATGGACTAAAAATCTGGATTCATGCCTTTTGGTAGCACATGAATCCTTAGGCCAAAAAATCAGCATGAGAATGATACTTTTTTCTAGAGCTTTAACAAGAATTAAATGGTAGAACCATTCAATGGTAGAACCATCTTGATTTTTTGTTTGTTATCCTCTTTCTCTCTCACTCCTCTTTCTCTCTCACTCCTCTCTTCAAGAGCATTGGGAATAGTCAGTTTGGCTTTGTGGTGAGTTACATGTTCTAATCCTATTGGCTTACTCACACTCCACTCGCATTTCACCAACACGGAAAAAATAAAGCTTGATTTGGATTGTCTCTTGTTGTGTTTACTATGAGTTTTAACTTTAGCACTATAATCAGTAGACTGGAAACTCTCGTTTCTCCAATTACTTTCCTTTATGGTCCCTTCTATACTCATCATGTTTATGTTGTGAAATGGAAGCCTGTATATACTGTTTATCCTGAAAGCCTACTTATGTTAGGGGAGACCAAGGGGACTGAAAGTAGGGTTTTTCCGCGTCGTTGGTTACGGAAACCCTATTCTCAACACATTTGTAATTTGATCCGAATTTTAATCCTGTAAAATATAGAGATATTGTATAGGGATTCGTGTCGGATGTCGATCCGCACTCGGGGTTAGTTTGAGCAATTCAAGAACATAAAATGACGAATTCTTGCGAGAAAAATAGAGGGGTGAGAGTGGTGGATAAGTGAGTTCAAAACATGCTTGATTTTTGAGTGAGAAGGACTATAACCACATCAGAAAATGATAAAAGAATTACTCAGCAATAAACTGCATTTATCAAATTCAAATATCAGATTACAATGCTTTGAATAATAATAAAAAAAAAACTATTGAATAAAGTTATCTAAAAAGCATTAAATAGAGAGAGAAGTGTAGAGAGAGAAGATAAGAGGTAGAGAGAGAAAGAGGAAAACAAAGGAGGAGAGAGAAAGTAATCAACTAGGAACTTACCCTACAGTGGACCACCTGTCATGCGATTTCCTTGGACAATCATGGAAGGGATGATAATGATCACCCTGTGGAGATGATGAAGATCAGGGATGATGGTGAGGTGGGCGGAGCAGCTGAGTTGCGAGTCGCTATGATTAGCGCACCACAAGCAGTGATCTTGCTAGAGACGAAGGTGGAGCCTGGGCTGCTAGTCGACACCCATTGCCCTTGCCTAGGGGAGAGCGGCCATTGGAGATAAGAGATGATCTTGCAGGCTGGTAGTGATGGAGCTGCTAGTGGCAACAACGTGGTGGCAATGTTGTTGTGGAAGAAGGTGGACAAAAGGAGAGGTCGCAACCTCCAACAGGTGGTGCAATGGCTTGAAGGTATGAGGCACATCAGCAGCATCAAGAGCAAGGCGAAGCACTAGAGAGGATCGCCGGGTGTGCAGCATCAAGAGCAAGGCGAAGCACTAGAGAGGATCGCCGGGTGTGCTGCAGCGGTAGTGAGAATGGAGATGATGGAATGGAAGGAGCGGTGCTGTTTTTGCTGTGGGAGGATAAGGGAAATATGGGAGAGGCGGTGATGGTTTTTTCTGCAAAAGAAACTGTTTGTGGGAGAGAAGGCGGTGGCTGTGGAGAGAGTTGAAGAGCTCGCCGGAGAAGACGAACCAGTCCGGCGAGCTGGTGTGAAAGGAATTGAAAATCTGCAACTCCTCTGATGATGGAGTTGCAGATGGTGTAGGGATGATGATGGCGGAGCGGTGGAGTCAAAATCGTGGAGGAGAAGTGAAAGAACAGCAACGTGGTTGCTGGTTGGTTGTGGAGGCCGGAGTTGCAGCAGCAACTCCGGTATGAACGTGAAAAGAAGAAGAAGAAAACGCAGCAGAAGACGAAGAGGAACAAGAAGAAAACGACGAGGAAGAAAAAGAAAACGAAGAGGAAGAAGAAGAATATGAGGAGAGGGGGAGGAAGACCTTGATGGCCGGAGTTGCTGCCTGCAACTCCGGCGAAGATGAGGAGGAAGAAGAAGAAAAAAAAAATTAAGAAGAAGGGAAGATGGGGCCAGAAGGAGAAGAGATCTGTGCGGGATTGATAGGGGGAGAGAATGGAAGAGAAAGGGGTCCACTAATTGTGGAATCTCCCCAATTAGTGGACCCCCCATTTAATTAAAATTATTTTTGAAATTCGCGGGGTCCACTAACTGGTCAGTCAGCGGGTCGATGAAGATGGGCCCGGCTATTGGCCCTCATGGGTTGATGATGTCCATCATCTCACAGAATGATGTGACAGACAGTCTGATGGCGATCGGATGGATGGTGACTTGATTGGGACTCAGATTGGTAGATCGACGGATCTAGAGAGATCCAACTGTCCGATTGAAGATCCAACGGTCCGATGGAAGATCCAACGGTCAGAAAGCTAAGGGAGATGAGATAGAGCTGATAGGCAGGAGTTCTGGGGTTAGGTCAGTAGATTCGAGGATCGAGAGATGAAGAGAGAGAGAGAATAAGGAGAGATGAGAGAAAAAGTATCAAAAAAAATGGAAAAAAGCACTGGCGGAGGGTCTGGAACCCTGTTCTTCACTGTGACCATCCTCACGCTTCTCCAGTAGAGTCGACTATCATTCTTTGCTGACTCATGTGGCTTTAAACGCTTTGGTCCGTCTCTTGGTCATTGGCTCTCCGGCTCTCTTCGTTCTTTGGGCCGACTTTTTGGTCATCTTATTCAGCCCATATTTGGCCCATATCTTCTAGTCATATCATGTGGGCTCTTTAAGCTTTGATAATGGGCTTTCATGATCGATTTGGGCCCACAAGTCTCGAGAATCGTCCCATCGGGGTTTCCTGCGACAGAAGAGGCACGTAATGAGACTTTATCAGAACGGCTTAATATCTAGACTTCCGAAAATGTGTTTAATGCATGCAAATATACCATTTCGTCCAGAAAAGTGTGTTCTACGCAACAGAAGAGACTCTTACGTAGAAAAGTAGGTAAATAGAGTATTTTACGTAGGAGAATGCAATAACGCTAAAAGGATAATTGCTTAAAATAAGCACTTTTGAGCGAATATCAGGGACTGAGAGAGTCATTCACTTTTGTATGCATCAAAGATATAATTTATATAATAAATTCTTATATTGTGAAAATTTTATGGTCTGCTAGGATGTTATTCAGAAATATATACTTTGTTAGGGGAGACCCAGGAAAGTGAGTCATTCCCCTTGGTATACATCAAAGATATAATTTTGCATAAAATCTTTTTGGATTGATTTGCATCAAACATGGGGTTTGTTCGAATCGCTCTGTTTTGATTTTTTTAACTGTTGGTGCTTTGCCTTTAATGCTTCTCACTCTTGGCTGTTTGCAAGTGTGTGGAGAGAATTTGATCACTTTAATTGAAACTCAATAAGGTATTTCACATACTGTTTTGTGTTTTCATTCTCTTGATGTTTCATGCATTCATTAGCATCATAATTTCATTTTCTCCATTGTGTTAGTTTGCTTCTAAAGATAACATTCAATTATTTAAATGGCTTTTTGGATGTTTATGATTTTATCAAAAATAGGGTTGTTCAAGTAGTTGGAGCATCATTCAATAGTCTTAAACAAATCTGATGTGTTTGTCACTAAGAAGTAAGAACTGTTCAAACTTCTTTGAGTAAAGTAGTTGAATGAGATCTTTTAAGATTGGTTGAATTTGATTTGTTGGGTCTATTTTTTGTTGAAAGTGGATTCTTTGGTTATGATATTCAAATTTTTTTCCTTCACTATATGCCCTGCTCTATGACAGAAATGACAAAGAAATCATTTGCCAATGTAAAGAAATTTTGCTCTTTTATTCGGTTTTTTTTCACATCTACTATTTTGTTTTTCATCTGAAATTACCTTTTTGATGAAAACTTTGGTCTATGGCATGTTTTTGTCTGATTTCTGATTTTTATGTATCTTCTGTCTATATATCTTCATGTTTTTTTTATTTGTTTGGGTTGCTCTTTGCTACCTTTTTTAGAAGTTCTGTTAATCTTCTTCTCATGTAGATGCCAATAAACCCTTGGTTATGAAGATGATGTTAATATTGTGAAGATGGTAGCATGTATATCCCACTCTTATGGTTTTTCTTCTTTATTGTTGATTAATGTGTAATATTGTAAAGATGGTACATTATTGCTGAATGTGTAGAGTCCCTTCTCACAGTCCAAGGCATCCCTGTCACGCCCCAAATCTGACACAGATCTCAAGGTGTGAGCGGTTCACCTAATGGTCTTCTAATCTATACAATCACTACAGGGTTATAATGATAACTCCAGATGCTGGTAAGCAGCGGAAATAGGGTCTCAAGTGTTATATACAGTTATATATTTCTATTTTCTAAAAATAATTACAATGATAATGCGATAAAAGGTACTCTAATCATGAGAATTCATAATTTATAAACGATAATGATCTCAGTAGTGATAATTTATACAATAAATGAGTATCTGATATTATATATATATATATATATATTCCTTTTGCTATCAAAGCATTGAAGTTGTTGAATCATGTCTAATTATGACAAAAAAGCATAATGGTGACAAAATGACTCAACAACAACTAAAACATGAAAAAAATCAACAACTCAATATGTAAATGAAAATTTCAGAAAGTTATTTACCATGAACTAAAGAAATTTCTTCAAATAGATCATCTAGCAAAACCATATTTCAAAAGTTTGTGAAAGAAAACACAATTTGGAGATGAAATCCTTCAAAATCTAAACCACCTACCTCCATCACAGCAAGGAATCCCTTCTTCCTTTCAATCTTCGACAGAAAAATCGGTATCCACTTGAAGTCCTCTTTGCACTCTTCAAATATGTGAGTTTGGCAGCGAAAATTTACAATTTCTCCTTCAATCAGTCCTCTGTTCTTCTCTCTACTGGTTATACTCTCTCTCTCCCTAGTTCTCTCCTTCATTTCTCCCATTAGCTTTCTTCTTCAGCAAGCTACGAAGGTAAGGTCTTTGTTAAATTCTATTCATTTTCTTTTTATTTTATTTATATAATAATAGCTATTAATTAATAAGGGTGAAATTGTTACAAGTGAATTCAAAACCTGAGGTTCTTTGTGTTTCACACATGGCAAACAACAAGGTCAATGCATATACGGTGAGGAGATCTCGTATCTTTAATCTTCATTACTATTAATGGATCAATTTAGTTTGTAGGTTCACAAGAGGTGTGGAAATATTCAGGGGTTAGTGGGCTCGAATGAGTGTGCCACATGGCTTTTTTGTATGGGTGGGCGTTTCGAACTTTGCTCCATTTTCCCTCTTCAAAGTGACTCGAAAGTGGCATTAGTGCCAGTATAATGAGGTTTTGGTCTGTAGGTTCACAAGGGGTAGGGAAATATTCAGGGGTCAATGGACTCGAATGAGTGTGCCACATGGTTTTTTTTGGATTTTTATGCATTGTCGATGAGGCTAGGAATCATAAATATTGAAATATGAGATGTGCCTCAACTAAAAGATGCAACTGAATGATTTTTATGCTTTTATTGACTGATCCAGGTGTGAAACATTGAAACAAATAGTGCCCAAAATTCATTTTTGCATATAGAAAAATTTGTTTTTGATAAGATACATGTAGAAGAATTTGTCAGAATCTAAAACAAGATCAACCAAACTTAGCATTTTTATCTCCTTAAAGGGAATTCTTAGTATATATATAAACTCAATATATACTCTAGCTTACATCCATTTATGCATGGACTTCTGATATTCGCTCAAAAGTACTTATTTTAAGCAATTATCCTTCTACCATTGTCACACTCTTCTACGTAAAACTATATTTTTTATCAACATTTCTACGTCAGAGTTTCTCTCATTCCGTAGAATACGCTTTTCTGGTTAAAATGGTATATTCGCATGCATTCATACGCAGTTATTTGATCCACATGCGAAGTCATTCTCATTACGCGATTTTTCTATCGCAGGAGCACTAATTAGGCAACTTTGATGGCATGCAGGCCCACAATCAACTTCCAGAATCTATGATCAAAACTCAAGAGCCAACAAGCTGGGGATGAGAAGATATAGGCCAAAAACGAGAAGAACCGGATAGTCGACAGAATCGAGAGACAAGCCCTCAAAGAAGAGACTAAGGAGATTAAAGCTTATAAACTAACACAAGGCGAGTGCTTGCTCAGTTGGTGAAGTATGCAGAAGACCAAGTCTAAGACAAGGGTTCAAGACCCTCTGCTAGCATTTTCTCTTTAATTTTATAATACTTTCTCTCTCCTCTCTCTAGATCTTCATCATCTCTCTACTTTTCGATCTCAACCATCCGATACTCCCTCCCTTCACAATCACTGTCCTACGGCCTATCCTGTCTGAGCTTCACCATATGACCCACTTGATCATCACCATCTAATTCGACCGTCCGATTACCCATCACTCCATTGTAGAACCCATTAGGCTCATTATTCCATGTTCAACCATGTGGGCCAAATATATGGGCCCATCACCAACGACCCGTAACCTAGCCATTTTAGTGAAGAATGTTGCTAAAATAGGATGCAATAGACGGCTAGGATGGAGGATGTCTAAGGACATTTTCACCCTTATATGGTAGGCTTCACCACGTTTTCAAATGAAATTAGAAACCTTGGGTTTCTAATATAGGAACCATGGGTTCCTATAAAAGAAAAAGAGGATATTTCATTGCAGCCCTCCTCTACGTTTTTACCCTAATTCCATACTCTCCACCTCCCAAAAATCTTCTCCTTCCCATTTTTTTCATAAGCAATCCACATCTCTTGCGCCATCTCTCACAGCCGTTTTTCACCCCTGCACAACCATCGGCCAGCCACCATTGAAGCCGACAGCAAAGCCCAAGCCGTCATCTTCAAACTCCACCACATCCTTCAACCAACACAACGGTCAGCAAGAAAAGCTTCCATCTCGCCTTCACTAGCCCCTCTAGCCACTGTTTCCACTATCTCTTAGCCCTAGCCGCTCCACTTGATTGAAAGAGGAAGAACCAGTCACCATTGCAATCGATCCTCCAACAAAGGTGAGATCCTTCATCTTTTCTCTCCAAATCTTCTTAGTTTTAACTATTTTCTTTCACTAGCTTCTCTCTCAAGATTAGTACACCCCTCTAAAATCTCTTTCTCTCTCTCATTGCTTTTTAGTTAGACTAGTTAATTTTTGCATTAAATTAGTGAATGTATTACATTTGATTTAATAAAGTTGATTTGTTTGTGTTCATTTCTTGGAATTATTTTAATGAGTTCTTATCCGTTATTTTATTAGTTTTAAAAAGTCTCTATAAAATCGAAAAAGAACATTTAAAAAAAAAAAAAAAAAAGTCATTTTATGTTCTTTACTGCACGTTCCCTAATCCCGAGTGCGGATCGACATCCGACAAGAATCCCTATACTAGAATCTCTGAATTTTGCAGAAAATCTCGGATAAATTATAAATCATGTTGATTCTAAGGTTTCCATAACCAACGACGCGGAAAAAACCTACTACCAACTTCTCACCTATTAAGAGCTATACAACTTTCATATGATTTTTTAAGTATGCACTTGATATGTTTTCCTTAAATAAGTGAAGTTGCGAGTCTATTTTTTTCATTTTTTTTTTTACTTGGACATCCTACGTGTACATTCACCAACCTCAAGCATTGGATCAATCTCTCAACAGCAGCTACTTCTTACAAAGCCTCCACAGCAGCAAGCAGAGACATATCTCTGTGTTGTAAAGTACAATAAATTGTTTAATGCTTAGATAACGTAGAAAATAATGTTTGGAGCAATAATAATGTTTATTTGCAGACGCTTTGTCAGAGAGTGCCATCGGCATGTGTAATAACTAGCACATGGAATGGTTATAATGCCATGTAGGAGAAGCATCTGGCCATTTAGCTCTTATTTATTAGAAGGAACTTTTAAGAATGAAGTAGTCGATTCATTATGTAACCCTACGATCACCATGACAGGCTTTCTGAATTTGCATACATGTACATCCAGAATTTTTACCTGGAACGTATAATGTTTCTCCTTGAAGGAAGATGATTCCTACATAATTGCACAAAGGTATGTTTTGCAATCTAGGAAATAATTTATATCTTCAGGAAACCTGTCTCCTTAAATGATACCTTATGATTGTAGGATTCTTCTTCCAGTTAACTTGATAATGTATTAATACATAAAATCTATAATGTTATTATTTTAAAAGTATCTATGAAGTTTATGACATCACATTGGACTTCTACAATGTTGTGTGATAGTGCCTACTTCATAATGAATGATTATCAACAAATTACAAAATTCTAAATTTCACTCAGGCCAATAATATAGTTTTAGTGGTTTACTATGCCATGCATTTTGATTGTTCATTTCTCTTGCTATTTATCTCACATAGTTCTTGAGATAAATGATTTGTCTCAATAAACAAATAAGTAATTTTTCATGCGTCTGGACTTTATTTGAAACTACATATATTATCTAATCAGAAGATAAGGGTATCTCATTTAAAAATGACAGAAGAAAATATTAAAATCTTTCAAAAAGCCTTACGGGCTTTAATGTTCTAAATAATTGTAGCTCTCAAAAAATTAACAAATTAAGAATATTGAAAGACTAAGGTGGGGTCATGTCCCAACAAAAAATGGGTTTTTGACCGTTGGGTTTTCATGAGCAGTGTTTGGAGCAGGGTTTCAGGGTTTTGTTTTTTTTAGAGGTTCAATACATGATGTTGTACTTTGTGTGAACATGGGTTAGACGGATCTAAGTTTCCAAAGTAGTGCTATTGCAGTGTTGCAGGAGGCAGCCGATTAGTTTTTTTTTTTTTTAAACTCTATTGGTTTTTTTTATTAGGTTAACACTAATTTTATATTTAATGTTTTATTCATTCATGCAAATAGGACATAAGTTTCCCTTGCATGAAAATTAGATTTTTGTCTTTTCAGAGGTTGAAAATGGATTTTAGTCCCAAAGGCACCCGAATTTATTTGGGAACGCTTTATCGGGGAGTGTCATTGGCATGGGTAATAACTAGTCAATACTAAAACACCAAAGTTCGGTAAAATATGTTAAGCTTAAAAGCATATTTGGTCAAAACAAAGATAAGCTTTTCAACATTTATTGGCCTTCCAAACTTAGTCAAATTCACAAATTACTGCATACTCAAGTTATAGTCTAACAGGACCCGAATGAGAGAGATAGGGAATACTTATCAAAGGACCTTACCAAATACCATGGAGTTCTTCCTCAAATCTTTAAATTTGGATCTTCAACAGATCTTGGATAGTCTTCAACAAGCACTATCTTCAGAGATCTCCAAGACAAGTACTTAATCGATTACATTCATGGAATTGACAATACAAAGGATATAAATTTTTTTTTTTTATAAAAGATGTCTTTAGAGATCTCTATTACAAAAATAATTTTATTTTTTTCTTCTTTTATAAAAGAAGCTTATGATTATTTTTGTAAAAACATGTTCAGCTTTATGACAAATGTATTGGACATGGGAGAGATCCTTTGGACACTCTCAAATAATACTTAAGACAAATAAAAGACAAAAGTGTGAAATAAATGAATTTTAAAATTTAAAATTCTAGAAAAATTTTAGGGAATTAAATAGATGGAGATCAAATAAAGATTTTCAAATATGACTCTTGACTGTGGGAACCCATCTTCTTGGTCAAATATGCATAACTAATAGATAAAAAATAAGAAATTTAAATTTAAAACAAGAGACAATTAAAAAAATAGTTATTGTTTGGAGTTCAATTAGAGATCTCCATATTGAAAATCATAAAAAGCTCTCCCATTGGGAAAAAATGTAAGTAGAGAAAATTTATGCAAACTTTTAAGAACTTAAAGAGGCTTTAAGAGCTTTCCCACAAAGAAAACAAAACGTCTCATTTTCTTGGCTCAACCTTGTCACTCTCTAAAGAGAGTATTTCTTCTCTCAAATCACACATTTTGTGAAATTGTTTGGAGACTCACAGGCTCGAAGCATTGAAAGATCAAGGTAGGTACTCCACCTATTGGATGATTGTTATGCATTTCTTTATATGATTTAGGTTTATATTTTATTTTGAAGAATAACATGCTATGCTTATTTGATTCACATGTTCTTTCCCTATTGTTGATTTTGAAATTTTTATATATATGAGTCGTTGATTCTTATGATGATTAAGATACCATGATGTAGTTGAGGTTGGAGCATTATAGTAACCCATATCTCTACATCTTCCCTTCTAAACCTACTACCAGTGTCCTTAAATTAGGGGGGGCATCGAGTTAGAAACTAATCATCTTTAAGGGCTTCCATGGTTTGGCTTTTACTATTGAAAAACTACGACATTATGGCACTGGATTTCTAATTGTTGTGGGACATGTCTTTGCCATTAAAGAAGATCCCGACTAAGAAGAGTAGATACACTTGACGGGGGTTGCCAACATCAAGTTGTCATCACGCGCTGACCTTGATGTGGACTTGGATGCAAGTACAATGTGCCCGGCTATTGGTGTAGAAGATCATAAAGCTATGTACCAAGAATGCAAGCAAGCAACTCTTAATGGCTTTTTTAGATTTAAGTTCTACTATTAATCAATGAGTGTACTACATTTTCAAGCACTTAATAATGCAGCTTACATACTAGTATTTTTCCCAAAGATCTCTCTTCCATCTCCATGCTCGGGTGATTCCTTCTTGTCAACCATGGGTTTGTTGGTGGCTGGGTAACAAGATCTAATAAAAATAATAATAATTTTTTACATCCCATATTACTACTGCTTCTCATTCATATCACCCAAATTTTATTTGGTGCTTTTCTAAAAAAATATAAATATTAATTTTTTTATTTATTTACTTTTTATTAATAATATTTTCTCAATCTTCAAATGAAAATATGTGTATTATGTTATCCATATGCGCGTGATCAATCAATAACCAACTGCTTCTCTCTCGGATAGGATCTTGAGATCCAAAAGTTAATAAATTTAATGAAAAATTATTTCTTCTCTCTCTCTCTCTCTCTCTCTCTCATAATGAGATTCTGCTAAAGAAACCATAGAAGGACCCTATTACAAAATAAACATATCCATGAACGCAACCTCTCAAAAAATTTCATTGTTTTAGGTCAAAATGAATTCGGACAATAATAATTAAAAAAAATAAAAGTAAAGAATCCAAAGGAATGCTGATCCAATTATAGAGACCATTAAGAGAGGGAATACAATACTTAAGGTTGCTTGTGGGGTCTCAAAGATGAGGTTTCTTTGCGTGAAGTAAGATTCTAAATTGTGTGGTTTATTCATTTTAATGGGTATTTATTGACTAAGAATAATTCACTGATTTTAGCTTAGTTTTAAGAAATTAGAAGACTTACATGATAATTTATTTATTTTTGTACTTTATTTATTTGGTTAATAATATAGTAGTTAGTCTTATTTCTAGCCATTTGATCTATAACCTTTGGTTCTTTTTAGAAAATTTTATTGTTGTCATATTATTTATTTATTTTATCATTTATTATTCATATTTTTGTATGTTTCTAATAAAAAACATTGAGTATTTTTTTTTAAATTTATAAGAAGTGTGTTTGGCTTTTGATGAGTAATAAATATTTACTTTTTGTTTTGTTTACATATAAATTTTGATTATGTTGAAAATATGATTTTCTTACGTGCCAATTTTTTTTTCTTATTTAAAACTTTATTTTTATTGTGTCTATACTAAGCACGGGCCATTAATTACTAATATATGTGTGTGTGTGTGTGTGTGTGTGTGTGTGTGTGTGTGTGTGTGCACATTCGTTCGAATTATTTCTAAAGTCTAATTGATCTAAAGTTTGTGAGTAGATGGCTCTATTTCTACGATTAAATATATAAATTTTTTTGATCGATCTAACATCCAGATCATAAAATGCTAATTTGATCATATTCTTTTCGAGGTCTGATCGACCTGATTTTTTGCAAGCATATGGCTCTATGTCTCTGATTAACATACTATATTTTCAAATCGATCAGACGGCCAGATCTAAAAATACGAATTTATATATATACCCTTCTAAAGTCAGATTGACTTGAAAATTTTTGGGCAAATTTCTCTATGTTTGGGATTTGATATTATACTAAAATATCATATTGATTTGATGTCTTTGTCTATCTTGATAAATGAATCTTGATTTAGTGTTCCAAATAGAAAAATAAATCTTGATTTAGTGTTCAAATAGAAGCTATGTCCTAAACAGGTGTAGAGAAAAAGACCCTCGTGGGTTATGAATCTGTGTTAGCGTGTCATTCATATTTATCATTGATTTATATTTGAACATTGAAAAATAATTACTTGATTATACATCTATTTAATTTCTTCTTGATATCTAATGTATGTTTAATTTAACAAAATTTTGTTATTATTGTTTATGCATAATTATATGCTTAACTTATAAGAAATGTTGTATTTTACTATTGATCTTCATTGTCCACGGCCCTTTATGCTACAAAATTGTAAATGTAAAATGATCAAAATCACTTAGAGAACGATTCTCAATGGAACAATGGGGACTATTTAGAGGACATCACTCAATGAGGCAAGGAGCATCATGAGATGGAACAAGGAAATGAACAAACATTGTTTAAATATTTTTACTTTAATATAATTATTAATGATGTAATTGGACCATTTACGATTTAAAGTCTTTTGTTGGATCTTTTATAGAAATAAATTAAATATTTGAGTACTATTGATTATATTTAATATCAAATGTGGTTAGACAGCGAGATATTATATTTACTCTTAATTATTATCACACGTAGGTCTTGGATAAATGGGTTGACCCACGTGCATTCAAATCGGATCATGAAAACCAGATTTTGGGGTGTGACAATTTTTATATATACAGTTGGCATGTATTGCTCTTAAAGAGAAAAAAAGCATTATATGGTGTATTATTCTTAATAATGTAATTTTTATTTAAATTATCTAACCATTAATTTATTCTTCAATACATTTTTATTAATATATTTTAATCTTATTTATAAAGATATGAGTACACGAACATTTGTCTATTATTTTGAGGCCTATACTTAATCCAAAAACATATAATTTTTACGATTCATTAGATGGACGATGGATAATAAAGTATACAATAGTGATCATGTTCGTAATGTACCGTTATATTATCAAGAGCTATACATATTAATTTTAAACAACGTAAGTAAATTTTTAGTGGTAATTTATTATTAATTCAAAATTCTTAATCTGAATTATGTATACATAATTTTTCATTTGTTCAAAATTCTGAATTTTCAAGTTATTTAGACTTCATATTATCTTGTATCGGATGATGCTCTACTAATTACGGATGACACAAGAGACTAGTCTTCATCGAGCTTGTGTCATAAATTTAGACATCATTAAGTTTCATCCGATAAATCAATGTATGCGATAGTTTGGCTTGCAGTAAGATATTCTAGTTCTCCCCTTATGTTGACTAAGAGTAGGTAAAAAGACTAAGTTTGATATGTCACGAGGGATATCAAATTGAATGAATAGGTTTGAGAAGTTTAGTGTACTCGATGAATTGTGCACTAACTTATATAGTAAACTGCAACAACATAATTGTTTGAAATGATTATTATTAATAATGTCATTAATTATTTTTCTCATTTTTTACTTTGTATTATAATTATGTAAGAAGGTGAAAATTTTCAACAATGGTATGATTGTCCCTTATTTGTATTAAGGTGAACATTCAGTATCAGGAGCTAAGATATACGTCAAAGAAATACTTGGAGGGCTTGCTTGAAGGTATAGGGTGGCAAATGAAGATAAGGTCAATCACAGTGCTATGAGTATTTTTCTTAGATTTCATAATTTAACATATCTATCCTAATATTTTGTTTCTTTACAGGCGACATATTAATCAAATGTGATCACAAATCTGCATCTTGAGCCTCCTGTTAGTGATCGCATTATAGTCTCTATTGAGAGATTGAGACAGGATCTACGCCATGATTTTTTTCCCCAGTAAGTAGATCCTCCTCCTCAGGTCCCTTTTCTAGTTGTACAATAGTTCCCGCCCCATCGTCGTCCTCATCAAAAGCAACAAGGTAATCTAGATGAGTGAGATGATATGGTCGTGGATGATGATCAACAAAGTGATGAATAACAAGTAGAATGTGACGATCAATAAAGTGATGTTTAATATTATACGACTCCTCATCAATCGACATGTGGTGTAGGGTCATCTTCTAGCATATATCATCCATTGACACCTTCGTCTATTATACATCCATTCCATGCACCGATAGAACTATAGGCTCCAAATGTTGAGCAAAGATATCCATAGAGAGAAAGATCAGTTATAGGGGCATTAGAGTTATTAAGGGATGTGGAGAGTAAGGAAGGTAGGATATGTAAACATTAGCATATTTGTGAGGACTATTTCTTTGATTGTTCATATTATTGCTTCATGTTTATTCTTCATCATCAGCTTTTATCATCATTTTCTACGCTTGTTCACTTTGCTTATTTCATATACACTTTCTTAGGATATTTGTGAGGACTATTTCTTTACTTGTTCATATTATATCTTCATGTTTATTCATCATCATCAGCTTTTATCATCATTTTCTGCGCTTGTTCACTTTGCTTGTTCCATATACACATTCTTAAGTTTCAACTACAGACATGTAAGAAATGGAAGGAAAATCCTGATTGATTATCTCTAGCAATTAGATTCAATGGCTAGAAATCATCAATCAAGTTGAATATTTTGAGTATTAAATTCAACGGCTAGAAATCATCAATCAAGTTGATTTTTGGTGTGTATATCTGTCAAGGTTGGGCTAAACATCCATATGGTCCATGGGCCCAAAAACATGCGCTACATAAGACCATGTAAGGTGACTGATTGATTGGATTATAATGTGGCTAGTTAAAAAAAATACCCAAATGGAATAACAAACTCATCCTCAGCAACGTACTCCATGCATCTTAACATTTAATTTGACTAAAGAAAAAATATTTTTTTTAATAAATAAATGTGTTTGTATTGATAAAAATGGAGGAAACCATCTCTGTGTACAATTGCCCAAGTTATAAAAATTCCTTTAAAATAGTAATATTCACTTGTAAGATCAAATTTGTTATACGAGACTTCTACACTATATTCGTGTTTCATGGCATTTTATAATCTCTATTGGATTATAAAATTAGTTATCAACTAAACGTCCTTTTATTTTGTTCTTTATCCAATTAATAGTTGCTTGAGTATGATCCACTAAATCACTCTTACCCAAGCATGTGTGGCTATTGTTAAAAGTTATAATGCTAAAAATATCATTATTGACAATTCTTTTAACATATACACGCTATGGGCAATTTGCATCATCATATGTAACTATAACTTTTCTCAATTATTTTTCACATATTTTAATGAAAAATTATCTTTTATTGTAAATTTAGAATTGAATGCCTAAATTGAACTACATTAACATAAACTTTTTTAATATATATATATATATATATATATATAACACTCACATCTTCATCAGTTAATGATGAATAATATCTTCATAATATTTTTTTGTAAGCCCCAGCTTCTTCAAATTCCCCAAAGGTCGTTCCCATTGTTGTCCTTAGATACAAAGAATCCTAAGTGTAATCCAATAATGGTTCTCGGACTTCACGGTTGTGATTGGTTCACAAGAAGTTGCTTTTGCCTAAAAACCCACTTCCAGTGTCGCCGACAAGAGGAGAGGAGAGATGGAGCTTGGATTTGGTTTGGCTAGTTATCCCAAAAAATGCCAAAATTAAGAACACGTCATTTTTCTGTTGGTTCATTAGGAAAAGTGGGCCCCACGGAAAACTAACTTCCCAAATCCCTGAAAATTGAGAACACATCATTTTTCTGTTGGTTCATTAGGAAAAGTGGGCCCCACGAAAAACTAACTTCCAAAATCCCTGAAAATAAGATAAAGCGACTTCCTTCTTAAAAAGAGAGAAATCAATTTTTCAATGGACTCTTTCGCTGCTTCTCATGTTTACTCATCTCTCTAAAAACCCAAACCCCAATAACTCTCTCTCTCTCTCTCCTCTATTTCTTGCTGGCAAAGCTACCTCCAATATGTTGATCATCACTGTTCTTACCATTATCATCTCTCTCTCTCTCTCTCTCTCTCTCTCTCTCCATCTATTTTTTTTTTCTCCAATGTCAACCAAGCAGTGAGAAAAACAATTCAAAGAAGTAAATTTCTCTTAACTGACAATTCTAAAAAGAAAACCCATTTCTAGGGAGACATACTTCTTGTGAACCTTTAGTTGTATAAGACTAGTAGGTGGCCCGTGCCCACGGCACTCTCCGACAAAGTGTTTGCTAAAATTGGGTGTGACTGGCTTAGATCCACCATCCATTTGGGGTGATATGATCTCGGCCATCCTTTGTGAAGCCGATAAGAGGGGGGATAAATGACTTCTCTGTTTTGTTATATAGATGTATAGTGGGTGGCCCGTGCCCTCAACACTCCCCTACAAATCATTTCCCAAAATTGGATGTGAGTGGTTGAGATCCATAGTCCCTTTGGGGTATAAGATCTCGGGCATCCTTTGTGAAGCCAATAAGAAGGGTATAAGTGGGGAGACAATTTCCCCGTTAAATTAATCCAAACGTCTAAATTTTATTTTATGTAAGGGCTGATATGGGCTTGGATATATGAAGCCTAAAAGAGGGGGAGACAACCGCTGTGTTTTGTTATATAGATACCTAGAGGTTTAGTTTCGTAAGTAATGTGCTTAGCATGTATTTGCTTGGTTGTCATTCATCATGTCGTTTCCCTCTTTTGTTCCTTCTTTTGAAATTTCATAAGATTGATATGTAATTATGAACACATTGGAGATCACTGAACGTTGCCGACCCTTTTGTGGACCCACAGACCAAAATTTAGCCCGATTGGTGATTTCTAGCTGTTGAATTTGAGTCTTTTCATGGGTTCATTTTTAGCCATAGAATTCTAGCATTATTTTGGGATACACAAATCCAACGGCTAGAAATAACCAATCACGCTGATTTTTGGTGGTGGCAAGCTAGGATTTAACAAGCAGCTCCATGGTTAAAGAGCTTCAATCCTACCTCTACCTTACGTATGTGCATCCAATGCCATTGGAGTGTGCCACATGGACTGCAGAGGCAATGCCACAGCTTCTTCCCATCCTCTCCCACTGAGAGAATTCCTTGGCCATCTTTCCTATTTGCTAACTTTGAACTTCATGGGAGCACTCCATACTTCAGCATCTTCAACAATACAATACAAGCCACGTGGCACACTCTTAGTGAATGCTGACTGTATGGATGTTCGGCCAGTCCCTCGGTGGACCTGCAAACCAAAAATCAGCCTGATTAGTGATTTACAACCTTTGGATCTTTGCACTCAAATAATGCTCAAATTCCTACGGTTAAAATCAACCCATGAAAATAACTTCAATCCAACTCTTAGAAACCACTGATCATGTTTATATTTGGTGTGTAGGTCCACCTTGTGATTTGCCAAACATCCATACGGTCAGCGTATTATTCACACTTTAAGATTATACGAATAAAGCACGTATTATTCACATTTAATACTCGAAGTTTGCATTTTTAAAACATAAAAACATATTAAATGGTTGCATAAAATGAAAAAAAAAGGTAAAATTCAGGATTTTTTTAAGGGTAATGAATATAACATTTCACCAATGACTGGATATTTTTTATCCCAAAACCAAATTAAACTCGTACTTTTCCCGTTACAAATCTTTGCCATATACCGAACTGCTAACTATGGCCCAGACTGGACCAGCTGGTTGAACCAAAAAACTGGTGAACTGTCCCTAAAAAGGGCAGCATCAACCCGGCCTTCATTTTTCAGTTAGCGTTTTAACGGTATGTAACATAACAGGGGATGTCCAAATCCGTTATAATGGCCATTTTTTAAACCATGGTGAAAGCAGTCAGCATATTATAAAATATTAGAGTTATATAGTGTTTTATGCATTTTATTTATACAACAGAAAATAGTTTCAATTAATTTTAAATAAAAATATTATTCATAATTAATATCATAAAAAATAAAATGTAATTGTTTATAAGCCTGGAATATATCCATCATTTATGGGCATGTACTTAGGGTGAAAAAAACGCCCGTTGTTTCTGTTATCTTCCGTTACTTTCCCGTTGTAAATTTTACTGAAAATTTGAATTTTACATCTGTTTTTTCCCCTTTTCCAGTTTTTGGTCCTGTGCTTAACAATCTGTTATAATGGAAAAACGGTAGCGCCCACAATCCATTGTACCGTTATAGCAGCACCTTTTAAACCTTGGTTTTAACATTTTCTGAAGTATCATTGCATGTTTGCTTCCTCTTTGCAATAATTCCCTAAACTTTCCCACATTTTCTTAAACAACTGTTTATTTCTCTGTAAATTTGTATTGAAATTGTCAAAATTTGCCATAATTCATTAATGTTTACGAATTGTTTCAATTATTTGTATTGATTTATTGAATTAATAGGCAATTTTTTGTAAATTTTACATTACATTGAGATTTCAGTTTGACCGGTAATTTCGCTGAAATATTCCAATTTTTAACACCATGCTAAAAACAAAGTACTAGTCATTATAGAAGTTTACCTGACTAGGCCAAAATTATTGGAGTAACTGCTGAGATCTTAAAATAGGAACAATCTGAGTATCTGACCACTATTGATCCCCTTGAAAAATCATGACTTCTGGAGACAGCCGAAAACATGAGTATATGATACAACAGAAGAACCTATAGTGTGGAAAGATGCACAGAAAAATGTCCAAAATTTGACGGAACTCCACATAAAAGCAAGGCAAATGTGTGTGTGTGTGTGTTGTGGTGGGAATGCAAACAGGTGGAAAATGAAACCCAACATCTGCATCATTTTTGACTTCTGCATGATAGAGGGTACCGCACACAAAAGGCATTTCTGAAACTAAAGCTGAAGTTTGGTTTTAGTTGCCTAAGATTCTATCGGACATAGAAGGAACATGCTGCTTCCAGATATTGCCTAAATGTGATTCTGTGATATGCCCATTGTCAAGTTCATGGCAGACCTTCTTCGGCCCATCGTAATGGATAATTTTCCTCTCTTCGTTGTTTATAAATGAGGTTGAATCCCTGACCATCCAAGTAGTAGAAAGTTTGTGATATCTGCTGTAGAGTGCCAGCACAATTGCTGGGTTAGTTTGAGTTTTCCTGAAAGTGAATAGATAAGAAGTGAGCAACAAAGTTGAATTCACAACTATAAAGATCAGACGAAATCCAAAGATAAGACTTAGACCGGTACTTTTCTTTTGAGTGAAAGAGTTGGATGAGCATGAGAACAAAAAGGTAGACTTGATATAATTTTCAGGTATTTTGTAAGTGTCAAACATCACAGCCATCCCTCTGAAGTGTTCACAGTGGTGACCATTCCGTCAAATTTGATATGCATACAGCATCTGTCTATTTCCATATAGAAAGATCTTGTCCTATTCAGAAAAACAGGGAATTTCCCATATTTCACCCTGCCATACATGTAGCTCACATGCAGCAGGGTTGTTAGTCACCATTTAGTGGCTCCACCTTGAAGCACCAAGAGCGAAGCAACCAACCACATGAAATAACTAGTTGATCATTGGGATTCCTTTGGGAAATTGAAAAACTTCTATCGGGATTATGATCATCCATTCGGTTGATTGCTGACATCTTTTTTTTCTCTGGGTAGATATAAATGTGCATTGAAGATCAAAGATAGAACAAACGCACGCAACAAGGAAATTGGTCTACAAATAAAGGACCACAAAACAAAAAATCAAAACAAAACAAAATGGAAACTAACTACAGGTAGATCCACACCCACCGAATGGTGCTTCTTGAACCCACCAATGTACAGCTCAGGGGTAGGGAATATGGGTTCCCATGTCAAGAAATCACCAGGTTTCTGCATTGTTTTCTTAGTGGTTATACAGAAAGAGGTCTTTTAGAAACTAATAAGCATAGTAACTAGGGTACGTGCTTTGGTGTTCGCAACAAGGAGTGACATCAAGAGGCCATGTCAATTCAAACATAATAAAGAAGCAAAACACAGTATGTTATTCTTACAATAGTAGTAATACTAATAATAACTAAGAGAGATTAAGAAATCAAATAAAATATTTTCGAATGAACAAGATTGGTTAGCTTATTTAGGTTTGCATCCTTTCGTGTTTCTGAATTTTCTTCAGTGCCTTCCCAAATGAAATTAAGCACTTATATTTATTTAACTTCATCTATGTTTCTTTTTTTTTTAATTATTTGGTGCATTGTATTTAAGTAATGCACATAAATATGCTTGTAAATGTACATGGCGTGCATATATAAATATATACATCTGTGCATGTGTTTGTAAGAACTGAAAACAACTGAAAATTAAAATTGTCCTCAAAAACATGTAGGCGTGTCCCTGCAAACACAACAATGTTTTGAAAAATGGATTGTCCATTTTACATTGACAAGATAGCTAACATAAAATATTTTGCAGGAAAACTTCTGCAAGTACAATTACAAGGCTGATCAAGAATGAGTTTTTGTGTGAGTCTGATGTACAGCAAAAGTGTATATAAACCATTTATGCCTGCAACCAGAGAGCTTGAGTGTATATATAACACACAGATCTGGACTTTCCAATCAGTTAGATCGCTCCTTTAGTGCGATCTTTTGTTTATGACCATTGATAGGACAGTCTCGGTGGGAGGGCAACCAAACCTGATTGTGGTAGTGATGGTCTGTACACACTTATGTCATCTACAAGGTTCACACTCTAGCTTACCATGTATAATGACCATAAAAGTTGCCCTAACAACAGCCTATTAATATCTGAGATATGAATTAATATGCTTAAAGATAGACCAGCTTGACAGTTAACAAATGGCAATAAAACCATTTTATTTAAAAGAAGCTCTGAAATTGGAGAAAGGGAGAATGTCAAACCTTTCATTCCCGATATTCAGAACTTTATTCCACCATAGAATGGCTTCCACAAGATCTATTCCCAATTTCCTTGCATCAATTAAAAGCACATTAAGGTCAGGCACACAAGCAGTTCTCTCATAAGGCTTCCCAGATACCCAAGGCTTTGAAGCTGATCTTTGAATAGCATCTAAAACATCAAACTTAACATAGGCGTTCAAGCTTTTAGTGCAGTCCTCAGCAGTTGCAATACCATAAGTGCTAAAATCAACTCCAAATAGTTCTTCAATTCTTCCCTGTTTGTATACAGAATAAAAAAAATTGGTTTAGTGAAATATCAATGCATCTAATGACCTGGATCCCATCTAGGAAATCTCCTAGACCCAGAATTGCCCTTGTATGCTGCTCTACCATCCAAATAGATGACTCTATCGATATTCTGATCTAGAAAAAAGTTCATGTATCCGATGGTTGAGATTTGTCCAATCAAGTTGAACTTTGGGCTATGGCCAATCCAAGAGATGGGATACCAATTGAATGGTCTGGTCCCTTTTACTCTGAAGCATGTGGATTGCATCTATTCTAAATTATCAAATCTAGCCTCAAATTTCATGCCACATGATACTTATGTTTGATAAATCCAGGAAACATTTTCTGGACCATAAACCAAATTGCAGTAAAAAGAGACATTAATAAGATCTAATAGGAACCCAAAAAATAAAAGCAACTAAACATATAGAGTGAGGAAACCAACCTTGACAATCGTATCTGGTGACACATATATGAACCTGCTCAAAGATGGATGGGAGCTCGGGATGAGGAAAGGTGCTATTTCATGAAGACGGGGCCCAGCATATCCTCCCCCAGACACAACAGTCTTCAAATTTTGTTTAACTTCCTTTTGCCTATATTTGGGAGACAGAGGAAGTATATCAACAAAGAAAGTTAAATGGGTTTTTGTGTGGATGAACCATGTTAATGGATTGTTAGGCACAATATCCATTAATGTGGAAATCAGTTCATTATTTTCTGCAATGGCCGGGCATATTTTTGAAAATCAAATGCAGTTTAATAAAAAAGGAGCCGATTTCAGAGCTTTGGAAGAAAAATGTGAAACTTGTTTCTTTTTTCATGATTCTAATTATTTCCAGATAAAAAAAAGGCTCCTCCTGGCCAATACAGAGACTCTAAAGAATTCACGTGTAGGTATTAAATAGGCTATACGTTACCCAAGAATTTCTAGGTTTGAATGTGGAAATAACACTTTCAGCTTAAAATAGGATATCTTCTCTTCGTGCCCTTCAGGTATGAAGAAATGAAAATAGACACGGTCCGGATATCTGAAATCAAAAGCAAAGAGGATGAGTTGAATAAACATTAAAATGACACAAAGAACCATTTTAACAACTGTGACAACTGACAAGAAGTGCAGTTCCAAAAAAAAAAAGTATGTCTTACATAAAACATGGGAGGAGTGGATCAGAAGGCAACTAAGAGACTTTGACAGTTCAAGACTACTCAAATCAGAGTACAGAACAGGAGGCTGTCCTCCCTATTTGTGCAGAGCACATGATGCACATGTGAGGGCCACCGGGGCAGTCCACCACTATTTGGGTCCCATCTTAGGCCATAATTAAACAATGCATCTATCTAATTATTTTGCAAAATTTGGGAAAGATATCATGGGTAATCCAAATAATGTTACCAACAGGATGATAAAAAATAATTCAAACCAAATGATATCTGTTCCAGGAGATCTCCCAGGTGGGACCTGTCGAAGAGTGGATCCCATGTCCAGTGCAGACATGCTTTGTGTACCTCACAAATATTGCAGGACTGCTTCTACCTGTCCTCCTCTACTTGATTGAATGTTCCTCTTAATAGTCTAACCAACAGGTTATGTATGATGTTTCACAAGGCTCGAACAACCAAGCAAGGTAAACATACATGTGAATAAATTGAAGGCTTCATCTTTCAAGTGCTCAAAACACTTCACCATCACAACGAAAGGTATTCTAAGCCCCACCACTCCATTCTTCCTCTTCCTCTTCCTCTATAAGTTGGTTGAAACTCCATTTGAACAATAATAATAGATTTGGCAGTTATTCATTTTGAAAATGAATATGAAACTGGAGAGCTATCTCTGGAGTGTTTCAAGTCCAAAACAGTATGTATATTACAACTCCTAAAATTAATGAAATGCAACAGACCTTGAACTTGATAGAGTGGAGTTGGCAAGAACCGCAAGCACTTGAAGATCCAAACAGTCCATCCAAGAAACAACATGTATCATTTCATCCTCCCCACCATGAGTTGAGATGAGATTGGAATTTCTCCTGCTAATATCCCAGAGCTGCTAGACTGTAAACAAAATTTTGTCAGACTCAAACCAAACTTTTCATAAGAACCCAAAAACAGGATATCAATACATTAATATTACCAGAAAAAAAAACATGAAAACTGATAGTGAGATTTAATAGCACATAAACTGTTAACATAGAGACAATAATTTCATTAGGGAAAACCAGAGCCTAAGTCTTATATTCAACTAGTGGGTGGCACATGCATTTGCACTTGATTACAAACTTTCCTAAAGTATTATAACCCAACTAAGGTACACTGAGTTTGGCGCACATTTTCTTGACGCTGTAATTCGATCACATCATTCATGCTACGAAATTTTTGGGATTATAACTCAAGAAATCAAGTTAAATCAAATAAATTCTAAGTACCTATTTTAAATCAATAATTTCCAAGTAATAATTATTGTGAATTGTGATTATCAGCTTATGTTATTTTTCGTATGAGGATGCATGGAAAAGTCCTGGTACAATCATACTTTATAGTAAATCGGGTCTATCACATGCAGTTGGTAGAATGGATATCCTTATCAATCCAGATTGTCTAATCAATGGGTCCCATTTATACAACTTATCAGACTAAATCTCAGCACAATTATATGATCCTAAACATACGACCATTTCTATTTTTTTGGACGACCAAAAATAACAGGTGCAGTAGTATAGAAAAGAAAGTCTACATTTTGAACGATTAAGATCATCCAATCAAGCTGTTTTTCGTCTAAGAGGTGTCCTACTACTCCTATATGAGGCCCGCCAATTCTACGGTCCCGATTTGATTGACAAGAACAAGCACAATTTGTACAGTATATATTACACAACCAATACTATTATAAGCATGATAGAAATTTTTATAGATTTTTCCATATTTCACTCTAACCTTAATCAAAACCCTAGCTTTCTAATACAGATTCTCAGAGTTCCCAAAATTTCTAACTATCTGTGTGATTGTGACGGTAAATCAAACATCAGGGCAGCAATTCAGATCAGTTTTGCCAATTTTTTTTATTTGGCAAATTTCGAAACCAAAGGAAACCCTAACTTCAATTGGTAATACTTTTTTGCAACTCACCTTCATAAGCAATGAAAAAAAAGCACTCAAGTTCTCGAATTCGAATTTGATGGAGAGCAAGAGAACTTACAGAGGAGGAATTGAAGGGAAGCCAACCCCCGAGTGGATTGGAAGGATCTCGGAGATGAGTGGGAGGCAATAACTGCAAGAATCCGAAGAAGACGATGAAACAGAAAGCCAGAAACTGAGCAAGAGGCCATGGTTTCGGAGGAGGATCGATGTCGATGTCTGGACCAGGAAGAGGAGAAGAAGTGATATGATCAGAAGTTGTTGCAGAGTGAAGGGACCTTCTCTGAATCCCACCTCCACCTCCAGCTCTGGAGGAGAACAAAGAGGAAGACATTATTGACCAAGTCTTCTCGTCTCCTCCTCTTCTGTTCTCTCCTAGTATGTTGACTCTGTTCGGTCACCGGATGGCAGGTTTGTTTCTAACAAGAAATTTCATTTTAGAGTGAAATTTCCGTCGCAACGGGTTGTAACTGAAACCGATCAACCCACAATACGAGCCACGTGGCATACTATTAGAGGGTACTGACCGTATGGATGTTTGGCCAGTCCTTCGGTGAACCTGGAAACCAAAAATCAGACGGATCAGTGATTTCTAAGTGTTGGATTGAAGATATTTTCATGGGTTGATTACTGTAGGAATTTGAGCATCACTGAGCGTTATTTGGGTTTCATCGCTTGGTGTTTTCTTTTCAAGTGAGGGAGAGTTGATGTAGTTCACCCTGATTGGTAATCTCAAACCATTAGATTTTAGTACTTTTTAAGGGGTGATTCTAGCCGTTGGATTCAACCATTTTTTGGGTACTTAAAACAATGGATAAAAATCGTCAAACAAGCTGATTTTTGGTATGGGGGTGGGCTAAACATCCATACAGACAGTGGGCCATGACGGCTGTGGTGAGTCATGGAGTAAACCTTCGCTCACACAACGCAGTGAGCGAAGCCGATCACAGCACACAACACAAGCCACGTGGTACACTCTTAGTGGGAGCTGACCGTATGGATGTTTGTCCAATCACTAGGTGGACCTACAAACCAAAAATAAAACCTGATCAGTGATTTATAAGCATTGGATTGAAGTTATTTTCATGGGTTGATTTTAACCGTAGGAATTTGAGCATTATTGAGCCTTATTTGGGTACAAAGATCCAAAGGTTGTAAATCACTAATCAGGCTAATTTTTGGTTTGGAGGTCCACCGAGGGACTAGCCAAACATCCATATGGTCAGCGCCCACTAAGAGTGTCCCACGTGGCTTGTATTGTGGCTCGTGAGTCATGACATTCGCTAGCGTCAGGTCTTCTTGTGTGCCTCACCCTAACCCCCAATATCTCACAAATGCTCTTATTTTTGCTTCTTTTCATTTCTTCAATATATTTTAATAGTGTTCAAGTTTTTTAGCTGATTTTTAGAGTTAGTGCATTATATCTAACTGCATTTGTGGCAACCATGGTTATAAACCCAAGTTATGCACCCCATATTAAATTGTTTAATTCCATCAGGCTGAACCAAGGTTTAAATGGGCCGTTATAAAGGTATAACGGACTGGGGGCGTTGCCGTTTTTTTCAATATAACGGATTGTAACGCACAAGGCAAAAACAGAAAAAATAACAGAGAACGGAAAATAATGGGAAAAAATGGTGTTAATATTCAATTTGATTTATAAATTTTCAACGGAAATAATGTGCATTTGTTTTCCAATTTGTTTCAAAAACTAACGGATTCAGACCTACCCGGTTACGTTACGCACCGTTAAAATGCCCAGAAAATAACAGCCATTTTAACGAAAATAGTGGCATTTTTTTCTGTTATAACAAAAATAACAGCCATTTTAACAAAAATAGCAGGTGCTTTTTTTCCAGTGTTCTCTGTTATTTTCATTTTTACCCGAGTGTTTTTTTCGTTATAATGGCGGTAATAACGGAAAAACTGTAACGCCCCCAGACCGTTGTACCGTTATAACGGTCACTTTTAAACCTTGGTGCAAATAACACCACCCTATTTTAGGCCTACAATGTCATTCAAATGAACCCAAAACCTTTTGAGACTAAGCCCAGAATCTGATGTAAGCCCATGGACAAGCATGATGTAATTATTTTAAGGATCTTTAAAAGGATTTAGAATGTGACCAGTTTCAAAAGGGAATTTATCGGTTTAACAGCACCTATATAACAAAACAGGGAAGTTGTCTCCCCCTCTTATAGCCTTCATATATCCAAGGGCCCATATCAACCCTTACATAAAATAAAATTTAGACGGTTGGATTAATTTAACAGGGAAATTGTCTCCCCACTTATACCCCTCTTATCGGCTTCACAAAGGATGGCTGAGATCTTATCCCCCAAATGGACTATGGATCTCAACCACTCACACTCGATTTTGGAAAATGCTTTGTAGGGGAGTGCCGAGGGCACAGACCACCCACTATACATTTATATAACAAAACAGAGAAGTCACTTATCCCCCCTCTTATTGGCTTCAGAAAGGATGGCAGAGATCTTATCACCCCAAATGGATGGTGGATCTAAGCCACTCACACCTGATTTTGGCAAACGCTTTGTCGGAGAGTGCCGTGGGCACAGGCCACCTACTAGTCTATATAACAAGTGACAGTGGTTGTCTCCCCATTTACACCCCCTTTTATAGGCTTCAATAAAGAAGGGTCGAAATCTTATCCCACAACTGGACAGTGGATCTCAGCCACTCACACCTAATTTTGGCAAACGCTTTGTCGGTGAGTGCCGTGGGCACAGGTCACCCACTAGTTCGTTACAGTACATGGATGGTCGTTGACAAGTTTTAAAGATACCAAATGACAAAATTGTTGTGTAAGCTCTCAAGTGTCACATGATGCTTTCTAATTAATCTTTGATAAATATGTGATTTTAATGAATTGGGCTCCTCTGGCCCAGCCCGATGAAATTTTAGGCCCGACTGAAATGGTCTCAGACTACGGCTACATTTACAGGTCTAATGGGCTGCTCTTGGGCTTCATATAAGGCCCATTTAAAATGGCCTAGCTTGTTATATCTATTAATGGGCCGAGTTTGAGCTTAAATCATTGGGCCCCAAACCCAGCCCATTAATACCCTTATTGATAAACATACACGAACATGACCTGTTGAGGGTTAAAACGTAGTGGAATTTTTTTTCCTAAAAGATTTGACACCATATGGAAGAAAATTTTTTCCAGAAAACTTTCAATATTGTAACCAAATAACAGAAAATATCTTTTTCAGACCAAGTTTTAATAAAATAAATTTTAATTTTGAAAAGTTTTCTTCTTGAAAACTACGTCTCACGACCCATATTGTTGTTTTGAACACAAAGGACAGGCCATATATCGTTCTTGGTGTTATCTTTTCCCCCCTTTTTTCGCCTTTTTTATATGTTTTGTGGTTAAATTTGACACCATTCTTGCCTGTTAGCCCGTCTTGTAGCCTAGATCTGATTGTTTTCCATATCAAAAGGTTCACGGGCATACCGAGGTTCAAAGGAGGCCGTTTTAACGGTTTAACGGACTGGCAATTTGCCACATAGTAGAATCTTTAGGGCCCACTGGTCCCCTGAATGTTTAGCCCACACCTTGGTGGACCAGCACAGCAAAAATCAGTGTGATTAGTGATTCTTAGCCATTGGATATGAGCACTTTTTCATCATGGGCTTGGAACCAACTCATAGGCTGGTTCATAAAGCCCATTATGAAAAAGTGTTCAAATCATACGGCTAGAAATCACCAATCACGCTGCTTTTTGGTGTGTAGGTTCATCATAGGGTGGACCCAACATTCAGAGGGCAAGTAGGCCCGAACGAGTCTGCTACGTTGCAATTTGAGGGACTTTGATACAGAAGTCTGCATCAAACAACAGCCCCACACATACGTACAATTCACCGGATAACAACGGTTGATGAGCACCCACCTCCATCAACTTGAGTGTGAGAGTATATCAAGGCATGCTTTGTATGTGTAATGTGCTCCTCTCTCTCTCTCTCTCTCTTGGTTGGATGGTTAAAGGATGAAGAACGTCTATTTGATACTAAAGAAGTGTAAGAGTTTGTCAAGGCAATTGGTTAGATCTTCATCTTACAGTAGCCTCAGGTCAAGTCTACCAGAGAAGACGATGAGCAACGCAAGGCGGCATTCTTCGGATGGTCGAGGAGGCGATATATGATCAATTCGAAGCACTTGAGTCATCCATGGTTGAATGCTCTCATCGAGAGGTCTAAACAGAATCTTGGGGGGGACATCAATCTCTGTGAAATGTGAGGTCGTTATCTTCGATCACCTCCTGTGGATGCTTGAGAATGCTGATCCCAACCTCACTTCTGAATCCTTGGAGGAATTAGCCGAGCTCTACGCATACTAAACCGCTTTGTCAACTATTTAACGCAGAAGATTAATCGATTCATGTTACATCGCGCTCATTTGTTGCATCTCTTGTATCGAGACAATTCGACGGCTTTCATGCATCACACCGAGCTCAGTAAATCTTGCATGTTGTTATGTTGTGTACCCATATGCTTGTTGATACTTAAAAATAAAAGTAAACTTCCTTGGGGCGTGTTTGATTGCCAACTTACCCATGGGACACATTTTCTCAAGAACATATAATTTTCCCTTGATCGATAGCCATTTTAAAATGGAAAAATTTTCCCGAGAAAATGAGATTTTCCCATCCAAGCCTGAAATTCATTTCCGTTCCACATAGTTGACAATTGGTTTCCACAAAAATCCACCCTTATTTTCTCATATAATTGGAAATTGCA
The DNA here is from genome assembly GCA_035048495.1 of Euptelea pleiosperma. NCBI lineage: Eukaryota > Viridiplantae > Streptophyta > Magnoliopsida > Ranunculales > Eupteleaceae > Euptelea > Euptelea pleiosperma. The sequence goes on from CM068545.1 coordinate 28,308,031, forward strand.
TATTTTCTCGGATGCAATCAAATAGATTACAGCCCTATCAGATGTATTTTCTCGGGAAAATTCGGTCAAACACACCGAGCCTATTTGGTAAGTGAGAAGAAGAATCTCAACAACGAATATTTAGCCAGACAAATATTATCTTGGCTAAATATTTATGCATGTTAATATTTAGCAACATTTGGTATATGTATTAGCTAGCTTACCTCATTTTCTTTCAATTTGTGTGGGTCCTCCATATCAAAGTAAGTCAAATATGGGTTAGGTGAGTCTGGGAGCCACATGTTAGGTCAGAGTATCCAAAACGGTCTTATTTTTATCTTTTTTATATATTAAAAAACTAATTTTTATTGAAAATAGCAATTTTTCGCAAAGAAAAATTTTTTTTCCCACCAAGGCTTATTTTGTGTGAAAATATTTACTCAAGGGAGGAGGTAATCAAATATTTTTCCATCGCGGCAGGCAAATTTGTAGGCCCGGCTAAATATATGGCGCGGGCAAATGCGTGCCAAACACGCCTGGGCGAATTTTAGCGCGCACAAATATCACCTTTTTCCACCGCAGGTGCCAACAAAAATAGTCCTTTATTCTCAATTAACTTATTGTAGGGTCTTCTAAAGTCCTCCGTTTTAGGACTCTTTCTAGTACAGTCGCAAGAAGGGACCAATAACTGTTCCAAATGGTTCTTACTTGGTAGATAAGCTTGGAGGTTAGGCAAGACCCTGAGCTTAAAAACAAAAAACAATTTACAATTTAGGCTCTGTATGGTGATAAACATGAATTTTTATAGAAAAAATGATTTTTATGTCAAGATGTGTTCATAAAGAAAAAGTTCTATAACATTTATATGCAAAAATGAGCAACCATACAGAGTATTATAGTATTTATAAGCAGCCATACAAAGCAATAGTATTTATAACCACAAGCATCCTCATTAAATTTAAATTCTATGGTCCTCTCATCTTCTCAATGGAAGGCTCTGTGAAAAATTAGAGTACCTTTAGGTGTCTTTTGTTCCTTTGGAAACTGTTCAGAGGAATATTACCCACCAAAGCTAATATCCATAGCAGGGTGCCGTCCTGCGACCCATTGTGTTCTCATGAATGTGGTCATTCATCAGAAACTGTTGCCCATATCCTTTTCCATTGCTCACAAGCCACATGAATCTGGTATGCTTCTCCCTTGCTCTAATACCACTAGATTGTTGGGTGTCCCTCCTCATTTGAGGTGGGACCCACTTCTTTTGTCTCATTCAATAGATGCTTTTTTGTCTTTTTCCTCCCATGCCTTTTGGAATTTGAAAATGCACCTTTAGAGCAACAAGGGGAGGTACGGTCCATCCTCTTGTGTGTGAGAGACCTTTTGCAAGAAAAAGGGGGAAAAAAAAAACAGAAACAAAGAGGGGTTTTGAAGAAGAAGAAGAAGAAGAAAGGGTTTGCACTAAGATTCCATTGGGTTTTCAAGAGAATTTCATCTCCGGGCTTATGACGCCTCATCCACACTCCGGGTTTGTTGCTTTCTTGCTTCTTCAAGTGTTGATTTAGGGTTTTCTTACAAACCCTTGTTGGTAAGTTTCTCCTTCCTCGTTGTTGATTGTAATCTACCCTTATATGGGTAAACAACTTGATTTCCAAGAGAAGTTGTGTGTCTCTTGATGTTAGCATCCTCTAGTGTTATCTAAAGAAGTTGTAACCACATTATCTTCATAGTAGAAGTTTATCGGACTAGGTCCTGTGGTTTTTACCCTTCTCATTGAGGAGGTTTTCTACGTAAAATTGGTGTGTGTTATCTTGTTCTATTTCTTTTTATTATCTTGCTTCCATAGATATTGTTGTTGTTATTTTTATTATTGTAGGATCGCTCTTTGATTTTACATAAACGGGAAAAAGGTGTGTGTGGATTTTTCTCAACAAGTAGTATCAGATCCTAAGGTTAAGGCTTGGAGATTTAATTATTTTGTGCATAAATCATGGAAACGACCACAAATCAAATGGTGAACCTAAATGAGAATATTTGGATGATTTGGGAAGCAAAGATGGAAGACTTGTTGTATTGCAAAAATCTCTCGGAACCCATTGAAAATGAAGGAAAGAAACCGAAAAAATTATCCAATGATGATTGAAAGAAACTAGATCTGAAAGCTCTCGGATTTATCCGATAATGGTTGGATGATAGTGTTTTTCACCATGTATCTATGAAAACCTCGGCATATTCACTTTGGAAGAACTTAGAAGGGTTGTATGAGAAAAAGACCGCAGGCAACAAGGCTTTCTTAATTAGGAAGCTTATGAACTTAAAGTTCAAAGAAAGTGGATCGGTTTCAGAACACTTGAATAAGATTCAAAGCATTGTGAATCAACTCTCCTCTATGAAGATGGTGTTAGATGATGAGTTGCAGGCCCTATTGCTACTCAGTTCTTTACCTGACAGTTGGGAGACTTTGGTAGTGTCTCTTAGCAACTCCGCTCCAAATGAGGTTGTTACCATGAGCCAAGTGACAAGAAGTTTGTTGAATGAGGAAACAAGAAGAAAATCTTTGGGTTCATCTCAACAAGAAGCACTTGTTACAGAAAATAGGGGGAGGAGTAAAAGTCGAAAACTTCAATACCGTGAAAAGTCTAGAGGAAAATCCAAGTCAAGGAAAGAAATCATTTGTTTTAATTGTGGCAAGCCGGGTCACTACAACAAGAAGTGTCGGAAGCTATAGAAAGACAAAAACAAAAAGAAAATGGTGAAGAAAGGCAAGATGATAAAGAAACCATCGCCATCACTTCAAATGGGGATGTTATTATTTTTTCTACTTGTGAAAATGCTTGTACTAGTGTGGTGTCACATGCCATGACATAGATTGGGTGTTTGACACCGGTGCTTCATACCATGCTACCTGAAGAAAGGATTTCTTTACTTCATACAAGTCAAGTGATTTTGGTTTTGTGAAGATGGGAAACAGTGGCACTTCAAAAATTATTAGGGTAGGTGACGTGCATGTGGAGACCAATGTTGGTTACAAATAATTTCTCAAAGATGTGAGACATATTCTTGATCTTCGTCTTAATTTGATTTCTGCAAGAAAATTGGATGAAGAAAGATACTCTAGTATTTTTAGTAATGGGTGTTGGAAGCTTACCAAGGGCTCTCTTGTTGTAGCAAGAGGAAAAAAGTGTTGCACTCTCTACAAAACTCAAGCTCACTTGTACAAGGGGGAGGTGAATGCAACAGAGGAGTTACTATCAACTTATAGCATAAGCACTTAGGTCATCTGAGTGAGAAGGGCTTACAAATCCTCTCCAAGAAACAACAACTTCTACCCGACATGAAAGGTACGCCTTTGAATAGTTGTGTTCATTGCTTGGTTGGTAAACAACATAGAGTTTTATTTCATAAAAATTTTCTTGAAAAAAAGGCAAATATTCTAGAATTGGTTTATTCTGATGTTTGTGGTCCTATGAAAGTCAAAACACTTGGTGGTGCTTCTTATTTTGTTACTTTCATAAATGATGCTTGTAGAAAAGTGTGGGCATATGCATTAAAAACTAAAGACCAAGTGTTAGACGAATTTAAGCATTTTCATGCTATGGTGGACAAAAAAATAGGAAGACCTTTGAAATGTATTTATATAGATAATGGTGGCGAGTATATTGGACCATTTGAGCAGTATTGCAAAGATCATGGCATTAGACATGAAATGAGTGTTCCCAAGACTCCACAGCACAATGGTATAACAGAAAAGATGAATCGCACAAATTTGGAAAGAATCAGGTGTATGCTTTCACAAGCTAAATTGCCAAGATCCTTTTGGGGGGAGGCAATGCATACTGCATGCTATCTAATTAATTTATCTTTTTCGGCACTTTTGAATGGGGATGTTGCAGAAAGAGTGTGGACCGGGAAATATATTTCCTATGGACACTTGAAATTGTTTGGTTGTAGGGCATTTGTACATGTACTTAAAGATGAGCGGTCCAAGCTTGATGATAAGGCCAAGCAGTGTATTTTCTTGGGTTACGCAGATGAGAAAATTTGGCTGCAGGTTATGGGATCCAGTTGACAAGAAGGTTATCATCAGAAGTAGGGATGTGGTCTTTCTTGAAGACCAACCTATTGAAGATTTTGAGAAAATCAAGAAACTTGAGCCCCATGATGATGATCTTGTTGACATGGATTCAGTTCCTCCACCTATGGTGCATAATGAAGATGGGGGAGATATACAAGGCCATGAAGAGGTCATTAGTGATGATGTACCTACTAATGATGTTGATCAAGATGAGCAACCCCTCCAAGAATCACTACCAGAACCTCAGTTGAGAAGATCTGCAAGGGAGCGTCAACCTTCTACAAGATATTTACCTTATGAGTATGTCATGCTCACAGATGGGGGTGAACCTGAATGTTATCAAGAAGCTAAGGTTCATAAAGATAAAGGGGTGTGGTTGAAAGATATTTACCTTATGAGTATGTCATGCTCACAGATGGGGGTGAACCTGAATGTTATCAAGAAGCTAAGGCTCATAAAGATAAAGGGGTGTGGTTGAAAGCTATGCAAGAAGAGATGGACTCTTTGCGTAAAAACCACACTTATGAATTAGTAAAGTTACCAAAGGGCAAGAAAGTTCTCAAGAACAAGTGGATGTTCAAGCTAAAGATAGAGGAGAAGAGCTCACAGCCTAGGTACGTACAAGGAATGGTTTTGGGCAAAAGAAGGGCATTGACTATGATGAAATTTTATCACATGTGGTGAAGATGTCATCCATTCGGATTGTATTGAGTTTGGTTGTCAGCATGAACTTAGAAATCGAGCAGTTGGATGTCAAAACAGCTTTTCTTCATGGTGATTTGGAGGAAGAGATATACATGAAGCAACCTGAAGGGTTTGAAAGTCAAAGGCAAAGAGCACATGGTTTGCAGCTAAGGAAAAGCCCATATGGGTTGAAACAAGCCCCAAGGCAATGGTACAAGAAGTTTGATTCATTCACGATGGATCATGATTACACAAGAACAGTTTCAAACTATTATGTGTTTATCAAGAAATTTTTAGATTGTGATTTTATTATTCTTTTGTTATATATCGATGATATGTTGGTTGTTGGTCAAGATATTAACAAAATTGGTAGATTGAAGCAAGAGTTGAACAAGTCATTTGCCATGAAGGACTTGGGACCGACACAACAGATTTTGGGCATGAAGATCTCTCGTGATAAGAATGTTGGCCAGCTATGGTTATCACAAGAAAGATACATTGAGAAAGTGCTCGATTCAACATGAAGCAGGCAAAATCAATTGCTTGTCCACTTGTAGGTCACTTCAAGTTAAGTAGTGATCAAAGCTCTTCAAGCAATGAAGAAAAAGAAGAAATGAAGAAAATTCTATATGCATCGGTCGTATGAAGTTTGATGTATGCAATGGTGTGCACGAGGCCTGATATTGCCCATGCAGTTGGTGTTGTTAGTAGATTTCTTGCTAATCCTGGCAAAGAGCATTGGGCAGCAGTCAAATGAATACTAAGGTATCTCAAGGGGTCATCCAAGATAAGTCTATGTTTTGAAAATGGTAAACCTGTGCTAGAAGGTTTCACAGATGCAAGCATGGCAGGAGATGTTGACTCTAGAAAGTCTATATCAGGTTATCTTTTTACCTTTGTAGAGGAAGCAATATTATGGCAGTCTAAGTTGCAAAAGTGCATGGCATTATCTACCACAGAGGTCGAGTATATTGTAGTTACAGAAGCTTGCAAAGAGATGTGGTTGAAGAAGTTCTTACAAGAACTGGGTTTCAAGCAAGAAAATATTTACTTCATTGCGACAGTCAGAGTGCCATCCATATCAGTAAGAATCCAAGTTTTCAATGTCGGTCCAAGCACGTTGATGTGAGGTACCATTGGATCAGGGATGTTCTTGAAGAAAGTTGTTACAACTAGAAAAAATCCATACCGACAAGAATGGGTCAGATATGACAAAGGCTTTGCCTAAGGGTAAGCACGAGTTTTGCAGATGAGTGGTAGGTTTTTATAGAAAAAAGGATTTTTATGTCAAGATGTGCTCATAAAGAAAAAGTTACATGACATTTATATGCGAAAATGAGCAACTGTACAGAGCATTATAGTATTTATAAGCCGCCATACAGAAGCAATAGTAATTATAACCACGCATCCTCATTAAATTTAAATTCTATGGTCCTCTCATCTTCTCAATGGAAGGCTCTGTGGAAAATTAGAACGCCTTTCAGGTGTCTTCTGTTCCTTTGGAAATCGTTCAAAGGAATATGATATTCGCTCAAAAGTGCTTATTTTAAGCAATTATCCTTTTAGCGTTATCACATTCTCATACGTAAAACTATCATTTTATCAACTTTTCTACGTAAGAGTTTCTCTCATTGCGTAGAACACACTGTTCTGTACAAAATGATATATTCGCATGCACTCATATGCATTTATTTGACCTACATGCGAAGCAATTTTGTAGAATTCTCATTACATGATTTTTCTATCGTAGAAGCATTAATCGGACAATTTTGATGGAATGCGAGCCCACAATCAACTTTCAGAACCTATGATTAAAGCTCAAGAGCCAGTGGGCTAGGATAAGAAGTTACAAGCCAAATGATGGGAGAACCAGAGAGTCGGAAAAAGCTAGAGAGAAGATCGATAGAGAAGGAGAGCTAAGCACCCCGAGAAGAGATTAAGGAGAATAAAGCTCAATCAACTAACACAAGATAAAGACTTTACCAATTGGTAAAACTTGTAGAAGACCAAGTCAAAGACCAGGGTTCAAGACCCTCTGTTAGCATTTTCTCTTTATTTTATAATATTTTCTCTCTCCTCTATTCTCTCTCTACTCTCAAATCCAAATCATCCGATCATCTCTCCTTCCTTAGTTACTCAATCATACGGCCTACCTCGGCCGATCTCCACTGTCCGATGTCCATCCAATCATCACCATCCAAATGCACCATCCGATCGCCAGTAGATCATCTATCCTATTATCCACCCCATCATCACACCCAATCACCACACTATCCACACAATGAGCGGTTGAGTCATGGAGTTGATGTCAAAAGGATAGTCATGAGCATGGAATATGGTACACGCCCACACATGCGATCACATTCATGGAATGAGGAGGCATTAAAGCTTTGACTTTTGCAAGAAAAGAAGCCTACCAAAAAGAAAATGGTTTGTTTGGTATGCATTTATTCAAAAAGAAAAGATCTAAAAAGTTGAACATTTGTTGGAAACCTTCGTTTGGAAAAAAAAAAATTTCAAAATTTCAAAATCATTCAAGATTTTTGAAAAATATTTTCTTTTACAAAAGGCAACCTTATTTTTTGAGAACGTTTTTTTTTCTTTCCTTTTTACAATTGGGAGAAATAAATTTTTAAAGACCGTGGGTCTCTAATTAAATAGAAACCCACGGTTTCTATTGGAGAAAAGATCCATTCTTGCAATCTTTTTTTAGAAATAAAATCCCTCTTAAAAACCCCAAAATGTTTTTTGGAAAACTATCTCCCATTCTTGCATGCTCATCACCTTGATATTTTGGAAAAAGAGAGAACCCTAAACTCTCTAAACCCCTAAGCCGTGCTCCTCCTCATTCACGCCCCCAGCCCATTCACATTTCTCTCTTCTTCAAACCATCTTCATATTCTCCTTTCTCAAAAAAGGAAAAACCAGAAAAAAAAAAAAGAAAAAAAAAAGAGAAAAATGAAGAAAGGAGAAGAAGAGAAAGAGAGAAAGCCGTGGGGGCCTTGCTGCCACGCCTCTCAATACTAGGCCATTCTTCATCATCTGCTCTTCACGACATCTCCCTTGTTGGGTGACATTAAGGTTCGTGTTCAGGTTCGCAATAGTTTGCTGCCCCCCCCCCCCCCTTTGGCTGTGCACTCCAGGCACTCAATGCCCCCTAGCAGTCCATCAAAACCATTGCATCATCTCCACCATTCAGCAGCCAACCTGACACGATCTGCTCCTCCACATGCCGCCTTCTACTTGATGAAGCTTGCGACTCCAGCCAACATATCCCTCTCCACCAGCGAACTGCCCTTCATAGTTTCACCATCACCGCCTCCTTCACATTGTTGCCCTTAGCCTTGTTTTTTACGGTTTCAATAAACCATGAAAACTCACGGTTAGGTCTTGCACATCCCACCATCACAAGCCGAATAGTCCTCCCCTAGCCAACCAAAGATGATCTTGTCCTTCCATTGGGTGTGAGTCTTCTCTCTCTAGCTCGTCTCTCTTTCTACACTCTTTCTCTTTCATTTTTTTTGTAGGGTTTTATTTTATTTTGACTTATAGTTTAATATTGTTAAAGATTCAAGAAGATGATCATTTGTTTATAAAGCACTTTTTAATGAAAAAGCTATTCAAGGTTGAGTTGCCTTGGCTATTATAGTCTCCATATTTTTCATTGATCCTCATTATTTATCCAACAAAAGCGTGTTTAATCTCTATTATAATCTCATTCTCACCTCTCCATCAATTTTTAGCATGTTTCCAGCAATTTTTGTCATTAGTAAGTTATTGTTTGCGTAATCTTAACCCGAGTGCGGATATGATATCCGACTTTCCACAGTACAAGAATTGTCTGCATTTTTTCAAGAATTAAAGTAAAAGAATCGGATCAAATTAAAAAAATATTGTTGAGAGAAGGGTTTCTGTCCAACGACCGAAAAAACTCTACTTTTAGAATATTACCCACCAAAGCTAGTATCCATAGCAGGGTGCCATCCTGCGACCCATTGTGTTCTCATGAATGTGGTCATTCATTAGAAACTACTGCCCATATCCTTCTCCATTGCCCACTGGCCACACGGATCTGGTATGCTTCTCCCTTGCTCTGATACCACTAGATTGTTAGGTGTCCCTCCTCGTTTGAGGTGGGACCCACTTCTTTTGTCTCATTCAATAAATGGGTTTTTTTTTGTCTTTTTCCTCCCATGCCTTTTTGAATTTGAAAAGGTACCTTTAGAGCAACAAGGGGAGGTACGGTCCATCATCTTGTGTGTGAGAGACCTTTTGCAAGAAAAAGGGAAAAAAAGGAAAATAAACAAAAATGAGGAGTTTTGGAGAAGAAAAAGAAGAAAGGGTTTGCACTAAGATTCCATCTGGCTTTCAAGTGGATTTCATCTCCGGGCTTGTGACACCTCATCCATACTCTGGGTTTGTTGCTTTATTGCTTCTTCAAGTATTGATTTAAGGCTTTCTTGCTTCTTCAAGTGTTGATTTAGGGTTTTCTTACAAACCCTTGTTGGTAAGTTTCTCCTTCCTCGTTGTTGATTATAATCTACCCTTATTTGAGTAAAGAACTTGATTTACAAGAGAAGTTGTTTGTCTTTTGATGTTAGCATCCTCTACTATTATCTAGAGAAGTTGTAACCCCATTATCTTCATAGTGAAAGTTTATCGGACTAGGTCCCGTGGTTTTTACCCTTCTCATTGAGGGGGTTTTTCACGTAAAATTGGTGTGTGTTTTCTTGTTATGTTTCTTTTTTATTATCTTACTTCATAGATATTACTGTTGTTATTTTTATTATTGTGGGATTGCTTTTTGATTTTACATAGACGGGAAAAAGGTGTGTGTGGATTTTTCCCAATAATGACCACCTCTATGGCGCAAGATTGACTCTTTAATCTCCTTCAACTCAGCTTTAGTTCATTGGAGGTAGATACTTCCCAGGCTGCCTATTGCTGCATATTATTGTGGAGAATCTGGCTTTTCCGGAATGAATGTATTTTTTCTCAGTCCAAAGCCAATCCTGTGGATGTTCTACGCTATGTCAGTTCGTATATCTCCCTACTGCTTCTAGTAACTCTAATCTTATCCGAATCTCGTCTTCATGGAGTCATCCTCCTCAGGGGTGGGTTAACGTCAAATAAACTCGGATGGGTCCTGGGATGAAACAGAAAAGTTGGCCGGTCTGGGTTTTATTATTTGAGATTCCGATAAGTCGTTTCTCTTAGTAGCTGGTCGACAAGAAAAAGCCTTGTCCTCGGTAGAAGAAAAAGCGAAGGCGTTGAAATGGGGCCTTCAGAAGGCAGTTGAGGCAGGGTATACTTATCTAATAATGGAATATGATGCCCACTTTTTGGTGGAACAATTAGCAATCAAGAACTCTTGTTTGGGATGGAATACCTCTGCCCTTGCTGTGGACATCTTCTCCCTTGCGGCTAGGCTTTTGGACGTGCGTTTTATTTTTTGTTATCGGGAATGTAATTCTATTGCTAACTACATAGCATCTCTTGCTATCTTTTGGACTAATATTTATATTTGGTATTCCCCTACTCCCTAGCTTGTTCCTTTTTGTAACAAGGAGAGTGCGTTGGTTTCTCTTTTTTTTATATAATTATCTGGTTTACAAAAAAAAATATAACTACAAGCATCCTCAACTTTATAAGATAGTTAGACGACCTGTTAATGTCCCCAATTCTTCTCAAACGAATACCTTTCGCAATGAATTGTGATTAGAAGATGATGCGAGCAATCAACAAGACGATTGTAGAACAACTTTCATGAATAATCGTTAAAATAATCTCCTTTTTGGGTAATAAATTGTTGAGATAATCTCGTTGATAGCTCGATATGTGAATGTGGTAATGGCAACTCCCCATTTGAAAATACACAAGATATATGACTTGCTTTTTATGATCCTTGTCTTTTCATACAAAGACAAGACTAGGTATTATTATTCACATCTGAAAAAATAGTAAGGAAAATGGTTAATAAGGATAAGTGGGTGTTTGGATCGTCATCTTTTAAAAAAGATTTTTTATACAATAAACCTTTTTCAAAAAGTACTTTTTGAAAATGAGTTTTTCCAAAAGATGTTTGGTTGTCTTTTTAAAAAAGACCTTTTTTTATAAAAATATACTTTAAAATAGCATTCCTAACACCCCGACTATAAATTAATTTAATTTTTGGGTCGTTTATGTTATTTCAATGTATATGATAAAGTGATAAACTACTAGGAATTTATATTACAATTATTAATGAGAATGATTTTTCATCACTTTTAGACCTTTAATTGTTACTAGGGGAACGCCATGTGCGATGCGCATGCACCTTACACGTGGCAACACCTTACACATAGCACACTCGTAGAGATCACTCACCCATCCCTAGATGGACCTACATACAAACAATCAGCTTATTAATGATTTTTAAGGATTTAATTGGAGTCGTTTTCATGGATTGATTTTTAATCGTAGATTTTGAGCATTGTATGGGTATTCATATCCAAATGTTTGAGATCACTAAATAGGCTTATATAGGTCTACCTACGACGGGACAAAATCCATGCAGTCAGTGGTCCCTAATAAAGTGCCATGTGGCATATACTATTGTCCCTCATCATCATTGATGAGGGATATGGGCGTGCTAAACATCCTGAAGTGTGCACTCCAACCCAGGTTTTGTCTTTTCTTTAGAATAGAAGCATTTAATGAGAGAAGGTTTTACTTTTGAAAGTAGAGAGGCTTTTAATTGTGTTACATGTGTGGCACCACCGGTTGTTGCGTTATAATAATATAGTGGCAGCACCTTACACGTAGCACACTCGTAGAGATCACTCACCGTATCGATATTTGGCCCATCCCTAGATGGACCTACATGCAAAAAAGTCAGCTTAGTAATGATTTTTAAGGCTTTGATTGGAGTTGTTTTCACAGATTAATTTTCAACGGTCGATTTTGAGCATTATATTGGTATTCAGATCCAAAGGTTTGAAATCACTAAACAGGCTGATATTTGGTATATAGCTCCATCTAGGTATGGGACAAACATCCATGCGGTAAGTGGTCCCTAATAGTGTGTCACGTGGCTTATACTATTGTCCGGATGTGGACGTGCTAGAGATCCTGAGCTTTGCCGGGCGTACTCCAATTGAGGTTTTGTCTTTAGAATAAATGCATTTAATGAGGGAAGGTGTTACAAAAAAAAAAAAAGAGAAGCATTTACTTTTGGAAGTAGAGAGGCTTTTAATTGTGTCACATATGTGGCAACCCCGGTTGTTGCTTTATAATAGTTCAGATAATGTTTATAATGGTAACATTGCCTTCTTGTTATGATGTTATAAATGTCCATTTTACTTAAATCAAATGGATAAAATCTTATGCCCGAGTTATTATAATCAAGGACAGTGTAAAGCATCATCCTAGGGTGAACCATCATCGTCCTATGGTCCAAGTGACTAATGGTCATCAGAATCTCATTACCAAAATCCAAATCTATTACACGAATCTTAAAGATCACCACACAATATTGTCTAGATCTTATGGTGACTACTTATCATAGTATCACATACTTTTCGTAATGGCACGCAATCTACTAAACATTCTTATTTCTACAATTGCATCTGAGTTGGCTTTTAGTACTGATGGAGAACCCCCTCTACAGACAGGAGCCTCTTGATTCTAGAGATCGCGCAGGTTAATTTGCTTGAAGGATTCATATCTTTTAGACATATGAGCACAAGAAATATAAATTAGAATGATAGAAGAGGATAACGGTTAAACGGACTGGGGGCGTTATCGTTTAAACCGTTTAAATGGCCGTTAAAACGGATTGAAACGGTCAGGGGCAAAAATGAAAAAAAATGGGAAAAAACGGAAATAAACGGATTTTAATGATTTTAACGGAAAAAAGTGGCGCTGAAATTCAAATTTTGAAATTTGAAAATTAAAAAAAAAAAACTGAATTTAACGGAAATTAAACGGATTTTAACGGAATTAAACAGATTTAACGGCCTTTTTTTCACAAAAATTTCTAAAATTAAACGGCTGTTTAAACGATTTTAACGGCCGTTAAAACAAAAAAATGGCCATTTTTTTCAAAACCGATAAAACGTGTTTAAACGGTTTTAACGGAAACGGGCTTGGGCGTTACCGTTTAAACGGCCGTTAAAACCGTTTAAACGGCCGTTTTTAAAACCATGGGATCTGAAGCAAATATATTTCTAATTAGATTATTTATATCTTCATTTTAGGGTAGAGTTGTGCATATGATAGATAGGCGAGTAGTACCAACCTAGTTGGGATGTCCTCAACATATCGCGATGCACTTCCTCACCCCCTAAAATAGCTTGTAATTTGCAATATACATTGTAAAATTTAATAAATTTCTTGTTAATATTCATTTATTCTTAGGTTTTTTAATGCCTATTTGTACAGAAATTTCAATAATTTTAATAAAGTTCTTGTATATTTTTTATAATTTTTTTCTCTTTTTAGTTTTTTTTTTAAATGGGCTCAATGGACGTGAAACCTGGCACAAGCCCAAAAGCTGAGCCCAGCCCGACTTGGGGGCTTCAAGTAGGTCTTCGGGTAGGGATCCTCGAGTTTCAGCCTAACCCAACTAAATTTGGGCTAGGCTCGGGCTGCCCGAAACTTGAGCAGAACCCAAAATCTCGGGCTGGGCCAGCGGACTAGCCGGAATGTACACCCCTAGCTCTAACTTGAACAGGCTGCAACTTGGGTTGGGTTGGTTAGGGGTCAACCCGGGCCCAACCCATGCTTCAAAGGCACTCAGCTCTCTAGCCCAACCCAATCTGGTTTGGTCGGGTTGACTGTCAAACCTTTGGATCTTTTTACCCCAAATAATGGTCAATAATGTTCAAATTCCCACGGTTAAAATCAACTCATGAAAATAACTCCAATCCAACGCCTAGAAATCACTAATCATGTTCATACCGATTAGACCCTCTTTTGTTGCCCTCACCGAAACTGAAAAGTTGATAAGTGATGCCGCCAAGAACCAGGTGGTCGTGAACCCACAAAACAGAGGGGGTGAGAGAGAAAGGGGTGGTTATGGTCAGAGAGAATTTAGAAGAAAAAGGGAAAGAGGGGAGGGAGAAGATGAGAATGGAGAGAAAGAAGGAAGCGGTTAGAGGGGAGAGAGAGAGAGGGTGGGTGGGTTCTATCAAAATATATGGTCAGGCTGCCCAAGCCTCAGCCCAAACCCAATCCGGATTCGGGTTTAGTCTGTCGGATTCGGGTTGGTCCCGCCCAAGTTGCAGCCCTGCTATTTACTCGAGCTGCAATTTTGGTTGGAGTACCGTAAGCACCCGCTTCAAAGATCAACAGAACGGCCACCAGTTCATTTACTACGGGCTCTCTGGTAGATAAAACGTTCAAAGCACACTGGATTTCATTTGTGCTCAAGAAAGAAATTTGTAGTTTGTGATTGCCAGATAGAGAGATTTTGCACGCTTTTTTAAGATACCCAGATCCCAAAACAGGTATCTGTTTCCTTGTGGTGGAGGATAAGATATGAAGCTTCTTATCCCGCGCATCCTCATGGTCACACCTCTGAGGACAATCCGCAGGGCTTCTTTCTGCAATTCTGCTTTGAATTGCGAAGGTGGTGGAGTTTCAATGGTGCAGGGAGCTTCAAGGGGAATCGGCCTTGAATTCGTAAGCAATTTCCTTTATACAGACTTTTGTAGACTTATTCTACCAATGTTTTAACAGTATTTTGAATTTTATGGAATGTTTTACTTAAATTAATTATGAGTTTAAGATTCTTACTTACATGGTGGATCCTAGATTTTTTATAATGGATGTGTTTGTTTTGGACATTTTTCATGGTTTTCTCTGCTACACATTTGCAGATTCTGTGGAATTATACCATGTTTTAACAGCTTTTTGAATTTTTTAGTTTTTGAGTTTGGAGCACTTACAAATGTAGATTCTGGGTTTTCAATATTGGGTTTGTTTCTTTTGGGTTGATTTTGTGATCTGTGATTATTTTTTCTGATACCCATTTTTATATTTATCTAACTGTATTCTTATTTTTTCTTGCTTTACTACTTAAATTGGTCAATCTGAAATTCTTATTTGCAAGATCTTTAGTTTTAAATTTTTTTTTCTCTTATGTTATATGTAATATAGACATGGACATGTATTAGGTCAGACATTGATATGAAGTGCCAAACACATTGACTGGCACTCAAAACCCGATAATGCAGAAAGATGTCCATACCAAGTATATAATGCAGAAAGAATGTATTCAGATAAGATTACGTACATTATAATCATATAAAAAAATTATAAAATAATAGCTGAAAGCCAAATATTTGAGTAATTAAAATTTGTTCGGATAAGCGTGTTAATGCGTCTACCATGTAAGTATCAAATGGCAATTTTTAGAAAATGAAGTGTCCTTGTTCAATTGGTTGGGTTAGTTCCATGTTTTTTTTTTCTGAGTTTGATCATTACCTGTGCAACTTATGTTTCTAGAACTATATCATTTTTTTCTAAATTTTCTGAACTTTTTGATTTGTTATGGTCATCAAATTCGTACATTAGCGATTTTGCGTTTTTTAGTATTGGGTTTGATTCTTTCCAGTTGATTTGTTGTCCAGTTCCAGTTTACATTAATACTTAAACTTTCTTCTATATATGCATATATATCTTCACGAGAAATCTCCCATATTTATATTTTGTATAAAAAAATTCCAGACTCTTATTTTTTTTACTGATACCTATGCCAATTTCCAATCATTCTATGATTTTGTTCTAAGGAGGATAGGCAGAAGCACTAAACTTCAATTAAAGAAATGGATGGTTCATTATCTATTAGAGTACAAAAGACTTGAAAACTGAAGTTTTTATTAAGGAAAAGGGAAGTAGAGGCACAAGTATAAATGGAATCATTGGATCCTTTAGGGGAAAAAGGATAAAGGAAACAATGGCAGGAATGAATACCTTCAAGCCCACCTCAACATATTTTATGACTTCTTCACAGATGAATCAGATACTTTTCTATTAATAGGTCTGATGTCATGCTAGCCATACGGCCATACCTGGATCAGGAACCGTTATCAAATCTTCTAAAATTCTCAAACTTAATAATGGTCAGGAACCGTTATGAAATCTTCTAAAACTCTCAACCTTAATAATGGTTAAGAAGAAAACTAAATCCAGATTAAAACTGAAGCTAGCACTAAAATCAAAATACGTATTAACAACCTATTGACTTTTGTACCAATTTGGTCTGGTTCCAGCCACTTTTTGAACTAGCCAAGAACCTATTAGTGACTTTTACTAGTCTAAAATCAACTTTTTCTAGGTTGGTAACATTTTAGTCTTCTGTAGTCGTTGAATATCCTCGGGCTGTTGCTGAAGAGTTTAATTCTAACTATTGAATTTGGTAAATGACTAGATGTGAAGATGTATATGGTGGGGCCCCTCAGGAGTCTGAATATTTTCCATGGTATTACCCATAATTTTTATGCATATTCGATTTATGTACTCCTAACTCTATTTTAATGGTGTCTCATCTTGGTAATCTGAAATCTTGCAATGAAAACATCCCAGTTTCTATTTGACTTTGGAAGATGTTGAAGCACATCTTGTGATTATCAATCAAAGAGAGGAAACATTTTCCTGCTTATCACAAGTTAAAGGTCAAAAAACATGAAAGGAGCTCTGTGACCAAGTAGTTTTATCAAGTCTGTTTCCTTTCCTCCTAAACAAGTTAATTAATCGCTTTCTTTAGGCAATACTTACTGCACACCAATTGAAGTTAATAACATTGAGTTACTTCAATGTTTGTGTGTTTCATGTTTGACTGATATCACATAAGAAACAGTGTTATATACACATATGAATTCCCAGTATGCAGGCGAGTACTCTTATACCCTACTACAGCAGTATTTTGTACTTTAAAGCCCATGGTGATCCCCCGGACCGCCCGGATTCCATGAGTAAATTGAAAATTGGATCTCACTTGAATTGCTCTATCTATCCTCCTGAGGGGAAGTTTGGTTTCAAACTCTGGTTCGAGATAGTGTTTTGTGTCACAACCCGCTAAAATAGAATTTTTTTAGCTGATGATATGCTGATCAATTAATATGTAACTCACATACTTGTATAACATGTCTGATGCTTTATAGGTTAGGCAACTGTTGGAGAAATACGAGAAAGGGAGTGTTATTGCAACTTGTCGGAATCCTAATGGGGCGACAGGCCTTCTTGAGTTGAAAGACAAGTTTTCGGAACGTCTCAACATACTACAGTTGGATGTAACATCTGAAAGCACCATGGAGGTAACTTCACTTTCTTTCTTTCTGGTGAGAAACAGTCTGATCTCGTGGCTATTTTTTTTTCAGCAGGCCACCACATGAGAAATATGTCATCAACACTGTGAGAATACCGCACTCCAAATAGATACCACATGAGCCAATGACACGTCTTTTTGTGGTACCTCATTCTTGAGCTCCCTGGTGATAAATCATGGGCCCACCATCAAATGTTTGTGCTATCACAGACATACCCTTACCCATCCACCCCACACCAGAGATACATGCGGAGGTCAATTTTCCTTGCTTTGAATATCACCAACTATTGAGTAGAACCAACACCATTGTTTTCTCCCATGAAAAGTAGTGAAGTATAACCAATTTGCAGTAGATTGTGCAGTTTTATTTCCATCTATACCTTTGAGAGGCTTCTCTTTGGCATCTAGGAGTAATGGAACCAAGCTCATATCTTGTTTTTGCCAAATGAGTTTGTCCTGTATATGAAAGTTAATTATATATTTCCATACAATTCTTCTATTCTACCCGTAGTTTAGTGACTCAAAGTGTTGTATATACCTGGCCAAGTGACTCTATGTTTGGTGATTACTGATTTCTATGATGTCACAAGTTGTCTAAGTTGTATTCTCAAATCACACTGCTTGGTGGAGTCAATTAATTCAACTGAGACCTGGCAGATTTAACTGAGTTGCATCAGAATCCTATTGATTTCAATGCTGCCCAAGTCTCAAACCAAAATCAACATTTTAAACCCTGATTCTACTAGATTCATTATTCTCAAGGAAGAACTTTAATTATAATTATCGAATTGAGTATGACTTTGATTTTCCAAGTGTATAGATTACTCTTTGAAACATTCCTTGTTATAAATTTGATTTTCTTTATTACGTTACCTTTGAAGTTTGATAGCTGTCATTTATCAAAAACTTGGTTCTTGAGACGTATCTTAGGGATAAATATGCAAGTTCACCTGGCTAACATCTTATGTGCAGGCATCAGCATACTTCATAAGAGAAAGATATGGTTGTTTAAACCTTCTCATTAATGCATCTGGAATTCTTTCAATACCCGATATATTACAACCAGGTTTGGATTTTTCCTTGATGATTACAATCAGATGTTGGAATTACTTAGTGAGTTCATGATGCAGTCCGGGCCCAACTTCTCCAGCCAGGGACAACTTCAGCCCAGGACTTCTCCAAAAAATATGTGGTTGATCCGAAACTCCACACTTCAATCCACGGCACTCTCCAAGCTCAGGGATTCAATCTGTGGTCAGATCTGTCTTCCCGTCCAGAGTCTGGCACAGACAGCTTTAATTTGTGGCACACTGGCCATGGATGAACCCCAATCCTCTAGAACCTTTCATGAATTACCACTGTCCGAGCCCAAGCTCCTGTTAGAAATTTGGGACCTAATCCACCAATCGTTGAAACCCCTTCTCGGACACCTCCCATTCATGAGACATTCATCATGGACAGGTCTAACCCACAAGATCCTTATCACAAATCGCTTCAATTCAAACTTCAGTTATTATTAGCATCCCAATCCAAACCTTTGATGTGTGTGTGGATCCCACAACCATTTTCCAAGTGATGCACACTTCTTTTCTTGCAGAGCACATGTAAAGAGGCTATTTTAGCAATATACGTAATTTGTCTCTAGGTAGTAAGGACATTCAAGGAGATTTATGCTCATAAACCACTCTTCAGAAAAGTATATGTGCCAAGAAAGCAAAGGACGAAATGTGGTTGGATCTGTATATTTGATGGCTACCTTTTCAAGGATGGCAGGTAGTGCACATTAGAGGGCTCTTACTAGCACAAATTGTTGATGGAGTTGCATAGGGATAAATCAATAAACATTTTGACAAATACAAGACTAATGACGCCTTATAAAAGCAGGTATTACCAGTCCAAGCCCAAGTGGGGCATGATGTGTTTCATAGAAAGATGTGGTATCTGCTAAGTCTCTAAGGGTTGCTCACTAAATAGCGGCCTTTACACTCCATTGTCGATTCTGGAA
Source organism: Euptelea pleiosperma (assembly GCA_035048495.1). Lineage (NCBI taxonomy): Eukaryota > Viridiplantae > Streptophyta > Magnoliopsida > Ranunculales > Eupteleaceae > Euptelea > Euptelea pleiosperma. Next base: position 28,327,081 of record CM068545.1, read on the forward strand.
AGGTGAATGGTCATGGACTAACAACTCAATGGACTCTGTATTGGGATTACCCCAAAAAGCTGGAGTGGTTTCATCTTTGTAGTAGTGAATGAGTTCTCTAAATGACACAATTTATAGCATGCCATAAATTATTCGATGCATATAGGGAGGCAAAACGATTCACAAATGAAGTCACTCGATTACACAGAATTCGAGGTTTATCACATCTAACAGACACACCGAGTTTATAAGCCACTTCTGAGTAACACTTTGGAAAATATTCGGTATCAAGTTACCGTATAGCAAAGCTATAATTCCCAAACGGATGGTGAAATTGATGGTAATTGGCAACTTGCCGAGATATTTAACTGCCCGGACTTTGATCGTGTTTTGTGCTGAATTTGGTTAATAGTTCAGTCCACCAGACCACAGGAAGAAAAATCTTCGAATTTTTAGCAGCTCCAGCTTGTAGTTGACCTACAAAATTAGGTGTAGCCGTGTAGGCTTATGTGGATGCTTATGCCTGTGCTGAATGTTTAAAGGAAATACATGTGGAGATACCAAAAAAGCTTGAAAACATCAATAAGAGGTATAGGATGAAGGAGATAAAGCATCAGAGGGCAAGAGTTTTGACGTAGGCTACCTAGTGAGGGTGCACCTTCAATGAGATTTTTTCTTGACAGGAACCTAGCATAAGCTCAAACAAAAGAAGATGGGACCCACCTATGAGATGAACTCCTAGAGGGTTTAGGCAATTCCCCTATCTTTAGCATTGCCAATGTGTATAATTTCCATGAAAATTTTGAATTGGATGAAGCTGAAATTGAAAGAGAGAAGGTTTCAACTACCCTAGAATAAGAGATCAGATTGAGGAGGTAATTGAGATGAAGACCTTAATAACCTAAAGCAACTCATATGACAATTTTCTGGTTAAGTGGAAAGGAAAGCTCACCACTATGAACACCTGAATTAGTGAAAAAGAACTTAGTAGTTTGGAGAAGGAAGCTTACTCCAAATTCAAGGAACGAACAACTTGACCAAAGTTAGGTTCTTCTCAACGAAAGGGAGAGTTGAGGCTGCCTGAGTCCAAGTTCTCCACCCAGAGACAAGTTCAGCCCAAGACTCAACCTCCTCAAGCGATTCGTTGTTGATCCAAAATTCCACACTTCAATCTGCAACACACTTCGAGGTCAGAGGCCCATCCATGTGAGGTCTGTCTTTTTGTCTGGAGTCTGGCGCTGACAACTTCAATTTGTTTCACAGTATCCTGAACCAAGGCCCTATCCGAGACTGAGCATACTAATCCAAGTCCCATCCAAAGTTTATTATAGTCTTGTCCTGTCCAAGGTTTCTTTCCCTTTAACATAGATTGGCAAATCCAAGCTACGGATCCATTTAACGCCAACACCTTTTGAATTTATTCATTGTCCAAGGTTCCCTATACAAAGTGGATTCCATTTGGAGGCCTAATCCACCCCTTCTCGAGCACCTCCCATCCATGAGATATTCATCAGGCGAACAGGTCCAGTCCACAAGACCCTTATCATAGATCATTTCCATCTTGCTTGAGTTATTCGTGGCCTCACAATCTGAACCTCTAATGCATTGTGTGGGTCCCAAATGATGCACACCTTCTTTCTTTGCAGAGCATGTGTAAAGAGCACATTTTTGGCAAAAAAAAAAACTAACTTCTCTCCAAGGTAGTTAGGGTTTTTCTATAGATAGCTAAGGATGAGATCATCACAACAATTTTTTATCAATTTTCTCAGAATCATTGAAGAAGCAGCCACATGCGCCCCTAGTAGAGGTCGTCTTCTTGTTCGTAACGATCCATCTGATCTTGAAGTTCGGTCTCATCCAACCATCTCATGTCCCTCAATCAGAGGAAGTTTTATTTCGTCTCTTTGGTCTAGTTTTTATTGTGATACTTGCAATCCAACCATCAATCTTATTTTTTGTTTTTTATGCGAATCAGATGTGGAGGGATGCGAAGATAAGGCATGAGCATGCTCAACCACAGGATAAGAGGGTAAACCCTCAAAGAGAGCTCAAAGCTCTTTTCTTCACTCTTTCTTCTCCAATTCAAAAGAAGCTCCTGCCTTCCTTTACAAATTGGCTTTTATACAAAATCCCTACTCACTTGGCTAATTCTAGGCATTGACCGTCCAAAATGCCCTTCTCTATTGATATATTGACAATGATGTTCTTATCAATTTCCAGTCCATTTGGGCTTCTGATGTTAGATCTGTAAGACTTTGCTTCATTTCCATTGCTGGATTGACATTTTGGGTTGTTTATCCAAAGATTTGAATACAAGATTAATTGGAATCGGGTTTTCACCCACATATTGTTTTCTTTAGTTTTCTTTCGTTTATCATAGATCTTCCATTGTTATTGCCTTCTAGCTTGGATCTGGTCATTCTGAGATTCCAGGCTAAACCAATTCAATAATCTTAAAATCTCGGATAATAGTTCAAGAAATGCTCAAGGCAAAGATTTGGTGTGCAGTTCCAAACCATGCGGGAGAACTAGTAATGGAAGTTAGGTGGTTCACATAACAAGGAGGGAGTAAAAGACACCAACTGATCTTATCGTTTAGTGCTTCTGCATGGCGCGGAAGTCTCACTAGCTACTTCCTTGAAGCTACATATGAAATGGAGAGTGAATATTCCTGAGCAATTAAGTTAGACTATTAATCTTCTTTTCCCTTCAATGAAGAAACTTATTTTCTTTTATCTCCAGTACAGAAACAACATTGAGTAAAGTACAAAAGGAATCATTGATGCTTGCTTATGAGATTAACACAGTGGGCCCCATTTTAGTGATCAAGGTATGTGCAGTCAATTTTGCTTTTTCTTTATTCATATTGTTGTTAATTAATGCATTTTGGTACCATTTTAACGTGATCATTAGAGAGGAGAGCCTCTAAATGACCCAGGTCTGTAAATGCAATGTCTTGGTATTATAATGCAATCGATCCTACACATAAGAACTATTGCAAAACCTTCCATGTTTGAATGTTGTGATTCCAAAAAGCTTCTTTTCTGTTCAGCTCCTTTGTTGAATCATCAAGGCCAATCACATGCACTTGTTTTGGGTGAATGGCCATTGTTCGATATGGCTAACTTCTTTATGATTTTGTCAGCACATGTGGCCACTTCTAAAGGTGGGGGGAGGTTCTGGAACCGAACGTGATATTGCAGTTGTGGCAAACTTAAGCGCTAGGGTGGGCTCTATTGCAGACAACCGCTTAGGGGGGTGGCATTCATATCGATCTTCAAAGACAGCACTGAATCAATGTACATTTTTCTACTCTGAAATCTCCTTAGTGCTTTAATGCGTGTTCAATTAAATTTTGCTGATTTACTTTAGGATTTCAAAGTAAGGGGGACAGCACAACAGGAAACTTCATACTTCCTCAGCCATCTGTCATCCATGAGGCATACATGCAATGGCGGACTAAATCATTCAATCCACAAGACAGACATAGGAGATTTTAGCCCAAAAGTCCTGATCCATTTCTGTGTCGTTCAATCAATGGTCTTGGAAAAAGCTTATTTACATTACAGAAAGATTTCTCTGCATGACGCAATTAGTGATAACTACCACTTATCATGATAAGCTTTCTCGGTCTCAGGTTCTTGACTTCCCAATCTCTATTTCAAGATAGGGATAATATTTTCGCAGAAAGTCTATAAACGATCCTTTTATATTGTAATATGGTGTACTAGGATGCATACATACATGCAGGCATTTTATTTTATTATTATTTTTTTGACCTAATATGTATATACAGTGTTGCATGCATGAATCGATGCACATATGAATGTACTTGATTCTCAAATGTTAGCTTGGTGGCTATCATCTGTGCAAGTTATAGGAAGATGTCAGTATAAGCCTTTGGAACTGGAAGAAACATCATTAGATTCGTAAAGTTTGTCTTGATCTTTTTTTCCTTCTGTTATTACTGCAACAGTGACGAAGACTATATCCTTGGAATTTGCACGGAGGAAGGATCCACTCATTTGCATCCTATTGCACCCGGGAACAGTGGACACAGATCTCTCAAGGCCATTTCAGAGAAACGTTCAAGAAGGCAAGCTCTTCACCAAGGAATTCTCTGTGCAGAAGCTCCTTGGCATCATCAACAACGTGAAGAGCAGTGACAATGGAAAATTCTTTGCTTGGGATGGTCAGGAAATTCCTTGGTAATATGTCATTTTTAGCACAATAATAGGATTTGTGATTTCCTATACAAAGAATTAGGCTATTTTGTGGAGCCCACCGATCCAGCCTCCGATCCTGAGATTTCGAACCATGGGTCAAACTTATGATCTGATCCAATCCAAACTGACATTGGGTCTGAATTGAGGTATTGGGTCCATTGATCAGGTCTGGGTTTGGGAATCGTGATTTGATAAGCTCTCGTGCCGGTTTGGAATGAACCCGATCCAGTATGAGAAAACCTATTCGCATTTGTTATTTGTAGGTTTGATTTTATGTACATCAAATTTAACAGGTTTCGACATTGGGTTGCCCTGGTCAGGTCTAGAGCACCAACCGTTCAAACCATATTAGGTCAAGATCAAGTCAGTCTACTATTGACCAAAAGGGCATCAGCGTCTCATACCTGGGTGTGCACCATTCTCAAGGTGCACCTTAGATTTGCAGACAAATATTTGATAATCAAATGTTTGTAATGACAAAAAAAAGTTGTTGGGAAAATATTTGTATTGTTGGGGGAGGGGAGAGAGCTGTTGGGGGAGACCAAGGGGGATGAGAGTCATTTGCCAAAAAGTTACTTTCCGCCCACAATATGAGCCACATGGCATATTCTTAGAGGTTTCTGACCTTATGGATGTTTGGTCCAACCCTAGATGGACATACATACCAAAAATTAGCCTGATTAGTGATTTCTAAGCGTTGGATTGGAATTATTTTCATTGGTTGATTTAAACCATGGAATTTGATCATTATTGACCCTTATTTGGGGTACAAAGATTTATAAGGTTTGAAATCACTAATCAGGCTGATTTTTGGTCTGTAGGTCCACCTAGGGATTGGCCAAACATCCATATGGTCAGTGTACTCTAAGAGTGTGCCACGTGGCTCATACCCAAATACATTGTTCTCATACATAGTAAGATGTGTTACCATTGCTAGATCAAAGGATTTTTTGAGACACTGGGTTGATGAAACAAGTGGTGGGAGTGTGTTACGGTTGATAAGGGAGTGCATATTCGCACACCCCATTTCCTGTTGGGGTGGACTCCTGGTCAGGGCACACCCCAAGAAGAGAAATCTCTCTTTAAGATGAGTAAAACATAGCTGACTAGCGACTGCCCACAAGATGAGCCATGTGGCAGATTTTTAAAGGACACTGAATATTTGGCCGTTTCCTAGAAATTAACCTGATTAGTAATTGCAAACCTTTCAATCTTGTACCTCAAATAATGATCGATAATGTCAAATTTTCACAATTAAAATCAAGGGTAATTACCAAAAAAATTAACGTTTTCAACATTTATCACTGAACAGCTAACGACTTTTCAACATTTTTTAGTTTGTTAATTTGGGACATTTTCAGGCATTATTACCCTTACTATCAAAACAACTTTTCCATTGCAAAAAGTAAAAAAAGTACACCTATATTTATTGTCAAAACAACTTTTTCCTTGCCAAAGAAAGCTTCTCCAGTAAGCTTTCTTCTTCATTTTTTCTCCTGTAAGCTTTCTTTATTTGTTCATACGTAGAGATCAAATATTGTAATACGGTAAGCTTTCTTCATTTTTTCATTTCTTTTTCATCAATTTTCTCCTTTGCTCTCTTTTCTCCATTTCTACCATCCGTTTTCTCATTTTTTAAAGCTTCTCCGATAAGCTTTCTTCTTCATTTTTTCTCTTGTAAGCTTTCTTCATTTGTTCATACACAGAGATCAAAGATTGTAATACAGTAAGCTTTCTTCATTTTTTTCTTTTTTTTTTCATCCGTTTTCTCATTTGCTCTCTTTTCTCCTTTTCTAACATCTATTTTCTCTATTTCTATTTTCTCTTTTCTCATTTTCTATCATCCATTTTCTCATTTGCTAACATCTATTTTCTCATTTTCCATCATCTCTTTTCACATTTTCTATCATCTGTTTTCTCCTACTCCGTTGTCTATTTTCTCTTTTTCTGTCGTCTGTTTTCTTCTACTCTGTCATCTATTTTCTACTACTTTGTCATTTGTTTTCTCCTTTTCTATCATCCGTTTTTTCCTTTGTTCTATTTTTTCCCTTTCTATTATCCGTTTTCTCTTTTACTAACATCTATTTTCTCCATTTCTATCTTCTTTTTTCTCATTTTCTATCATCCATTTTTTCATTTGCTAACATCTATTTTATCATTTTCCATCATCTCTTTTCACCTTTTTTATCATCTGTTTTCTCCTACTCCGTCATCTGTTTTCTCTTTTTCTATCATTCGTTTTCTCCTTTATTCTCTTTTCTCCCTTTCTATCATCTGTTTTCTCCTTTTCTAACATATATTTTCTTCATTTTTATCTTCTCTTTTCTCATTTTCTATCATCCATTTTCTCCTTTGCTAACATCTATTTTCTCCTTTTTTATCATCTCTTTTCACATTCTTCTATCATCTATTTTCTCTTACTCCGTCATCTGTTTTCTCTTACTCCGTCATATGTTTACTCTTTTTCTGTCATCTGTTTTCTCATACTCTGTCATCTATTTTCTACTACTTTGTCATCTGTTTTCTCCTTTTCTATTATCCGTTTTCTCTTTTGCTCTCTTTTCTCCCTTTCTATCATTCGTTTTCTCTATTTCTATCTTCTTTTTTCTCATTTTCTATCATCCATTTTCTCATTTGCTAACATCTATTTTCTCCTTTTCCATCATCCATTTTCTCATTTGCTAACATCATACGAGACAATTATTAAACTTGTTAAGAATCACAAGTTATGAAACTTGACAATTATGAATATATGTTGTCATTTCAAATAACAAATAGTGTAATAAGTAACTCTCGATCTATTCACTTGTTCTATTTTAATACATAAATTAAAGGACAAAACCGATGACAAGAGAAACAGATGATAGAATAGGAGCAAACTGACGATAGAAGAGAGTCAAGAAGACAGACGACAGACAAGAAGAAAACAGAAAACAGACATAGAGAAAACAGACAACATACAAGCAAGACGAAAACAGACGACATACAATATATGACATACAAAGAGAAAACAGACAACATACAAAGAGAAAACAAACGACATACGAGATATATAGACAACATAAAACAGACGATAAACATAAAGAAAATAGACAACATACAAGCAAGACGAAAACAGACGACATACAAAAAGAAAACAATCGACAGAGAAAGAGAAAACAGACGACATACAAAGAGAAAACATACGACACACGAGATATATAGACAACACAAAATAGACGACAGATATAGAGAAAACGGACGACATACAAGATGAAAACAGATGACATACCTTCCTCTCTTCTTCAGCCTTCATTTTCTCTTCTTCTCCACCCTCCTCTCCTCTTCAGCCTTTCTTTCCTCTTCATCCTCTACCTTCCTCTCCTGTTCAGCCTTCATTTTATCTTCCTCCTCCACCCTCCTCTCTCTTCAGTCTTCCTTTTCTCCTGTGATTTCTTTTGCATGTTCTATCATATGTTTTCTCGATCCTCGTGTCTATTTCTACTTTGATATCATCTATTTTCTCCTTTCATATCATATCTTTTACATTTTATGTCGTTTGTTTTCTACTGTTCTATCATTGGTTTCTCATCGTGTCTATTTGCTCATTTAGGTGATTATAGTGAGTTTTTTCATGGCCATTGTTGATCTTGTATCAGAGAGAACAAATAATAGAGAAGAAGAAAACATATTACAAAATAAGAGAAACAGACGACAGAATAGGATAAAATAGATGATAAAATAGGAAAAAATAAAAAAGGGAACATAAAAGAGTATCATTGTCAAAAAAGTTGATTGCTTTTTGGAGTGATCCCCAGCTATTAGATCATAATCGGACGGTTGATCTAAAAGTATTTTAGAGCTATCATTCGGAATAAGAGTAGAAAAAGCTTTAGGCGTACAGTCGTGTCAGCTTTGTTTCAGACGCCTTTTCGAAGTCACACTTAAAAAGTTAAGGGCAAAATCAGTAATCGTTAATTTTTTTGGTATTTCAAACATGTCAGTTGGATGTTCGGTGCTAAAAGTTGAAAACGTTAATTTTTTTTGTAATTACCCTAAAATCAACCCATGAAAATGACTCCAATCCAATGCTTAGAAATTACCAATCAGATTGATTTTTTGTTTGTAGGTTCACCTAGGGATTGGCCAAACATCCATATGGTCAGTGTCCTCTAAAACTGTGCCACATGGCTCATTGTGGTCGCTGGTCAACCAAGTCTTACTCAGCTTAGAGAGAGATTTCTTTTTTTGGGATGTGCCCCGATCAAGAGTCCGCTCAACAGAAAATGGGGTGTGCGAATATGCACTCCCTTAGACAACCATGTAAACCTATCTAAATTAGCATTTTAACTAAAAAAATTGATTTGATTCAAATGTCTATCGGGTCAAGTTGATAATTGACTTTTAGTAGTCAAGTCATAAAAGAATTAAAATTAAGGGATTTTTGGCTTGTCCCCGTTACTTTATTGATGCAATTTGCATCTCACCCGAGCCCGACAGGCTCAACCCAATATTGGGCTCGGGTTGGGTTGGCTCTTTCAACGCTCTTCTGGTCTGATTTTGTACAACCTGATCAAAATTGGGTTGGGCTCGGGTTGAGGTTTAGAAAAGCCCAATCCAACCTGAGCCCGACATATAGTTAACCCTAAAAACCCTTACCGCCCCTCCCATCTTCTCTCCTCTCCTCTCTCTCAAACCCTACCCCTCCCCTTCCCCCTCTCTCCAACCCTCAAACTCTAACCACCCCTCTCTCTCTCAAAGTCGGGTTCAATGATGAAACAGCAGTAGGAGGAACTTCAAACGCAGTTGGATTTTGCCTTTCCGGCGTCTCCTCTTCCGTCGCCGGTGAATGCTTTGGCATCCCCTCCTTTGTTGCTCTCCAAATCCACCGTCCCTTCGATAGATTTTACGGTGCTCTTAACATTGGCACGATGTTGATTAACAGCTCTGATTTCAAGGGCTTGACTGGAATTTCGATCATCCCTAATAGGATAGCAAGAAGTTGAGATAGATCGGAGACAAGGTAAGCTTCATCTCTCTCCTTAATTTTTTCCTTAAAATCGACCGCCCAACCCAACCAAACCTATCGGGCTGGAATTCTCAGGCCCGACTTCGAGTTGGGTTCGGGCTAGGATCCTTGAAGGTCGGGTTGGGCTTTGGTTGACACCCAACCCGACCCAACCCGCCCGAGTTGCAGCCCTAGTCCACCTACGGTTGGGCCAAACATCCATAAGGTCAGTGGTCTATAAAAATGTGCCATGGGGCTCATACTGCGGTATGTCGTCAACATCGATGAGCCCCCTATAATCACTCAAGTGCAACGCACATGCCGCTCCCTAGTTTCTTGAAAGGAAAGTGGGATTTTTGGCTTGTCCCCCTTCCTTTATTGATGCAATTTGCATCGCACCCAATGCTTTTAAAATATTTGCGTCTCACCCAAGGTCATTATAGTCATTTTTAAAATATTTGCGTCTCACCGAAGGTCATTATAGTCATTTAAAAAAATATTGGGATGTCCATCGGAAACCGTTAATGGGCGCCTATGGTCAAAGGGTAAGACGCAAATGTTTTAAAAACATTGGGTGAGATGCAAATTGGACAAGCCAAAAATCCATAAAATTAAATTATTAATAAAAACAAAAATAAAAATATTAAAATATCAAACAAAATGGAAAAATATTAAAAAATTGATTTTGAACTAAAATATTCTCCTAGAAAGGTGGGCACATTCCGTTTTGACTCGCGAGTCAAGTCAACTCAATAGTTTCAAGGTGACTCAACCAAGTTAACTGACGAAGATTTGAGTAGCTACAAATTGCGTGTCCACCAAAATCTAGTAATTCAATTGTGATCTAAGTTTTGAATCATCTGTCTTGTAGGGCATGAAGTGAGGCAAATCTAACCCAAGAACTACTCCAAATCGATAGAGCTGCAACTTGGGCAGGCTCAACCCAAGCCTGACGGGTTAAACCCGACGTTTGGATAGGGTTGGGTTGACCCATTCAGTTCTCAGGTCGTGCTTGGGTTTGAATTATGACAACCCAATCAAATCGGGTTGGGCAAGGGTTGAGGCTTCAGCCTAACCACATGCACGTGGCATCTCCCTAGTCTTATACGAATCTTGGTTCAGTTACTTATCAACCGATATGGGTCCTGCAAGTCAGTTTCTAAATCAGATTTGAATATGGACTACCTGGATCCGACCCATCTCATGCCTTACCGTCGTGTTCAAAACTTACGAAGAGTGGCAAAAAATTTCCCTGTACAAAAGCCACTCGATGTCTTCATGTTTGGTCATCCCAAAACGCCATGTGGCACACTCTTTGAAGACCACTGACCACATGGATGTTTGGCCCAACCCTCGGTGGATTGATCAACACACTTTAATGATTGCTAGCCATTGGATATAGTACCCAAAAAAAAATGCTGGAATCCAACCGTTAGAATCACCACATGAAAAGTGCCCAAATCCCATTCCAAGAACTAGAGTAGAGATCACCAAACATCCATCCGGTCACCGGCCCAAAAGTGTGGGACAGTGCGACTTGGCAGAGAGGAAAAATTTGAGAGTTGTATGTCCACCGGGTTTTTCGAAGGGTATTTTCGTCTTTTTGAGAGCTTGATTGGGGTTTCTCTTCTTCATTTTATTTTCAGATTTTCACTCTGAAAGGGTTTCGGTGAGTTCTCAAACAGGCGCGAAGAGATTTAGTTATTCTTCTTTGAAGGTTAGTTGTTGTTCACACTTCACAGAACTTCTTTTCCGTTATTTCCATTCTTCCCGTTTTTGTTCCTGGGCGTTACAATCCGTTATACCGGAAAAAACGCTAACGCCCCCAATCCGGTATACCATTATAACGGCCCCTTTTAAACCTTGATTTGAACCATGTGGATATAATCTGTGACCTGGTTCGCCTTAGCCAATATTCGGCCAAACCCTAAACCCTTTTCCCAACAGTTTGCGAATCCTGTTCCTCCATTCAATCCTATTCCGTTAAGTCAAGTTTCTTGTATTTTCGAGTTATATTTTGAAAATCGAACCCACATTATAATTTTTTTTGCAGTATAGATTTCCCAAAGCAAAACCCAAGTCCAATTGATCGAAAGAAGGTACATGTCTTCGTTGAATGAAGATGAAATTATTGGAAATAATCGACCTGAGGATGTCCGTTGGCTTTCTTCTCTATCTGATTCTGAGCTTGTAAGTAGGGACTTCTCCTCCCTTTCTTATACATAAAACTATGCACATTATCGTCTCTAGTTTCAATGTTTCTGCTAAAAAAATGAAACAAAACGAATGGTAATTGAATCAATTTTTTTTTTTTTTTTGAACTACAATAGTAATGGAATCTGCAATATTCTTGATATAGAATTCATGTTGAAGTAGAACACAGCTTTGCACCCACTTCTGTTACTGGAAGATGAATTGTTTGATAACAACTTGGATCCACATGAACTTGTATGGAAGGACACTGATTTATTGTTCTAGCCCATTTTATGATATGTACTAGAGATACATGTCATGTGAACTCTTCGGAGGTTTTAATTTATATAATTTGAGTTTGGATTGAGTTTTTATTTGTAAAATCTCTGAAGTATTAATAAAGTTGAAAAACTGTAAAATTTTGGGTAATTTAGTATTACCCCCCTGAGATTCAAAAGCAATTTGTATTACCCCCTTCAACTGCAACTGCTGCAATACCCCCTTGACCGCATTTTGACCGTATTGACTCACAGTACATGGTCATTATTTATGTAAAAGACTATTTTACCCTTCAATAAAAAGACTCTTCATCCCCGTTAATGCCCTTAGCTCCAAACCTCGTCGACAAACCATCATTGCTTCATCCCGTTGCAAATTAGCCGAATCAGAAGGACTATCCGAGTCTTGAAATTCAGATCTTTTAAAAGATTCATATAGTTCCGGTACATCATCATAAAGCCATCATCGACTGGATCTTTTTCTAAAATATTGATATAGTTCCTTCTTGTTTTGATATCCAGATCTTGGTTTCTCTTCAACTAAAATATTTATAGGTTTCTTCTTTGGTTCTTCATTGTTTTTTTTTATAGTGGAAATCGAGCATTTTGTAGTGTGGACTGCAGGTGCAGACAGATTTTCATGGATGAAGAGAATGTGTGGAGGGAGAACTGTTCCAGATCTTGGTTTCTCTTCTACTAAAATTTTCTGGGTTTCTTGTTTTTTATTTTATTTACATTTAATCGAGCATTTTTTTTAACGTGGAGTGTAGGTGCAGACAGATTTTCATGGACAAAGAGTGTGTTTTGAGGGAGAACTATTCCTTGGCTTCCGTGAAGCCCACTTCATGGGCTTCTTCATCCCTTCATCAAAAGGGGAACAAGAATTGAGTGTGTAGGTTTGCTTACTGAGCCCATCTCCTTGGATCTGCAAAGCCATGATGCTGGCCTCGCCTAAAGGGCTTTCCGCCATGGCTACGTTGCCAAGGACGCTCTCCTCTATTGTGGTTTTAGTGGGAGGACTAGCTTTGATCCTTGTTTTCGCTTCGTCCCTTCTGATTTTGTATCGTATTGGTTCCAATTGGTCGTCCCCATCGGAGAAGCAAAGGCTCCCATCTCTCCTTCCGTCGCTTGTACATGGTTACAGAATGACGCAAACCCCCCTTCTTCTATATATACATTGGACCTCTCTATAGTGATCATTAGCAAAACCTAGAATCAAGAAGTTCATGTAAGGGTGGTGTGTGCAGTTTAAGACTCCATCCTTAGAGAGAACATGGCAAATAAGCTTTGGAGAGGTGAGCAGTAATAATAAAATGAAGAAAACAGAGCAAAAACACTAAAACAGAGACTTTTTTCAGCGATGGTGCGGAGTTACATGGAGAGTGAGAGAGAAGGGTATAATAGTCTTCTTACACAAATAGTGACGGTGTCATGTGAGTCAAAGATGTCGAGATTTAATCAAGGGGGGTGTTGCCCTAATTACAAAGTTCAAGGGGTTAGTACAAATTACTTTTGAATCTTAGGGGGGTAATACTAAATTACCCTAAAATTTTAGAAACCTGAATATTTGTGATTGTTAAGTTATTTTAATTAATAGTTCTGTTTGCAAGTCATTAAGTCATTCCATGACATCTTACCTTGGTTTTTGTATTCAGTCACTGCTATCTACACTGCCTCTAGAGTCTGGCCAAGGAAAGATTTGGATATATATTTTTTATTTAGGAAGTTTTTGTTATAAAAAAGAAAACGATATTATTGCAACACTAATTTTGTGCTTCAGTTCTTTTTCATCATTAATCAGCAGATTTTCGGTATTTTTTTTTTTTTGATGAGTATAAACTTTATTGAAAGCCAAAGGAGAAATACAAAGACCGCCTTAGAGGTCGAGATGATCTACCAAAGGCATAAGCACGAAACAAACCCTAAAAAGAAACGAAATTAAGCTCCCTTCTCCTTCTCTAGAACAAACTATGTCCCAATGAACTACAAGATCCTAAAAAAATAAGCCGCGGCATTCCTGAAAGGCTTTGGAAGATGTTGGAAGTCTGAGTGGAATCGAAAGTTTTTCAAGTAACCAGATGGGTGGGCTTGAAGCATCTCACAATTCGCGAGTTAGGGCGATGGTGGGAGGCAGAGATGATACTGTCCGAGGCAGATTGTGACTGGCTGAGTGCTTTTTTGAAGGAGGTGGTCGTCATAGTGGAGACGAGAGCTCTATGGAGGAAGAGGACGGCCAACGGTCGTATACTGATTGGGGAAACCCAACATAACCATCGGGGAGCCTTTATCAGTCTAGTGGAGTTCACTGAGAAGGGTAAGAACAGAAGGTTAATGGTCCCTATGGGACGTGGAGGGGACGGGTGGAGAAGTTTGGTAGCTGTGATTTCCTAGGCGCTTGGCAATGTGGTTACGCAGCGTCCGATCAGTCTCAGAGGGCCAGTTGAGCCTTTACCATTACCGCCCCTCTCTAATGTAGTCGGAGAGAAGGTGGTAGGTTCTTCTACGCCGCTGGTTGACACGTGATACCACGGTTCTGTGTGGGGAGCGTTCGGTAGGTGGCAACTGGCGATCGTTTGCTCTTCCCATTCCTCGGAGGTCCTATGGACAGATGTCCAAGAGGCGGTGCAGGGCTTGCTGAGTATGGATTCTATACCTACTCTCAGACGTGTGGATCCGGTGCAGAGGTTGCTCTTCGTCCCATCTCCTCAGATGGTCTCTTACCTATGTGGCCTGGGTTCTATTGCCATCGGCGATGGTAGAGTGTCTTTCTCCAGATGGAACTCGGAAGTTAACATAGTGGATAGTCCTCCCTCGGAGGGCCCTTGGTGGATCTCTTTGAGAGGCTTGCTGTATCACCTCTGGAAGCTCGACTTCCTTCGCATGATAGGCGATACCCTAGGGGGATTCATTGAAGCTGACAAGGATACGGTGGAGCTCCTTAATCTACAAGCTGCGAACATCCGTGTGAAGGCAGGACCACTGTGTTTACCCAGATCCTTATTGATTAGGGACCGCGGTGCCACTCGTAAGGTGATTATTGTGATCCTCTTCCCCAAAGGTACTTGCAGTTGTAGTGGGTTTGCTGAGCTCTCAGAGCATAGTGGTTTTGCTCAGAAGTTTGACGTCACTGTGGATCCCTTGTGGGGAGGCCACCCTCAGCCACCGGAGCTTACCGGAGAGCCTCCTTGCAAGGAGGTAGGCCAGTTTACAGAGGCGCACGATAGCTCTCTGCTCTAGGAGGCGCACACTAGCCCATTAGCCCTAGCTGTTGAGACTCCAGGCGACGTACTAGCGTCAGACGGGAGGGTCTCCCCCATTGGGCGCCATGAGGTACTGCATCGTAGTACAGTCCGGCCTCTTGCGTATGGCTGATTTCAAATGAATAAGAAAAAAAGGGTGCGGAGAAGGAGAGGTATTAGACATCGTCGCAGGAGAGGCGGTGATGTGTCCTTTCGCGATATGCCCGTTCAGCCTCCAATCCGCGAATCACACGTAGCGCCCATTCTTATCAATGATATCCAGGGCTTGGAGAGTGAGGAGGGTGGGCCTGAGAAAGCCCACGAGCATGGGGCTGAGGTCGGGGGTCCACTCGGTGCAGCCCAGGGATTAGATAAGGGCACTAATGCATCTCAGTGTGGCATTATTGGCCAGGTCGGGTCTATGGAGGAGCTTTTCAGCAACTTTCCTCCTAACTTCAACTCTATCGTTGAAGCCCAGACACCCCCAGCCCCTCTATCGCCGATAGGTTTCAGATCGGCTATCGACCTCCCTCCCAGATCGCAGTATCGCAGAGACGATCCTCTAGCAGTGGTGGTTCCCTCAGACCCTTCCGCTCTATCCAGGGAGTCTAGCGACGAGAGGTGGTGTCGGCCAGTTGCAGGTATTTTCAGCAAGCTCTTCCTGGATCTACAAATAACCAGAGATGATCCGCATACAGAGGATTCAATCTTGGTGGTGACGAACCCGATCCTAGCCTCGCCGATACCAGCTGACGGCAATCCTTTAGGGGCGATGCCGTCGTCCCAGGAGGGGTTGAGTCCCCTGCCTCCTTCAGGTTGGAGAGATCAGGGCCTCTTACTGCGTTACCAGAGGCGATCTAAGTCGCCTGATGTTCTACGTTCGCCACCGGTGGAGCTTGTCAGGATCTGTGGGAATCAGTTTAGGGTGATGACGGAATCCCTAGCGGCAAGTTTTACCCTTGATCCTATTCCCTTAGCCATTCGACAGCATCCCATCTTGATATTGGGCGCTACTCTGGGAGTATCCTTCAGGAGACACGGTGTCAAGGCAGTAGAGTTGTTGATCAAAGTTGCATCGGGTAATTCCAACCCTACCCCATCCAAGGTGTTGGGTCTGGCTAGTGCTCCAGGAGATGATGTTACAGGTCCAGGGGTCAGGGGGGTGAAGGTGTGTTATCTTCTCTCTGATTTGCCTAATCGCGTTGGAAACGGGAGTAATTATGGGGTCAGTGATGACGTCCGCTCGTCGGGAGTTAAGGACACAGCTGAGCAAGAGACTGTGGTTAATTGGTCCCCCAAAACGAGAAGAGAGTTCCATAGGCTGGGGATCGAGGAAGTAGGGGTGGGGAAGCTCTTGGAAACCAAGTCGAGGAGGGGAGTTGGAGGGGGGTGCCCCTGAAGTGCTGTTTTGACGGGTTTGGTAGGAGGGTGGTTGCAGCAGTGATCTATGTCTAGTCCTATTATCCTATCCTGGAATGTGAGAGGGTTGGGTAATCCCACCAAGAGGGCCTCTATCAGAAGAATCATTAGGGACAGTAAGGTGAACATTGTCCTTCTCCAAGAGACTAAGGTAGAATCTCTGCAGCCTGGTCTCATCACTAGCTTATGGAGTAAGAAGGACTTCGGGTGGTGCGCTCTCCCCGCCATCGGGTCCTTGGGAAGGATTCTGGCCATATGGGATTCAGAGATTGTGGACGTCTCGGAAGACTTGGTTGGTGCTTTTTCTATTTCGCTCTTATGCAGATCGAAGGTGGACGGTTTCGGTTGGGTTCTCACAAGTGTCTATGGCCCTATTGAAGATTGCCATAGACCTCAATTTTGGGAGGAATTAGAGACATAGCTGGTTTGTGGGACTTGCCTTGGTGTATCAGGGGCGACTTCAATGTGATCAGATTTGTTGAGGAGAAAAGAGGAGGGGGTAGAAGGAGCAAAAGCATGAAGGATTTTGGAGAGTTCATCCAATCCTTTGAACTTGTGGATCTACCATTACTTGGGGGAGCATTCACCTGGTCCAATAATCGGCAGCAGTCTTCCATGAGTAGATTGGACAGGTTCCTAATCTCTAGCTCCTGGGAAGAGCGTTTCCCATCGGTGATGCAGAAGCTGTTGCCGCATCCTATTTCTGACCATGCTCCCATCCTTCTTGATACAGGAGGGTTTCATTTCAGTCCTAAACCTTTCAAGTTCGAGAATATGTGGCTCCTTGATAGCAACTTCTTGGACTTGGTCAGGGGATGGTGGAGCACTTTTACCTATGAGGGTAGAGCAGGGCTGAGGCTTCGTAAGAAATTAAAGGCGTTGAAAGGTAAGCTTATTCAGTGGAACCGCGAGGTGGTGAGTCGCTTGGACATTAAGTTGAAAAGTATTCTGGGGGAGATAGTATAGCTGAACTTGTTAGAAGAAATAGAGGAGTTGTCAGAGGAAGATTGGTGCAAGCGAGCGAACTTGCAGCAGAACTACCAAGCTTTAGCTAATATGGAAGAGGTTAGTTGGCGTCAGAAATCTAGAGTTCAATGGCTCAAGGAAGGGAACAACAATACGAGATACTTTCATCGCATGGCTAACGCTCGGTGCAGGAATAATCACATAGCCAAGGTGGAGATAGAGGGGGTCTGCCATGAGAAGGAGGAACATATAAGGACTGGCGTGGTGGAGTTCTACTCCAAGCTCTACTCGGAGGGTGATTACGATTTGCCCAGAGCTGGACGGTCTGGAGTTCGATCAGATATCGTCTACCCAAGCTTCTTGGGTGGAGAGAAACTTGGAGGAAGAGGAGGTTCTCAAGGCTATCAAGGACCTGGGAGGAGACAAAGCCCGTGGCCCAGACAGCTTTTCTATAGCCTTCTTCAACCACTGTTGGGAGGTGGTGAAAGAGGACTTCATGGCAGCCATAAAGGAGTTTCAGCAGGATTACTTTCTCGACCGCTGGTCTAATAGTACTTTCATCGTCCTTATTCCTAAGCTGCATGGTGCGGTTAATATCTCGGATTTCAAGCCAATCAGCCTAGTGGGGAGCTTCTACAAGATTTTGGCAAAAGTCTTTTCTTCTAGACTCAAAGAGGTCATTCCGGGGGTGATTTCTCCCGCCCAGGGCGCTTTTGTCCATGGTAGGCAGATTCTTGATGGCGTGCTCGTGGCCAATGAGTGCATAGACGCGAGGCTGAAGGCGAAGAACCCTGGTATTGTGTGCAAGATTGATTTGATTAAAGCCTATGATCACGTTTGTTGGGATTTCCTGGACTACCTTCTTCAGAGAATGGGTTTCGGGTCTTCTTGGAGGAGATAGATTCACCTTTGTATTTCGACGGCCTCTTTCTCGATCCTAGTCAATGGCTCGCCTGCGGGCTATTTTAGTAGCTCCAGAGGTTTGAGACAGGGGGACCCCCTCTCTCCCCTACTCTTCAACATTGTGGTTGACGCCCTTGGGAGAATGATTGATAGAGCGGCGGATAGGGGTCTTTTAGCCGGCTTTCAGACAGGTGCCTTCGGTCCTGTGATATCTCATCTACAGTTCGCTGACGACACTCTTGTCCTTCTAGGGGCCGAAAAGGAATAATGTGGTATGCTCAAAGGTATCCTCGATTGCTTTGAGGCAGTTTCGGGCCTTAGAGTTAATGTCAGCAAGAGCAAAGTCTACTTGGTAGGGGAGGTTGATAGCGATGAAGATCTAGCCTCTCCCCTTGGTTTCGAAAAGGCGTCTCTCCCGTCCATGCACTTGGGTTTGCCACTTGGAGCGCCATACAAATCTACCAAATTGTGGGACCCGGTTATTGAGAGATGTGAGAGTCGGCTGGCGGTGTGGAAGGCCAGACTTTTGTCCAGAGGTGGTAGGCTATGCCTCATCAAAAGTTGCTTGTCGAATCTTCCGATCTACTATCTCTCCTTCTTCGCCATGCCAACGGGAGTGGTTAGGCGTCTGGAGTTCCTTATCCGTAGGTTCCTTTGGATTGGTAGGGACGATGGGAATGGGTATCCTCTGGTTAAGTGAAGCCTCATTAGCTCTCCTATGAAATTGGGAGGTCTTGGTATTAAGAAGCTGAGATTGATGAACATGGCCCTCCTGGGTAAATGGCTATGGCGTTTTACGCAAGAGGAGGACAGTTGGTGGAGACAGGTGATCAGGGCCAGACATGGGAGTGAGCTGCTAGATTGGTTTTGCAAGAACATCACGGTACTGTATGGATGCGGAGTTTGGAAGGGTATCCGGAAATTATTTCAGTGCTTCTATTCAGGCATCAGATTCAAGGTAGGGGCAGGCAACAGAGTTCGCTTTTGGTGGGACGTCTGGTGCGGTAGCTCGGCCCTCAAGGAGGACTTTCCCCAGCTTTTCAGCCTTTCACGTAAAAAGAGCTGTACCGTGAAGGAGATGTGCTCGGGGGAAGGGGAAACTTTAGCTTAGGATTTTGGGTTCAGGAGGCTCTTGAACGATTGGGAGATCCCGAGTCTGGCGGAGCTCGTTCTGAGACTGGGAGGTGTGACCATCGATAGCTCTAGAGTGGATACCATTCGGTGGATTGGTAGGTCGGATGGGCGCTTTACGGTGCAATCCTTCTACGAGAGGCTAGACAATTCGATGAGATCCGAGTCCGAGCCATCCCCGTTCCACGGGCATTTACTGATCCTCAAGAAGAGGGTCTGGGGGTCTAAAGTTCCCTCCAAAGTGGCTTTTTTTGTTTGGTGCACTTCTTTGAGAAAACTTCTTGCCGTAGACAACCTCATCAAGAGGGGGTGGGTGATGGCTAACTATTGTTCCATGTGTAAGCAAGAAGGTGAGTCGGTGGACCATCTTCTGTTGCAATGCAGGTCAGCATGGGAGATTTGGAGCTTGTTCTTCCTCTCTTCAGGGATTAGTTGGGTGATTCCTAGATCCGTCCTCAACTTGCTGGGAAGTTGGACTAAGTACCTGTTCTCCCCGTGTGGCAGCAGAGTTTGGAGCCTCCTTCCTTATGCTATTTGGTGGGGCATCTGGAAGGAGAGGAATAGTAGAGTGTTTGAAGGGAAGGAGGCTTTCATATCCGAAATTATCCTCTCTATCAAAGCGCTTATCCTATTCTGGAGTAGACGGTTCGAAGAATGCAAAGGGCTATCCTTCGAAGAGCTAGTTTTCATATGGGATTCAGTCATGATCATAGGCTAGGCGGTTTTCTTCTTTGTTTTTCCTCTTTGTTTGGAGGTCTTCTCGACCTCCGTTCCCTCTCTTCGCGGTTTGTTTTTCTGCTTTCTTTTTCAATGGAATTTACCTTATAAGAAAAAAAAAGGCTTTGGACCAAATAAACATCAAACCCTTGATGTTGAGAATAATATTCGCTACCTCTTCCTCTCCTTCAAAGACCCTAAGATTTCTCTCCTTCCATAACCCTTAACATTAGTATGTGTTTCCTTTTGATGTTTCATGGCACATCGAATTTACCTCATGATTTGATTGTTATTTAAACAATTTTCAGGATATGCTAATTAGCTTGAAAAAGCTGGTTATTCAACGTGCACAAATTGTTGGTCATGAGGGTCTGGCTGATAAATTTGATTTGAAGATGCTCCGGGCTCTTGGTATGTTATTTCTCACATTTTATCTAAGTGTTAACATCTCCATTTATGTGAAGTCAACCACAGAGAACCTGTAATATTTTGCATGTGGAACTATTAAGTGCCTATTTATCCAATGTTTGCTGTAAAAAACCTAAAGTGTTTTTTTTATATGGCATTTCATTTTTTGACTTTATTGAGATTCTTTTTTTTTTTTTCTTTTACACTGTTTCTTGTAATTGTTGGTTACAAATGGTAACATCCAAAGATTAAAACCTCAGATGACACTGAGTCTTAGCCTCTTTGGCATCTCAATCCAATCATCTAGAAACCCATTGTTAATTTTATTAGTCTGGGTATGAGTATAAACCATTTTGATTTGCAAAGAAAAGCACCAAAACTGGGACCCAAAAATTGTTTCTCCATTTTATCTTGGATATATAGCCATCTTACACATTGAGAATTAAGCCTAGAAGGAGGCACTAATCCTAGAGTGGGTAGATGGTATATAAACTTTCATAGACTTAGGGTAATGTAATCAAAGTGAAAGAAGCTTTAGCAAGGATGATGATAGGAGAGGCTCTATATCCTGATGGTATTCCAATATAGATGTGGAATTTTACAAGACAAATTGGATTGTCCTGGTTAATTAAGTTTTTCAACAAGATTCTGGAGACTGAAAAAATGTCAGATGAATAAGAGAAGTACTATGGTACTAATATACGAGAACAAAGGAGATACACAAAATTGTACCAATCTCGTGGAATCAAACTTATGAGCTACACTGAAACTATGGGAGAGAGTTATGGAGCAAAGATTAAGACAAGAAATAAGGATATCAGAGAACTAGTTTGGTTTCATTTTAGGGGTGTCAACCGTCGAGTTTACTTTGAAGGACAATTTACTAAAACTTTTCAAGAAAAGTGGAAGAATCTTCACACGGTCTTTATTGACTTAAGGGAAGCATATGATGGAGTTTTGAGAGAGTTATTTTGGTCTATGTTTGGGAAAATGGCAGTCCCGAGTTGATATAGTTATATCAGTAAGCACATATATTAGTGAAAAAGAAATAGTGCGAGAACCGTTGGTGGGGACACAAGTGAGTTTTCACTTGCAGTGGATGTGCATTCCGCTTTGAACTAGCTTTGTATGAATTAATTGGTCAAATTCAAGGGGAGGTTCATTGGTGTGTGTTATTTGCATAGTGTTTTAAATTTTTACAACAATTGCTGAATTTTCATTGAATTTTGTCGATTTTTCACGTGCCGAAGTGAAGTTTATGAGTAATATATTTTTTTCAAAATTTTACTATATTTTGGTTGAAATTTCGCATTTTTTGAAATTTCGTTGAAATTTATTAATTTATTTTAAAAAATACGAAATTTCGTACAAAATTTCAGAGATATTGAAAATATCCCACAAATCACGCCGCTTGTGCAGGTGCAGTGCAGTAGCCAGTAGGCTCAATTTTCTTTTGAAATTTCATGTGAAATTTCGGATTTTTCCAAAAATTTTGAACTTTTCATGAAATTTCTTCAATAATCTCGATTTCAAAATTTTCCTTAGTTTCACACGAAATTTCGATTTCGGCGCTCACCGAAATAGTTTGCAAAATCGAAATTATAAACCTTGCTCCTGATTGATTGGGTCTCTATTTAAAAAGAATTCAGGGAGATGAAGCTTAAAGACTATTGTTGTAATTAGGAAGTTTTGATTTTTGGGGACTTACCAGTCATTGCTCCATTGGCTGGTTTCTAATTTTTTTTTCTTTGCGTTTATCTTTGTACTTTGGGAATGCATTTCCCTATTTTTTCCTTTAATAAAGTACTTTTATCAATAACGAAAAATCAAAAAGTTTTGTGCTGACTTTTTGCCGAACAACGGATAATCTTGGACATTGGCACTCATGCTTTTGTCAGTCCTACAGACTTATGAACTATCGTAATGGAGGATGTGTTGGGTTGTTCGACCCCTAGATTTATTCCCTAAGGGCCTTTGTAGTTTTAAATACAGTCCCTTTAAATAAAAAAAAGATTGGTTGCTTATGTCATTTGACTGTGTCGTGTTTTAGCATAGCAGATCTCCTACATGGGGCCTGAGAGTTGCATGTGGGCCATAAATACAGTTGATAAGACTCATTATCTTTCCTTTATTAGATAACCACAACGAGTGTTTTGCCTGTTTTGATTGACACTGTTTTTATTCAATAAATTGCAGTAACTTTTGAGCCTATTTTGGTTGACATTGTTTCTATTTAATAAATTGCATAACTAGTACTGTTTTAAGTAATTCGAGTATTCAAAAGATTTAAGAAATCTACTTCTGGAGGCATTTTTTTTGGCTGAAACTAAGATTTCCATGTGCTCCTGAGTAACTTCTTTGATGGTTAAGTTATAACTCAAATTTTATATAGGCCCATTTAGTTGCCCCATTACTAATTTAATGTAATGGTATTGGGACTTCAATCCATTTTATTGGGGTGTAGCACGAGTTCGTGAAAAGGTGAATTGTCATGGATGGCCATTCCAATGCTTTGAGCTGTTATGATAACATTAATTTAATACCAGAGCTATCACATCAATGTCCTTTTTTATATGTTTCACTTTGTGATGTGTACTAAACAATATATTAATTAGTATTCACTATTTTACTTTGGGCACTTCTCCAGGTTTCATTTTAATGGAATATCTCAAAGGACGGGTTAAAGATTCCACAGTTATTTCAGGCTTGGTGGAGCCTTCCATGTTTTTAAATGGCTGCAATTTATCTAAACTGAATCACGAGGTTGGCTTTGGCTCTATGGGTATTGAAGACTCAAGGGCATTGATAGATACCAATTCAAGAAAGAGAGCGGCGGAAGGGTAGGTACAAGTTTGCAATGATCATTGAGTCGTGTTGTTTTTGAGTTATTGCTCTTCCAAGATGTGATTGACAACTTAACAGCCTGGATTGATGAATCAGTGGGCACATATACAGTCTATGATGCTGACACCACCAATTTTTATGGTGCTGGCATGATCATATATTTTTTCCAATGGTATTACATGGGAAGTTACATGAATACTCAGATATAACTTAACATATCATAGAACTTGTCAATAATAAAACAGACAGTACAAATTATGATTATTAATTCTTATCAGGGGCTTTTTTAAGTAGATGATGGTGAGGTATATTTTCAGCCTTTTGTTTAGTTCTACTAGATAATTGAACTAAAGTGGTAGTTATACTGTGGCCTTGTTGTGCAGAATATGTGAAGAAGTTCGTAACCAGAAGAAACAGAGAAGAGAGACATCATAGACTTCATATCCTTCCTAACCTACTCAGCTCAGTAAGCAAGCTTGGGTTGTCATCCGTTCTTGCTAGATGGATTGGCACATTCAATTGCATTCTTCATCCCTGATGCCAATTGCACTTATGCTGGTAATTTCAATTGGATAAAGCTCAACCCCTTTCTCTATTCAGATAAGCGAGACATTTTCTTATTGTTGAAGCCACTTGAGAGCTCCCATTTTTTCATTTCAATTTATTATGTATGGTCAGTTTGTCACCATAATTACATGCATATGTATATACACAAAAACTTACATTTGTTGATGTACTCTTGCACTGTTTCAATGTATGATAGTGCATTCATGAATATGTACCAAACATATGAGAGAAAATCTAAAGCTTTAGCTATGTATGGGTCTACAGTTCTCAAGCATGCATTCATTTAATGGGCTGTGGAGTAGATATTTAATTACAAAATGCAGTAAAACAACATTCACGCAAGTTATTTGCTTCCTTTTTGTTAAAAATAGTATGAATTTCTTTGAATTTGGGATCCACAAAATAAAATGGGAAATGTCTGGTCCATGATGATATTGTTAGGTGTATATTTCCAGGAGGGTTTTAAATAAACAGAAATTTTAGACATTTCAGCCCACCAACAATACACCCTAAAGCAAACAAAGGAGAGCATTTTTGTCATCTTTAATTTAAAATGGCCTCTGATAATATAAAAGAGTGCCTAGCAATATCACTTCTCATAAAGTATATGATAAATGTGTTATCATGTATTAAACTGTACATGTGTACCCTTTATAGGATAATGGGCACCTAATATCTGTAAGGGCTTTTTTGTCCATGTAATTCCTCTTTTATATAAATAGAAAGTTGGGAGTCAAGTACAACACATGCTCTCTAATTATCTCTCCTCTCTCATATTCTTCTCTATTGAAACCCTAACCCTAGAATCAACTTGGTATCAAAGCTACACTTCCGATCCCTCTTTCGATCATTAATCGACCATCTCAAGAGGGAAAGTGAACCAGAAGATTAGCTTTTAGGTGCTGGCGTCATTAGACCATACGGCTGACGTCAACAGCCGTACGGACTCTTGATTTGGGAGCTCCACTTCTTGATGTATTATATTTTTTTGGATTTAATGGTGATTTTTGGGGAATTTTTTGGTGACATCTTGGTGGACTTTAGTGTGATTCTCTTGGTAAGGAGAGAGACCATGGGTGGCTTAGGGTGTACGGCCTTCCTCTCCACTTGTGCTCTTCGGTTTTCAGACTTATCGGTGATTTGTGTGGTGGGTTTGTAGAGGTGGATAGAGCATCAATAGAGCTATCATGTGTTGAATGGGTTAGGTTGAAGGTTAGACGAGGGGGGGTCTATGTGATACTCTAAGCTTCTCTTATGGTGGAGTGGTTACTATGGTGAAGATTTGGCCCGAATACTTGCTGGGCTTTTTTGAGGCACCGGAGGACGTAGGTGTTCTAGCTAGAGTCGGTGATGTAGCGGAAGTGGAGGAAGTAATGGGTCGAGTACGTGAGGGAGCTGATGGAGAAAATCAGGAGAAGAAGTGCGAGGGGGAGATTCAGGTGGAGGAAGAGAGATGTAATACCAGATGGTGCCGACAGACTGGGGTTTGGTAGAGGCGGAAGAGATGGGCAACGCTAACGTCTGGCAGTCGGAGAGGTCGACGTGGTTACCGCTGGTCAGAGCAGGGGCTTTGGACACGTCGAAAGAAACCACGTGGCAGCTAGAAAAGGGGGTCGATGCAGAAAGGGGCGTTAGGTCCAGGAGTAAGGGGGCTGACCGTCTCCATTCTCCTGTGAGAGGTAGTCGTACTAATAGGGAGAAGAGGCTGGGCGCATGGCTTTTGTATTACACCAACCATACAACAACAATTTCAAATCCTCACTAAGGCAAAGGGCCTTTTCGGGAAGCATGGGATGAGTACCAAGGTTTAAAATTTTGGTT
Organism: Euptelea pleiosperma; assembly: GCA_035048495.1. Lineage (NCBI taxonomy): Eukaryota > Viridiplantae > Streptophyta > Magnoliopsida > Ranunculales > Eupteleaceae > Euptelea > Euptelea pleiosperma. The sequence continues at coordinate 28,352,759 of CM068545.1, forward strand.
TCGCATGCCATTTCGATGAGGCCCGAAACTGAAATTTTGGTCGAAATTTCAAAATTTTGAAATTGAGATTAGTAATGAAAAATTTGAAATTTCGACTCAAATTTCACAAAAAACCGAAATTTTGGTCGAAATTTTGAAAATTTAAAAATTTTGATTTTTATGGATTTCGGTTTCGGTCTACACCGAAATTTTGAACTTTTCGACGAAATTTAGAACCTTGATTAGGACGAGGTGGCGAAGTACCTTGGGAGGTCCTTTTTTTGAAGCATCCCGAGAGAAAGGTTTCCGAATTTCCGACATGTGGAAGTAGGCGGATCAAGGCAGCGCAGTAAGTCTATGAGGCAGGAGGAGGATATATATCGCAGGGACGCGACACACCATAACAAAGCCCAGTCAACGACTCGTTATTGTAGGGGAATGGTTTTGTCTACGATGATATATCCCGTAGTACTTCTATGTTTATCAAGGGCTTAAGTTAGGTGGGGCCCAGAGTGGGGGTATCCTTTGAAGGTAAGGGAGTGTTTAAGGAGGCTCCTATACCGAACTTGAGCGCTGAGTCTGGACGCCTATTATATACAGAGGCGAGTCTTTTAAGTGCGGTTTATCACCCATCCCTCCTACAGTAGAGGGTAGGAAGGCACAAATAGTAGCGACTGTTAATAACTAGAGGAATGAAGCCCGATCTAGTGCGTCGATGGAGGAGGTGGAAGTCAGAGATCAAGGAGGGGGCAACTCTCGCCTTTCTCAAGTAGAGAAGAGTACATCAACTACAGAAGGGGTGCGTACTTGTGAAGAGGGCTTGGAGATAGGGGACGTCGAGGAAGGGGAATTCTTCAACGGTGGTGGAGTAGAGGAGCAGGATGGAGAAGAACCCTTTGACGGGAGGTTTAGAGGTTGTTCTGTTGCCATGGATTCGTGAGAGGTTTTTGTGCCGTACTCACTAGACACATCCCTCATTCAAAGGTCCTCTGAGAAGCTTGAGTCTCCCAAGGTTATCGACATGGTTCAAAGTCGATGATTTTGTTTCGGTTTCGGTTGCAGGCGAAACCGAAACGTTTCGATAGTTTCGGTGGTTTCGGCCCGAAACTTGGTGAAACCAAAGTAAAGGAGAGTTTCGGTAGTTTTGATGGTTTCGGTTCGAAACTTGGCAAAATCAAATTAGGAAGTTCAAAAAATTCTAAAAAATAATGAAACTGAGGCCGAAACTGAGACCGAAACTACCAAAACTGAGGCGAAACTTTGTGGTTTCTGATACAAACCCGTATCTTGTCTCGGCCTGTAGAGAAACTTTAAACCATGGTTACCGAGGACATGGAGGTTGGCGGCGGTGCAGAGGAACCGGTGGAAATGGGTTTGGTTGAGATGCCCAACGAGATTAGCCTTATTTGCGTCGTTCCTGTCTCACACAGGCAGTTCTCCAAGAGAAACTTTGAGGGTGTGAGAAGGATTTCTTAGGCCGACGATGCTTCGGGACACCATGAGAACATTTATGGCATTCATGGGAACGAAGTAGCATCGTTCCCTGAAGATGTATCAGGTACTGAATTGGTTGATGCAGGGGTGGATAGTGAGGGAAATTCTGAGGAAATGTCAGAGCCCTCAGAGTGGGTGCTACAAAAGCTTATGGATTTTGGTAGGTCCCTGGGAATGTCTTATGGCAGCCACGAGCAGGAAGTATTTGATTTGTTTAGAGCCATCAAGCTCAAACACTTGTCTTCACTTCCTAGGGAGCGGGGGTCCCCCAAGGATGAGGGGAATCCTATAGGTAATGAAAGCAATATTGGAAGGGACGAAGAAAGGGAGGTAGAGGGGTCACTTGGTAATAGTAGGTCACTTTGTTGGGCGGAGAAGAGATTGGTGGAACCATGTTATCCTCCCAAGGAGTGTCAAGGGAGAAGGAGGTCAAGCTTGGCTAGGGAGATTCATAGTCTTGCGGATGCTCGCGATCTAGCAGGGGGGAGCAGCAGAAGGAAGGGGAGGGGGAAATCGGTTAGTCAGGATGAAGCTTAACTTCCTATCCTGGAATGTCAGGGGTCTCGGGAATAAGGACAGATGGATGGTTTGTAAGAGCCTATTCCAGAGGTGGAAGGTGGATATAGTGGTGTTGCAGGAGACAAAGAAGGGAAGTGTTGATTGATATGGAGGTGGTGGACATGTAGCGGGGGGGGGGGTGGGGGTGTGGGGTGGAGCAGAAAGAAGGGGAGGGGTAAATCGGTTTTGTGAGGATGAAGCTTAACTTCCTATCCTGGAATGTCAGGGGTCTCGGGAGTAAGGACAGAAAGACTGCTTGTAGGAGCCTATTCTAGAGGTGGAAGGTGGATATAGTTGTGGTGCAGGAGACAGAGAAGGAAGTGTTGACTGATATAGAGGTGGACATGTGGGGTGGTTTGGATTGCGGGTAGAAAGTGTTACCCACTAGAGGGACAACAGGTGGCATTTTGGTTGTGTAGAACAATGCTACAGTTGAGGTGGAGGACTATTTTTAGGAGACTTCTCGGTCTCGGTTATCTGCAAGGGGGTTGCATATCAGAGCCACTGGGTGATCACTGGGGTGTATGTGCCTACAGACTAGGGGAGGAGAACTGAGCTATGGCTGGAGCTTGATGATGTTCGGGTCAGGTGGCAGTACCCTTGGTGTGTCGGGGATGATTTTAATGTCATCTGTTTCTTAAGTGAAAAGAAAGGGGAGAGCAGGTTGACGAATAACATGAGAGAATTCGAAGCTTTTGTCGAAAGAAACTATCTTCTTGACCTCCCATTTAAAGGAGCTAATTTCACTTTGACCAATAATCAAGAGAGGCCTGCGATGTCTAGTCTTGATAGGTTCCTAGTATCTGATGATTGGGAAACTATCTGCCCCGAGGTAGTTCAAGAAGTGTTGCCCAAGCCTGCTTCTGACCATAATCCGGTGTTACTTAGGTGTGGGTGTATGCAAAGAAGGCCGACCCCTTTTAAATTTGAGAACATGTGGTTGGAGGAACCCAAGTTTCATGATTTAGTGGCTGAATGGTGGGAGTCCTTTCAGTTTGAGGGAAAGGAGGGTGTTACTTTCAAGAAGAATCTGAAGGCCTTGAAAGGCAGACTGAAGGTCTCAAATAAGGAGGTTTTCAGGTGTGTGGATGATAAGATAAAGGGACTGTTTGAGGAGATAGAGCCTATCGATGGCAAGGATGAAACTGATAGGGTGACTTTATGAGGTGTTGGGACATCATTGGGGGGACTTTATGAGAGTAGTTAAGGAGTTTGAAGAGGGAGCTGTCTTGGATAGGTGTATGACTAATACCTTTCTCACTCTCATCCCCAAGAAGGAAGGAGCAGAGCCTTTGTCTGACTATTGTCTGATTAGCCTTGTGGGGAGCACCTACAAGATCGTCTCGAAGGCTTTGGCGAGCAGGATGAAGGAAGTGATGGGGTCAATTCCCTTTCCCAAAGCGCCTTCATGAAAGGCAAATCTTATACGGTATTTTAATTGCTAATAAATGTATAGATTCTAGATTAAGAGAGGAGAGGGAGGGCATTGTTTGCAAGATTGACATAGAGAAAGCTTATGACCATGTGTGCTAGAAGTTCTGTGACTACCTGCTTGATAGGATGGGGTTTGGCTGGAGGTGGAGGAAGTGGATTCAGGTATCTCTTTGGCATCTTTCTTTGTTCTGGTGAACAACGTCCTCGCAGGCTATTTCAGTAGCTCTAGGGGTTGAGACAGGGAGACCCGTATCCCCTCTTTTGTTCATTGTAGTGCTTGAGGCTTTGAGCAGAATGATTAGTAGAGCTGCGGAGGGTGGCATGATTGAAGGGTTCTGTTCAAGTAATCGTGGTCCAAAGATTACCTATTTATAGTATGTTGATGATACGATTATCTTTTCCTAGGCCTCTCATCGTTAGTTGAGGTACATTCGCTGCGTCTTGAGATGTTTTGAGGCGGCTTCAGGTTTGTGCATTAACTTGGCCAAGAGCGAGGTGTTCGGGGTTAGAGAGGTGACATGGATGAGGAACTTGGGCAGGAGTTTGGGATGTAAGGTCGTAAACCTTCCTATTACTTATCTTGGCTCGCCGTTGGGAGCCAAGTATAAGGCCAAGTTCATTTGGGATTCGGTGGTGGAGAGAGTTGGGCAAAGGCTAGTAGGGGGGAAGAAGAGAGACCTTTCAAAAGGAGGTCAGATGACTCTCATTAAGAGCATCCTATCCAGTATGCCTATTTACTACATGTCCCTGTTCTCCATTCCAGTTAGTGTGGCTAAGGATCTGGAGAAGATTATGAGAAATTTCTTGTGGCATGGGAAGAGGGATACTCATAAGTCTCACCTGGTGGAGTGGGATAGAATTTGTAAGCCGAAGACAGAAGGCGGCTTGGGTTTCTGTTCCACTAGAGAGATGAACATCGCTCTTTTAGGGAAATGGTTATGGAGATTTGGTGAAGAGGAAGGAAGCCGGCGACGGTTGGTTATTGACAGTAAGGCTATGAAAGGGGGAATGGGGAATACAGTGTCACAATCGTATATGTGCAGTCTTCGGAAGGGCATAATGAAGATCTTAGGTCGCTTCAAAGAAGGTATCCAACTTAAAGTAGGAAAAGGGGATAGGATCCATTTCTGGGAGGACATTTGGTGTGGTGACGATCCTCTAAAAGAAGCTTTCCCATCTTTATATCTTATTTCTGATTTCCAAGGGGCCAAGATTCAGGAGTGTGCAGTGGTAAGTGAGGGGGAGGCTATGTGGAATCTGGTATTTAGGAGTTTGAATAATTGGGAGGTGGATAGTTTGAGCAATCTCTTGTCGAGGATTGGGGATGTGTGTGGGACCCACTTGCCAATTAATATATTAGTGTGATTGTGTATTAATACACATGTATGTGTGACACATCAAATTTTCCCAATTTGCATGACTAGGTGCATAAATGGTTGCACATGGGTGGTGATGTGTAAATATTTACTAAAGAGGGTGCGGGTTCGTTTGCGAATGTGTAAACACGAATCAACCTTTGCACACAAACCAAACATGCTTGGCAAAGTAATTTGCGCGCATTCGTATTTCTCAACACAATGTGCGCATTCCAAACATGCCCTCTGTTTGGTGTTTCTATTCGTGTTCTTCATTCTAACAAAACTAAAGAATGCCTGTCTGCATCGTTTCAAGACTATTTTGGTTTACATGGTTTAGTACATCAGACATCTTGTGCAAGTTCCCCTCAACAAAATGGGGTGGCCGAAAGAAAGCATTGGCTTTTTTTTGAAAGTTACTCCTGCATTTCATTAGCAGATGAATGTTCCCAAACCATACTAGAGTGATGTTGTACTTATTACTTGCTACATCATCAGCCGAATGCCCTCCTCCATGCTGAATGATCATATCCCTTATTCTGTGTTGTTTCCAAATGTTTCATCTTTCTCTCTTCCACCTCGTATATTTGGTTATATTTGTTTTGTGCATTGTTTAGGTCCAGGGGGAGACAAGCTCGATCTTCGTTCCATTATGTGCGTCTTTCTGGGTCATTCTCATACCTATAAAGGATATAATTGCTACAATCCATCCCTTCGTTGACAATTTGTTTGTTTCAATGTCACATTTTTTTGAGTCAATACCCTTTTTTTTATGAGAGTCAATATGTGGAAGATGACATATTTTCTGTTCTTCTTCCTCTTCCTCTTCCATCTTCTTTGGTGTTTGTAGACCCATCTTTCGCGTCTGATCTCATACCTATAAAGGGTAAACGTTTGTGTACTTCACATCCTATTTCTAATTTTGTGTCTCTTACTCATTTTTCTTCTTCCTTCTGTTCTTTTGTTACTTCGCTAATCTCTATGTTTATTTTTACTAATATGTAGGATACCCCGTCTCATTCGGGTTGGAGGAAGGCCATGTAGGAGGAAATTGATGCCCATATCAATGGTACTTGGGATTTTACTGTGCTTCCTCCAGATAAACAAATTATGGGTTGTCGATGGGTTTATACTATCAAGCATCTTCTTGATAAATGTGAACTTAAGGCTCGTCTTGTTGCCAAGGGTTATACTTAAACCTATGGCATTGATTTTCTTCTGTTGCGAAGATTTCTTCTATTTGTGTGGTTATTTCTCTTGTTGCCACCATGCACTGGCCCCTATTTTAGGTCGACATAAAAAATGCTTTCATTCATGATACATTGGATGAGGTGGGCACCTTCGGCTTGGGTATGGAGAGGCAGTAGAAGCTGTGAGCCCTTATTCTGTAAGGCCCTTGGTCTTCTAGTGTAGTCTCTTCAGTCTCGGGCTAGTTGGTTGTCGGGTTTCCTTGCCTGAATGTGGTTATTGCTGTCATGTTGGTTAACTGTGATGTCAGGGTACAGTTTTCTCTGCGTACTACATAGGCACTTCCGTGTCCAGTTCTTCCAGTTGTAAGGAAGCCAGTGAGTGAGGGAGGTCTCTTTCGAGACTGTAACTCTGATTTTGTTCTGATCCTTCGATAAAAAGATTCATTTTCTTCATAAAAAATAGGAGGTAGAACCAATAAAGATTTCTTTTTCGATTCATCCCTGGAGTTGAATACCTCATTCAATATTTTTTTTTGGATCCAATCCATAGGAATCAATAGAAAAGGCAAATCCCTTATGATACACCAGATTTGGCTCGGTTATTGATAGAGTGAATAGATCTGCCATTTCTGGAAATCTCTCTTTTGATTCAAAATTGTGGTGTAACGTTTATCCCAGAGCAACCACCCAGGTTTGTTGCTCAGGAGGAGTCTTTGAAGGTATGCAGATTGTGTAAAGCAATCTATGGGTGGACCAGTCGCCGCATGCATGGTTTGGTCAATTTAGTGAAGTTGTTCTTTGGTTTGGTCGATCTATTGGTGAAGTTGTTCATTGGGTATTTGTTCGAAATTTTGTTGGGAACATTGTTCTAGCTGTTTATTATGTTGATGATATTGTTTTGATAGGAAATGATGCCAAGGGAATAGCAGATTCGTAACTGTTCTTCCATGGTCACTTTCACAATAAGGATCATGGACAACTAAGATATTTTTTGGGGATTGCAGTTGCAAGGTCCAAAGTTGGGATCAATCTTTCGCAACGCAAGTATGTATTGGATTTACTAGAGGAGAATGGTTTATTTGGTAACCAATGGATACTCCAATGGATCCTAATTTGAAACTCGCAGTTGAGCAGGAAGATTTCTTCGATAATTTTGGGAGGTATTGAAGATTAGTTGGTGAACTTAATTACCTCTTTATCACTAGACCGGATATCTTGTTTCCTTATGAGTGTGATAAGTCAATTCATGCAAATGTTTTATTTACATTTGGAAGTCGTGATTCATGTTTCAACGTATCTCAAAGGAGCACCTGGTCGTGGCTTGTTATACAGGTCGGCTGGTCATGCACGTATTGAGGGTATGAAGATGCCGATTGGGCTGTTTATCCTCTGATAGAATATCTACCATTGGTTATTGTACTTTTCCAGGTGAGAACTTTATTTCTTGGCTGAGTAAGAAACTAAAGTGTTGTGACTCGGTCAAGTGTTGAAGTAGAGTATTGAAACTTGTGAGTTGACGTGGTTGAGAAATCCTCTTCAAGAGATTGGGTTTATAGTCAATTTGGCATGTTCCACTGTTATGTGATAATCAAGTCGCAATTCATATTGTGTCCAATCTTGTGTTTTATGAGATGACCAAGAACATTAAAGTTGATTGTCATTTCATCTAGAAGAAAATTTAGAACGATGATATATGCACTCCATATGTAAAGTCAGAATAGCAATTGGCCGATTTATTTACCAAGGCATTAGGTCATGTAAAGAGTGAATTTTTATGTTCCATGCTGAATATTTATGATATATATATGGTCCAGCTTAAGGGGCAGTGTTACGGGCTGAAGGCCACCGGGGGTATGGGATCGGATGTCCGTATGATTTTAGGAGTATTTTTGGCAATTTTTTCTTATTGTTGTTGTACCTACAAAGACATACCGACAAAGGAAGACCTAATTGTAACCCTCGAGTAGATTCTGTTGTCCTCTTTAGGTGCAGCCAACAATGTATATATGTACAATAAGTCCTTTTCGAATGCATGTTTGACAGAAAACAACTTTATTAAAGTTGGCTTTATTCAGGACTCATAGTCACACTAGTACATGATCAGAGGAGATGGGGAACACGAGAATGAGAAAGCGAAACAATCAAAGATGTGAACCTATGCATTGATGGGGGTACGATCAAGGGGCAATGAACTTAGCAAAGTCAAGAGATGTCTTGCCATCATGAGCCTTCCCAAAGTAATTTTTCATGTACTCTTCGAATAAGAACTCTTTGTAATGGGCCTCCCCATCCCTCTCAACCACTTGATGCAGTGGTCCGATCTTGACTGTTGGTCTTGGGGTCACAAATATTGGTATGGACACCCTTGATTGTGTGCTGCTTGTCCGAACCCGGTGTTCGGCGCTCTTGTATCTCCCATTGCTTAGTATCTGACACAAGAATGAGAGCTAAACAAGTTATAGTTGATCAGACGGTTAGTAGCAAGGTTTTAAAACTCAGAGTTGATCTTATTTCAATTTGACTCACCCTAACAACTCGATTTGTAATGGTTCCCGAGTCAACTTGGAAACTAGGCCGAGTGAGTCGGGTACAGTCGATTCGTGAGTTAAAAACATCAGATTTACCAAATACAATCGTCAAAAAAGTATATTTATATATATAAACTTTCCCATTTTGGATTTGTAATGACTTTTATTGCGTAGTATTATGATTAATAACTAGTCCCGGGAGTCATCGCTTTGACTCGACCCATTGGATTTTTGAGTCTAGTCTGAGTTTTTGAGTATTAAAACATTGGTTAGTAGCGTGGGTTTGTCATCTGACACAAGAATGACATCTTTGGATTTGTATTATGATTTTTAACTATTTTTAGTAAATATTATCTATTTTTTATATATTTAATAGTTAATTTAATAATTGGTACCGGGAGTCATCGTTTTGACTTGACTGAATGGATTTTTGAGTGTAGTCGAGTTTTTGAGTATTAAAACATTGGTTAGTTGCCGTGGGCCTGTCATCTGATGAGTACTAACCTGTAAGGTATCGCCGGCGTTCACAACCAGAGCGCCGGAGATGGGTGGGATCTCTATCCACTCTCCATTCTCTGTGTCATCTTCCACTTTCACGTATAAACCCCCGATACCATCTTGTAGTAATATGGTTAGGGTGCCCAGGTCAGAGTGTCGGCCCAGACCCACTGTCAGCTCTGGACTGGGGCACGCCGGATAGAAGTTCATGTTGACCAACCTTGCTCCAGTGAATGCATCAGCCGTTGAGTCATCGAGTATCACTCCAAGCTTCCCGAGTAACACTTCCAGTATCCTTCTCACCATCTTGGCTGATGTCTTTAGGTACTCGAGTGCCTCTTCCCTACACAATTTTGGCTATTTCATGATGGAAAAACTACAGAGTGATAAAACTGTAAGTTGAAGCTCCATGGTACAAAACTTACTTGCATTGTTCAGGCCAGTATTTAAGGGCATCAGCATCACCAGTGTAGATCATGCTCAGATGGTCCTTCCACTCCAATACCTTCTCCTTTTCCGGCAAGAAGCTTGTCCCGTACTTCACGAGTGGGCTTGGGCTCACTCCTTTTAGATAAACTGCTTTCCTTTCTGTTGGTTGGTTAAAGAATCGGTATGCCACTTCCTTGAGCCGCTCGAGCAATTCGACCGGCACACCATGGTTCACGACTTGGAAAAATCCAACAGTTTCCATAGCCTCTACAAGTTGTTTCACCACTTGATCATGTCGAGGACCATCAAGCTCAGAAAGATCTATTGGTGGGGGTATGTGGGGGTTACTGTTTATTAGCTCGTTGATTCGCTCGTGTGGGGGTTGGATGTATCGATTGGGAACCTTTGATAGGCCTGAATCAACCATGCCTTTCACGCCATTACCTTCTTGGACGACGAAGTCGAACAACGAATTCCCATCGTCGAAACTCACAGCCATTTGTGGATGAAGCTTCTATTGTTTTGGTGCATCTGATGAGCCTTTAGCTGGATTTATAGGACAGCCCCCATTAAGTTTTTCTTGTTTATTTTTATTAATATATATCAGGGGGAGACTTTTATTTTCAAATTCCTTTGACAATTCTTTTCATTATTTCTAAAACTATCATTGAAATTTAATTGAATACCCCCCCTCATATTTTAATCCTTTAAAAGTGCCCTTCCTTACCCACCATCTATCGTAACTAGACGCCCTTTGAAAGGGCATCTCTCCCTGACAAATATTAAAGCTGATAAACACCCTTTCATCAAAGGGTGTCTGAATTTGACAGATGCCTTTTAAAAGTGTGTTTGCTCATTGACGAGTAAAACTTCTTCCACAAAACAATACAAGCCACGTGGCACACTCTTAGTGGATGCTGACTATATGGATGTTTGGAAAGTGCCTCGTGGACCTTCAAACCAAAAATCAGCCTGATTAGTGATTTACAACCTTTGGATCTTTGCACTCAAATACCACTCAATAATGCTCAAATTCCTACAGTTAAATTCAACTCATGAAAATAACTTCAATCCAATGCTTAGAAACCACTGATCATGTTTATTATTGGTGTGTAGGTCCACCTTGTGATTGGCCAAACATCCATACAGTCAGCATCCACTAAGAGTGTGCCACGTGGCTTGTATTGTATTGTGACAGAAGTTTTACTCGTCAATGGGCAAACGCCCTTTTAAAGGGCGTCTATCAGGTTCAGACGCCCTTTAAAAAGGCGTTTGTCAGCCTTAATTTGGGGAGATCCGCCCTTTGAAGTTACTTTTTTGTAAATTTTCAAAAGCCTTTTCTGTTTTTTGAAGTAGTTCAAAATTTTTTTTGAAATTTTCTGATAATTTTATCTAAACATTTTTTCACACGGCATCCAAGCCCTACCTATAAATGTCACATGGAAGACAGTTGTAAATCCATGACTGTAAGGATATTTTAAACATTTCTAGAAGGTCATGCAGATAAAAAATCAGCCGGATTGATGGTTTCTAACCATTGGTTGAATCTTTTTCATGAGTTGAATTTCAACCGTGGATTCAAAAATTATTTTGGGTACCGAGATTCAATGCATAGAAAATGCCAATCAAACCGATTTTTGGTCTGCAGGTCCACCTAGCGATGTTTCAAACATCCATATGGTCAGAAATTAATCTCTAATAATGGGGCGCCCCTAATAATGTGCCATATGGCATTTTTTCTCCCTCCGTAGCTTTTATCATGATTAGAACTTTGATGATGGATGTCCATAGTCAATGTTGATGCCGACTACAATGTGAACCACGTGGCACACTATTAGAGGTCACTGACCATATGTTTTTTTACAGTCCTACCAGTGGAAGAAAACAATATTCTTATCCTGTTCTTCTAGATGGCCCAACCGATGAAATAAATTTTTTTTTTAAAAAGAAATAAGTGTGGAAATCGATCTTACATTGGTTAGGGCGTCTTTTTCACCCAACCCTTCAGATTCCATAGCTAAAAAAAAGGGTCTGGCTTGGGGGGACACCTATTTTTGACACCCATTTTGGCATACCCATGTAGAAGATGAATCAATGGCTGATTTTTGGTGGGGATGATCTGCTCACTATATAGATCACCCTAACAAAAAAATCAGCCCATTCTGAAATTTCTAACCCCATCAAATGTGGTTTTCAAGTTACACGGTAAAAATCGACGGTCCATAATTCTTCAGCAACTAAACCAGTCTAGGAAAATCAGAATGGTTTGAATTTTTGTGAGGATGATCTCCGCACCATAGATTACGGTGATCATCCCCACAAAAAATCAGCCATTGATTCATCTTCTATGTGCGTACGCCAAAATGGGTGTTCCCCAAGCCCGACCCAAAAAAAAAAAAATCTATATAACAAAACAGGACGGTTGTCTCCCCCCTCTTATCCGGCTTCATAAAGGATGGCCGAGATCTTATCACACCAAATGGACGGTGGATCTCAGCCACTCACACCCAATTTTGACAAACGCTTTGTCAATGAGTGCTGTGGGCACGGGTCACCTACTATTTACCTACATATAAGGAATGAAATGGATTGGATTTACATATAACCAAGGGTTAGGCTCAAGAGCCCCACTTTTTATGCCTCGAGAGGGGTGTTACCGTTAAAACGGATTGGAACGGCCATGGGCAAAAATGAAAAAATAGATTTTAATGATTTTAATGGAAAAAAGTGGTGCTGAAATTCAAAATTTGAAAATTGAAAATTAAAAATTAAAAAAAAAATAGAATTTAACAAAAATTTAATGGTTTTCTTATACCCCTCTTATCTTATATGGCTTCAATAATGAGTGGCTGAGATCCACTATGCTTCATATCGATGGCTGAGATTAACTCCCACCCGATTTTGACAAACACTTTGTCGGAAAGTGCCGCGGGCATGGGCCACCCACGCATATATCAAGACAACTCAGTTGTATTCTTTTATCTTATCCATCCATCTAATGTGGACGGTTAGATAAAGAGTGGTTGAGATCAAATCCATCAATTTAATGTGGACGGTTAGATTTCAGCCACTCAATTCACCTCATATGACCTCAATTTATTCAAAATTTAAATTTCAACACGGTTATTTTTTGTTATTTATGTTGTTTTCCCATTTCTTCTTCTGTGCGTTACAATCCGTTATAACAGCCGTTATAATGGAAAAAACGGTAACGCCCCAGTCCGTTATACCGTTTGAGTGCCAAAGGCACCCAATTTCTGCAAAAGCTTTTGTCGGAGAGTGTCGTGGGCATGGGCCATTTACTATTCTATATAACAAAACACATTGGTTGTCTCCCTACTTATACCTCCTCTTATAAGCATCAACAAAGAAGAGCCGAGATCTAATCCTCCCCCAAATGGACGGTGGATCTCCGCCACTCATCTGATTTTGACAAATTCTTTGTCGAGGAGTGCCGATGGCACGGGGCACCTAATACAAATAGAGATGGAAAGAAAACTCATGAAAATCTACACTATTTTTTTTGTTTAAATAAAATACAGTAAACAATAGCATAACAGGGTTGGGGCGTTACCGCTATAACGTTTTATTAATTAAGCATGGTTTGTATAAATTTTCTCTACCACTATTGGCCCACATGCTCATCGATCATGACCATTCAACAATTAGGCCACTGACACAAGATCACATGATCAAATATCCTAGTTGAACCAATCACCCAATTGGCACACTGAAATCTGACGTCCACAGGCTTCAATTAAATACCTCTCACTTTAAAGTCTATTTTAAAGCCAAAACCTTGGTTGGGGGTACGCCCCTTCACACCGGTTGTCCAGCACGCCTACGGCCCTCATCAATGATGATGGGGACTATAGTATAAGCCATGTGGTGCACTCTTAGAGACAATTGACCGTATAGATGTGTTGTCCCATCCCTCGGTGAACCTATATACCAAATATCAGCCTAATCAGTGATTTCAAACCTTTGGATCCGAGTACCCCAAATAATGATCAAAATCTACAGTTAAAAATCAACCGATGAAAATGACACCGATCAAATCACTAATCAGGCTAGTATTTTTTTGCATGTAGGTCTACCTAAGGATGGGCCAAACATCTATACAGTAGTCAGTGATCTCTAAGAGTCTGCCATGTGTAAGGTGCATGTGCATCGCCCGTGGTATTCTCCTAGTACTCATGAATAAAGTTACAATTATAAATAAATTTGAGTTGGATGTTGAGTCATGGCCAACTCAAAATTTATTCATCTCACTATCCTCAAGGTCAGCTCTGATTAGAAGAGTCAAAATCTTGCTTCTGCTCGATTGCGATGCCCTCTGTGTACCTGCAAAGACACTCTGACGCTCAGAGTTGTAACCCTTGGAGTAGATTCTACTATCATCTTTAGGTGCAGCCAACAATGTTTTTTACGTACAATAAGTCCTTTTCGAATGGATAAAATGGAAGAAAATGGAAGAACACAAGAGAAGGGAAGATTGCTAGGGATGCAACTTTGGGATCAAGGGGTAGTCATGAACATAGCAAAGTCAAGAGATGTCTTGCCTTCATGTACCTTCCCAAAGAAATTTTTCGTGTACTCTTCAAATAACAACTCTTTGTAATGAGCCTCCCCATCCCTCTCAACCACTTGAGGGAGTGGTCCGATCTTGACTGTTGGTTTTGGGGTCACAAACATTGGTATGGACACCCTTGATTGTGTACTGCTTGTCCGAACCCGGTGTTCGGCGCTTCTGTACCTCCCATTGCTTAGTATCTGACACAAGAATTATAGCTAAACTAAGTTATGTAGTTGATCGGAAGGTTAGTAGCAAGGTTTTAAAACTCGTCGAGTCGAATCGATCTTAATACAGAAAAATTGAAACTGAAAGTAGGATTTGAGAGAAAAAAGATTTAATATTGTGGAAAGACTATCCTTGATACCAATTTTCCCTTATATCTATCTCCACACTTTCATAAACTGAAAAATATAAATTTTTTTCTTCTATTGGCAAGAACGCAGAAGCATAGTCGCAAAGTGAGATTCGACATAAATCGACAGGGAGTCAAGTCAGAAAAATTCAGATAAATTTGGTAAAAATTCTTGAAAAATCGACAAAATTATAAAAAAATATCATGGCATATTTTAAGTTAGAAATATATATATATATATATATATATTTTTTTAACAAAACACATTTATATAATGAAAAACATATGATCTATAATTCCATAATAATAAATCATAACTCATAAGCATGATTTGTCATTCATTATCAAAATTCTAAAATCGACAAAATTGACATCAAAAGGGAACAAAAATGGGTCTCTGCCAATTAATTGACAAAATCGGTGATTGATTTATGAATTTGAAAAATCGGAGAATTTTGGCAATTTTTCGAAAAAATAGGAGATTTTAGTGACTATGCGTAGAAAGAGTGAAGAATATCAAATGGGTTATTGTTAGCAACCCAAAAGAGTATTTTTCCGGCCTACTCAGGATCAGGGGACAAAAAATTTGACAACAATTCTGGGGTACCCACATGGAAGATGAATCAATGGCTGATTTTGTGAGGATGATCTCCCCGCGATAGAGACCATCCTCACGAAAAATCATCCCATTCCAAGTCTAGTCAAGCTTTTTGAGTATTAAAACATTGTGTAGTAGCTGTGGGCTTGTAATCTGATAGAGCACTAACCTGTAAGGTATCGCCGGCGTTCACAATCAGAGCGTCAGGGATGGGTGGGATCTCTATCCACTTCCACTTTCCCTTCTTTGTGTCATCTTCCACTTTCACATATAAACCACCGATACCATCTTGTAGTAATAGAGTTAAGGTGCCCATGTCGGAGTGTCGGCCGACACCCACTGTTAGCTCTGGACTGGGGCAAGTCGGATAGAAGTTCATGTTGACAATCCTTGCTTCAGTGTATGCATCTGCCATGGAGTCATCGACCATCACCCCAAGCTTCCCGAGTAAAACTTCCAGTATCTTTCTCACCATCTTGTTTGATGTCTTTAGGTACTCAAGCGCCTCTTCCCTACATTGTTCAGGCCAGTATTTAATGGCATCAGCATCATCGGTGTAGATCATACTCAGATTGTCCTTCCACTCCAATACCTTCTCCTGTTCCGGCAAGAAGCTTGTCCCGTACTTCACGAGCGGGCTTGGGCTCACTCCTTTGAGATAAACTGCTTTCCTTTCTGTTGGTTGGTTAAAGAATCGGTGTGCCGCTTCCTTGAGCCGCTCGAGCAATTCGACCGGCACACCATGGTTCACGACTTGGCAAAATCCAACAGTTTCCATAGCCTCTACAAGTTGTTCCACCACTTGATCATGTCGAGGACCATCAAGCTCAGAAAGATCTATTGGTGGGGGTATGTGGGGGTTACTGTTTATTAGCTCGTTGATTCGCTCGTGTGGGGGTTGGATGTATCGATCAGGAACCTTTGATAGGCCTGAATCAACCATGCCTTTCACGCCATTACCTTCTCGGACGACGAAGTCGAACAACGAATTCCCGTCGTCGAAATTCAAAGCCATTTGTGGATGGAGCTTTTATTGTCGTCGTGCATCTAATCCGCCTTAAGCTGGATTTATAGAGTAGCCCCATTGAGTTTTTCTTGTTTATTTTTATTAAGATGGATCACTTTACATAGTCCTGTCAATAAAAAAAAATCAATTTTTTTTTACACCCACCCCGACCAGTAGAAAATTTTTATTTTTTTTTCCTTTTTATTTTTTCTAGATGATCCAACCAATGAATAAAGAAAAGAAATAATAAGTGTGGATATAGATCTTACATTAGGTAGAGTATCTTTTTCACCCAAACGTTCAGAATTCATGGTTCTAATAAAAGAAATACTATCTATCTATATAAAGCCAAAAAACATGTGAGGGCGATGACAAGGGCTTCAGACATTCAATACTATATTTTACCCGCTGGTCACAATCTATCTATCTATGTATCTATCTATCTACTACCATTTATTCCCATTAACCGTTGAATTATTTGGGTTTTTTTGGTCTTTTGGTTTCCTAGACATATGTCACCCTATTTTACCCGCTGGTCACAATCTATCTATCTGATTAGTCCATCTTTAGGTGGACTTACAAGAAAAAAAAATCAGCTTGATTAGTGATTTGTAACCTTTGGATCTGAGTATCCTCAAAACGATCAAAATCTATTGTTAAAAATCAACCCATGAAAAAGACTCAAATAAAATGCTTAGAAATCACTAATCAGGCTGATTTTTTGCATGCTAGGGATGGTCCAGACATCCATTTGGTCAGTGATCTCTAAGAGTGCTACACATGTAAGGTGCTACCACGTGTATAAGCCACATCCCTCATCAATGATGATGAGGGACAATAGTATAAGCCACGTGGCACACGTTTAGGGGCTACTGACTGCATGGATGTTTGTCCCATCCCTAGGTAGACCTATATAAGCATGTTTAGTGATTTCAAACCTCTAGATCTGAATACCCATATAATGCTCAAAATCTGCGGTTAAAAATCAACCAGTGGAAACCACTCCAATCAAATAGAGATGGAAAGAAAACTCATGGAAAGCCAAACTATATTTTGTTTAAATAAAGTATGGGTGGGGCTCCCAGGATAGGTTTTGTGGGGGTGTGGGTTTTGAGAATCCAACAATTGTGATAGTGCTGAGCTGGCAAATGCCAGCTCAGTATCCTCAACATTTTTTTTACACGGCATCTAAGCCGCACCTATAAATGTCATGTGGAAGACAGTTATAAATCAATGACTGTAAGGATATTTTAAACATCCCTACAAGGTCATGCAGACCAAAAATCAGCTGGATTGGTGGTTTCTAACCATTGGTTGAATCTTTTTCATGGGTTGAATTTTAACCGTGGATTCAAAAATTATTCTGGGTACTGAGATTCAATGCCTAGAAAATACCATTCAAACTGATTTTTGGTCTGTAGGTCCACCTAGCGATGTTTCAAACATCCATACGGTAATAAAATAATCTCTAATTAATGATGTGCCACATGGCATTTTTAGGTGCAGCTTGATGCACATATAAGAAAACAGACAAATTTTTTTCTCCCCCTTAGCTTTTACCATGATTAGAACTTTGACGATGGGTGTCCATAGTCAATGTTGATGCGGACTACAGTGTGAATCACGTGGCACACTGTTAGAAGTCACTGACCATACGTTTTTAATTTACACGGTCCTACCAGTGGAAAAAAATAATATTCTTTTCCTTTTCTTCTAGATAGTCCAACCGATGAAATAAAAAAATAGAAAAGAA
Organism: Euptelea pleiosperma; assembly: GCA_035048495.1. Lineage (NCBI taxonomy): Eukaryota > Viridiplantae > Streptophyta > Magnoliopsida > Ranunculales > Eupteleaceae > Euptelea > Euptelea pleiosperma. The sequence continues at coordinate 28,370,509 of CM068545.1, forward strand.
AAAAGAAATAATAAGTGTCGAAATCGATCTTACATTGGTTAGAGTGTCTTTTTCACCCAAACCTTCAGAATCCATAGCTAAAAAAAGGGTCGGGCTTGGGGACACCCATTTTGGCATACTCACATAGAAGATGAATCAATGGCTGATTTTTGGTGGCGATGATCGCCTCACCATATAGATCACCCCAACAAAAAATCAGCCCATTCTGAAATTTCTAACCCCATCAAATGTGGTTTTCAAGTTACACGGTAAAAATCGATGGTCCATAATTCTTCAGCTTCTAAACCAGTCTATGAATATCAGAATGACTTGAATTTTTGTGACGATGATCTCCGCGCCATAGAGATCATCCCCACCAAAAATCAGCCATTGATTCATCTTCTATGTGGGTACGTCAAAATGGGTGTCAAAAATGGGTGTCCCCCGAGCCCCCGACCCAAAAAAAAAAATCTATATAACAAACACAGCGGTTGTCTCCCCCTCTTATAGGCTTCGTATATCCAAGGGCCCATATCAACCCTTACATAAAATTAAATTTAGACGGGTAGATTAATTTAACAGGGAAATTGTCTCCCCAATTATACCCCTCTTAACGGCTTCACAAAGGATGGCGAGATCTTATCCCCCAAATTAATGGACTATGGATCTCAACCACTCACCCAATTTTGGGAAATACTTTGCAGGGGAGTGCTGAGGGCACGGGCCACCCACTATACATCTATATAACAAAACAGAGAACTCACTTATCCCCCAATTATCGGCTTCATGCACAAAGGATGGCCGGGATCTTATCACCCCAAATGGATGGTGGATCTATGCCACTCACACCCGATTTTGGCAAACGCTTTGTCGGAGAGTTCCGTGGGCATGGGCCACCTACTAGTACTATACAAATAGAGATGGAAAGAAAACTCATGAAAATCTACACTATTTTTTGTTTAAATAAAATACAGTTGGGGCGTTACCGTTATAACGTTTTATTAAACCCGGTTTGTATATATTTTCTCTATCACTATTGGCCCAGTACATGCTCATTGATCATGCCCATTCAACAATTAGGCCACTGACCCAATATCACACGATCAAATATCCTAGTTGAACCAATCACCCAAATGGCACACTGAAATCTGACATCCACAGGGCTTCAATTAAATAACTCACTTTAAAGTCTATTTTGAAGCCAAAACCTTGGTTGGGGGTACGCACCTTCACACGGGTTGTCCAGCACATGGCCCTCATCAATGATGATAGGGGACCATAGTATAAGCCATGTGGTGCACTCTTAGAGACAATTGACTGTAAAGATGTATTGTCCCATCCTTAGGTGGACCTACATACCAAATATCAGCCTGATTTCAAACATTTGGATATGAATACCCCCAAATAATGCTCAAAATTTGTAGTTAAAAATCAACTGATGAAAATGACTCCAATCAAATCATTAATCAGGATGGGCCAAACATTGATAATTAGAGTGATCTATAAGAGTTTGTTATGTTTAAGGTGCACGTGCAGCGCACGTGGCGTTCCCCTAGTTGTCATGGCCTAACCGGTGCGCCACGCCAGGGTTATTAGGTGGAATGGCAGGTGGGTACATGAGTTTACACTACAAGAAATGTTATTTTTAGTGGCGACTTTTTAGCTGCGAGCTATATATCGCCACTAATAACGTACTTTTCGTGGCAAAAATCTAATGTCTCCACTAAAGGTACTACATGGCCATATTTAGCGACAAGCCAAAATGTCGCAGCACAAAATCGCCGCTAATTGTATGGAGCGAAATTTTGGCGCGCATTTTATTTGGAGGGAAATATAATTAGTGGCAAATTTTATTGTGTCGTCGCTAAACAGTAGATGTTTTAGTGGCAACTTTATGATTCATGGCTAATTATTAGTTTTAGCCGCGTTTACCTTTACTGCGGCTAAATGTGTACATTTGTAGCTATTTACGTTGCCACTAATAAATTATATTTAATGGCAAAAATCTAATGTTGCCACTAAACGTATTACATGGCCATATGTAGTGACAACCCAAATGTCACAACAAATAGTCGCCGGCTAGATGTGTACTTTTTGTGGCTACTCAAGTCGTCACTAATGATTTTCACCTTTTTTCTCATTTTACATTAAAAAAAACACGTAACAAGGTATACCTGAAACTTTTTAGGATACTTAATTCTGCAATCTGGGCCCACTGACCGCGTAGATGTTCTGCCCACCCCTTCATGGATATACACACACAAAATCACCTTGATTGGTAATGTCTAGCCATCAGATTTTAGTACTTTTTAAGATGTGATTCTGACCATTGGATTCAACCATTATTCTTCTGTACTAAAACCAATGGCTAAAAAGCATCAAACATGCTACTTATTTTTTGTATGAATGTTTACGAAAGGGTAGGCTAAACATCCATGTGGTCAGTGGGCCCAGATGGCAGTGGTGAGTGACAAAAATTGTGCTTCGTCACTCCATAAAGGAGTAAAACTCTTATATGCCCCTATGCTCACTCATAATACAAGCCACGTGGCACACTGCTAGAGGACTCTGACCGTATGGATGTTTGGCCATTCCCTATATGGGCCTACATAACAAAAATCATCTTGATTAGTAATTTAAAACCTTTGGATCCTTGTACCAAAATAATAGCAATAATGCTCAAATTCCTACGATTAAAATCAACCCATGAAAATGACTAAAAAATCTAATGGTTAGAAACCATTAATTAGGGTGATTTGTTTTTTGTAAGTCAGCCTGGGGATTGAATAAACATACATAAGGCCAGCGTCCTCCAATATGCGCAATGTCCTCTAATACGGTCCACGTCATCAAATTAATAGTGGCAAGAGATTAGAGCAAGATCAGTACCACCACGCTAGTCAACCGACCCTGAGATTTTGGTAGGTTGGTCACAGGTGATGGGCAGCCAATGATCCACTAGAACGACGGATATGAACGGAGGACCGAGTCATAAGGGGGTAAGTCAGGTGGGGTTACGCTATGTACTGTTAAAATGTCTAGAAAATAACGGCCAATATTTTTGTTATAACGACCGTTATTTTTCTCTTTATTTATTTTTTTATTTCTCCGTGGAAAAATATGTGACAATGTATAACGGCCGTTATTTTCCATTTTTTTATGTTATTTTCCATTTTTGAAAATTTGAAATTCAAATTTTAAAATTCAAAATTTGAATTTCCGCGCCATTTTTTCTGTTATTTTCCCATTTTTGCCCCTGAGTGTTTTTTTTTCGTTATAACGGCCATTATAACGGAAAAAAATAGTAACGTCCCCAGTCCGTTATAACGGTCCCCTTTAAACCTTGGTTTCGCCCACCCCTTTATTGACATAGACACCAAAAAATACCTTATTGGTAATCTATAGCCATTAGATTTCAATATTTTTTTAAGGTGTGATTTTTTAGCCGTTGGATTCAACCATTATTTGGGTACTAAAAGTAATGGTTAAAAATCCTCAAACATGCTGATTTTGGGTACATATGTCTACCAAGGGGTGTGCTAAATATCCATGTGGTCAGTGGGCCCAGATGGTAGTGATGAGTAACAAAAATCATCTGATTTTTTGGTAACAAGAAATAAGCATATATGACGGCCTAGATGACCGCCAAATGACCACCCATAATACGAGCCAAGTGGCACATACTTACAGTGCTTATTACCGTATAGATGTTTGGAAAATCCCTATATGGGCCTACGTTGAAAGAATCAGCCTGATCGGTGATCTAAAACCTTTGGATCCTTGTACCCAAATAATGCTCAAATCCAACGCATAAAATTAACCCATGAAAATGACTCAAATCCAACGCTTACAAATCACTAATCAGGGTTATTTTTGGCGGGTAAATCCAACTAGGAATCGGCCAAACATCCATACGGTCAGCATCCTCATAGAAATGCCACGTGTCTCGTATTGGAAGCATTAGCATGCAGGTTAGGTGTTTTTTCTTTTTGGAAAAAGAAGTTGAAAGGGCTAAAAGCCCTAATCCTTTTGTCGTCCCCACACAATCCCCTGTTCTTACCAAGCCATACCCCACCCTTGCCCTTGCCTTCACTCTCTTCTCTCTCACCACCATCTCTGGCGTCGATTCACGCTGCCACCGGCGCCGGAGTCTCTTCTTTCACCTTCCTATCTACCCCACCATTCACGTTCCCCTCTCTCCCATCGTCTGTCCAAGTTGGAGAAGAAGACATCAAGGTGGAGAAGATTTGATTCATCAAGGTATTCTTCATTCTTTGGTTGGAGAATTTGAGCATAAATTCAACAATTAATCTCATAAATTTATCTTTAATGAGCGGGATTGAATCCACAACTTATCCGCCAAGAAATAAAAGTTTTCTTTTAACCGGGGTACTTATTTTGTGCAGTATGGATAGTTGAAAATTTATGCTTAATTCGCTCCATTGTTGATTCTCAGGCTATTTTGTTGCTATTGTTGCTGGTCTTTGGCCTGCTTTGGTCAAATCTGTTGTCCTTATTAACACAGCTGGCTTCGTCATTCCAGGCTATTTATCTGTCCCGTTCACTGAAGTAAGATGACTGTAATTCTTCGTAACTTCCCAATCAGAAAATTCTTGTAAAATTCTCATTTTTTTTCCATGGAGAAACTGGTCATGTGATGATTTGTTATGTATAGGTATTCTTAAGACTAGGAAAGGGTGTAATGTATTTTTAGGTTGTCCTACCCCTACAGATAATGGATCTTGCAAACAGGAAGAAGATAAAAAATGAACAGAGCCTAGCATGGCTAAACAATCCACCATGCATAAATTTTGAACTTCTAAATCTTTTTCATGTGTTCATATTTACTTCTTGGCAAAAGGTATTCTGGGCTGTCACATCAGACTTTGTTCCCTGTTAAGACGTATTCTGGCACATGGAGGCTGACATGGAAAATCTGGCCTGGCCATCTGATGTAGGACCCTCTGGACTGGCCAAATGGATGGTGTTCTTGTCATCCACATCCTCATACCCTTGCGTCTTACTCCTTCCCCAGCACATAGCAGCATTTTAATATTTCTTATTTTCTGAGAACAAATTTTTTTAAAAAAGAAAAAGGAAAAAAAAGGAACATGCTATCTTTTAGACACATGGCAGATGGTTTTTGGACTGAAACTTTCCAAGTGAAGAGAGGTGAGGTGGTCAAACAGGAGGAACCCTTTGTCCTGCCACCTCAGCTCCAACGTGTGAAAACCCTGCCTGCATATGAAATGGAGTCTTAATGTCACTCAAATACCCATCCTCTTTTTTCTTGCAGAATGTGTGCATGCTGCACCACTTAATTTTGATTTGTGTAAATTTTAAGCTTTGAAGCTCTTCTTCATCTTCGACTTAGATGTGGGTCTGTCTGAGATTGCATGACCTCAAAGTTAATGTTTGAAAACTATTTCAGGAATGACGAACTTCGGGAGCTGCATGGTTGGGTAGCCGACTCCTATTGTTGTACTTGAGGTCGAGAGTAGGGAACATAGTGAAGAATTGCTACCCAACCGTAAGTGTGCCTCTAATGCTGCTTCCAAGTTGATACATATTTTGTTTCTCGATCTTGTATAGAACTGGGTGTTTACTACAAATTTTGTTTGCAGAACACAGATCGAGCTGATGATTGGATTATCAATGAAATGATAAGGGCAGTATCCTCATTCATGGCTACAAATACACGTGTGTAGCGTACTGTGTGTGTGTGTGTCGGAAATAAGGGCCAGGTCTCTCTGCTTAGTAGTATATAATCCAACTGGGACTGCAAGAACTTATCTGTATTGGGCGAATGCATCTCCCTTAATTGCTAGTTTATTTGTTTACCTTGACATACAAAGTCAAATGATCCTGGCGTGCTGGTGGTTCTTGAAAGTGTCTTCAGCTTCAACCTGTCAATTCCTCTTAATTATCTCTTGGAATCGTTTGGAGGAAAGGTCTTGATTATACAGGTAAACTTACGAGACTAGAAAATTCAGGTTACCTCCATGAACATTGCTTGCCTTGTGATGCTTATCTCTTGTTTTCTTGACAACTAGGGAATGAAAGACCCACTTTCCAAATCTGAGTTAAGACTGTCTATGCTTAGGGAGCATTGCAGTGGGATCATGATTAAAGAATTGGACGCGGGTAAGGGTGGTGCTTACACTTTTCAGTAGTAAATAATGAAATTCATAATTTTGCTTTTGTTCCTCTTCTTTGTTATTGTCTTTCCTGCGTTATGTGTTCTATTTCAGTCTCAATTGCGGTCAATATTTTATTGTATCAGGACATTGCCCACATGATGAGCGGCCAGAGGAAGTGAACTCCTTCATACGTGAATGGATCGTGTTGAGCGGGTTGCTCTTGTCAATTATTTTGGAGGGTGATGCCCCCATGACCAAGGATTAGAGGTTTATCGCAGTGCTTGGACTAGAGCGGTCAGGATATATACGTGGTCATGGGGCTGGACCGAAGCCCACAACATCAACAGTTTGGCAGCGGATTCGTGCGCAGCCAGAGAGGGAGAATGAGGAGTTTAGAAGATAGGCTGAAGTGGATAGGAAGCGGTTGGAGTCGTTGGAAAAAGAGAATGCAGAGTTTAGGACACACTTAGAGTCCCTAGAGTCCCAGGTAGCCTCGCAACAGACACAGGTGCTTGATCAGGTGCAGGCCGCATTCTAGTCCAGCTTGCCACCCTCCTCCAACAGTTCAAAGAGTCTGGGCAAATTCCTACTGCTACTCATTCTGACAGGGTAAGATCCATTTAATTATAAAGTTAACTATAAAATTTAAAGTATTATTTATTTAATTGGCTCAAAATCTATACAAACACTTTATTACATTTATACTTTATTTATTATTTCTTCTTATGGATTATTGACACGAATTATTTGTTGATTGCCTTAAAATCAACACAAACACCTTATTACATTTATGTTTTATTTATTTTTCTTCTTATGGATTATCGACACAAACACATCATTGTTTCTACTAGTCGAAGTGTTAAGACTAGCATATATGTATGGTTAGTCGACATAAGGGATTGTATGGATCTATAATTTGTAAATATAAATTGTGTCTATTAGGTGATAATTTTGCAAACGTCAATAAAACAGAGGAGACTCTGCCGAATTTTTTGTAGACATGGTCAATTTCAAATTTAAGTCCCAACAAAAATTTGTATCCCAACTCCTAAGGTACTTGGTGATTAAAGATAGAGAAATCTGTTAGTAATGCCTTTCAATATGGGGTCAAATCGATCTCAGATTGTCACTGGATTTATCTATTGTGTGTTTTGGCTGCTATAAAAAATCAAAGTATTTTAAATTCTCCCGAGAATGAGTGGTGTAGAACTACCTAGTATGTAACCTATGTTTATTTGTAGAATGAAATGAATGGCTAGTCGGCATTAGGGATTGTATAAATCTTTAATTCAATTTATAAATTATTTCTATCAGGTGATAATTTTTTAAACATCAATAAAATAGAGGAGACTCTAGCGAAATTTCTGTAGGCATAGTCAACTCCGAAGTTTAGAGCTCGCTTTTTAAACTTAGAACTGTTAATTATTTTTAATTTATCACATATATCTCATATGTTGTATCTTTGGATAATATCTAATCATATTTTAGTTTTTTATTTGCAGGCAAGCAGAGATATATGACGCAGAGCTTCTCAAAAACCCAATGATCGTGATCATTTTAGTTATATTTTTTGCTATGATCGCGTACATATAGTTTAGTTGTATGTTTTGTTATGACGACGTACATATAGTTTAGTTGTATATTTTTTTATGACGACGTACATATAGTTTGGCTATATTTATGAATGAATATTTAACTTAAGCAAATTAACTTTGAAATTATGTTTCAGTGGTCGGTGGTGATTGGATTTGTACATTGGTATTTTATATATAATAAAAATTTGCTTATTTTTGGCAATATTTAGTTGCAGCTAAACATAAAGGTGTTTTAACCGTGACTAGAAGTTGCCACTAAAACTACGACACCGAACACTTTTGTGACGATATGCAGTTGTAGCTAAACATAAAGTTGTTTTTATAACTGCGACTATTAGTTGTCACTAAAACTACGATACTGACCACTATGGTGGCGATACATAGTTGCAGCTAAACATAAAAAGTATTAACTGTGACTATAAGTCGCCACTAAAACAACGATACTAAACCCGTTTAGTGGCAATATATAGTTGCAGCTAAATGTTTTTATTTTTGCCACAAGTCGATATCGTTACTAAAAACTACGTTTAATTTATACTTTAGTGGCGATTTGTACCTTTAGTGACAATAATTTGATTTAATTAGCGATAATATAACGCGTGGCTAAATGCTTTATTTTAGTGACGATAACAATGGCGCACCTAAAAGGTTGTCTTTTAGTGGCGATATCATAAAGCTGCCACTAAAACATTTAGCCACAGTACTTTCCGCGGCGGTGTAGTGGCGGTGAAAATGTCGCCACTAAAAGATTTAGTGGCGACTTTTACGCATGTAGCCACGATAAAAATCGCAGCTAAAAGGCAGATTTCTTGTAGTGTTAGTTCTACATCGAATAGGTAGTTGTCTAAGATCTGCGCTATAAGTGGCCGCTGGACCTTAACTAGTTGGAGGCCTTTTGGACGTGCAAGGGTACGTACTAAGAACAAAACCGTGAGGGGGATGACCCCAAAGCGGACAATATCTAACTAGTGTGGGCCCGGGGCGTTACAAATAGTATCAGAGCCGATGACGGCTCATCCTGTCGGGTGGGGTGAATGTCATGGCCTAACCGGTGCGCCACGCCGGGGTTACTGGATGGAATGGCAGGTGGATACATGAGTTTAGTCCCACATCTTATAAGTAGCTGTCCAAGATCTGGGCTATAAGTAGCTGTTGGACCTTAATTAGTTAAAGGCTTTTTGGGCGTGTAAGGGCAAATACCAAGAACAAAATCGTGATGGAGGATGACCCCAAGCGGACAATATCTAACTAGTGTGGGCCTGGGGCGTTACAATAACAAAACAGGGAAGTTGTCTTACCCTCTTACAGGTTTCATAAAGAAGGGCTGAGATCTTATCCCCCAACTGCATGGTGTATCTCAACCACTCACAACCAATTTCTATATAACAAAATAGGGAAGTTGTCTCCCCCTCTTATAGGTTTCATAAAGAAAGGCCGAGATCTTATCCCCCAACTGCACGGTGGATCTCTGCCACTCACACCCAATTTTGACAGACGTTTTGTCGAGGAGTGTCGTGGGCACGCGGCACCTACTAGTCTATACCAAGGTTTAAAAAATGGCCATTATAACGGATTCAGACCTACCCCGTTACGTTATGAACCGTTAAAACACCCAAAAAATAATGGCCATTATAACGGAAAATAACGGCAACGAAAATAATGGCCGTTATTTTCTGGAAATTTTTGTGGAAAAAAAAAACGGCAGTTATTTTCCTTTTTTTTTCCATTTTTTCTGATACTTTCCATTTTTAAAATTTTGAAATTCAAATTTTAAAATTCAAAATTTGAATTTCAGCACTATTTTTTCCCGTTATTTCCGCTATTCTATTATTTTCGTTATATTCCGTTATTTTCTCATTTTTTTTTTCATTTTTGCCCGAACATTTTTTTCGTTATAACAGAAAAATGGTAACTCTCCCAGTCCGTTATACCGTTCTAACGGTCCCATTTAAACCTTGGTCTCTACTATTATAAAGCAACACCCGGAGTTGCCACCCACGTTTGTCACAATTAAAGGCCTCACAATTTTAAAGGCACAAACCTTCCCACGTAACCACGTTAATTGCCTCTTTATTCTAAATCCAAAACCTGAGTTGGAGTACACCCTTCACAGTTCAGGTTGTCCAGCAGGCCAATGTCCCTCGTCAATGATGATGAGGGGCCATAGTATAATCCACGTGCGGCACACTCTTAGTGGCCATTGATCGTATGGATGTTTGTCCCATCCCTAAGTATACGTATATGCAAATATCAGACTGATTAGTGATTTCAAACCTTTGGATCTGAGTACCTCAATAATGCTCGAAATCTATGGGTAAAAATCAACCCATGAAACCGACTGCAATCAAATCCTTAAAAATCCATAAGCAGGCTGATTTTTTGCATATAGGTCCACCTAGGGATGGTCCAAACATCGATACAGTCAGTGATGTCTACAAGTACGTGTCACCTATAAGGCTCTTCCACATGTAAGGTTAACGTGGCGTTCTCCTAGTATACAATAACGCCTTTTCGAATGCATGTTTAACAAAAACTTCTTTATTAAAGTTGGCTTTATTCAGGATTCGTGGCCACACTAGAAAGGGAAAGCGAAACAAAAAGGTCAACCCATCCAATATTGATGGGGGTACGAATTAGGATCAAGAGGCGGTGAACTTAGCAAAGTCAAGAGACTTCTTGCCTTCATGAGCCTTCGCAAAGAAATTTTTCATGTACTCTTCAAACAAGAACTCCTTGAAATGAGCCTCCCCGTCCCTCTCAACCACTTGAGGCAGTGGTCCGATTTTGACTGTTGGTTTTGGAGTCACAAAGATTGGTATGGACACCCTTGATTTTGTGCTGGTTGTCCGAACCCGGTGTTCCGCGCTCTTGTACCTTCCATTGCTTAGTATCTGACACCAAAATGATCAGACGGTTAGTAGCAAGGTTTTAAAACTCGTCGCAAGTTGACTTGACTCAATGGATATTTGAGTTGTAGTCGAGTTTTGAAACAATTTATTATCCCCCGTAACCCCTAACCCCCCCTAAGGTTAGACGGGACCGGACCCAGGTCTTTGGGAATTACCCCCAAAGACTCGATCCCAGGTCTGTGGGTAAAAGTAAAACCCCCCACAGCCTGACCAACTCAGCTGTTGGATTCTTTTAAAACATTGGTTAGTAGCTATGGGCTTTTCATCTGACCACTGTACTAACCTGTAAGGTATCGCCCACGTTGACAACCAAAGCGCCAGAGATGGGTGGGATCTCTATCCACTCTCCCTTCTTTGTCGCATCCCTTTCATCTTCCACTTTCACATATAAACCACCAATACCATCTTGTAGTAATAGAGTTAAGGTGCCCATGTCGGAGTGTCGGCCGACACCCACTGTTAGTTCTGGACTGGGGCATGTCGGATAGAAGTTCATGTTGACCATCCTTGTTCCAGTGTATGCATCAGCCATCGAGTCATCGAGTATCACTCCAAGCTTCCCAAGTAACACTTCCAGTATCTTTCTCACCATCTTGTTTGATGTCTTTAGGTACTCAAGTGCCTCTTCCCTACACAATTTTCGCCATTTCAAGACGAATAACAACAGAAAGATAAGGTGATGGGCCCTTAGTTAGCAATTCGGAGTGCGGCGAAAATATGGTACGGGAAATGTTCGAGTACAATTTGGCTTGTCATTAATAAAAAATTGCGTTCAAAAATTCGACAAAAATAATTTGAAAATAAAATAAAACGAAAATATATATATATGAATTTTCATGTTAAAAACTGAGTAGTCTGGAAATAATTTCGAAAATTTCGTGAATTATTTGGGAATAATTCTTAGTTCATTTTAAAAAAATGCGCGAAAACTTTGAATAGGACGTTGTTCGGTTCGGGGATTATTGGAAAATAATTCAAAAAATTAGTAACTAGGGGTGGGCAAGCTCCATGGTAGAAAACTTACTTGCACTGGTCAGGCCAGTATTTAAGGGCATCAGCATCACCGGTGTAGATCATGCTCACATAGTCCTTCCACTCCAATGCATTCTCCTTCTCTGGAACAAAGCTTGTCCCATACTTCACGAACGGGCTTGGGCTCACCTCTTTGAGATAAACTGCCTTACTTTCTGGTGGTTGGTTAAAGAAGTGGTGTGCCGCCTCCTTGAGTCGCTCGAGCAATTCGACCGGCACGCCATGGTTAACAACTTGGAAGAATCCAACAGTTTCCACAGCCTCTACAAGTGCTTCCACCACTTGATCATGTCGAGGACCATCAAGCTCAGACAAATCTATTGGTGGGGGCATATGTGGGTCCATGTTTAGCTTGTGGATTCGCTCGTGTGGGGGTTGGATGTATCGATCGGGAACCTTCGATAGGCCTGAATCAACCATGCCTTTCACACCATTGCCGTGTCGGACGACGAAGTCGAACAACGAATTCCCGTTGTCGAAAGTCATAGCCATTTGTGTATAGGGAGTGAGAACTGTAGTGAGTACATGTGATCCGCCTTTAGATGGATTTATAGAGTAGGCCCATAGAGATTAGGGAAGACTTTTGAGAAATATAAAATATGGGAAGCAACAAAATGCAGAAGGATGATCATGAAATTCTTCTGTACAATCAATTTGTTTTTTTAATCGAGAGCTGACCTCCATTGTCGTGAAGATGGCCGATCACATTATAAAAGTCGGAGAAGGGACTAGAGTAGGTGTATATTGAGTCGAGAACTAGATGACTCGCGAGTGATTCGGGTGAGTCACTAAAATAATTAAAATCGTAAAAAATAAATAAATTAGAGCTACTAAAAATAAAAATACAAAATAACGGCCGTTATAACAGATTGGAACCTACCCCGTTATGTTATGGACTGTTAAAACGCCCAAAAAATAATGCCCATTATAACGAAAAAAATGACCATTATTTTTTGGAAAATTTTGTGAAAAAATGGCTGTTATTTTCGTTTTTCCGTTATATTCCATTTTTTTCCATTATTTTCTATTTTTGAAAATTTGAAATTCAAATTTTAAAATTCCAAATTTGAATTTCAGTGCCATTTTTTCTGTTATATTCCATTATTTTCTCATTTTTTTTTCTGTTTTTGCCTTTGAACGTTTTTTTTCGTTATAACGGAAAAAACGGTAACACCCCCAGTCTATTATACCGTTATAACGGTCCCCTTTAAACCTTGGTCTAAAGTGTCTTTTTCACCAACAAGGGGTGTTTGCAATCTTTCAATCACCATTTTTCAAAAAAAAAAAATGAAATTTTAGAAAATAAATTTTTGAAAAATATTTTTTTCTTAAAAAGTCGTTTTGATCATCATTAATGCAAAATGTCTTTATCTTCTTTTAGTTCGCTCCACCAATATAATGTCTTTAATTTTTTTTTTGGAACGGGACTTTTATCAAAACTTGTTTCTTGTCTATTATGTTCATTGAGCTAGCAAAATTTTAAAAAGTATTTTTTTACTTGAAAAACAGCTTTCAACTATTTTTTATAAAATCACTTTTTGGCTTAAAAGAATAGATTTTTATGGAATAAATATTTTTTTAAAATGGTCATCCAAACAATGGAAAATTTTTAAACAAAAATTAATTTTAAACTATTTACAAAAACAGATAGAATTTTTAAAAATTTGTAAAAAAAAAAAGTAACTAAATGGCCTCTCTCCTGATAAAAATTAAGATTGACAAAAGGCGTCTAAACCTAGCAGACGCCCTTTTAAAGGACGTTTGTCAGTGCCCCATTTAGGAGTAAAACTTATATCACAATATGTGCTACATGGCACACTCATAGTGGACGCTGACCATCTGGATGTTTGGCCAGTCCCTCGGTGGACCTGCAAACCGAAAATCAGCCTGATTAATGGATTACAACCTTCAGATCTTTGCACTCAAATAACACTCGATAATGCTCAAATTCCTATGATTAAAATCAACCCATGAAAATAACTTCGATCCACGTTTAGAAATTAACCACTGATCAGGTTTATTTTGGGTGTGTAGATCCACCTACTGATTGGCCAAACATCCATATGGTCAGCATCCACTAAGAGCGTGCCACGCAGCTCATATTGTGACAAATTTACTCCTCAATGGGCCACTGACAGACGCCATTTTGTTAGCCTTAATTTTAATAAGGGAGAGACGTTTTTTCAAAGGCTGTTTAGTTACTTTTTTTTTTTTACAAATATTCAAAAATTCTATATGTTTTTTTTGTAAATAGTTTAAAATTAATATTTGTTTAAATAAATTTGGTTCCAACATTCTATTATTTTGGAAAAAGTCTTTTTCTTGAAAAAAAAAAAGACTTTTTCAAGTCTAAAAATGGCGATCCAAACACTAATAATACCCTTTTCGGATTAGTAACCATAAGTCAATTGATATTCTGCACTTTTTTCTAACCTCTCTTGGTGTTCGTATGCTCGGCCGTGGATTTCAAGAATCCAATGGGGTGGTTGTCAGATCTGAGCTGGCATCACTTTTTTCAGTTTTGGGGGCGCTGACAACCACTGTTGGATTCGTGAAATCCACGGCACACACCGAGAGGGGTCATTAAAGATCCGAAACAGGTAAAACTGATATATAATGTTTTCTTTTTACAATAATACCCTTATATATTTGGTAAATCTGTGAATATTTTGACCAATGTGATCATTTGACCTGGCTGAGTCAACTGAACTTCCGAGTCAACTCTGCAGTTTCATAACCTTGGTATGGAATGTGGAGGTAGGTGTATATCCCAAACAGTACAATAACCATTTCATGGTGATTACTGTAGAACCATTTTTTTTAGGGTCGGGCTCAGGGGACCCCTTTTTTCTGACCCCTCTCGTGTTCGTGTACTCGGCCGTTGGATTCCAAGAATCCGGATTCTAAGAATCCAACAGTGGTTGTCAGCGCCAAGCTGGCAAGGAGTTGTTTTCATTGGTTGATTTTTAACTGTGGAGAGTTTGAGCATTATTGGCCATTATTTGGGGTTATCCGGCAAAAAGGTTTTAAATCATTAATCAGGCTGATTTTTTTATCTGTAGGTCAGCATCCTCTAAGAGTGTGCCATGTGGTACTTATTGTGGGCAGTCAGTATTCTTGCTGATTGGCAGTGGTCAGCAAAGTTCTACTCGTGGAATTATTGGATAATTTCTTAACAAAAATAAGGCAATGGTGGAATGGAAAACGTCCCAAACTGTTTCAACTTTCAACTAACACTTCAGGTAGGTGAGGATAGCACGTGACAGATGTACCCCTCCTACTCTCTAGAAAGCGTAATGACACACATGCCCCTATTCTTAAATAGCAGTCACATGGTCAGCGGTTTGTGGGACAATATGGGGCTGTTCTTTGATGCAGACTTCTGTATCAAAATTTTAATGCAGAAGTCCCTCAAATTGCAACGTAGTAGGTAGACTCGTTCGGGCCCACTTGCCCCTTCAAAGTCCGGCCCACACTATGATGGACCTACACACCCAAAATCAGCCTGATTGGTGAATTCTAGCCGTAGGATTTGAGCACTTCTTCATATTGGGCTTTATGAACGGGCCTGTGAGTTGGTTCCAAGCCCATGATGAAAAAGTACTCAGATCCAATGGCTAGTAATCACTGTTCACACTGATTTTTGGTGTGTGGGTCCACCAAGATGTGGGCCAGACATTCAGGGGGTCATTGGGCCCGCACGAGTCTACTACGTAGCAAATTGAGGGACTTCTCAATCAAAATTTTGATACAGATGTCGGTATCATAGATTAGGCCGACAATATGTGACTGCTATTTATGTATTGGAACATGTGTCATCAAGGTTTAAAGGAGGCCTTTTTCACGGTATAACGGACTGGGGGCGTTACCGTTAAAACGGATTGTGACGGACTGGCAAAAATGAAAAAAAAAAAAGAATTTAATGAAAAAAAAAAACGGAAAAATGAGCTGAAATTCAATTGAAAAAGAAAAACGAAAAAAAAAAAACAGAAGAGAAATTTTACGGAAATAAAGGCAGTTTTTTCCACAAAATTTTTCAGATTTTAACGGCAGTTAAAAGCGTCAAAATGGTTTTTAACGTAACGGGCTTGGGGCTTTACTGTGTAAACGACTGTTAAAACCGTTTAAACGGCGTTATTTTAAGCCATGAGTGTCATTAGGCTTTCTACAAAGTAGAGGGGTACATCTGTCACCTGCTATCCTCACCTGCTATCCTCACCTACAGTAACCCTAATTGAAGACAGCATGAATCAGGACAGCTGCAACTGTCACATACAAGCGATTATCCAAGAAAAATAAATAAATGTCACTTATCAGACAACGCCAAGTTGAGTCGAACGGTTGAATAAAATATATTTAATTTAGAATGGAGGTAGGTGGGTGGGGTATTAAAACTAAGCTATAAAAGAGGCCGTTATTACGGTATAACCGACTAGGGGCGTTACCGTTTTTTCCGTTATAACGAATTTTAACGCTCAGGGGCAAAAATGAAAAATAACGGAAATAACGTAAAAAATGGCTCTAAAATCAAATTTTGAAATAATGGAAAATAACGGAAATAACGGTTGTTTTTTTTTTTTCACAAAAATTTTAAAAAAATAACGGCCATTATTTTTAGAGTATTTTAACGGTACATAACGTAACGGGGGAGGTCTAAATTTGTTATAACGGCCGTTTTTTAAACCATGATTAAAACTAGTCTCGACCCATTGACCGCATGGATATTTAGCCCACCCTTTGGTAGACGTTTTACACATGGGACCCACACACACCACCCACCCCCATGTGTAAAATGACTAAAATGCCCTTACTAGGAGAAATTACCGTAATACCATTTTTGTGTTAATATTTACGGAAAATTGCAGAAAAGAAAATAAACTTTAATTTATTTACAAAAAAGAATACAACTTTTCGCAAATCCCAAAAAAGAAAACGAAACGCCCTTTGAAAGGGCGTTTCGTCTGCTGTCAGTCCAATCAGTCGTCGACTGACTAACGAATGACTGATGGCTGACACGTCTGACAAACGCCCTTTTAAAGGGCGTTTATTCTTGAGAAATTTTAAAAAAACGTCCCATAATTCGTCAACTTCTAAACCAATCTACGAATATCGGAATGATCTGAATTTTTGTGAGGATGATCTCCTCGCCGTAGAGATCATCCTCACCAAAAATCAGCCATTGATTTATCTTCTGGGTACGCCAAAATGGGCGTAAAATTTGGGGTATCAAAAAACGCCCTTTAAAAGGGCGTTTGTCAGTAAAAAATGCCCTTTAAAAGGGCGTTTTCTACTGACACACGACAGTGACAGACGTTTTTCAAAAAGGCGTTTATTACTGAAAAACGCCCTTTAAAAGGGCGTTTGTCAGAAAAAATGCCCTTTTAAAGAGTATTTTTTTAATAAACATGTGCCACGTCATGAAACGCCCTTTTAAAGAGCGTTTCGTTTTCTTTTTTGGGATTTGCGAAAACTTGTATTCTTTTTTGTAAATGAATTAAAGTTGGTTTTCTTTTCTGCAATTTTCCGTAATATTTATTATCCTTCTAATTATCATTTATGTAAGTGCAATTACTAGTTTATCCTTATGATGTAAAATTACAAAAATACCCTTACAAGTAAAATTACTCTTTTATATATATATTAGCATCAAGCAAGTAATTAAACGACTCATAAATGTTATAATACTAGTAGGTGGCCTGTGTCCACGGCAGTCTCTGACAAAGCGTTTGCCAAAATCGGGTGTGAGTGACTTAGATCCACCATCCATTTGAGGTGATAAGATCTCAACCATCCTTTCTGAAGCCGTTAAGAGGGGGGGATAAGTGACTTCTCTGTTATGTATAGTGGGTGGCCGGTGCCCTCGGCACTCCCCTACAAAGCATTTCCCAAAATTGGGGGTGAATGGCTGAGATCCATACTCCGTTTGGGGGATAAGATCTCGGCCATCCTTTGTGAAGCGATAAGAGGGGTATAAGTGAGGAGACAATTTCCCTGTTAAATTAATCCAACCGTCTAAATTTTATTTTATGTAGGGGTTGATATGGGCCCTTAGATATATGAAGCCTATAAGAGGGGGAGACAACCGCTGTGTTTAGTTACATAGATAGTCTCTCCATTGTCAATGGTTAGCCTATAAAGGTTTTTGGTCTTTCCCCAAAAAAATCCAGCCCATAACCTCAATGGGCTTCAATTTGGAGAGGCGTATGGGCCTACATTAAGGTCCATGCCAATCTAGATCTAGGAATGATCTAAGGTGTTACAAATGGAGACAAAGATGAGTATGGTGATAACAACGATAATGGCAGCGACAAGGGTAAGGTTTAGGGTTTGGGGAAAACAGTAAACGATAAGAGAATTGGGTGTCAATTGTTTGGGCAGAGAGGAAACAACGGACATTAGCCGTCATTTTCTGAATGCGCTAAAAAACAACAGACCAAAACAACGGACATGGTCAGTCCTTTTAATTTTTTAAATAAAATAACAAATATAGTCAATCGATAACATGCACCAACGGATCAGATCCATCCATACGTCACAACGGCCTTAGTCGGTCATTTTTTCGTGCCTTGATTGCATCATTTTCCATGCCTTTTGTGCATATATAAGTCATTAGATTACTTATTTAAAAAGTCAATAGATTGTAAAGAGGATCATTTTATTGTGTAAATTTCGTAGTTCCTTATCATATTTAAAACTAGTAAATGGCCCCTGCCCATGGCGCTCTCCGACACAAGCGTTTGCAAAAATTGGGTGCCTTTGGCACTCAAATGGTATAACGGACTGGGGCGTTAGCGTTTTTTCCATTATAACGGCAGTTATAACGGATTGTAACGCACAGAGGGAGAAATGGAAAAATAACAGAAATAACAAAAATTAACGGTGTTGAAATTCAAATTTTGAATAAATTGAGGTCAAATGAGGCAGATTGAGTGGCTGAAATCTAACCTTCCACATTAGATTGATGGATTTGATCTCAACCACTCTTTATCTAACCGTCCACATTAGATGGATGGATAAGATAAGAGAATACAGCTGAGTTGTCTTGTTATATGCGTGGGTGGCCCGTGCCCGTGGCACTTTCCGACAATGTGTTTGTCAAAATCGGGTGGGAGTTAATCTCAGCCATCCATATGAAGCGTAGTGGATTTCAGCCACTCATTATTGAATCTATATAAGATAAGAGGGGGTATAAGAAAACCAGTCACTTGTAATATTGATAGTGGGTGGCCGGTGCCCTCGGTACTCCCCGTCAAAGCATTTGCGAAAATCAGGTGTGAGTGGCTGAGATCCACCGTCCATTTGGGGGATAAGATCTTGGCCCTTCTTTGTTGAAACAGATAAGAGGGGGAGACAACTTCCCTGTTTTGTTATATAGATACATGTTGGGAGTGAGTTTTCTAAATCCTTTGCTGATTTCTTACTGTACCCTGTCTCAAATCATGACCCCATTCAAGTTTTCCTCCATCCTTCTCAATAAATAATCAACACAGGGTGTTTGGATGCAGCCATGCAGGCTTAGATATGAATGTCTAGGGAAATTCATAGCCTCTAGGTAGGCTTGAACAAATTGCTCAGGTCCTCTCCTTTGTATGACATGTACCCCTAAAACTTCTCCCAACCCCCGTTAAAAAGTAACTAGGGTTGAGTTTTAGTTGGTTTAAGGTAGTTTTAGAGTATGTGTCATGCAAAGGGGAGATCGAGTCCAAGAAATCAGAGGCAGACTCCTGATGTCTAAGGTTGTAAAAAAAAGGCTGTCAATGGGCCACCCTGAGTTGGCTTAGTGGGTTTTTGGTTCGGGCCTCAGCTTTAACTTTTGACCTATAGGTTGTGGGTTTGGGTGTAGTTATCAAGCCCGTCACTTAAATGATTCGGCAGCGGGCTTCGCTTTGAAGCCACCATTTAAATAATTCTCGGCCGAGTTCAGTATGCTAGCCCAATGGGCCCCTTACATTTACTCACAAGAAAGATGTTTGTATTACAGGTTTCTTAAATAATTATAAATCTAGTTTCATTAAGGATAGTAATGGGCTTGGGCCTTTACTTGATACAAGCTTTAATTTTGCCCAAACCATTCCGAGTTTGGGACCGATGGGCTAGGATTTTTCTTCATGCGGCAAGCTTGGGCCTGGCTTGTGCCCTTAACTTAAGGTTAGTTGGGGACGCCCCAAGCCCGGCCCATTGACAGTTTTGTGTATTTGAGAACTTGATTTATTGAAAATTTGGGACCTCAACGTATCCAGAACCTCGCTTAGATGGTTGTGGTATTGTCACTCCTCTTGAAGTCCTAGGTGTACCTGGCGCAATATCATAGAGTGCATGATCACCGCTTCTAAATTACTGATAAAATTTTTGAAGGGGTGGAAATTTAGAAGCAGTGATTATGTGGCCAATGATATTGTGCCTGGTACACTAGGGTTAACCTGGCACAATGACATTGCCCTTATGCTTAGGTGTACCTGGTGCATGATCGCTGCTTCTAAATATCCGCCGCTTCAAAGTACCTGACAACTTCTGTTTCTTTGCCACGTGGTTCATATTGTGGGTGGTCATCTAGGGCTGTCATATAAGTTTTACTTAAAAGAATAAGGTTAAAGAGTATCATTTTGATTGGTTTGAATCATGGTTTAAAAAATGGCCGTTATAATGGTTCAGCAGCCAGTTATAACGTATTCGGACCTCCCCCGTTACGTTGTGCACCGTTAAAACGCTAAAAAACTAATGGCCATTATTTCGTCATAACGGCCGTTATTCTTCGTTATAGTGAAATAACCACCGTTAATTTTCTGGAGAGAGAGAGAGAGAGAGAGAGAAAGAGTATATACTGGATTTTGAAAGAGTTGTGGGCATTTTTTGAAAAGGGTCCAGGGACCAGCCTTTTGTGACAGGCTCCTGTTATAGGACACAATGAGCCACGTGGCACGCTCTTAGAGGAATCGGACCGTATGGATGTTTGGCCAATTCCTAGATGGACCTACAAACCAAAAATCAGCTCGATTGGTGATTTCAAACCTTTGGATCTTTGTGCCTCAAATACTGCTCAGATTCCCATAGTTGAGATCAAAGCATGAACATAAGTGCAATCCAATGCCTAGAAATCACTGATCAAGTTGAGTTTTGGTTTGTAGGTCCGCCTAAGGATTGGCCAAACATCCATACGGTCAGAGTCCTCTAAGAGTGTTCCACGTGGCTCATCTTGTGTCCTGTAACGGGGGCCTGCCACAAAAGGCCGGTCGTGACCTTTTTGAAAAAGGGTTGGGATCCGGGGACAACTATTTTTGACAACCATTTGGCTGACTTTTGGTGAGGATGATCTCTATATGGTGAGGAGATCATCCTCACAAAAATTCAAATCAGTCCGATATCATAGACTGGTTAAGAAGTTGAAGAATTATGGACCGTCTATTTTTACCGTGTAACATAAAAACCACATTTGATGGGTTAGAAATTTCAGAATGGGCTGATTTTTTGTTGGGGTGATTGAGGAGATCCTCCTCACCAAAATCAGCCATTGATTCATCTTCTATGTCGGTCTGCCAAAACGGTTGTCAAAAATAGTTGTCGGTCCCTGATTATAACTTCTAGTTGACCACGGCCTATGGAAACCAGGCTCTCTATGCCAAAATTTGAAAGTCAAACGAATCCTGCCACCTACCCAAAGCGGGGAATTTCAAAAGGAGGATAATTCAAAAGTCAAATACTTCATTTTGCTTTTATGGATTATATTAATGGGCAGCATGTGCACAACCCCCACATCTCACCTCGCTTCTCCTCTTTAACCTCTCGACTCTTCCTCTTCTTCACCTCTCCTAGCAACGCCACGCCCTACCGCCTCGGTCGCCTCTCTCTGATGTCGTCGTGGTTTCTCAAAACATACATGCAGCTAATTGGGTTTTAAGCCTGTTAAGGTACTTCTCTCTTTTCATCGCTTTCTGTTCAGGTTTATGGGGTTGCATAATGCCGGACTAGAATTTAGGGTTTTATGGTTTTTTGTATTCTTAATTTTCTTCCTTAGATCGAAAACATGTTCTAGGTATCTTTTACAACTTTGAAGATTTTTATTGTATATCCATCAGCTTACAAATGCTGCTAGAAAGTGACATGTGACACCTCTTTTAAGACCCACTAACCCTATGAATGTTTAGCCCATCTGTTTGTAGACCTACCTCAAAATCAACTTGATTGGTAATATCTAGGTAGTGAATTTGAACATTTTCCATCATGGGCTTCGTGAACAGGCCTATGAAGGAGTTTTAAGCCCATGATGAAGTGACTTAAATCCAACGGCTGATATTTTGTGTGTAGGTAAAGAGAGGAAAAATCTATGATACCGACTTCGGTATCAAAATTTTGATGCCGAAGTCCCTCGATTTGCCATGTAGTAGACTTTTTAGGGCCCACTGACTCCATGAATATTTGGCCCACATCTTGGTGGACCCACACACCAAAAATCAGTATGATTAGTGATTCCTAGCCATTGGATTTGAGTACTTTTTCATCATGGGCTTGGAACCAACTCATAGGCCTATTCATAAAGCCCATGATGAAAAGTGCTCAAATCCTACGGCTAGAAATCACCAATCACGCTGATTTTTGGTGTGTGGATCCACCAAGATGTGGGCCAAATATTCATGGAGTCAGTGGGCCCGAAAGAGTCTACTACGTGGCAAATTGAGGGACTTCGGCATCAAAAATTTGATACCGAGGTCGGTATCAAAGAACAGCCCGTAAAGAGATGGTCTCAACATTCACAAGGTCAGTTCAGTTCAACAATGTCAACCATATAAATAATGGACCCAAAATAATGGTTTAATTCGACGTTTTGGATTTTTCAAAATAAAGTCAATTTTTCATGAAGTTAGGAATGTCCAATTTTCCTTATTTTTTTGTGATCGGAGGGTAACTATAGTATGGAAAACTCATTGTGCGGTTGGCTTGTCCAACATGACCTCAATGTTGGCCCTGGGTGCCGTCGAGAGCTACACCCATTTCTTACATCCAGTTCTTACACCTGGTGGTGGGGCCCACACGGAGATCATGTTGGACAATCCAACTGCAGAGTGAGTTTTTCATACTGTGGTTAATCTCTGTACAAAAATCCAGGACATTTTGACACTCCCAAATACCTCATCAAAATTGACTTTAATTTGAAAAATCCAGACCATCAAATTAAACCATTATTTTGGGTCAATTTTTATTTGGTTAGCGATTTCGAAATTAACATATTTTTGGTGATGATGATCATCATGGCAATGACAACTAAATGGATGGTTGGATTGTTCAACATGATCTCCACTTGGATGTAAGAAATGGGTGTAGCTCTAGACGGACTCTTTGGAGAAATCGCCTTAAATTTGGAAATCATAGTTACTTTTCAAAAACATCTTTTTGAACCATAGCTAAAATCCTGATTGCATGCGCCCCTATTCATATTAGGAATTGTTTATAAATATCGGTGGTTCGGTGGGTTTGACAATCGAATCACATTTTTTAAAAAACCTCTTCTTCCCTTTAAACATCCACTTCAACATGAATTGTCCGATCCGTTTTTGAAATACTGCTCGTGAAATTAGGCATGAGGTGATCTCTCGGCCCCATCTCCCAATGAATCTTGCAAAACCCTTTGACAGTGAAATTTTTATTATTAGAGGTTTGACCTAGACAATTCCAACTTTTTTCGTGTCATTATCTGTGTTATAAGTTTTTTAAAACATTGCGCATGAAATTTCTGGGTACCATGGTGGAGGGTCAAGATGGTGGCACATGGAATCCGGAGTTCTTGGCATAACCTGTGCCGATTAGAATCTAGGGGTACAAGCAGAATAGACCTTGGCTAGATGGAGGCCGAGACAAAAGAGACCTCGGCCAAATAATGGCCGAGTAGTGCAGAACTCGGCCATGTGAACACCGACCACACGAGATCTCGGATATGGGTGCGTGAGGGCCGAACATGAGATATCTTGGCTAGGTGAGAACCGAGGTGAATGCTCCTTGGATGAATGTAGACAAAGATGGCATACTAGTTTTTAGACCCAGCTTAGACAGCAGAAAGCCAGAGGGACTTCTTGGCGGTTGATTGTGTTAGTGGAGAATGTTAGGTATTAATTGGTATTTAACCCTGTCAGTAGAGAATGTTCGGTGGTAGTTGGCAGTTAACCCTGTCAGTGGAGAAAGTCGGCAATTGGCGGTTAATCATGTCAGTGGAGAATGCCAAGTAGTAGTTGGCAATTAACCCTGTTAAAGGAGAAAGTCAGTTGACAGTCGACGGTTGATCATGTCAGTGGAGAACATTAGGTGTTACCAGGGCCGGCTCAACCATAAGGCAAGTAAGGCGGTCGCTAGGCACAAAAAATGATCTATGTAGGTTGAACAGAGATCATTTTTTGTGTTTATCCACCAATATGTGGGTTGAACATCCACACAGTCGTTAGGCACAAAAAATGATCTATGTAGGGCCGCAGTCCTCTGCATGGACTGCAACGAAAGTCATGCTCATCTAAATTTTTTTCAATAGCTTTTAATTATCATGAATAGTTGTTAACGAAAGTCATGTTCATCTAAATTTTTTTCAATAGCTTTTGATTATCATGAATAGTTGTTAAATAAGACTTTCTACCATATAAAGAGTTAAAAATTTTAATTAATACTATATATTAATGGGTCAAGATAGGTGGACAACCATTTTGGCGGACCCACATATAAGATGAATCAATGGCTGATTTTTGGTGAGGATTATCTCCTCACCATATTGATCACCCCCAAAAAAATCTGCCCATTCCGAAATTTCTAACCCCATCAAGTGTAGTTTTCAAGTTACACAGTAAAAATAAACGGTCCATAATTCTTCAACTTCTAAACCAGTCTACGAATATCAAAATGATTTAAATTTTTGTGAGGATTCCTAACCATAGAGATCATCCTCACCAAAAATCAGCCGTTGATTCATCTTCCAAGTGGGTCCGCCAAATAGTTGTCAAAAATGGTTGCCCCCCGATCCCGATCCTATATTAATATATTAAATATTAAAAGGCCTCATATGGAGTTTTCGTCTTAGGCCTCAACTTGTATCGAGACGGCCCCGGGTGTGAGGGACTTTTCCCTTATAAAATCTATTGTTTGTTATAATTATTCTCAGTGTAAAGTTGTTTGAGCCAGTTGAGGAGTGGTCCAGTTGTAGATTCGTTGATGCTAAAATAATATATTTAATTTTTTTCTTCGTCGTATGGGTCACAAAAGTCGTATAAAAAGTTTAAAAATTCACTTACAGCATAAATTCTACATAAATTAGAAAAGATTTCATATATTCTAATCAATGGGAATTTGAGGATTTCAAATTTTCATATAGGGTTGTCATGATACATGTCGAATGGAAGAGCAGTTGGCACTTAAGAGCAAAACTTTTTGAGGATACGAAGTGGAGAGCAACTGGCATTTAAGAGTAGACCTTTCCATCCACACCCACACATTCTTATAAGGCTGCAACATCAAGCAAGTGGAGTCCATGCATATGGATTCTAGATTGTATCAAGCAATAGCATTAGGAGACATTAATGGACTAACAAAATTTGAGTCAATTCTTCCATTCCAAATCACAATTACGAAAAATACGGTCCTTCACATTGCAGTGCAATTTAGAAAAAAAGAATGTGTAGATGAGATCTACAACCGATGTCCATCATTATTATGTCGTACAAATAAGAAAGGTGACACTCCATTACACATCGCAGCAAGATTAGGACTATCTGATATAGTTGAGTTTCTCTTAGATCGTGCAAAAATACTCAATGAAGATGTCAAAGAAGATGTTGAAAGTGGAAGAGTTGAACCACCTGAGCTACCATGGAGGATGAAAAATATGCAAAACGACACGGCCTTGCATGAGGCCGTCCGAAATAATCACATTGAGGTAGTGAAGTTGTTGACCAATGTAGATCCTTCATATTCATATTTCGCTAACAATGCTTACAAGACCCCACTTTACCTAGCTGCTGAGGAAGGATTGAAGGACATTGTGGATCATATTTCATCAGCTTGCCCATTCTCTTCTTATGGTGGTCCAAATGGTATGACTGCTCTGCATGAAGCAGTAATGAGTAACAATTCAGGTAATCGCAAAACTGCTTTAGAGTAGATGGAAAATTAATTAATTAATTAAGAGGTTTTTTTTTTTAAAACTACTTGCCTTTTTAATCAACCATTTTTGACAGGCATCCATAGATTGAGAATATCTAGCAGGGTGGATTTTTTTTTTGAACCAACCACTTTTTGATCTCGTCGATTATTGGCCCTATCTAATGCATTTTTCTGAGCCTACTGGCAGCATGGATACCGATGGTCAAATGGATACACACACCAAAAATCAGCTTGATTGATGATTTCTAGCCGTTGGACGTAGTAGCCAAAAGACATGCTTGCATGTAACGGCTAGAATCACTACTAAAAAAGTACTAAAATCTAATGGCTAGAGATAACCAATCAAAGTGATTTTTGGTATGACTATCCACCAAGGGTACACTTAGACATCCATGTGGTCAATGTGCCCAAAAACATGCACTACATAGGGATATTGAGTTCTTTTCAGTAGTTGATTATTAGTCGTGGGTTCGAGCAATACCATATTCAAATCCAACGACTAAAACTTACTAATCGACTGATTTTTGGTCAATAGGTCTAGGATTGGACAAACATCTATACGGTCAATAATCTCTAAAAGTGGTCCACGTGGCTCAAGACCACCGACCATATGGATGTTTGCCCATCGACCTACATAAAAAAAATTTAGCCTGATTGAGTTTTTTCCTTTTGAATTCAAAATGGTAGAAATCGCGAGGATACTACTCGAAAAGAAGGCAGGTATAATTAAAGAAGCAGACGACAAGGGGAGGACTCCACTTCACTATGCTGTATACCTCAAATGCGACCGTGAGAGGGTTGTTAAGCAGTTATTAGATTGTGATAGTTCGGTTGCTTATGTCTCGGACAAAGATGGCATGACACCCCTTCATTTTGCGGCAAGAAGAGGATACGTAGAGGTAATTGAAGAGATCACTGATCGTTGCCCAGATTGCTGGGAACAACTCGACAATAGAGGTCGGAATTTTCTTCACGTTGCCGTTGAGAATTGTAGCATAAATGTGGTCTCTTACGTTCTTGTGACACAACACAAAATGGTCGAGGGGCTTATAAATGAGCCCGATAACGATGGAAACACACCTTTGCATCTAGCTGCCATCGACGAAGTAAAAAGTAGAATTGCGCAACTTCTCTGTGCTGATGATAGAGTGAACAAGAGGGCCATGAACAAGAAAAACTTGACAACTCTCGACATTGTTCTTGAACAATTGGTACCCCTCTCAACTTGAAAAAAAAAACCCCTAACAAAAAAGAGATGGTTACTATCACCCAATCCGTTAAAATTTTTATAGGAGTAAACTCAAATCTCTTAAGCCACATGGAATAAATCTTTTTGTAGATGATCGACCACAGTACGAGCCATGTGGCACTCTCTAGGTGGACCTACATACCAAATATCAGCCTGATTAGTGATTTCTAATCGTTGGGTTAAAGTCTTTTTCATGGTTCATTTTAACAGTGGGATTTTGAACATTATTGTGCATACTCCGAACCAAAGGTTTAAAATC
The DNA here is from genome assembly GCA_035048495.1 of Euptelea pleiosperma. Classification (NCBI taxonomy): domain Eukaryota; kingdom Viridiplantae; phylum Streptophyta; class Magnoliopsida; order Ranunculales; family Eupteleaceae; genus Euptelea; species Euptelea pleiosperma. The sequence goes on from CM068545.1 coordinate 28,397,802, forward strand.
ACCAATCAAGCTAATTTTTGGTATATAGGTCTATATAGAGACGTGACAAGAAGTCAAGCAGTGGCCAATCACATCACACCACAAACCCAGAAATGCTTTTGAACAAACCCTGACGTGCTTTTGAAGAGGGGAATGTGACGTGATGTGATTGGCCACAGCTTCACTGCTTCAAAAATTTTCTCCCCCGCCTGGAGAAAGAGTTGGAGAGCAAACTCTTTTTTATAGATGGAGAAATTTTGTTGACGTGGAGCGATTATCATACATTTTACTTTGCAATTAACTTCCATTTTCTTCTCTCTTTAATATGCAGACAAAATCAAGAGCAAATTCTTCTTCCAACTTTAGATATCTGGAGCAGTTATGTGAGGGGCTAAGTATGGCCGGTGCAATCCGGAGTCGGCAACAACGAAGCATTATAGAGGAAAATGAAGCAGAAGGAGGAGGAGGAAAAGAAGTTGATACCCCTATTTCGAAAAGGGATAAAGAAATAAGGTTGAAAGAAAGGAAGGAAGAAAGGAAGAAAGAATGGGAGAAACTAAGTAATACCCACTTGGTAGTGGCTACACTCATCGCCACTGTCACATTTGCAGCTGGTTTCACACTACCGGGGGGCTACAAAAGCGAGAAGGGCCAAGACGAGGGCATGGCTACTTTATCAAGAAAAGCAGCTTTCATAGCATTTGTGATATCAGACATTATGGCCTTGCTGCTCTCCACTTCTGCGGTATTTATTCACTTTTGGGCGATCCTCTTTACTAACGATGTGGAAGAAGAGGAAGAAGACGTAGTTTCTTCGTGCTATCTGTTGGCCTTTTATTTCACCCTCGGTGCCATCGTAGCAATGGTGGTAGCATTCGTGACTGGCATATATGTTGTTCTAGCCAATTCACTTGGACTCGCCATTACCGCTTGTGTAATCGGCTGCAGCTTTTACCTCTTCTGTGGCCTCTACGTGGGCTGGCTACATAAAAAGTTAGATTTTGCCTTGTGGTGATTAGCTAAGGTTAGTTCAGCAAACAGTGGGGTATTGATTTTTGAGTTTGTTGTGACATTAATGCGTGAATCAATTAATCATCTCAGTGCTTTACTTGCTCAAATTCGTGAAGTGATACCTAATGAATCATTGTTGTAAATCAATTTAAGGTCCTCTGATTAATAAAGATATAATCCTTGTGTTGTCAATCTCAGAAAATCTATAAGTTTTACTTAAGTAATCTTAATTATGAGATATCGATTGACTACATCAGACTTGGAGTGATGGACTCACTTGGTGATCCAACACTCAACTTGGAAGAATTTTTGAAGTGCTGAGAAGGTGAGAGCCTTGATGTAAAGATTCTGAGGGTTCTCAACTCACTTGATAGTATTCTTTGGATGGACATAAAATTGTTCTAAATCCATCAGTTGACCCTTGACCCAAAGCATGACTTAGAAAGTATAAGTCTGCTTTTTAAGAGGGATACGGTGATCGGCCTAAGTGATCAGTTGACTGCGAGGATAGGGCATCGACAAGTCAGACAGGGCGATCAGTCTGCAAACTTATCGACTGGTAGGACAAGGCAGTGGTCTGTCAATTCGGTTGATCTGTGGGACAGGGCGACTGGTCAATCAGAGCGGTCAGCCTATCCCTCTTTGTGCGTTCAATTCCTTTTGGACCCTCATCCTGTAAATAGCCCTTCCCTCTTTCATTATTTCTTACACCTTTTTCACTGATCATTTTGAGCTTCTTTGTGCCACTTCTGAGTCTCTTCGTTGTGAGAAAAATCTCCTAGACCTTCTGCCTTTGTTCTTGTAACCTATTGGAAAATCTTTATTTGTGTTTGTCTTTGTGATCTTTGGATTCTCTTGGTGAGCGGTCCGAGTTGGTGTTTAATTACTCGGATTTGTATTTCAACAACATCAAAGCATCCATTCCTCTTGATCATCATCGGGAGTGTCAAGCCCCAGATCCAAGTGCTCTGATCCTAGGCGGTTGGCCTCTTAGGCCAATCCCAAAACAAAAAGAGAAGGGGGTGATTGGCCGGTCGACCGCTTAGGGTCAGAAGGGTGCGGTTGACTACATTAACAGTCGACTGATCAAGTTAGACCATGGATGAAAGGCTCGGGCCAAAAGAGAGGGGGTCCATTCAGTTGCTTTAATCGTGCGGTCAGCCTCCTGACAAAATGAATGCTGATCGCACATGAACGTTCGCCGAGTTGACTTCCAATCTTCATTGCTGATATGGCTCTGATCGCACATGAATGTCCGCTGAGTTGAGTTCCAATCTTCATTGCCGATACGACTTTGATTGCAACTTGAACGTCTGCTGAGTTGAGTTCTAATATTCGTTGCTGATACGACTTTCACTAATGCAATTTCTGATGAGCTGGTGAAGTCCATGTGTTTTCCTGACGCTTTGAGTCTTCAAATTACAAATGATACACACGAGTATAAATGTACTAACATAAGGTCCTCGAATTGACAATATAGACTTTTCAACGTGTACCCGTAAAACTTCCCCCAACCCCGTTAAAAAGTAACTACGGTTGAGTTTCAATTAGTTTAAGGTAGTTTTAGGGTATATGTCATGCAAAGGGGAGAGGATTGCTGATCCCCCGCCCCCCTCTTTGATGCTCTATGTTGCTCACGACTGCTTGACTCAGAGGGAGACTCCTCATGTCTAAGGCAATAAAAGAAGCTTGTCAATGGGCCACCCTGAGTCGGCTTAGTGGGATTTTACTTCGGGCCTCAGCTTTAACTTTAGGCCTACAGGGTGAGAATTTGGGTGTAGTTTTCAAGCCCGTCATTTAAATGATCCTGCAGCAGGCTTGGCTTTGAAGCTACCATTTAAATAGTCCTCGGCCGAATTCAATATGCTGGCTCAATGGGCCCCTTACATTTACTCACTAGAAAAATGTTTGTATTATAGGTTTCTTAAATAATTATAAATCTAGTTTCATTAAGAATATTTATGGGCTTGGGCTTTTAGTTGATGCCAGCTTTAATTTTGCCCAATCCATTACGAGTTTGGACCGACGAGCTAGGGTGTTTCTTCATGCAGAAAGCTTGGGCCTGGATTGTGTCCTTAACCTAAGATTATAGTTGAGGAGGCCCCAAGCCCAGCCCACAGCTTTGTGCATTTCAGAACTATATTTATTGAAAATTTGAGACCTCAGCGTATCCAGAACCTCACTAGATGGTTGTGGTATTGTCACCCCCCTTGAAGTCGAAATCTACCCCTTTTTAAGTTAAATAAGCCCTATGAACTATAGGGACCCCTAATCTCATGTCATGTCATGTCATGTCATTATTTCTCCTACTTGTCTAAGGCTACGCGTGGCTCACAACAACTTAAGATAATATTTACTTACCTCGATATTCTCAAATCTTTAGACTTATTCTCGATATTGTGGGCGCCTAAAAGAAGATGACTTACAACAGCACAATCTTTCAATGGGCCACTCTGGGCTGGCTTAGTGGGTTTTCACTTCAGGCCTCAGATTTGAGGCCCGCCATGTAAATGATCCCGCAGCGGGCTTTGCTTTGAAGCCTCCATTTAAAATATCCTCTGGCCGTATTATGTATGCTTGCCGAATGGGCCCATTACATTTCCACACTAGAAACATGTTTGTATTACAGGCTTTAATTTTTCCCAAACCCTTACAAGTTTGGGGACCCACATGAGCTAGGGTTTTTCTTCATGCACCAAGCTTCTGCCGTTAACCTAAGGGCATGTTTGATTGCCCAAGTGGGAAAATTGTATTTTCCTTGCGAAAACACAACTGTCCATTGTTAGATAGTCATTTTAAATCTGTATACTTTTCCCTACCAAGTACCAAGCCCTTTAATTTGAATAATTTCCCCTACTAAGCCCGAAATTCTTTTCCCATCCAGACGGGGAGAATTCATTTCCACCTTTCATATTCTCACATGATTGAAATATGTGTTCTCAGTTACAATCAATCAGCCATTTAAGGCATTTCTCAGATGTATTTTCACGAGAAAATTTTCTGTGCAATCAAACACACCCTAAGTTTATTGGTGGGGAAGCCCCAAGCCCAGCCCATTAACAGCCTTGTGTGTTTCAAAACAGCATTTATTGAAAATTCGAGACCTCAACGTGTCTAGAACTTCACTTTAGATGGTTGTGGTATTGTCAGCCCCCATAATGACATGACATGAGATTAGGGGTTCCTAGGGTAAACCTTGGCTAAGACCATGCTGTGAGTGTAGCCGATCACAGCCAACAATACGAGCCATGGTATAACGGACTGGGGCGTTACCATTTTCTTCCGTTATAATGAATTGTAACACTCAGGGGAAAAAAAAAATAATAATAAGAAAATAACGGAAATAATGGCGCTGAAATTCAAAATTCAAAATTTGAATTTGAAAAACGAAAAAAATGGAAAATAACCAGAAGAAACAGAACATAACGGCCGTTTTTTGTCACAAAATTTCCAAGAAAATAACGGTCGTTATAACGGCCACTTTTTAAAGCATGGAACCCCTAATCTCGTGTCATGTCATGTCATGTCATTATTTCTCCTACTTATCTAAGCTACGTGTGGCTCACACAAATTTAAAGATAATAAATACATGCCTCGATCTTCTCCAATCTTTAGACTTCTTCTACCTATTGTCGGCGCCTTAAAGAAGACGACTTACAGTACCAGCATCTCTCAAAGTACCCGACAACTTTTGTTTCTTTGTTTTTTTCTTCCGTGAGCAACTACCCAACAACTTGGTTTTTGTTGTCATTCGCACCGTAGATCAGCAATTTATTATATCGTACCACCGGATATGTAGAGACGCGGCAGCCGAATATTGACCGACAAAATAACCTTATGGTAACAATTTATGGATGGTGACCTTGGTTAAGGAATTAAACCTCTTTAATGAGGTTTAGCTTTTGACCCTAAGTAATTATGATTATTCTTGATGGATATGTGCATGGTTCCAAAACACTTCAAATGTCTAAATATGCTTTTAATAAACCTACCAATGGCCCATGTGGCCCTCGATAAAGGGTGTGTTATCCCCACTTGTAACGACCAGAGCATCCGAGAAGGATATATTTTGGCAATTTTACTATGTAGGGGTGTTTCGTAATTTTATCGTACAATGTCATTTTCATAATTTTATAGACTATTAACACATTTAGTTCGGGTATGATAATAATTTCATAAGCTTTTGACAAGCATCTCCAACTCTAGAATGCCAAAACGCCCTCTCAATTCTATATTTTGAGACAACTACAGTGCCATTTTGCTTATTTTGGCACGGCATGCTCCAATGATGCAATGCTATTTTGGATTGTAGTCATTTTCATGCTTTGATTTTAACATGGGAATTTGAGCAATAATTGGGGTTCAAGATCGAAATGTTTGAAATCACTAATCATACTGACTTTTGGTTTGTAGGTCCACCTAGGGATTGGCCAAACATCCATACTGTCGGCATCCTCTAAAAAAGTGACACATGGACTGCTTATCAGCCAATCATATGCTGATTTTAGCCGTAGGATATCGAGCATTATTTGAGGTACAAGATCCAAAGGTGTAAATGGTCCAAAGAGTCAAAACCCAAAAAGCTGCCATAAAGCTACCATATGCTAAATTATAGCATATGCTATATCTGTGCCAAATATAGCACAGGATATATAGCATATGCTATAATTTAGCACTAAGATAGCACAGCGTTGGAGCACCTGTTTTTGACCCACCGTGCTAAATTTTAGGATAGCATGGTGAAATAGCACAACGTTGGAGATGCTCTTAGACAACATTTCGGTAAATTTTGCATAATATGAGTATTTTGGTGAATATTGGATGATTTTATCATTGTGGGATGCATCCGAGTTCTATTTGTGGGATGAACCTCACTCTTGAAGATATCCCGTACTAAGTCATCTTACTCATTTCCCTTTGGAACTACAGATGAGTGTCCATCCCAGGATACTACCACTCAATTTTTATGTGGGCATACCCTCACTTGGGTGCGTACCTTATCTATTCGTGAACTCCTCTCAGAGTTTTATATTTTAAATATGATCATTTCCTGCACAATCAATCTGAGGTTTCACATAGATGAGATTCCTCTAGAGCGAGCCCAACTACTCTATTTGATCACTTTTGATACCCCTTTTGATCTTTCGGCCTACATTTTCTATCAGATTTATTCTACGAGAGAGTCACGATCTTTCGACACCTCAAGATAGAGGATCATGAAGTCATGACATGTGGAATTAATGACGACACAAGGCATATGGATGGATGACACATGGCACCTCATATGAGCATTATGACTAGTTAGATGTGGACACGTGGCAATTCTTTGTGGCTTATGATGTATGAACAAATGACATGTGGGATCATGAGACAAGTATCATGAACAAATGACGAGAAGAGTTAGCCAGCTTCATCATTTCATCTATCGGCAGGCAGGAGTGCAGAACCCTCTCGGCAGAATAACAAGCATAATTGGCTTTGTAATATACCTACCGATAGACAGGCGTGTAGAATCCTCCCGGTAAGTAACATACATGGCTAGTTTACATCATTTCATTTTTCAGCAGATGAGGGTCTGTTGCATTGGACCTCCAACGATTAGGGGAACGACAACAGAGGATGTCTACCTTTTTGATGACTCGGTACCAAGCTATCCTCCATCACCACCAGAGGAGGACTTTCGTGGAGTATGGGACCAAAAGGTCGGAGGAGAGTCGACTAGAATCGCAGAAGAAGGAATAGGGATCATTGATGATGATGAGTAAAGACTTCTCTGATTTCTGACACAATTGTCTCTTTGTGACATCTTATATATTTTGTCTTTTTTAACCACTATGTGGTCTTGTGTACTTATGACTGTAAAGGGCATCTGACCCTTACAAAGTTATGTATTTGTTGTATTTCAATGCTACTTATATTTTATGCCATGTCTTATCTTTATTATATTTGATGTCTTATGCAATAGTTGATTTCATATATGGTTTTTCTCCTTTGTCTATTTATGACAAAAAGGGAGACAAATTGAACAATGGTTCTTATAGATGATCACACTTGATCATATTTGAAAGAGACTTTGGTAGACTAACATTGGAGGACTTGGCAAAACTAAAATCAGTTATGTTAAAACCAAATATTCTAAACTCAAACTCTCTAAAGGTTTAAACTAACCATAAACTAAAGTGGAGTATAAACCTTATCTATATTTGTCATCTTTGTATGTGATGTGATTGACAAGAGTTAAACAAAGATTTGCTGGTGCTTCTCTCTCTAAAACCTGATACACTTATTTATGCAAAGTGGGTTAGGCTCAATGGTAAGAGGGAGAACCATTGAATATTTTGTCATGGAATTGACAAATGGAAAGATTGATAAGTATACTTATTGTTTTATCAATTCTAGAACAACCTTGGGTATTTATATAACCTCTCTTGGTAGATCATCGTGAACTTGGGAAAGCGTGTCTTGATTGGCTGTGAGTCAATTCCCAATCCACAATGACGACTGGAGTTCATGGACTTGGGAAGACCATCAGAAGGCCGTTAAGACATAATCAGAGTTCCCCAGACTATCATAAGTAACTCCCATAAGAAGAGACCCTAAGTATGCAAAAACATCAGAGGGGCTGACCAGACATGGGAATGAGACGATCGGTGGGAAATGACCATTGGTCGACCGGCCTTAGGAAACCTCAAAGTACGGGTGCGCCCTTCCCCTTCCCTTTAACTATAAATATCCCTCCCCTACCCTTCATACTTACCAATTTACTTAGCCTTCTCTTGAGTTCTTCATTTCCAAGAGAATTGTTCTTGCTTCTTTACTTTTTGCTTGCTTACTTTGCTTACCAATTTATTCAGCCTTCTTGTGGGAGATTGGCTTCGGTGGTATGCATCCTTCGATTCCAGATAAACTCGAGTGATTGGCTTGTGTTGTGATTCTGCGTAGAACCTCTAGTCTAAGCTTCAACAATATCGAAGTTACGTTCCTAGTCAATCTCGATTGAGAGGTAACTTTGTTTATTGGGAGCTCTCTTTGGAAATGCTCTCATAGTAATTCTATTCATCTATACTGTTACCCTACTTGAATCAATAGTGATCTTGACTAAGTTGGAGTTTGGTCGAGACCTCACTTCATTATATATCGATTGCGATCAAGACCGAGTCATTTATCCTATTCAATATTGTAAGTGTTCTTAAATATTGAATTAAAAAGGTGCTAGGCTTAGTAGAGCCATTTGGAAAGTGGATGTAGGTTTTGATTTACTGAATCACTATAAATACTTGTGTTGTGAATTGTTGTCTATTTACTTTTACTGCTTTTGTTGATTAATCTCTTTAAGTCTATTAGTAATCAACTTAGGCTAAAATTTAATAGACCTATTTACTCTCCCTGTAGGTCCTCTTGTATCAATATCAAGGGAACTTCAATCCTCATTAGAGCTAATTTTTTCTCATGTCTGGATGGTAGCTTTCCTACTCGGTCGGTATGGTATCCTCTGCAGCATTAGAGTAATTAGATTCTTACATAGTTCGGGGCTATACAGATTTTACCACATCCACTTGAGTTTGTTCTTTCCATGGAGAATTGTCACACAGGGAGGCCAACGATTATTTTTTAATATCAAAATTAGCTAAGGACAGGAACACAACTAATTTGAAGTCATAAATAATATAATTTTATTCATAATCCTTATTTTTATCTCCTTTCATGAAGGTTCTTTCAAACTTGTCAAAAATGTCACAACCATATTCTGAAATGTAAAATATTTTTATGGGCTATAAATTTGGCCGATGCTCAGGATGTTTCCCACAACACCTTTGATATATAACACTTCTTTTAGAGTAAAAATATCGTTGGCCTTGACAGTTCCATTTCTTGTAATACATCCATGACTACCATCGGCATACATCATTGTATTATGTCCTGAAAGTTCTTTAAAAGTACTAATTAAACATATTTGTCTCTAGTGACATGTCTGGAACAACCACTATCAAATAGCCATGTGTTACATTTAGATGTAATCATATTTGTGGTGTTGATGAAATTAGGTTTTTCCGGTCGTTGGCACGAAAACCCTTGGCTCAACACATTTTTAATGATCCGGTTCACTTAAAATCTGCAAAAATGTAAACTTGTACAGTGGCATGTCGGATGTCGAATTCGCACTCGGGTTAGAGAAGTAACATTAAAGAAAGCAAGCAAAGAAATGGTGGAGAGATGAGAATGGTGAAAAATAATTTTTAAAACATTTTTTTATAGGAGGGGAATTACCTACAACATTAATAAAAGAAAATAAATATGTAATAACAGAAAATAAAATGCCAAAGTAAACTTCATTTATTAAAAAAAACTATAACTTATAATGCTTGAATTAAAAATGCTTCAACAAATAAAGCAAATAAAAACTTAACTAGAAAGTAATAAAAGAAAAGATTAGAGAGAGAAAGAGCTAGAGAAGGGGAAGATGATAGCAAATCATTGTTCTTGGACTTATATTGAAAATAAGATGATGGAGCTGTTCGATGGAGAAGAGAAGGTAGAGGCGCCAACTTTTTTAATTTTATTTTATTTTATCTTTTTTTTTCTTTTGTGCCACGGGAGAAAGTAAGAAAGAAATGGGAATTAGAGGGGGGAACCTCTTTTAGAAAACGTGCTCCCTTTTTATAATAGGAACTGTGGGTTTCTATATGAGAAACCCACAGTTTCAAGTTTTTAGAAACTCTTATGTTCTTATTTTCTAAAAACAAAACTTGCCATTTTTTAAGAATCCCATGAAATCCCCTTTAATGCCACCTCATCCAAGAAATCTTTCATAAGTTTTGAAAATAAAATAAAATTTTTTGATTTTCAAAACTTTACAAAACTCGATTTGCTATTTTCTTTAAAGAACCTTTCCATTTTCGTAAAAATAAGTCAATATTTAATATGGGCCGTCCATTTCTGTAGGGGTCATGATCACATAGGTCAAGTTATGACCAAAGGATCTAGAAGAAGAAAAAGATGACTGTCAAATTTTGAGATGGGTGATGATAGGATGGATGATTTACTGGTGATCAGACGGTAGACTAAGATGGCGATGATCAGATGGATCATCAGACGGTGGAGGTCGGACAAAGTTGGCCGTAGGATCGAGTGATCGCGGAAGGAGATATTATGAAAAGAGAGGATCGGATGGTTGAGATTTCAAGGTAGAGAGAGAATGAGGATCTAGAGAGAAAATATTACAAAATTAAAGAGAAAATGCTAGCAGAGGGTCTTGAACCCTGGTCTTTGACTTGGTCTTCTGCAAGCTTTCCAACTAAGCAAGCATTTGTCTTGTGTTACTTGATTAAGTTTTAATCTTCTTAGTCGGTTCTCGGGGCTCTTGGCTCTCATTCTCTCTTAATCTTCTCTCAGGCTTTTTCGACTCTCTAGCTCTCCCAGCATTTGGCATGTATCTTCTTATCCTCAGCCTGTTGACTCTTGAGCTTTGGTCCTAGACTCTGGCAGTCAGTTGTGGGCCCGCATTCCATCAAAATCGTCCGATTAGTGTCTCTACGATAGAAAAAGCACTTAATGAGACTTAATTAAAACGGCTTTACATCTTGACTTTTTGAAATGTGTTTAATTCATGCGAATAGTCGATTTTCGTCTAAAGAATGCGTTTTACGCAATGGAAGAAACTCTTACGTTGAAAAGTCGACGAAAAGAAAAGTTTTAAGTAGGAGAATGTGATACCGCAAAAAGGATAGTGGCTTAAAATAAGCACTTTTGAGCAAATATCAGTTGACATTGCACCTCAATACTTCTTTTCTCACCCAAATAGTTTTGACTCTAGGAAACATGGGTGGTGAGGAAGTAATGGTTTTATTTTTATTTCTCATCCACTTATGTTGAATCCTTTGATTCTAGGTACTCTTGAGTTTCATTGAATTTGTAATTTCCTTACTCAGAAGAGCGTCAGACCTCTTGTGTAGGACCTTCATTTTGTGGAGTAGATTACATGGTTCCTTATAGATTTCATCTTTGGTGGAACTTGGTGACCTATCCTTTTCTTGTGGTAGTTCTTACTTAGATGAATTCTACCCCTACAATAAGTACAAATTTGTTTGTTTTGGATAGTCTTGGGTAGATCAACCTTGGGTGTAAGTAAGACTCTAGCTTTCACAAACTGAGTCTTAGAAGTAGATGCAGAGTTCTTGTTATGCACATAGTCTAGCCCACTCTTGTTACCATACTCCTTTCCTACACTCAGCATCCTATCGAGCTTTTCAGTGCTCAAGGAGAAATAGGACAAATCTCTCTCAAGATTAGTCTTTTGACTTTTTCGAAATTTGATAACATTTATACAAGTTTGAAATTTGGATTCCAAAAACTTGTTCTTTTCTTGAAGAGAGTTCTTCTCTTCTTCTAGTTGACCAACTAGCGCTAGTAATTTTTCAATGTCTAGTTTGTAGGTATTTCTCAGAGTCAATTATTTTAACTCTCTTGGATAAAATTTTGTTTTCCTTTATCAACCTTTTGGATTCCTCATACAACTCTTAAAGGTTGTCCTAAGATCATCCAAGTCCTCACTGCAAGAGTCATCAAAACTCTTTTCACTTGCAGAGGTGGTCTCAACTCTTAGAGAACTAGTGGAACTATTGAGTGTAGAAGTGAAATTACTAGCCCTTTTACTTTCTCTTGAGTCATCAAATACTAGCCCTTTTTTCATTTTGACTCATCATCCCAAGAGGCATCCAATGCTTTGGATTTGCCCTTCTCAACTTTATTGGGGCATTCATTAGCAAAGTGTCCGTAACCACGACAAATGAAGGATTGTTGATCATCAGACTTTACATCCTTTTTAGATTTATTAGTCCTACTAAATCTCTCATGGGGTTTAGACTTCTCCCTAGATCTATCTAAAGATCTGTTAAACTTCTCTTGCCTAGGGCAAAAGAATTTTCTAAACCTTTTCACAAAGAGAGATAAATCTTCTACAGAGTCAGACTCAGACTCTGTTTCTTGAGCTTTTGAAGCTCTCAAGGCTATGCCCTCAGGTTTCTTGGGCAATCTCAGATTTAGTTCAAAGGTTTGCAAAGACCCCACTAACTCATCAATTTTCAGAGAGTCAACAAGTTTGCTCTCTTCAATTACGGTAACCTTAGCTTGAAATCTCTATAGTAGAGATCTCAGCACTTTCCTGACTATTTTAGATTCAAGAATTTTTTTTCTCTCAGATTATAGGCAGAGTTCTTAATGTCACTGAGTTTTGCATAAAACTCGGTGAACATCTCATTCTCCTCCATTTTTATAGATTCGATTTGGTCGTCAGCATTTGCAATTTAAATATTTTTACTACTGACGTACCTTCATGGGTTTTCTCTAATATAGCCCATGCTTCCTTAGCCAATACACAGGTAGAGATCTTGCAGAACTTATTCTTGTCTATGGCATTGAAGATAGAATTCAAGCCTTCATTGTTTGACCACTTGTCATCAGGCATTGGGACTACAGTTTTTTCAACTGTAATAGTGGGAGGTGTCCAACCATTTAACACTGTTAACGAGACATGTTCATCTATGGATTTAAGGAATGCTCTCATCTTAGCATTTTAGTAGGCATAATCCTCTCAATCGAACAAAGGAGGTCTAGTGGTGTCACCACATTCTCTTTGCATCTTTACAAATTGGAAGAATTGAGTAGGAACTCACTCAAGTTGTTAAACCTTTTAAAAGAGTGTCCATCCTATGATACTAATTGAAATTTTCTTCTAATATAATCAATGATACCTACAGCAGGTGAATATGTATTATAAAGTTATTTAAGAATTAAACACCCTATTTTGATTATTAGTTTGGGTAGGAGTAATCTAATCGCATCTTATGATGATCCTAAATATGGTTGATCCATTAAGAGGTGATATATCTCTGATATATTATTTCTTACTCGTTTGATTTAATCTCAATATATGTGCAGAAATAAATAAATCAATAACACATACGAGCTTTTACGTGGAAACCTTTCTCAAGGAAAACCACAAGACCACATCCAGTTGCAAAGTATCATGAATAGATGTTAACAAGTACAAAGGTTACCCATACATCAGCGTTACCACAATATACAACCCAAGTCCATCCCTCGAGCCAACTATCGATGCATCCACGCCATCTGCCTTTCACAAACAAGTCTATGAATGCCATTTTGTTAAGATCTCATCAACAGTGTTCAGTTTGGTCTATAACCATACCTATCCTTCGATTGGTCCAACCCCGATCTTTCTTTACCCAATCCGGTCCAACCCTGGAAAGTGATGGATTCGATACAACCCTGATTCTACAACACAACTCAAAGTAAATTTGAGTAAGTCAACCGTGTGGTCTTCTCTAACATCTAAGTTTTGATATAAAAGTGATTCCTGGATGGAGAAAGATTAAAGTGGGTAAAAAATAATGGGAATCATGTTTTGAAGCTATGATCATATAGGAAATAAATCCAAAATAATGTAATAGTTACTTAGGGGTTTCTCTTCTTAACCAATGAGGCTCATATGTTATTTTATGATCCAATTGAAGCCTTGAACTTCAATTTCTCTTTTGAGCTCTCTCTCAGTATGGTATGATTTTTTCTTTGAGTTCTTGAGTTAATGATCAGTTAGGTTTTATAACCTTAAAGCATCAATATATAATGAGAGCAACAAAAACCTATTGGAATATCAAGAGTTTGAGTGTAGTTAAAACTCTTTCTGGTTTGGCAAAAATGTTCTCGCACAAGTCCAATCGATGATCCAATTGAAGGCTTGAGCTTCAATTCCTCTTTTGAGATCTCTTTCAGTATGGTATGCTTATGTCTTTGAGTTCTTGAGTTAATGAGTTAGGTTTTTTTAACCTTAAAGCATCAATATATAATGAGAGCAACAAAAACCTAAAGGAATAACAAGAGTTTGAGTGCAATTAAAACTCTTCCTGGTTTGGGAAAAATGTTACCGCGCAAGTCCATTCGATTGGGCTCAAGGTCCAATCGATTGGGATGCCTTAGAATATTTTTATGTTCTATCTGGAGAAGGCCAATCGATTGGGTTATGTCCAATTGATTGGGCTATTGATCCAATCAATTGGACAAAGTTCCTAATCGATTAGGCCCCCAGATTCAAAATTTTAAGCCATTAAGCCCTGAACCTGACCCCCTTTGCTTAATGACTTAGTTCTAGGTGAATTTTATCATTCTATCTCCTATCTCTAGGGTATTTAAGTCACTTACAATCCTATACGTGTGAGTATGGATACATGTAAAAAATTTTGATTCTTCAAATGAATCAATCTTCTGAGTCTTCAGGCTTCGTCTTGTGATCTTCATTCAATGCAAGGGTGCTACAGCCACTAACACATTATAGGATCGATTGCAATTGTGCTTTCTTGTATGAAATTTAGCCAATATAATATGAACATATTCCTTATAGTAGTATGATCCCAGATCATATTCGTTTTGGGGGGAGGGGTTATATTCCCGTTTACCGATAGGTCTCTTACGAAACAAGCTCTACTTGTTGTTCTACCGGGAGGGTTCTGTTACCTGCTTGGAGCTAGAGTTCTACATGCCTATCTGTCGGTATATGACATGATGTAAATTGGCCATGTCTATTACCTGCCAGTAGGATTTTGTACGCCCGTCTGCCGGTAGGTATCTTATGTAGCCAGCTCTGCTTGTTCTGCTGGGAGGGTGCTGCACGCCTGTCCATCAACAGATGAAATGATGAAGCTAGCATGTCAGTTACCTACTAGGAGGGTTCTACATGCCATATAGGTCGAATTGCTCTGGAGTTAACCAGACTTCTTCGAGGGGATCTCTCGATCCAACCTTAGAAGAGCTTTTAGAGATAGACATCTGAATGAGGGATAAATATTAAATAAAAAGAAAAGAAATTACTAGTACGAAGGGACAAATTATAAGAAATTACTCAATAGTCTCCAAAAGGAACATTCTTGTTATCAAAATTTTTGTGGTGTTTTACAGTTACAATAGGAAGTCTTTTGAAGTTATTTTGTTTATGTAGGTTAATAGTTTCGATTTTATTTATTGATTGATTTTTATTTTCAAATTCCTTTTTCTTTTGCAAATTATTTTTCCATATTAGATTTTTGTTGTTATATTTCATATGACTAATTTTTTTGCAATAATGACAAGTTATTTTAGCTTGTTTATTGGCAATATTTGTATCTCTAATTTTACAAAAGTTTGTTTATTTTAAACAGTTTATTTTTATCTTTTACAAGAGGCTGTTTGTTAGGAATTGAATTATCTTTTGCTTTTACAAAAATAGTTTTTGAATGAGAGTTTTTAGTTGAATTACAAAAGTTTTTAGTTTTATTTTTATCTTTTACAAAAATATCATTATAGGCTTTTTCCATTGTTATCCTATTTTCTAGTTTAGAGTTGCCTTGAGTGATTCTTTTTATTAAGTTAGCATTCTTTATATCTAATTCCTTATTTATAAGTTTTAATTGAGAGATTTCATTTTGAAGAGGAGTTTCATTTTCATATTCTATTTCCTTTCTCTTTTAATTTTTAGTAATTTCAAAGATTTTTATAGTGCTTTATTCTATTTCCTTTCTCTTTTAATTTTTAGTAATTTTAAAAATTTTATAGTACTTTATTTATTTCAAGTTTTTGATTATCACATATTTTAGCAAGTTTTATACATTCTTGATATAAATTATTATAAGTTTCTTGTAAGTTTTCATTATTTTCATTACGAGATTGTACATCAATTTCACTATTTTTTTCTTCTAAGAAGGGAGTAGTATTAAAATTAGATTTAATCATTATAAGGCTTTCAATTTATTAGTTTCTTCATTAATAGACTTATTTTCATTATCCGAATCATAATCCCAAGTAGCTTTCATAGTTTATTTTTTCTATTATTATTAACACATTCACTAGAGATGTGACCAAAGCCCCTACATATATAGCATTGAATTTCTTATTTAGTGATTTCTTTAGAGTTGCTAAAGGGTTTTCTTTCTTTAGTTACAAAAATTTATTTTATATTTGTTTGTAAATTTTTTTCTTAAATCTTTTAGCTATTAGAGCAACTTCCTCATCTAAATGATCAGATTCATTATAGTCATTATAATTAGAAGTTCTTAAAGCAATTTCATTTTAATAATGGGTTAAAGTTTTAATTCAAATGTTTGAATAGATTCTATTAATTATTTAATTTTAATATTTTTTATATCTTTACTTTATTAAATAGAAATAGTTTTAGGATGAAACCTACTAGTTAATGATTGTGGGTACTGTATTTTCAGACATCGAGGATTGAGACATGTGTGACTAATCCTTGACGTACCACCATGGCCATACGAGAGCTGATCAAATAGACTTGATCATGACCGGGGAGGCATCAAAACAAGTTAGGTTACTTTCGATTAAATAGTTTCTCGGGTTTTAGTCCGACACCTCGATAAAGATAAACTACTCAATCCGACAGAGCAATCTGATAGAGCCGACAAGGAAAACCTTGTCGGCACATCACTTATCATATCATCATATGACGCCATTTGTCCATGCTGGATGAATGCCATGACCGCTCAGACTAGGTGCCACCAGTATGGCATAATATCCATTACGACTACATTTGATTCACACATCAAAACTTATGCTGATAGGGTTTCACATGGCCAGGCTTATGCTATAGCTATGCTGATTAAGTCCAACACATCAGCTCATCATGTCTGTGACCATGCCGACAGGGACTCCCATGCCGACTAGGTATTGACACGATGGAACCCGTCCAACAAACACAAATCATAGATAGAGGGCATGCTGACAACTCTCCAACATCTCAAGAGAGATAGACTCATTAAAAGAAAGGGAATTTAGGGAATCTAGGCCGTGGATTCTCTCTCTCTCTCACAGCCACTATCCTTTAAAACTGTTATCCTAACTGACTTTCGCAAAAAGGGAGAGTCTAACTGATATTCGCTCAAAAGTGCTTATTTTAAGCAATTATCCTTTTAGCGTTATTGCATTCTCCTACGTAAAATACTCTATTTACCTACTTTTCTATGTAAGAGTCTCTTCTGTTGCGTAGAACACACTTTTCTGGACGAAATGGTATATTTGCATGCATTAAACACATTTTCGGAAGTCTAGATATTAAGCCGTTCTGATAAAGTCTCATTACGCGCTTCTTCTGTCGCAGGAAACCCCGATGGGACGATTCTCAAGACTTGTGGGCCCAAATCGATCATGAAAGCCCATTATCAAAGCTTAAAAAGTCCACATGCTATGACTAGAAGATATGGGCCAAATATGGGCTGAATAAGAGGACCAAAAAGCCGGCCCAAAGAACGAAGAGAGTAGGAGAGCCAATGACCAAGAGACGGACCAAAGCGTTTAAAGCCACATGAGTCAGCAAAGAATGATGGTCGACTCTACTGGAGAAGCGTGAGGATGTCACAGTGAAGACCAGGGTTCCAGACCCTCCGCCAGTGCTTTTTCTCTCTATTTTCTGATACTTTCTCTCTCATCTCTCCTTATTCTCTCTCTCTCTTCATCTCTCGGTCCTCGAATCTACTAACCTAACCCCAGAACTCCTGCCCATCGACTCTATCTCATCTCCCTTAGCTTTCTGACCGTTGGATCTTCAATCAGACCGTTGGATCTCTCTAGATCCGTCGATCTACCAATCTGAGTCCCAATCAAGTCACCATCCATCCGATCGCCATCAGACTGTCTATCACATCATCTTGTGAGACGATGGACATCATCAATCCATGTGGGCCAATAGCCGGGCCCATCTTCATCGACCCGCTGTCCGACCAGTTAGTGGACCCCGCGAATTTCAAAATAATTTTAATTAAATGGGGGGTCCACTAATTGGGGAGATTCCCCATAGAAAAGTAGGTTTTTACTTAAAAAAAAAATTATTTTTCTTATTTTTTATTTTCAAAAATCCCCTATTTCCATTAAAGGAAATAGGGAAGCTTTAAAAGGAGAAGGATAGGGGTTCGTTCGAACCCTAATCCCTCTCCCCTCTCATCCTCTCTTCCCCCCTTTCAATCCCCCCACGTTCTCTCTCCACCGGTGGCCGTTTCTTTTTTTTTTTTCTTCTTCTTCTTCTTCTTCTTCTTCCTCCTCCATCTTCGCCGGAGTTGCAGGCAGCAACTCCGGCCATCTGGTCCTCTTCCTCCTCCTCCTTCTTCTTCTTCTTCTTCTTCTTCTTCTTTTTCTTCTTCTTCTTTTTCTTCTTCTCATATTTTTCGTTTTCGTTTTTTTTTTTATTACCGTTTTCTACCGGAGTTGTAGCCTGCAACTCCGGTCGGCAGTGCCCCCCAACCAGTCCAGTCCTCCTTCTTCTTCTTCTTCCTCTTCTGCTCCTTCCTATTCGCTGCTGTGTGCAGCACGTCTACCACAGCGCCAACACCCTCACACGAACCACCGTCCTCTCCTTCATCAAGCTACCTCCCACACGCTGTCATCTCTCCCTATCAAAAGAAAAGAGATAAAAAAATAGAAAAAAAGGAGAGGAAGAAAGAAATAAAAGAAAAAAAAGGGAAAGAGGAAGCCGTTTGGTTCTTGGGCAGGTGCGTCTTCACCTACAATTGCTGGTGTGCACCGCCCAGCCCACCAGCGTCAACAGCCAGCCACCTGTGTGCTCTACACCAGCGCCTCCCCCATTGCTTGCCGACGAGCAACATCTCCTCACTGACCGTTGACACCCTGCTCTTCCTTGATAGCTCGTACATCCAAACGTTGCACTTCTTTCCACAGGTTTCGCCACCAACGCTGGTCCGCCCTCTCCATTGTTGTGCCTGCAACACAATAAGATAGGTGGACCTCCATAGGTAAACCTCCAACAGCCGTTCTCTCTCACACAGCTCTTCACCGTCCTCTCTCTGCCCTACTCAAAAGAAAAGAAAACAAAGAAGGAGAGGAATAGAAGAGAAGAGGGGAGAAAAGGAGGGCAAGAGCGTTTCTTACCTCCAGCATCTCACTAACGTGCTGCCATGGCGCCTCCCTCAACATGCTCCACCACTCCCTAGTACGAGTTCTACTCCATGAACCACAGGAAGAGGTTGCCACCTGCAAACCTCCCCTCTCTATCCACTGTCCATCCTCTTCTTCAAGCGGCAACATGATGTCTTCATCTCCTCTACCACCGAACCATCCTTTGCCAAATCCCCTCATGACCGATCAACATGGCCATCATCCTTGGACCGATTTTCCTCTTTGTAAGATCATGAAGGTATTTCTCTCTCTAATCTTCTAGCTTCCTCTATACTTTTCTCTCTCTTCTTATCATTTTCTATCTCTAAATCAGTCTCCCTCTCTCTAGAATTTTTAATTTTCTCTCTCTAGATTTTTTGATGCTTAGGAGTCATCTTTAATGCTTTGTAACTAGTTCATCTTTCTTGGAATTGTAAGTTACTTTCAAGTTATTCAAAATAAATAAAATTATTTATTTCATGCAAAGTACTGTCTTTTATTCTGTGGTTGTTTCTTAAGTAGCTCAGGT
Organism: Euptelea pleiosperma; assembly: GCA_035048495.1. Lineage (NCBI taxonomy): Eukaryota > Viridiplantae > Streptophyta > Magnoliopsida > Ranunculales > Eupteleaceae > Euptelea > Euptelea pleiosperma. The sequence continues at coordinate 28,417,270 of CM068545.1, forward strand.
CAATTTCTCTCTCTAAAAAAATCACCAACAATTATTTTAAATCGATCATCATTCTCACCACTCCATCCTTCTTAGTAAAAATTTATGAGAAAAATTCGTCATTTCATGTTCACTGATTGCACAAACTAACCCCGAGTGCGGATCGACATCCGACACGAATCCCTATACAAATCTGTCAATTTTGCAGGATAATCGGATAAAAAATTACAAATCTTGTTGATTCTAGGGTTGCCGTAACCAACGACGCGGAAAAATCCTATTTTCACTAACAGAAAACCATTACAAAATGGTTACACACTACCAAAGCAGTTATACGCTCCCGATGAGGAAGCCTATAAATAGGGAGAGCCGTCCACCAAACAGGGATCCTTAAAAATCCATTAAATGATTACACGAGTGTAAAAAGAGCAGAGACCTGATTGGATTCTTGAATCTTCAGTGTGATCGTCTCTAGCTCATTCTCCTTTCATTTCTTTTTCGATGAGCTTTACAAATACCCAACAACCACAGTGGACTCATTGCTGAGTTGTGCATCGGAGTTCTATTTATATGTACCCCGCCCATCCAGGGAACAATTTTTAAGGTAAGAAGGGTAGTAAAGCTAGACACACCTCGGCAAATGCGACCAGATTCTCGGCAGCAACTTCCATCCTTCAAAAAACAACTAATCCTTTCTCCAACAGGTGTTCAAAGATTGAGGAGGCCCTCTAGCTCAGTCACGATGCGTGGATATTATTCCTCGAGAATTATTTGAGTAAGATCCAATATTTTGTCCCCACAATGATCTTAATATTTTTCTAACAATTTTTTATTCAGGGATGACTTCGCTAAGACCCCACATGGACTTGGTAATATGATCACTTAGTTTAGTATAAAATTCAATGAAGGTTTCATCTTCATTCATTTTAATAATTTCAAATTGAGTTGTAAGCATTTGTAATTTAAATATTTTAACAGAGTTAATTCCTTCATGTGTTATTTCTAAAATATCTCAAGCACGCTTAACAGTTTTAGATGCAATAATTCGTTTAAATTCATTTCAAAATAAAAAGCATTAAATTGCATTTAAGGCCCTATTGTTACCATTATATGCATCTATATCTACAACAGACAAAGTATTTTTATTCTTAATTCTAGCCTTGGTTTTGTCTCCAACAATAATTTCTTCAGTGGGCCATGTCCAGCCCACTTCAATGGTCCCAAATTATTTAATCAAAAGATTTTAGGAATATACTCATTCTATCTTTCTAGTAGGCATAGTTTGAGCCATCGAACAAAGGAGTTACCAATGTCTTTGAAAATAGGGTTTTTCCGCGTCGTTGGTTACGGAAACCCTAATCTCAATAATATTTGTAATTTGATCCGATTATCCTGCAAAATTTAGAATTCTTGCACAGTGGGAAGTTTCGGATGTCGATCCACACTCGGGATTAGTAGCGCAGACAAGAACATAAAATGACGAATTTTTCCACAGAAAATGATAAAAATAAAGGATGGAGGGGTGAGAGTGATGATCACGAGATTTAAAAATCTATTTTCTTAGAGAGAGAATTTATCAAAAAGCATATAGAATGATCAACGATAACAAATTGCCCAAAAAAATAACTATTTTATTATTTGAAATAAAAGTTGCTTACATTGCTTGAATGAAAGACTAATCTAATAGAGAGAAAGAAAGCATTATTTTAGAGAGAGAAAGGGATGAGAGAGAGAGAAAGGGATAAAGTTCTAGAGAGAGAAACTATGGTAAAAAAATGTTTTACCTTCAACTTATTTGGAGAGATAAGATCTGCCCGGTGAGTGGTTCGCTGGTGGTGTTGACTGTAGATGCGTGGGATAGTTCGGGATGGGCTGAGCACACCCAACCGTTTTTTTTTTTCTCTCCTCTTTCTCTATTTCTTTTTTTTTTTCTTTTTTTTTGGTTTTTTTTTTTTTTTTTAAGTAAAACACTACTTTTTTATGGGGAATCTCCCCAATTAGTGGACCCCCCATTTAATAAAAATTATTTTGAAATTCGCGGGGTCCACTAACTGGTCGGACAGCGGGTCGATGAAGATGGGCCCGGCTATTGGCCCTCATGGATTGATGATGTCCATCGTCTCACAAGATGATGTGACAGACAGTCTGATGGCGATCGAATGGATGGTGACTTGATTGGGACTCAGATTGGTAGATCGACGGATCTAGAGAGATCCAACGGTCTGATTGAAGATCCAACGGTCCGATGGAAGATCCAACGGTCAGAAAGCTAAGGGAGATGAGATAGAGCCGATGGGCAGGAGTTCTGGGGTTAGGTCAGTAGATTCGAGGACCGAGAGATGAAGAGAGATAGAGAATAAGGAGAGATGAGAGAAAAAGTATCAGAAAATAGAGAGAAAAGCACTGGCGGAGGGTCTGGAACCCTGGTCTTCACTGTGACCATCCTCACGCTTCTCCAGTAGAGTCGACTATCATTCTTTGCTGACTCATGTGGCTTTAAACGCTTTGGTCCGTCTCTTGGTCATTGGCTCTCCTACTCTCTTCGTTCTTTGGGTCAGCTTTTTGGTCATCTTATTCAGCCCATATTTGGCCCATATCTTCTAGTCATAGCATGTGGGCTCTTTAAGCTTTGATAATGGGCTTTCATGATCGATTTGGGCCCACAAGTCTCGAGAATCGTCCCATCGGGGTTTCCTGCGACAGAAGAAGCGCGTAATGAGACTTTATCAGAACGGCTTAATATCTAGACTTCCGAAAATGTGTTTAATGCATGCAAATATACCATTTCGTCCAGAAAAGTGTGTTCTACGCAACAGAAGAGACTCTTACGTAGAAAAGTAGGTAAATAGAGTATTTTACGTAGGAGAATGCAATAACGCTAAAAGGATAATTGCTTAAAATAAGCACTTTTGAGCGAATATCAGTCTTTCATAGCCATATCAAGGAAAAGGATCTCAATTAGGTGATTAAACAGTTACAGAAGTGTTAGACTTTGATACCAATTGAAGTTCTCTTTATATTGATACAAGAGGACCTAGGTTTGATTGCTTCCATAATCCAAAAAATTCCTCGAGTGTAATTCCTCAAAAATATTCGTCAAATCTTTCCTAACGATTTCCCAACATGCCTGAAAAAAGGCTATTGTAAAGCTGTTTGGACCTGGGGCTTTATCACCTGACATCTCAAAGACCACTTTTTAACTTCCTCCTAGCTAAATTCTCTCTCAAGACCCTTTCTCGACTCATCACTGATCGAGTCAAACGTCAATCCATCCAAAGTTGGCATCTTCCCTGATTTTTCTGTGTAGAGGTCATTGTAAAAATTCTCCATTTGATTCATGATCTCCTGTTCGTCCTCAAAAGTTTACTCACCAATTTTAACAGATGAAATGTAATTTTTCATCCTTCTTGAATTAGCGACTTGATGGAAGAACTTAGTGTTGTAGTCTCCCTTCTTCAACCATTTCACTCTACATTTCTACCTCCAGCCGATCTCATCTAGGTGAGCCCATTTTTTAAATTCTTTTTTAAGTTCCTTCCTGACCCCAAAATCCTCCATTCCCAGTATCCCTTGTTCTTCCTTGACATCCAAACTTCTTCTTTATTCTAGAATTCCCCTCATCTTTACATCCACCCTGCCCAATTCATTCTTGTTCCATTTTTTGAATTCTAATTTTAGAGCTTTCAACTTGTTCCTCATTACTCCACCCGCACTACCTTTAAACTCAAAGGATTCCCACTATCCTCTCACTCTCTCTTGGAAGCCATCCACCTTAAGCCACATGTTTTCAAAATGGAACAGAGTGACCTTCTGGTTGTATTCCCCACACACCAGACTAATCATCATATGATCTGATGTGATTCTAGGCAGTCCTTTTTGAACCAATCGAGGGAATAACTTGGTCCATCCTTCATCCACTAAGAATTTGTCCAACCTACTGAATGTAGGGTTTGCCTGCCCGTTGGTCCAAGTAAACGAGTTGCCCACTAGAGGCAAGTCTACTAGACCATTCCTTTCCAAAAAGGAATTGACCGTCTCATTCCTCAGGTACTGACTGCTCCTCCATTAGTGTCTGACGCTAAAACAAACTCATTGAAATTGCCTCCCGAACACCATGGTGCCCTCCATATCCCTCTGATGTCATCTAACTCTTGCCTGAATTGTTGCTTTTCACCTTGAAGAACCGGTCCATACACCCCAGAAAATACCCATTCGCACTAAATACTCTCATCTTTCCTAGGATTGAAATTGAGAAGGCTCCTACTAGGTTGTTTAGAACCTCTATGATATCCAAATCCCACATAATGAGAATCCCCCCTAAAGACCCTAAAGAGGGCGAGAAGCACCAGCCAACATTTTGAAATATTTTGCTTACTTTAACGATCAATGATACTTAAAAACGTGCATAGAAGTCAAAAAATAATTAATCTGACCAAATCTAACAACCATCTTTAAGGGTGAGTGAATAATAAAAATCAGACTCCAAAAATCTATAAATGATGTCTTTGGCTTAAGTGCTTTTGCAAAAGTTATTTCAAATGATTTTCGGAACTTTTTGATATATTAAAATATTTTTTTAATAAAATTTCAATTTTAACTATTTGTTAGACTTTTTCTCTCTAAATCGTGAAAACGTAATTCCAAAAAGACATTACACGAGTGTTTTAATGAAAGTACTTTTACAAAAGTCCCTTCTTATGATTATAGAGTAATTATAAAAATTATAAATCGTGATTTTGAAGTACTTTAATTTACATCTTAGAATTTTGGGCGACTTTTCTTATAAGCTAACTATTTCAAAGTGACTCTATTTGTTTTGTGCATGTTTGATTAATGAATGTTATTTAAATCATATAGCATGCCTTATCTCGGGACTTCGGGTTAGGCTTGGGTGCTCGGGATCTGGGCGTGAGTTTTTATCTAGCCACTCAAATATAATCCATTATAATAATATAAAAAACAAAAAATCATTACAAATTCTTAACATCCTATTTGGTTGTTGTAGCTTAAATATTTCTATAACCCACTTGTTTGCATGGTTCACCCTATTTTATTAGTTCATCTTCAACTGGAAGGTGGATTTCCCTCAATCTAGTTTAGGATTTACTTTAACGAGGGGTGGACAACAAAACAAACTACATAGATATGCATGTCCAAAAAATTCCTAGCTTCTAAGCAGTCTCATTAAGGCCCTCTCCTTTGTATGACAAGTACCCTAAAATTGCCTCCAACCCGTGTTAAGAAATTAACTAGGCTTGAGTTTAAGTTGGGTTAGGGTAGTTTATAGATATGTGTCATGCAAAGAGGAGGGTATGAGAAATCCTTCGCTCAAGCCTACCCAGAACACAGGCAAATCCATGTATAAGGTTGTCAATTGAAAAGCTAGCAGTGGGCGTCCCACAGTAGACTCCATGTCTAAAGCTCTCAATGGAAAAGTTGGCAATGAGCTTTTTTTTTTTTGCTAAGTAATAGAAATTATATTAGAAAAAGGAAATATACAAGAAAAAGAGGTTTCTGGGTGAGAAAAGGCATCACTATGAAAGAAAGCGTCCCAACTAAGTTGGCACCCTAAATTCCATCCATCATTTGCTCTTCTTAGCCCACCAAACAAAACCCTTAATTTACAAAATGATAATACGACCTCTCAGGGTCTTCAATACACCTCAAAAAACTCGATCTGTGATTCCACCACTATCTTTGACCCATGGGAAGTGAGCAAGCTATATTTGCACATTTGTCTACACTGAAATTAGTCTCCCTCCAAGTGGATGTGAAACTGATCCACTCCAACTTGGTTTTTACTAGTTCCCACATACATTTGATCTTCCAAGGAATGTCTCCACTTTGAAAAGCTTTGATTGTCACTTCTGAGTCTGATTCCACTGGCAATGAGCTATATACCATAATTGTTCTATGTTGAATGTATGTTCTTTGTAGAATATTAGTTGATTATCTGCATTGATTCTTATATTTAAATATGTGTTGGTGTATATTGAACTCTGTAAAGAATATTTCTATATTCTAGTTTTGGCAAAGATTCCGTGTGACATAAAACATTCATGTAACCTTTCCTACGAGCACCGATGTAGTGTTGAAGATGTCGTTGTACGCATACTTCGCCGACTATGTGAAGACTAAAAGACATAGACAGTAAGAATCAGACGGTTGATGACATAAGTCATCTGAGTAATTGCCCATTTATTGGTTATAGATCGTGTACGCTCGCTTAGGAATGTAAGTGACTTAGTGGCCATAGGAATAGATTTCAAATGAATAAAATATAATGGTCAAATCTAGTCAATAGACAGTTCTGAGTCTAAGTCAAGATTATTGACTTTTGGAAAAGTCTGATCGATTGGAAATTTTAGGCCAATCGATTGGAGACTTCCGTGAAATTGATTGGACTTTACGAGATAAAACTTATTTGAAACCTAATCAATTGGAGACCTCTGTAAAATTGATTGGACTCTACGGGATAGAAACTTATATATGTCCGATCGATTGGACCCTTGGTACAATCGATTGGATTTACAAAGGAAAAACCCACCTGTACAAAAATAATTGATTGGACCCAAAGTACAATCGATTAGACTTCGCACGGATTGAGTCTTTTCAGATCCAAAATTTTAGTTTCTACTTCCCCCACTTATCAATAGACTTAGGGCTACGAATTCTATAAATATAACCCCTCTCCAGACTTATAACATACACATTGGAATACAGAGAAGAAAGTTTAATTTATCAAGAGTGTCCATTAGAAGAGCAAAAAGCCTTTAATATATTCTCATTAATATCTTGTGAGCTTTGTTTCTTCTTAATCAAAGCCAAAAGCTTGATCCTTTACTCAGCTTAGGTCTTCCACATATAAACTTGATGTAGAAGCTTGAGAGTACCCGTGCATCTCAATTCTATTTGAGCGACTTAGGGCTCAGGGTGTACTGAGTCTTTCACCTTCAGCAAAGGCTAGAGAGTTGAGAATTAAGATCGGAGTGGCTGATCGAAGGTAGGTTTGGAGAGTACCAAATTGAACAAGCAGACAAGGCTTCTTAGTTGGGAGGGTGCGCTTAGATTCGTAGCGTTGATTTAGAGGACGTGGACGCATCGGCAGTAGGCCTTAGCTAAGGTTGGAAGCTGCATTTGCAACGGTGCTACGTAGGTAACCTTTGTTTTGTTTAATTTTTCAGTCAGTGATACTTCCATTTGGACGTGGTCCCGTGATTTTCCTTAGCTAAGGTTTCCACGTAAAAATTCTTTATTTTGTGGATGTTTGATTGTTGTTCCACTAATTGTATTGATTAGATCAAACGACGAAAAAATAATATACCACGGAGGTATATTTGATTTGAGTTGGTTGTGATAATCCTTTTATTAGTCAACTAAGACATGCGATTTTATTACTCTTACCAAGACCAATAAAACTATTTAAGTTAATTAATTTTTAAATACCTAATCACCCCCCTTCTAGGTATTCTTACATAAAAGAGAACGGACTGGTTATTTCAAACTCATGTATACTCAAAATGCTAAGTTAACTAGATAAATCACCACTTCAAAAATTGACACACCTAGGTAACACTTTAGTTGAAAGTTAATAGAAACATTTACATGCTAACCGTACATTCCACTCTATTCCCTTAGAGATCTCCCTCAATCTCTCTTGATCTTCACCAACTCTTATGATTGATGTCCATTGATACCTCCCTAATACCCTAGCCCATCCAATATTCTTACTATTCGATTTTTGGAGCTTTAGCCCTCTCCATTAGAGCAACCATACATACCCCCTTGAATCCAGAAGGGATTTCTCGCCTCTCCCTCTCCAAAACCTCAGTTGCCTCATCTTCCTCGATTAAACCTTCTTTGACCATAAAATTTTTGGTAACTTTAGGCTTGATTTAGCCCTAGCAATAGGCACCTATTAGGGTTCTAAACTCTTAGAAAGATCAAGTGAAAAAGAGAAATAAGTAAAAGAAGAAAGGAGGAGATCAAAGAAGAAGGAGATCAAAGAAAAAAATATTTTAAAGAATTTATCTTTAGCTTTAAAGGTAGGATTTTGTTCCTTCCTATACTCCATGTAGTTTTTTATAAGAATTCATGATATTTATGTTAGTTTCAAATTAAAATATGTATGAATTTCTACTCAAAAAATTCTATGTTTTGCTTATTAGTTATATTTGAAATTTCAATATCATACAGTATACTTAGTGATTTTGAGCACTTGTTGATCATTCTTTTTATTAATGTATCTCTTTATATTCATGTTGATGATTATTTGGTTTAAACCTATCTTAGGAAACTATATGGACACCCGAAAGGTCTGGTATCTTTTCATTGTTAGCTGTCCCCTTGGATGCTTCTGTATTTCTTGAGACATGCCTAAAAAGCAAGGAGTATTGAGACATCCTAGGGTGAAATGCCCTGAACCCTCTTAGATCCTTGTGTGGGCATGAGAGTTTGGTTCACTACATATAAAATGTGCATCAAGGTACATGCATGGTTTTTGAACATGGTTTTACTTGTTATTTAACATGTTGATTTTTTTTTCATTATTACACATCTATTCGATGGTTAGCCGCTTATTTCCATGTAGTATAAGTTATGGAGGGAAACCTATTGAGCATGTTTAGCTTATTCCTATTTAACATTATTTTGCTGACATTTCAGACGGACCGACGACTTCATGAATGAAGTCAAATTTATATACATTATTGCACTTATTTTCCATTCGAACCATGTATATGCCTTTTTATGATTTCATATTTTGGAATTCTTAAAATATGTAATTAGTTTTTTATATTCAGTATTTGCATATGTTTAGAATATGGTTTAATTATTAGTATTGAATGAATATTTTTTTGTTCAGACTTTTTTGCATGATCGATAGTGTTTTTATAATAACTTTGGGCTTAGGAATCAAAATAATTCGATTTTAAACCCCATGATTTCCTAACTCATAGGATATTTTTTAATGGATGTTTAAATTTTGAGACTCTTAACTCCTCTGTTGAGAACTACCTTTAGACTGTTCTTGTAGGATTTTTGAGGTTGTAAAGCCGTGAGACCAAAATTAGACCTTTTTAGACTCGGATCTAGAAAGTCGAAGATTTTTTATTCTAGTTTCTGAATGTAGAGGTCTCATCCTTTGATTCTTCCTAAGTGTTTTGTTATATAATTTATAGTGTAGATTGTAAGAATTGTGTTTTGTTTTCTGCATAGATTAATTTGACTTTTCAATTTACTTTAACTCATGATTTTAACACAAAAACCCTACTTGTACTTTGAAAATTATTTTGGCCACACACTCAAATTTTGATTATAAAAATAAGATAAAAATCGCTTCCTGAAAATTTTGTCAAGTTTTGTTTTATTTTTTGACCTATGAGCTTCTGATCGTAAGACATATTTTCCTTAAACAATGAGATCTACATTGATAAAGTTATGACCTTTCTAAGTTTGAACGTCGCTATTTTCCTCTTTTGTTAAAACACAAGGTTTGTAAGGTTTTTACTTGTAAAATGTTTTAGTTGACTTCTTTTGACCATTATTGACCTGGATTAACCTTTGACTATGGTTTTGAACTATATAGGTTTCATATGTAGTTCAACTTATATTTACTTTACAACCCTCACGCCCTAATCTTGGGTTTTGGGTCAATTCATGGATCGTAGGTCAGATCACCCATCGATACTGGATTTGGTCCACGGATTGTGGGCCAAGTCATGAATCCCGAATTTCGGAGCGTGACAACCAAAGATTCAAAATTATTGAAAATTTCCAACACTGTCCACTACAGACTGCATGTCTAAGGCTGTCAATGGAAAAGCCATGGTAATGCATGTGCTACCCCGTGGGTTTTCATGCTGGCTTGGTCTTTAACTTTAGGCATAATGGCTTGTTTGGGCCTTGTTTTAAAGTAACCATTTAAATGGTCCAGGGTCTGAACTCAGTATGCTGGCCCAATGGGCCTCTTATATTTAAATTTCACTAGAAACATGTTAATATTACAGGTTTCTTAACTAAGTATAATTGTAGTTTAAGGAAATTTATAGGCTTGGTTTCCTGCAGCAAGCTTGTGTCCTTAGCCTTGGGCCTTAGGTTGTGGGTGGACCCACCTCAAGCCTGATGCATTGACAGCCTTTTGCATTTCAGAACTCTCTTTATTGAAAATTTGAGACCTGAACATGACAAGCTACCTTTTCCAAGACAATTTTCATACTGTGACTCTCCCTTTTGAGTAAAATACGCGCGTATGAAAAATACGCACCTCTTGTCTCATGTCATGTCATTATATCTCCTAGTTATCTAAGTCTATATATGCGTGGTTCACACCATTTCTCGCATGCGTAGATAGAAAGATACATAGATGCTTACCTCGATATGCTCCATCTTTAGACTTCTCCCTCTTGTGGGGGGGCCTAAAAGAAGAGGCCTTTGCAACGCCACCATCTTCCAAAGTACCCAACAACTTCTGTTTCTTTGTTTTTTTGGTAGCAAAGTAGCCAACAATTTCATTTTTGTTGTCATTCGCACCCTAGTCCAATAATGTGCACATCGTACCAACCGATACGACGAAAGATGTGGCAGCTTAATATTGACTGATAAAGTAACCTTGTGGAAGACTTCTTAGGTACCCATTTGATGGATGGTGAGGATGGATTCACCATATGATAGATACTGCCTTTAGGAGATCTCTTGAATATCTACCTGATTGGATAATAATCCTAATATTAAGCACCCAAAACAAGTCGGTAGATCGGATGGTTATAGTAGCTTAATCATTTTGATTTCTAGCATAGTTAAATGTTTAGGTGGTATTCATTGAAAAATGCACCAACCCCTCAATGTGCACTAAGTATATTGTTATACAAATTGTAATGTGGTAGAACCATTTACTACCCCAAAAGATCGACCTGTTGGGGAAAGGCAAAACAACTATGTATACCAACGGGTCATCGGGTCAACACAACATGTGCGAGCACAAAAATACACCATCCGCTAACACATCCCATCAGTGGGAATCCACTCCACCTGAGACTCGAACCCGTGAACTATTGCGATTTTATGTTCGCTCTAATACCATGACAACCACTTTACCCTAAAAGCTTAATCTTATGCTGTTAGAGGGAGGCATCAGGCAAACACAACACGTGCGCGGGAACACACCATATATCCGCTAACACACACCCTCAGTGGGAATATACTATGCCCAATACTTGAAACCCGCGACCTATTGTGATCTCCCTCAGATACCATGACAACCATTTTACCCTGAAAGCTTAAGCTGTTAGAGGGAGGCGTTGGGCCAACACAACACATACGCGGGAACACACCATATATCCGCTAACATAATAGATAGATATTGATATGAAGCTTTCACAGTATACCCCTAACATGATGGAGCGAAAGTGCACCGTTCGATTGTTATCGAACATCTCAATGCAAAACATAGGATTAAACACTTTGACCTAATTAACAAGAATCCCAAGAAAAGAGATGATTAATTAGTGGTCAAAGGGACTGATCAGGGTCACCTAGGGTTTGTAAGTATGAGGAGAAAGTCCACAAGTTCATGTTAACCCCATCACAGAGTTCTAAAAGGTAACACACAGAATGACCATCATGTGGGGTGCATGGCTTCATGAATCTGAAAGGAGCCCCATCATGTGGCATGGGATTCTTAGGGACAAAAGATGGAGGTGATGGTGGAAGCTCTAGACTTAGATCCTACAACTTTTTGAAGATTGGATTTGCCAAGTTTATCTTTTATGTGGAGAACCCCTCTCCACCCTCTCCCATGTGACATCAATATGGTCTTCTTGTTGGCCATGCCTGCTTGTTTGTATGAGAAATGTATGGCAAGAAAGTGTATAGTGGGTCCCATGTTATATAAAAAATCAAGTCCTCTTTCATGTTAGAACCCCATATACATATATATATCTAGAGCATACTTGAGATGTCTCGTTTATTGTGCACACTATTTTTCCCTTCCAACCAATGAGATTATTACTTTCAAAAGAGATTCTCTATATGCTTTGCTTGTAGAACTAAAAAAGGTGGTAGAGAGAGAAACTAAACCTAACAGTCTCTCCCCATGAAGGTAAGTCCACCAAGCAATAGAATTTTCATCAAAGTCAAACACATCATACCACTATCAAGATGGTCTCTCTTGCCTTACAACCTCTGAAGAGAGAGAAAAAGGTGTAGTATCAAAAAAGTGTGATTAGGGCTAAAGCAAGATTAAAAGTATTCAAATTGTCCCCTCACTCATCCATGTATGTCTATTTTCTCTCTCCTCCAAAATGAATATCATATGCTCAAGTATGACATAAGATTGATTTATATACATTAATATACATCGCAATGCACGTGCGATTCACTTGAATACGGAATCGTAGGTAGCCCGCTAGCTTTCGAACGATATCGAGCCAACAGACATGCTGACGGTAACGACAGACAAGCTTGACATGATGAGATATGGCTCTTGGATCATCTTATATGGTTTGATCCATAACAATTTTGTTTTTATTCGCTAGAAATCGTGACCTCGACAATGAGATAGATTTTATAAGATCTACACGAGCGTGCAACCGAATCTTATTGTTTCGTAAGCTTTCTTAGGACGAAAACATACCGGGATTATTTTAAAAAAAATAAAAATAAAAAATTAATCGTAAACACTTTAATTAGCACATAATGGATAGTGGACCTAAATAATTTGCTTAAGCATCAAGCCACTCACTCTCAATGATGTTACCTGCCTACAAAAATTATTCCCACCATGAGATTACCAAAAAAACATATAAGATCTCCTATGGCAACTATGTCCACTAATCAGAGTGGTAATTCGTGCTTCCTTTTACTAATTTTCTTTTTTATTTTTTTTCTTTCCCTACATGTCTTGTCGATCACTTTTAGTTATTAATAGGTTTAAGAGCTTTTTTGTTTTCTGTATGTCAAGCTCCAGGCATAATGAACCTTAAACCCTAGCCAAAACCATGGCAATATAGAGTAGGAAGGGCAATTTGATGACATCTCTTCCATGTTCTTCCAGCCTTGAGTATAAATAAAAAGTCTCCAAAACAGCTCTCTCAATGGATCATTAGAGCAAACCCTAACCCTAATTTGATTCTTCTCGCAAGAAAACATAAACTACTTTCGAGTCCATTTTTTGCTTAGCGGCGCTTAGCTTCAAGGCTTAACCTAAACGGCTTTGCATCCGACATGTACCCAACAACACTATTTTCAATTTTTGAAATTTGAAAAACAGTGCATGGTTTAAAAAATAGCCATTATAACGAAAATAACAGCCGCTATAATGGATTCGGACCTCCCCATTTCTTTATGTTCCATTTTAACGCTCAGAAAAGTTATTTTCATTATAAATGCCATTATTTTCCGTAATTTTTTCTGATATAACGAAAAGAATGACCATTATTTTCTAAAAAAAAAAATTGTTAAAAAAAGTCCGTTATTTTTCCACTAATTTTCAATATTTTCCATTATAAATTATATTGAAAATGAATTTTGAAGAATTTTAGCACCGTTTTTTTCGGTTTCTCCTTTATTTCATTTTTTCCCATGTTTGACTCCGTTATAACAGAAAAATGGTAACACCCGTCCGTTATACCGTTATAACGGCCCGTTTTAAACCTTGAAGCAATGTTGTCAAAGTTAGGCCTTGAAGTTAAGTGCTGCTCAACAAAAATGAACTAACAAATTTTGGACCAGTTGGGACGTGGGGTAGACATGAGCAAGAGTGATGGACAAAGAGCATGTCATACATCCCATCATGATATGATTCGGGGTTGAACCACCGCCAGAGTAGTGAGACTTCCTAATCATAACCATCCGCTTTTAATGAGTGACTTTTGGCACACTAGAGCGGCTTTTTCTTCCAACAAAAAACATCTTGGTCTTCATTGAGGCTGTTATATATTAGGTGGATTAAGCCATTTCCAAATCTAATACAGTAATATATGCTCCCCCCCCCCCCTTCTTATAAGACCTTAATCATCCTTTTTTTTAATTATTAAATTAAGCATTTTGGAGGAACAAACGGCATTTTTTCTACTAACATGGGCCCCCTTCCTTTTTTTTTTTTTTTTTTTTTAATTTGAAACCTCTCTCCTTCCACTTTCTGGTCTACCAAAACTGCCTTTCCTACCAACCGAAGGAACTTTTTTTTCCAACGGTCGAACAGTGTTTCATTGAGGTTGACTATCCAACGGCTTACAGGGCGTCATTCGGCATTGTCAAAGATCCTGCCCGTTCCTTATTCTCTACTCGCTATCAGTCAGAGAACTAGCGAGTTATTCGTTCCAACTCGCGAGTTGTGTCTGTTTTGGAAAGTGAATGCACTGTAGTTCAAGGCAAGGTTTAACGGGGCGTTACCATTTTTTCTGTTACAACGGCCATTGTAACGTTCAAGGGTGAAAAATGGAAAATAACGGAAATAAATGGAAAAATGGTGCTGGAATTCAAAATTTGAAATTAATTTCAAATTTTTAAGGAAAATAATGGAAATAGCGGCCTTTTTTCACAATTTTGTCCAGAAAATATCGGTCGTTATTTTCGTTATAAAATAACGGAAAATAGCAGCTGTTAATAAGTCAGGCACTATGCCTGATGCAGTTGACTGATGTGTCAAATGGCGTGTCAAAATAACCTGGCCCTATAATTAAATGACTTCCTTGCTCGTTATGCTTCCATAACATTGCTAATAAGCGTAGTATGCTTGATGAGGTTGACTGACAACCAAGTAGGAGACGCTAATTTTACAGAAGTACAGGGAGATTTTACTAAATAAATCTATTTTTCATGGTGTGGTGTTAATTTGTCGATAATATTTGACCTTTGGTCAACAGAAGAGCGAGCGCGCGCGCGCACACACACACCCCTCTTTAACATTGATGATTCTATAAACCTCAGGTAAAGTGTCAATCGACTCGAAACTTTTAGACCCTGCTTTGTTCACCCCCCGTTCACATTGATGATTCTATAAACCTCAGGTAAAGTGTCAATCAACTCAAAACTTTTAGACCCTGCTTTGTTCACAGCAAATTGAGTGCAATGCACTCCCTTGCCACAATTTTGGGATTGCAAGTGATTAGTTGGAGGCGTGCAAATGAACTGCCGTGCAAGTGGGTTCCAAGCCCTTGCAAAGTGTAGCCAAAAAACTGATGCAAGTGGGTGTATTGTAATAGCTCAACATTTCTTTCGTAAAACATTAATAATAATAAGTGTGATTATTTTTTATTTTAGTTTTCTATATTTTCGATATAGTCGATCCTCCAAAAAATAATTAAAACAGCAACATGATAACAATAATAATTTTATTGTGAATTTTTTTTATAAAATCAAGACATAGAATAATCCATTGCATTCTTTTGCAGTGTACTACCAACCAATCAGCTAAACTTGGTTTGCATCTATTTACAGGGCGGCGTGAACTAAACAGTTGTAAGTGACTTGCATTATAATTGATTACAACGAAGTTTCTACGGCCCTACTTGGTTTGCTACACAGCAAATGTAGCGACTTGTGTTGTAATCACTTACAATGCAAGTCACTTACAACTGTTTGGTTCATACCTTGTAAATAGTTGCAAACGAAGTTTAGCTGATTGGTTGGTAGTGCATTGCAAAAGAATGCAATGGATTATTTTATTTCTTGATTTTATAAAAAATATACGAAATAAAATTATTATTATTATCATGTTGTTTTTATTATTATTATTATTATTTGGAGGGGAAAGCTTGGGATTAGGTGACCCCGACTAAGTATATCAAAAAATAGAAAACTAAATAAAAATAAAAAATAAAAATAAAAGATAATAATAAAAAAATAATCACAGTTATTATTATTATTAATGTATTTCGGAAGAAAAAATGTTGAGCTAATACAATGCATCCACTTGCATCAGTTTTGGGGCTGCACTTGCTTCCATCTATTTTGTTAAGGAGCTTGCAAGGGCTTGGAACCCACTTGCACGGCAGTTCATTTGCACGCCTCCAACTAATCACTTGCAATCCCAAAATTGTGGCAAGTGAGTGCATTGCACTCAATTTGCTGTGAACCAAGCGGCCGTATTTGAACTAAAGTGCAAAATCCATTCAAGTGTAGCGAACCAAACAGGGCCTTACCTTCACCATCGTGTACTTCGGAATTTACCTTTTCCGAATAATATTTTAAGATTTGACAAAAATGCCCTCTCTTACTTTTCATCTGATTTTTTAAAAGACAAATAAATGCATGCCATTTCCGTCAAATGTGAAAAATATTGACTGAAAGGAGTAAAAACTCTCATAATATTTGAAAAAGAAAACAAAAGGAAATATAAAGAAGAGGAATAAGGTATTTTTTGAGGAATAATAAGTTCATGTTATTTCCGTCAAATGTGAAAAATGTTGACTGAAAGGAGTAAAAATGTATTTTTGTAACTGCTGTGCTTTTTGGCGATTTTTTGCAAGAAATCGCGAGTTTTAGAGCTTGCCGACTGTTTTTTTTTAATGAGTTCAAAGTCTTCAACAACTACCCTACTAACCGGAGGCAGTTGGCCGTTTTTCATGTTTTCTCTACGGATTTCCGATCTGTCCACGTATTATCAACAACCCTTTTTTATTTTTATTTGCATGTTGGTTTTTTTTCTATTCTTAAATCCAATGGACCAGATTACCCATGTAAAGACCACTTTATGATTTAATCTATGGGTATTATTGTCCACTTAATAAATCTTCTTTTTTTTTTTTGTCTCTTCTCAGTCGTTGGTGGTGGCTTGGCTCGGCTATCACTACGAGTGAGTGCTCTTTAGGTCTTTTTAGCTGTGTAGAACTTTGCTGATGGATGTCCGCCATCATCATTGATGACGGACTATGTTATGAAACACGTGGCAGACTTTTAGATACCACTGACCTTATGGATGTTTGGCCATCCCTAGGTGGAACTAGATATCAAAATCAGCTTGATTAGTGATTTCGTTCCTTGTGATTGTTGTACCCTAAATTGTGCTCGAATATATTCCACCAAATCAACTCCAATCCAATGCTTAGAAATCACTAATCAGGCTAATTTTTGGTCTTTGTCCACCTAGGGTTGGGCCTAATAACATGCACACGATCAGCAATCTTTAAGAGTGTGCTATGTGGCTCATACGATGTCCGTCAGAAAAGTTTTACTCTTTTTGTGCCTGAGCATAAATATCTTCCTACGGATCGGCCCGATCCAATGCCGGATCATCATATCGTATTAGTGTTGTTTCGCATGATACAAGCTATTTGCTATAGGGGTTCCACAATCATCTCGTCCGAGTCTTGTCGAGATCAAGGTGGATCGGACTGATCTGAATTGAGATCAGTGCCGACCGATGCAGCCTGACCCGAGACCTAGATTCATGATTCTAAGTATTGAACACCATATATTATCTTTATAACAAAATAGGGAAGTTGTCTCCCCCTCTTATAGGCTTCGTAAAGAAGGGCCGAGATCTTATCCCCAAACTGGACGGTGGATCTCAGCCACTCACACCCAATTTTTGACAAAGGCTTTGTCGAGGAGTGCTGTGGGCACGGGCCACCTACTAGTATATATTAAAATAGAGAAATTGGATCTTATCTTTTATTATTTTATCTTATCCAATTTCAACAAAAAATGGCTGAGATCTTATCCTCCAAATGGACGGTGGATCTCAGCAACTCACACTAGAGAGTGTCGTGGGCACGGGCCACCCACTAGTATAAAAAAAAAAAGGGAGTAGCTCCAATGTATGTCTAATATAAACCAATAATATTTGTATAAGCTATCGATACCCATAATCATGGCACATGCTAATCAATATGGAGCTAGCATCTAATTGGTGGGTCCCATCTTGCATGTGCTTACCAACCAAATCATTATGATGGGTTAATCATAACCATTTGATTTATGCATTTAAAGGCCATCTAATCCTGTAGGTTTTGCCTGCCCAAAAAAAGAAAAAAAAATTGCTTGTAGGTTTCAATGGACATGGTAAGCTCCTATAGAGATCTCGTTTGCTCATAAGTCGTTGAAGAAGTGAAGAAAGAAAAGGAGCTGAAACTGTGTTGACGACACAAAATGCTTTTATGAGGAGAAAAAAGCATGAATTGTTGCTCATCATGCTCAAGAGCAAATACACTTGCATCAATTGTTGATTCATGATTTTGTTTGTTACTTAGTCCAAAAGCACACAATCTCTTGCTTATTCAACCACTAAAATTATTAGAATAAGAGGTTTTTACGTGCCTATGTGCGCGTTTAGCAAGACATGGTGCTAGTCAATCTAACACCGTCAAATATGTTCAATCGGTAACGTTTTGAAAGTGATCCAGCTTGCTAAGTTGGTAAGGATTGTGATTGTTGATGCCTCAATTTGGGATCGTAAAACCCGACTTCGATCGCCCACTATGTATTGTCCAGTGGCCCGCTTGACTCGCCAAGAAAATAGTAATAATAATAATAATATCATACCCTTGCAATGGTGGTAGATTAATAAGTGTTTTTAGAAACACCAGATGGGATTTAGCTCATCATTCTCATCGGTGAGTTTTTTTTTTTTTTAACAATTTACTAAAGCAAACTGGTTATACAGGACCAGGTTTTGAGTTTACCAATTATTATTTTGAGGAAAAACTTGAGGCTTCACGGCACCACAGGATGTTTGGCGAGTCATGATTAAGAAACCTCTCTAAATTATATTTTCAAATCAGCCTTCTTTACAACAGGGCGAGTTTGTTTAACAATTGATCTTTGTGCATGTGTTGTGTTGACCCAACGACTCGTTGGTAAACATAGTTGTTTCTCCGATACTGAATAGGTCGATCTTTTGAGGTAAATAGTTGTTTAACATGGTATCAAAGCCTTAAAAAGTGGGAGATCGCAAGATTGACCTGCATAAACATCAACGACTTCGTATTGGATCAGTTTCTCCTCCATATCACGTCTCATATCCAACTGTGAGGAACCAATGAAAAGCCAGGGTAGATCCTCGGAGCTGGCCCTTGAAAGGGAAAACAAGTCTATAGCAGAGTGTATTCCTGCTGAGGGGACGTGTTAGTGGAGGGTGTATTCCTGCACATGCATTGCGTTGGCCCGATGACCCATTGGTATACATAGTTGTTTCGCCTTTCCCCAACAAATCAATCTTTTGGGGTAAATGGTTGTTTAACACATTCCACATAGATGAGAATTCATTAATTTCCAGGAGAAAACAAGCACTTATTTTCTCACAAGAACAAAAAATGCTTATTTTCTTGTGTGCAATCAAACAGCCATTTAAAGCATTTTTGTAGATGTATTTATCAAAACAGCCCCTTATTGCAAAATTTATCAAAACAGCCTCTTATCTTTACTTGATAATCATGTAGATGACACGTGTCACACGAGAAGAGTAAATTTTATTTTTTTATTATTAATAATTTCAAGTCATTTTCTTAGCTAATACAGACTAATCTTTAGATTTTCTTTCATTAAAAATACCATATTTTGATCTGACCTCCCTCAACCTTTTCCAAAGATTTGCTGAGGTATTTATAGATTTGACAAAGATACCCCTCCAACACTCATACAATGGATTTGCTTTGGTTGAATGTCCTTATCATCCATGTCAACTTTAATAAAGAGGGGTAGTGTTTTAAACTAATGCATTTTAGTACCATATTACTGAAAAATAGGGCTAATTAGTAAGACCCCCTTATACTTTGAGAAATTTATTGACTTTCATGGAAACGTAACGTGCCTGTAAAGTCATTGGTCGATCACTGAGGGAAGCGGCTTCTATGAGCCAGGGCCGCACAGACCAAACAAAACAGCCCTGCTCAAGTTGTGTAACATCAAGGAAAAAGCCAAAAGTAACAGCGCCCACTGACGTAACCGATTAACCTGGTTGCGGT
The DNA here is from genome assembly GCA_035048495.1 of Euptelea pleiosperma. NCBI lineage: Eukaryota > Viridiplantae > Streptophyta > Magnoliopsida > Ranunculales > Eupteleaceae > Euptelea > Euptelea pleiosperma. The sequence goes on from CM068545.1 coordinate 28,437,153, forward strand.
TGTGTTCCTAATTGCTAAAGCTTTTGCTTTTTCGCTGACGTGGTGCAACTTGAGCAGAGCCATTTTGTTTGGTCTGTACAGCGGCCCTGGCACATAAAAGCCACGCCCATCACTGATTGCTTATTCGGAAGACGAGTTGAACTTTGCGGACCGGCCGCAATATCAGCCAATCCCTAGGTAGACCTACAAACCAAAAATCAGCTTGATTAGTGATTTCAAATCTTTGGATCTTTGAACACCAATTAATGGTTAATAAAGTTCAAATTCCACAGTTAAAAATCAACCCATGCAAACGACTCCGAACCTACAATTAAAAATCACTAATCAAGCTAATATTTGGTCTCTATATGTCCATCTTGAGTTGGTCCAAACATCCATACGGGTCAGGATGCAGGACTCCGAAGACCAAAGTACCATCCAACAAGTTCTAGTTTTTCAGCGTTTAACTCTTACAATATTCCCCATGAAGAAAAATGCGAATTTAATATTCCCCATGAAGAAAAATAAGAGTTTTTATTATTTTTCATCTTTTAAATAAGGAGTCAGTGGTTAGTTGATTGAATTCACAGCCGCATATGGTTTTGAGTAAGTGAAAGGGTGGCTCTACGGGTGCCCATATCTTTTAACTGAGCACCCACAATGGACCAAAATGCCTTTTAACTGAGTACCCACAGTGGACCAAAATGCCCCCCTCCAATGTGGGCACCCACCCCATCCCTTTGTGTCTCTCTCTCTCTCTTGGCCTTTGCCCCCACGTACAGTCTTGAACTACCGTGGGAGCAGAGAGAGAGAGACAGAGGAAGGGGTGGGGTGGGTGCCCAAAGTAGAGGGGGGCATTTTTGTCCCACGTGGATGCCCAGCCGAAAGATGTGGGCGCCCATAGAGCAACCCTAAGTGAAACCGGTTGGCTAACGATAAAGGGGTCTTACTAATTTCACAAAGTATAGGTAGGTCTTATCAATTCGCCCCTATTTTAGTGGGGTAGTACTAACTTTTCATTTAAATAACTGGGATACAAATTGAAAATTCATATGCGCTCACCATTCCGCACATCATGTCCCACGTATAGAAGAGTCTACATCATCAAATCAATGGGCCCCACGTATAGATCTCCCTACAAAATCAATCCAGTCAGATGATGTTAACCATATGTCAACTGGACTGATCTAAACCATTGATTGGATTGTCCAGGTTAAATTATTTTTTTTATTGGACGATGAGATATCTTGATGAAGTTGATTTTCGCCGTATAGGCACTTATAGTTAGAATCATTTTGCATGTGCGCCACGTGGAAAGTTGATAAGTAAATATCTACATGAAATTGGATTAAACTTTAATGACAACTGACTGTCATCGAGGCCGATGACAGCCCAGAATATGAGCCATGTGGCTTAGATGAGGTATGGATGTTTGGCCAATCCCTAGGTGGACATACATACCAAAAATCACCATGATTAGTGATTTATTGGCGTTGGATTGGAGTTGGTTAAAATCAAACCATGAAAATAACTCCAATCCAACGCTTAGAAATCACTGATCAGGTTTATTTTTGGTTTGTAGATCCACCTAGTGATTTGCCAAAAAAAAAATCCAGACGGTCAGCGCTATCTAAGAGTGTGCCACGTAACTCGTATTGTGTGCTGTGATTGGCTTCGCTCACATCATGCAGTGAGCAAAGGTGAGTAAAACTTGTGTCACAAGATGTTGTGACGGAAGCCGGTCACAGTACTAACCGGAGCCACGTGGCATCCGATCAGAGGGCACTGGAGCACTGACCGTATGGATGTTTGACCAGTCCCTCGGTGGACCTACAAACCTAAAATCAGCCTGATTAGTGATTTACAGCCTTTGCATTTTTGCACCCAAATAACGCTCAATAATGCTCAGATTCCTACCGTTAAAATCAACCCATGAAAATAACTTCAACCGAATCGGTTAGAAAATCAAGCTGATTGTTTGTGTACCGGTCCACCAAGGGACTGGCCAAACATCCAAACGGTCATCTTCCTCTAATAATATAACACGTGTCTCACATTGAATGCTGTTACTGGCTTCCGTCGCAACATCTTGTGACACAAGGGATAAAACTTTGATGACCGGGCCTGTCATCGAAGGATATGACAGGGCAGTAGATCTCAGCACGTGGATTTGTACCGACTGACCACCTCGGCCTCACCAGGTGAGTACTCGAGTGCTTTTTTGCCAAAACACTCACCTGTGTACGTGGGCGGTGAGGCCGAGGTGGTCTTCCGGTGAAAAATCCACGTGCCATCATCTGTTGCCCTGCCATCTCCTTCCAAGTTTTACTCGTGACACAAGTTTTACTCAGGGAAGGTTTACTCAGTTCGCTGTACCTTTCTCTCGACAAGTACTCCTGACACTCCTGTTTTCATTTTTTAAATTTAGTATTTTTTTCTTAAAATAATGTTGTCAGGGATTTTCTGTTGTACATGTGAAGAGTAGTAAAACTTCTATCACTGCGTTCTGAGAGATGCTTCTGTCACAATGAAAATCATAGGCCACGTGGAACACTCTTACTGGACGATAACTGTATAGATGTTTGACCAGTCAGTCAGTGGACCTCTAAACCAAAAATCAGGCTGATTAGTGATTGAAAACCTTTGGATCTTTTCACCCAAATAACGCTCAACAATGCTCGAATTTTTACCGTTAAAATCAAGCCATGAAAATAACATCAATCGAATAGCTTAGAAATCACTAATCAGGCTGATTTTTGGTTTATAGGTCCACTGAAGGACTGGCCAAACATCCATACGGTCATCGTGAAAGAAGCATCTGTCAGAACGCTGTTATAGAAGTTTTAGTCGGGAGAGGAGTTTGCCGAGTCAGCAAAAGCGAGCTCTATTTATGAGGACTACAAAGAGGACAACTAGTAGCCATTGAATCATTTGTTTCAGGAAAAGGAGGACGATTCATCCCTGAAAGGAGAGACGTCGGAACTTATGAAAAGAAAGACAAGAATGAAGATGAGTTTGAAAATGTTTCAGAATCAATCTTGGAAAATCCACAAGATGAGATAGAAATCGTCAATGAAAAGGAAGATAATGAATCAGACGGTGAATCAACGGAAGAATTCGATGAAACAAAGAGGAGAATGATTTGACATTTAGATTGGAATTCTACATGTCAAATCCTATCAATGGACCTGATTTGATCCTCCCTTCAATGACCCATTTATTGAGATTTTACGAACTACCAATCAAAAGAAACTGGGAGACCTATCACATTCTCAGCTCTTGGCAGATTGTGTTCATATTGTCTTTCATTCGATCTAGAGCTGAGGCTTAAGTAATCTTGATTCTCGACTCCCATTTTACAATCAGCCTCATAAGGTCCACATTGATCTTTCCGTCAGTTCATATGCATCAATTTCTATTTTCAACATACTGTGGCTGCCAATATTTGCACCCTCCACATGGATAATCGAGATGGTGACACGTGGATTGGCGGCATGAGCTCAACACCTCGTGCTTCATTAATAGCACCGTAGGTGACAGACCTAGTGGCCGAGATATGGTCTTCTCCGCCACAAACCCCATGGTTGAGATAAGAGGTTCTCGGCAACAGATCCTGTGAGCCGAGGTATTGGTGTCCTCGGCCTCAGTTGAAGTAGCATTGTTTGAGTACCACATCTGGGCAAGATATCAGATCTTGGCTTTGATCTTATTAGTCGACGTTTCGGCCAAGAATTCATGAACCGGCAACTATGGAGAATTTGAGAAGTGTTGTTCTCGGATTCAACCAGTTAGAGCGTGGGACACATTTCGTGAATAATGTCGAATGCGGACTATTTTAGCATTTTACGTGAATTGCTCTAGTCGTGAGCTGACAGCTGTATAAAAATGAGGGAAATGTGGTAAAAGAGCAGTTATGGAAAGTGGGCTAGCAACGACCAAGATTGTAGAAGAGATCACTATTGGGCAAATTCAGAGTTTAAAAACCCATATTTCGTCGGTCCAATCGATTGGGTTTCTGCCCAATCGAATGGACAGAACTCGAAATAATTTATTTTTGTCTGGATCAATTCAATCGATTGGTGCTTAGGGTCCAACTGACTGGATTCATCAGCATACCTAAAAATAGCATTTTAAGGCTCTGAATCGTTGCCAGTCGCACCTATGACTTAGTTTAAAGTGTATTAATGGTCTACCGCCTATTTCTAAGGCATCTAAGTTACTTACCAACCCAATAGTTTGTTGATCAAATGAAGCTTTAAATCTTCTGATGTATCACTCTTCTGATCTTCTATCAAGCAATCTTTAGTGATGAAATCATACTCAACCAATCAACTCCTAACTAATACACTAGAAATGTTACAAATATATGTTTCGTCATACGAAATGAGATAACATAAGAAACTAGACCTCACACCTCGCTCTCTACGTTGATAACTGAGATGGTCACATGTGGATTGGCGGCATATGTGCTCTTCTTGTGTCTTTAATAGCATGTAGATTACTAACCTATTGGCCAAGATATGGTGTTCTTGGCCACAAACCCCAATGGTTGAGATAAGAGGTTCTCGCCACATATTCAGTGCGTTGAGGTATTGGAGTTCTTAGGCTCAATTTAAGCAACATCTTCCAAGAACCACATCAGGTTGAGATATCGGATCTTGACTAAGAGTTTATTAATCTACGGAAGTTTCGACCAAGAATTCATGAGCCAACAACAATGGAGAACCCCAAGAAGTTTTGTTTTCAGATTCAACTAGTAAGAGTGTTGGACACAATCCATGAATCACGCTAGGTGTAGAGTGATTGAGGCATGTTATGGAAACACGTCAATCGTGAGCTGACAACTATGTAAAAAAAATGTGGGAAACATGTTAAAGAGTCGTTATGGAAAATAGGCTGGCAACGACCAGGATCATGGGGTATAACAGTTACGTCAGAATATTTGTACATATAGAGGGGGATCAAATCTCATGAATTTGAGCAATATTTTTTTTATTTGCTCGTACTAACTTAAGCGTTGGAGGCTCTTCTAATGGGCAACCGCATTGGCTGTGCAGGGACTCCTCGACATAGATTCTCAAACGTATCACAGTTCACGGTGTTTAATTTAAAATCTCCAGAGTGGGTGCGTGGGACTTTTCCTCGTAAAGGAACTTTCCTTTTTGCCTTTTTCATTAATACGTGGCGACGAAAGGGACCCATGCATTACACCACCTCAGCATCTACCCTAGTAGCCCCAATAGCAATCTAGCATGGAAAAATAAGCATGCTTGTTCTTTTTTTTTTTGTTTTTTCTTAAATTTAATGGCGACATAAATTATGGCTAGGGAATTAGTACAATACATGATGGATAGAAGCATGCTGAACTAGAGGACTGTCCATGTGGCCAAATTCGTATGGAGATGACATCTTGTACGCTTGTCGCTGTATAAAAATTTAAAAGATGAAAACACTATTTAATAGAATACGTGTCAAATAAAGAAGATTCGGATAAAGGACCTGATCAATTCATCCACAGGGTCTTATATCAATCAGGCTATTTTGGATCCAACGGCTAGAAAATCATCAATCAGGATGTTTTTGGTGTGTAAATCGACTAGGGATGGCCAAATTAACATCCATAGAGAGTGTGACAAGTGGTACATAAGACCTCGTTCAGCATATTTTAGCTCAAAGACTCAATCCAAGCCGATCCGAGCCGAGAGAAGCAAACTTTTCCAAAGTAATAAATAAAAAACAAAAGATATTGAAATGAGAAAGTAGAAAAAAAAATACATATATCTAAATCTAAAAAATAAAATAAAAAGAGTGGGCCCGGGGTCATGTCAACTCTGATTGTCTGTCGTGGAAAATCTTACGAAGCTTTTTTTTTTTGTGGGCCCTCTTCAGATATCATTATATTTACTTATATAATACCCACCACCTCTCCCCCTCATCCCCTCCTCACTTTTTTCTATCCCATCTCCATCTTCTGCCACTTTTGTTCTTGTTTCTTGATCTTCTTCTTCTTCAACTTCTTAGTACTACTGCTATTACTATTTCTTTCTTCCAAGAGGGAAACTACCCAACATAGTAAGGGTAGGTTGTTTTCGTGATAGAGAGTGTTAAGGGCACTACCCTACGCTCAGAAGTATGAAAGAGACGGGTAGGAAACAAGGGGCAGCTTCTCCTTGTGCAGCTTGCAAGCTTCTTCGGAGGCGGTGTGCGCAGGATTGTGTGTTTGCTCCTTATTTTCCTGCCGATGAACCTCAGAAGTTTGCTAATGTGCACAAGGTGTTTGGTGCTAGCAATGTCAACAAGATGTTACAGGTTTAACTTCTCTCTCTCTCTCTCTCTTTCTCTCTCTCTCTCTCTAGGGGTTAAATGGTCATTTAACACAAAGGGTGCTTTAGTTTTTGGTTATTTCTCATTTTCTTTGAGGGTTCTTATACGAAATGTCATGTGAATTGAGGGTATTTTAGTCATTCTTGGGTTAGAAAAGGAGACAAATTCAGTCATTATTTTATCCAAATAGCAAAAATCCCACTATTTCTAAGTTAATTTTTGTAGGAATCTCATAAAATTGCCATGGAAAAATGGGGGGTTTCATAGTAATTTCAAAGGTCTTTGGGCTCTATTAGAAAACTGGACAATTGTACCGGTGGAGTTACTAAATTCTCTTTCCATAATGTGTATCAAGCCTAATCATAAAACTAACAAAGCAAAAGCACCCTTTTTAAATTACCAATATACCCTTGCGGATAATTTGTATTTTTTTTTTAGTGTGACGAGATCCTATATTTGCCTGAAATTCGATGAGAAAGAGATACATAATATACGAAGTCATCTACGAGGAAGCCCGATGGAACGGAATGAAACCTAGCGAACCACACGATCTACCACTGAATGTGCAAGTATCCTTTCGATCGGCTGCATTTTGTTCGCGTGACATGAATGCAAGAGCTGGCAAAGTAGCGCGACTTGGTTAATAATGCGCAAGAATTTGATTTCCCACAAAAATGAACGCTCATAAATTCGCGACCTCGCCGAAAGGAGGTCGATCATGTAGTGATTCTTGCGAATTTTAGTTCTTATTTTGATTAGGAACGTTAATAACGTCGAAAAACAACTTATATTATACTTCGATACTCATTTAATTAATTTTTTAAAGAGAATAAAGGGACGTCGTGCATCAATAAATTCGAATTATTAAAATAAATTAATTTCTACTTTTCCCACTAATTTTACTTTTTTGGAACAAATAAAGGGTATGTGTATAAACTTTGGGTTATTTTCTATGTAAATTTTTCAAAAAGGAAGTGTATGGAACCTTGAACTTTGTTTTGTTCTAAGAAATGGGGGGCCATATTGATATAGATTGGTGAGGGATTCAATTTTTAAATAAATATAAATGAGGTCATCGTGACATCATCTCGGTGTCACTCACATGATTCAGGGCTTGCTAGCTAGTTACTGCAAAATAAAGAGTTTAATTTTACCAAAGTTTGCAATATGTTCATATCGATAGCTTAATTACCGCATATACGCCCCGTGACCTAGCGGGTTTAGTGATCGCGGTCGTACTTAAGAAGGTACAGTACAGGGATTGATAATATGATGAGACCTTTCGTCGATTTATAAACAATAATGTCGATTTTACAATTCATTTCGTGACATGGGTAACATGGGTTCTTATTATACATTGGCTTCTTATGTGCAGGAATTGCAAGTGCACCAACGTGGTGACGCCGTTAGTAGCATGGTTTACGAAGCGAACGCAAGGGTACGCGACCCAGTGTATGGATGTGTGGGGGCTATCTCATCTCTACAACAGCAGATCGACATCCTTCAGACGCAATTAGCAGTTGCACAAGCTGAGGTGGTACACTTGCGACTGCGCCAGGCCGCGTCAATGTCGAATCTAGCCGTTAATTCAAATGATAGCGCATCGCCATCGTCGAAGCTAATAACAGTACCACATAGCAAGTCGTTGTTTACCATAGATATGGTGGTTGATCATCAGGCCAACATGGGGGAGTCTTTGTGGTCATGCTAGCTTATATAGCATGTTGTCTTTCTGCTATTATTGGCTTTATTTTTTGCTTGCCTCTTCATCAGCACCTATATTTCTTTCTTTTTTTCTTTTTTTTTTTCTTTTTCTTTAATTTACATATTATTTACATAGAATCTTAGAATATATCTCCATATTACTCAGAGATGATCATGATGATGACGATGATGATGATACTTGGTTTGGTAGGGCACACTTTTATCATTGACCATATTGTAAATATGTTTGACTTAATGGATATGATCGATTTGCTTTAGTTACTTATAATGAAGATGACTCTGCTTTTTTGCTCCAATGGTGTTCGAGTGTTTTTCTTAATTTTTTTTATTAACTTCCAATATATTATTACTCCAATGTTTTGCACAAGTGCACGCGCATGCACGTGCGAGAGATCGCATCCGTTAACATTAATCTCTGGCAAATGGTTTTAGGAGAGAGAGAGAGGTTTTGAGAGAGTTGACAAGGGCGTCCTGGAGAAAAAAATGGCAAATTATGAATAATTCTTGTTTTTATAATGGGTCAGGATGGGGGGACAACCATTTTGACAAGCATTTGGCGTACCCACATAGAAGATGAATCAATGGCTGATTTTTGGTGAGGATGATCTCTATGGTGAGGAGATCATCCTCACAAAAATTCAAATCATTCCGATATTCGTGGACTGGTTTAGAAGTTGAAGAATTATGGACCGTCTATTTTTACTGTGTAACTTGAAAAGCACATTTGATGGGGTTAGACATTTCAGAATGGGCTGATTATTTGTTGAGGGTTATCTGTATGGTGAGGAGATCATTCTCACCAAAAATCAGCCATTGATTCATCTTCGATGTAGGTAGCCCAAAATGGTTGTCCCCGGAACCTGACCCATTTATAATAGGGTCAGGCTCCGTTGACAGCCCTAAAATGACAGGATTCTGTACTGGACACGAATTTTGCCACATGGCACACTCTTAAGAGGACTCAGACCGTGGATGTTTGGCCAACCCCTAGGTGGACCTACAAACCAAACTTCAGCCTGTTTAGTGATTTCTAGACGTTGGATTGGACTTATTTTCATGGGTTGATCTCAACTGTGGGAATTATAGCATTATTTGTGGTACAAAGATCCAACGCCTAGAAATCAGTAATCAAGCTGAATTTTGGTTTGTAGATCCACGGTCAGAGTCCTCTTAAGAGTGTGCCATGTGGCACATATTTGTGTCCTGTACAGAATCTTGTCGTTTTAGGGCTGTCAACGGAGCCCCCGACCCTTTATAATAATTACCTTTTATTGTTATTGATAAGTTATAATATCAAAGAGGAAGGCATCTTATGAAAAAACAGTGACAAAACATGAATCAATTTTTGTCCTTTGAGGTTGCCTTTATAATTATAGTGTCCAACCACGTTTGACTCAAACGAATGTTGTGGGGCCTATATGGGTGATCCTAGGGAAAAAAAATCAGGCTAGTCTGAGTTTTCTGACCCCCCCAAAATGTGCTTTTTGTTCTGAGTCATAAATTTTCTGAAGAGCCAATTTGGTGGGGTCGGAAACTTCAGAATGGTCTGATTTTTTCTAGGATGATATCAATGATAATGAGATCATCTACACCCAAAATCAGCCCGCTCTCCCATGTGGGCCCCACAGCGCTCGTTTGAGTCAAATCACGGGTGACCTTATAACAACTCTTATAATATCAAGGAGATTTAATAACACCCCCTTGAAATTTGAAGGTAATTAGTAGTACCCCTTATACTTTCAAACTTTAGGATTACTCCCCTTGAATTAGTTTTACATCGGCTGACTTAAGTTAAAATGGACTTGGATCACACGTGGTTAGCATTGTACTTGCAATATTATGGTCCTTTCCTAGGTGCATATTAACAGGCGCATGATACATGTCATGTTTTAACGTTAGTCAAATGATGGTTGACCAACTAAGTCAAGGGGGTATTCCTAACGTTTGGAAGTATAAGGGGGTATTACTAATTACTTTCAAATTTCACGGTGCTGTTACTAAAATACCCAAATATTAAAGATTCTTTGCACAATTGAAGGCCCACGCGTGCACAGACGCGCAAGAGATTGCATGCATTAACATTAATCTCTTCCATTCCCAATAACAACGCTAAATAAGTCTTTTTTTCTTTTTTCTATTTTGCCTCATTTTTTTGGGTTGGATATCTTTTTGTCGATGAAACAATAAATACAGTCAACAAACTTCAAAGCCCAATGCGTACCTGTGTAAATGGGCCGCTCTAGGCCCAATTGTTGTTGAAACTTGGCTAGGTTCAAGCCCAAGACGCAGCATGGTACAATTAAAATTTGGGCCCGTGATTATGGGATGGCCCATTTACACTTTACACCATTTTATTGGGCCCCACTTATAGATTTAATAATATTCGAGAGACAAGAATTTTTTCCAACATCCAATCTACTGCATTCTTTTGGATGTAAAGGAGGAAGGTTTTATAGGCTCATAGACTTCTTATCCATGAAGACATGTTTTCTAGCCAAATGGAATGCTGATGCTGCAAGTCTAAGTTGTCCATTTGACTTTCTTTAGACAAATTGTTTTTGGTTCGAGCGTTTTTTGATCCAGGTGTCCGCGTCGCACCTAAAAATGCCACGTGGCAGACTCTTAGAGAACAATAATGGTATGGGTATTTGACCCATAGCCAGGTAAACCTACAGATAATTAAAAATCACCCTGATTGGTGGTTTATAATCGTTTAATTTTAGTCTTTTTCATGGGTTTAGTTTCAACCGTGATTTAGGTGCAGAGGATTTTGGATGCTTGGACGCAGAGGTCTCTCGTGGCCCTACTTAGTGCATTTTTTTGGGCCTACTAACGGCATGGATGTTTAGCTCACCCCATAGTGGATATACACACCAAATCAGCTTGAATGATAATGTGTTACCCAAAAAACATGCTTGGATCCAACGGCTAAAATCACTCGTAAAAAAAGTGCTAAAACTAATGGCTAAAGATAACCAATCAGGCAGATCTTGTGTCTATATCCACCAAGGGGTGGGGAAAACATCCATGCGGTTGGTGGGCCGAAGAAAACATCCAGGCATTTACTGAATATTTTTTTGTATTTTTTGTATTTTTTTAATGTAGAAAAGCATTTAATGAACTAATAGGTTGCCTACTCATAAGTGCCTAGTTCAACGCCCCATGAACGTCGTGTGGCAATACAGCTTTTAGCTTTAAAATAGTAATAGATACTGTTTAAAAGGATTTGATAAATGGGTCGAGCTCCGTTGACAGCCCTAACATGACAGGATTTTGTACAAATATGTGCCATATGGCACACTTTTAAGAGGACTCTGACCGTATGGATGTTTGTCCAATCTCAAGGTGGACCTACAAACCAAACTTCAGCCTGATTAGTGATTTCTAGGCGTTGTTGGATCTTTGTACCTCATATACTGCTATAATTCCCACAGTTGAGATCAACCCATGAAAATAAGTCCAATCCAACGTCTAGAAATCACTAATCAGGCTAAATTTTGGTTTGTAGGTCCACCTAGGTATTGGACAAACATCCATACGCTCAGAGTCCTCCACGAGTGTGCCACATGGCATTATTGTCTCTTGTACAGAATCCTGTAATTTTAGGGCTGTCAACGGAGCCTGACCCTTGATAAATTACTTGTATATTTGAAATCTTCATCTTCTATAGGAGTTGACTTAGCCATCACAAATCAATGCCTTACTTTTGGGGTTATCGATACTGCATCGAAGACATGGATATCGTCCTTCATTTTTTTTTCCTTATAAATCCAAGCCAATATATTAGAAAGGAGACCAAAAAGATCTCAAAGCAAACACAAGGGAAGGGCGTGAAACTCCAAAAGAAAAAAATCGGAGCACCTCTTCTAACTCTCCAAAAGTATATCCAAACTGAAAACCATATCCCAAAAAAAAGTGCATCTCAGCTCAAGGAAGAAACTACCCTGAATAAATAGGAGAGCCTTGACACTTAGAATCACTTCCTGAATGGAGCATCCTTAATTTCCTCTAAAAGATTCTCATATTTTTCTCCATCCATACACCCCAAATAATATCAAATGGTAGCATCTTTCACAAAATGGCCCCCTAAGTAGGTAATGCAACAATCTTGGACTGTCCTCCCAGTAAAGATCCAATGGACTTTGTAAAGACCTTTTACTGTAAGAAAGTATATCTATATCTGTTTGGCAAAATCACAGTGCAAAAGTAGATGATTAGTACTCTCTTCATTGGCCTTTCACATGGCACAAAAGTTCACCAATGTTCATCATCTAGTAATCAAATTATCAATAGAAACTTGTCTAAAGATGTAACCCAAGCAAAAAAACGCACTTTTAAAGGAGGTTTAGCTTTCCAAATATTATGACACAAGAAAGTTTGTGCAAAATGGGAGTGTGTAAAGAAGTCATAGAAAAAACGAACTGAAAAAGAACCCAATTTGGAATAATTATCCTAGATAAGTGGTTCTCCTCAGTGTTAAATAACGTGTAGTATTTCAAGCATTCCATCAAAATCCCACCTTGTTCCACCTCCCATACAAAGAGATGTATTCAAAGATTTAGAATCACACGTCTTCTAAGGCTTGACACTTAGAATCACACATCGTTAATATTGTATTTGCAATATCATGGTCCTTTCATAGGTGCATTAACATGCCCATGATACATGTCATGTTTTAACGTTAATCAAATTATGGTTAACCAACTAGGTCAAGGGAGGTATTCCTAAAGTATAAGGGGATATTACTAATTACTTTCAAATTTCAGGGGGCTGTTACTAATCTTAATATTAAACATGCTTTTCACAATTAACGCGGGAAATTCTATTTGCAACCCAAATATTCCAAATGCACCCCAAATCAAGATTTATAATAAAAAAAAACCCTCAAAGCACCCCTCCCTCTTCGTCTCCCTCCCTCACTCTCTCCCTCTCTACCTTTCTCTCACCACTATCTCCCTCTCCCTCTCTACCTCTCACCCTCTCTCTCTCTCCCTATCACTACTCTCACCCTCTCCACTTCTCTCTCTCCCTCTCTCACTACTCTCTCTCCCTCTCCACCTTTCTCCACCTCTCGCTCTCTCTATTTTAAGCCCCACGGCACTATAGTACCGTGGAGCCTATTTCAAAAGAGAGAGAGAGAGAGAGAGAGAGAGAGAGAGGTGGAGAGGGAGGGAGATAGAGTTGGAGAGAGAGAGAAGTAGAGAAAGAGAGGTGGAGAGAGAGTGAGAGAGTTGGAGAGAGAGGTAGAGAGGGAGAGAGAGTGGTGGAGATCGAGGGAGAGAATGGTGGAGGGAGAGAGAGGTGGGGAGGGAAAGAGAGATGAGAGAGAGAGAGAGAGAGAGAGAGAGAGAGAGAGAGAGAGAGAGAGAGAGAGAGTGGAGGAGGGAGAAATGAAGAGGGAAGGGGTGCTTAGAGAGTGTTTTTTTTTTTAATTTTGATTCCAGATACTTTGGAATTTTTGGGGTGCAAATAGAATTTTCCTCAACATTAGTCTCTTGCATTCCCAATAATAACACAAAACAAGTCTTTTATTTTTTTCTTTTTTTTCAATATTTTTTTTTGGGTTGAATATCTTTTTGTTGATGAAACAATGTTTGAACATCCCAAATGTTGTATAGGAAAAGTCTTGGGTCTAATATGTCTAATGGACAATAAATACAATCAACAAAGTTCATAGCCCAATTTGTACCTAGGTAATTGGGCTGCTCTAGGCCCGATTTTTGTTGAAATTTGACTAGGTTCCCATAGTGGATATACACACCAAAAATCAGCTTGAATGATAATGTGTTACCAAAAAAAATGCTTGGATCCAACGGCTAAAATCACTCGTAAAAAAAGTGCTAAAACTAATGACTAAAGATAACCAATCAGGCATATCTTGTGTGTATATCCACCAAGGGGTGGGGAAAACATCCATGCGGTTGGTGGCCCCAAGAAAATACACTAAGTAGGACTACGAGAATCCTCTGCATCTAATTTCTTTCCTAAAACCTAAATGTTAAAAAAAGTAGGTTTTCATTGTAGCAGATCTGACCATTTATGCGCACGTGCTGTAGGGCCCTCTTTTGAAGGAGTGGCAAAATCAGAAAGTTTCAATCCAAAGGGTTTGGAAGATTAGTTTGATGGGTCACATCTATAAATTGTGGCAACTAAAGGCACTATTAGAATATCAAAGTTCTAAAGCTATCCAGACATACTTATTAAGGGTTGTTTTGGAAATATAGAAGTAATGGCCTAGAAAGTAATTTTATTGTTATTAAAGAACTGTTTTGGAAATATATAAATAATCGCATACTAAGTAATTAAGTGGTTAAGAAGGGTTGTTTTAAAAATATGGATAAAATGGCACGGTAAGTAATTAAGTGGTTTTCAAGGGGTTGTACTAAAAAGTAAGAATAATAGCATGGAAAATAATTAAGTATTTAAACAATGCTTTTTTCAATTTTTGGTAAGCTTTTTGAAACTAAATTATTTGATTTAATAATGAGTGAGATAGATAAAGAAAGCATTTACTGAATTTTTTTTTTTGTATTTTTTTTTTTATGTAGAAAAACATTTAATGAACTAATAGGTTGCCTACTCATGGGTGCCTAGTTCAACGTCCCATGAACATCGTGTGGCAATACAACTTTTAGCTTTAAAATAGTAATAGATACTTGTTAAAAGGATTTAATAAATTACATGTATATTTGAAATCTTCATTTCTATAGGAGTTGGCTTAGCCATCACAAATCAATGCCTTACTTTTGGGGTTATCGATATTGCATCGAAGACCTGGATATCGTCCTTCATTTTTTTCTTTTCTTATAAATCCAAGCCAATATATTAGAAAGGAGACCAAAAAGATCTCAAAGCAAACACAAGGGAAGGGCGTGAAACTCTAAAAGAAAAAATTGGAACACCTCTTTTAACTCTCCAAAAGTACATCCAAACTGAAAACCATATCCCCAAAAAAAGTGCATCTCAGCTCAAGGAAGATACTACCCTGAATAAATAGGAGAGCCTTGACACTTAGAATCACTTCCTGAATGGAGCATCCTTAATTTTCTCTAAAGATTCTCATATTTCTCTCCATCCATATACCCCAAATAATATCAAATGGTAGCATCTTTCACAAAATGGCCCCCTAGGTAGGTAATGCAACAATCTTGGACTGTCCTCCCAGTAAAGATCCAATGGACTTTGGAAAGACCTTTTACTGTAAGAAAGTATATCTATATCTGTTTGGCAAAATCACAGTGCAAAAGTAGATGATTAGTACTCTCTTCATTGGCCTTACACATCGCACAAAAATTCACCAATGTCCATCATCTAGTAATCAAATTATTAATAGTAACTTGTCTAAAGATATAACCCAAGCAAAGAAGCACACTTTTAAAGGAGCGTTAGCTTTCCAAATATTAGGAACAAGAAAGTTTGTGCATAATGGGAGTGGGTAAAAAAATCATAGAAAGAACAAACAGAAAAAGAACCCTACTTGGAATAATTATCATAGATAAGTGGTTCTCCTCAGTGTTAAATAACGTGTAGTATTTCAAGCATTCCATCAAAATCCCACCTTGTTCCACCACCCATACAAAGAGATGTCGTCGAAGATCTAGAATCACATGTCTTCTAAGGCTTGACATTAGAATCGCACGTCGTTAGCATTGTACTTGCAATATCATGGTCCTTTCATAGGTGCATTAACAGGCCCATGATACATGTCATGTTTTAACGTTAATCTCCACTGCAGTACCGTGGAGCCTATTTCAAAAGAGAAATGAGAGCGAGAGGGTGAGAGAGGGAGGGAGAGAGAGAGAGAGAGAGAGAGAGAGAGAGAGAGAGTGAGAGAGAGAGAGTGGAGAGGGAGGGAGATAGAGTTGGAGAGAGAGAGAAGTAGAGAGAGAGGTGGGGAGAGAGTGTGAGAGTTGGAGAGAGAGGTGGAGAGGGAGAGGAGTGGTGGAGATCGAGGGAGAGAATGGTGGAGGGAGAGAGAGGTGGGGAGGGAGAGAGAGATGAGAGAGAGAGAGAGAGAGAGGAGGAGGGAGAAACGGAGAGGGAAGAGGTGCTTATAGAGTTTTTTTTTTAATTTTGATTCGGGGTACTTTGGAATTTTTGGGGTGTAAATAGAATTTTCCTTAACATTAATCTCTTGCATTCCCAATAAGAATGCAAAACAAGTCTTTTCATTTTTTTTTCTTTTTTTTCAATATTTTTTTTGGGTTGAATATCTTTTTGTTGATGAAACAATGTTTGAACATCCCAAACATTGTATAGGAAAAGTATTGGGTCCAATTTGTCTAATGGACAATAAATACAATCAACAAAGTTCATAGCCCAATTTGTACATGTGTAATTGGGCTGCTCTAGGCCTGGTTTTTGCTGAAATTTGACTAGGTTCAAGCCCAAAGCCCAGCATGGTACATTTAAAATTTGGGCCCGTGACCGTGGGATGGCCCATTTACATTTCACACAATTTTATTGGACCCCACGTATAGATTTAATAATATTTGAGAGACAAGAATTTTTTTCCACATACAATCTACTACATTCTGTTGGATGTAAAAGGAAAAGGTTTTTATAGGCTCCTAGACTTCTTGCCAAATGGAATGCTGATGCTGCAAGTCTAAGTTGTCCATTTAACTTTCTTTAGACAAATGTTTTTTGGTTTGAGCATTTTTTGATCCCGGTGTCCGCGTTGGACCTAAAAATGCCACGTGGTAGACTCTTAGAGAGCAATAATGGTATGGGTATTTGACCCATAGCTAGGTAAACCTAAAGATAAAAATCACCCTAATTGGTGGTTAATAACCATTTAATTTTAGTCTTTTTCATTGGTT
The DNA here is from genome assembly GCA_035048495.1 of Euptelea pleiosperma. Taxonomy (NCBI): domain Eukaryota; kingdom Viridiplantae; phylum Streptophyta; class Magnoliopsida; order Ranunculales; family Eupteleaceae; genus Euptelea; species Euptelea pleiosperma. The sequence goes on from CM068545.1 coordinate 28,454,003, forward strand.
GAGTTTCAACCGTGATTTAGGTGTAGAGGATTTTGGATGCGTGGACGCAGAGGTCTCTCGTGGCCCTACTTAGTGCATTTTTTTGGGCCTATTAACGGCATGGATGTTTAGCCCACCCCATAGTGGATATACACACCAAAAATCAGCTTGAATGATAATGTGTTACCCAAAAAACATGCTTGGATCCAACGGCTAAAATCACTCGTAAAAAAAGTGCTAAAACTAATGGCTAAAGATAACCGATCAGGCAGATCTTGTGTGTATATCCACCAAGGGGTGGGGAAAACATCCATGCCGTTGGTGGGCCCAAGAAAATACACTAAGTAGGACCACGAGAATCCTTTGCGTCTAATTTTTTCCTAAAATGTAAATGTTTTAAAAAGTAGGTTTTCATTGTAGTAGATCGGACCATTCTAAGTAAGTTCACTTATTATTTATTCGCCGCACGTGCTGTAGGAGCCTTTTTTGAAGAACTGGCAAAATGAGAAAGTTTCAATCCAAATGGCAGTTTGGAAGATTAGTTTGGAGGGGTGAATCTGTAAATTGTGGCAACCAAAGGCACTATTAGAAGATCAAAGATCTAAAGTTATCCAGATAGTTATTAAGGGTTGTCTTGGAACTATGGAAGTAATGGCCTAGAAAGTAATTTTATTGTTATTAAGGAACTGTTTTGAAAATATATAAATAATCGCATACTAAGTAATTAAGTGGTTAAGAAGGGTTGTTTTGAAAATATGGATAAAATGGCATGGTAAGTAATTAAGTGGTTTTCAAGGGGTTGTACTAAAAATAAGAATAATAGCATGGAAAATAATGGAAAATAATTAAGTATTTAAACAATGCTTTTTCAATTTTTGGTAAGCTTTTTTGAAACTAAATTATTTGATTTAATAATGGGTTAGAAAGATAAAGGAGGCATTTACTGAATTTTTTTTTGTTTTGTTTTGTATTTTTTGTATTTTTTTTTTTGTGTAGAAAATCATGAACTAATAGGTTACCTACTCATAGGTGCCTAGTTCAACGTTGCATGAACGTTGTGTGGCAATATAACTTTTAGCTTTAAAATAGTAATAGTTACCTGTTAAAAGGATATAGATTTGGTAAATTACGTGTATATTTGAAATCTTCATCTTCTATAGGAGTTGGCTTAGCCATCACAAATCAATGCCTTACTTTTGGGGTTATTGATATTGCATCGAAGACCTAGATATCGTCCTTCATTTTTTTTTTTTTTTTATAAATCCAAGCCAATATATTAGAAAGGTGACCAAAAAGATCTCAAAGCAAACACAAGGGAAGGGCGTGAAATGCCAAAGGAAAAAAATTGGAGCACCTCTTCTAACTCTCCAAAAGTACATCCAAACTAAAAACTACATCCCCAAAAAAAATGCATCTCAGCTCAGGGAAAATACTACCCTGAATAAATAAGAGAGCCTTGACACTTAGAATCATTTCCTGAATGGAGCATCATTTCCTCTAAAGATTCTCCTATTTCTCTCCATCTATATACCTCAAATAATATCAAACGGTAGCATCTTTCACAAAATGGCCTCCAAGGTGTTGCAACAATCTTGTCAATTTGAGGAATACTTAGTTCATTAGTATTTGGTATCGATCGATAGTTGTCTTTTGAAGACTTAAGTGTCAATAATCAAGGGGACTTCATCAACAAATCAAAGAAGAGCAAAGCTAGAAAAGATAAACCCATAAAATGCAATTTAAATAGAAGATAAAGTCAAGTCAGCATGAAGATTTAAATCTCAACTCAGTGATATTCGCTCAAAAGTGCTTATTTTAAGCACTTATCCTGTTAGCGTTATTGCACTCTCCTACGTAAAACTGCTCTAATTATCCACTTTTCTACGTTAGAGTCTATCTCATTGCGTAAAACACACTTTTCTGGACGAAATGGTATATTTGCATGCATTAAACACATTTTCGGAAGTCTAAATATTAAGCCGTTCTGATAAAGTCTCATTACGCGCTTCTTCTGTCGCAGGAAACCCCGATGGGACGATTTTTGAGACTTGTGGGCCCAAATCGATCATGAAAGCCCATTATCAAAGCTTAACAAGCCCACATGCTATAACTAGAAGATATGGGCCAAATATGGGCTGAATAAGAGGACCAAAAAGCCGGCCCAAAGAACGAAGAGAGTAGGAGAGCCAATGACCAAGAGACGGACCAAAGCGTTTAAAGCCACATGAGTCAGCAAAGAATGATGGTCGACTCTACTGGAGAAGCGTGAGGATGGTCACAGTGAAGACCAGGGTTCCAGACCCTCCGCCAGTGCTTTTTTCCATTTTTTTTTATACTTTTTCTCTCATCTCTCCTTATTCTCTCTCTCTCTTCATCTCTCGATCCTCGAATCTACTGACCTAACCCCAGAACTCCTGCCTATCAGCTCTATCTCATCTCCCTTAGCTTTCTGACCGTTGGATCTTCAATCGGACCGTTGGATCTCTCTAGATCCGTCGATCTACCAATCTGGGTCCCAATCAAGTCACCATCCATCCGATCGCCTTCAGAATGCCTGTCACATCATCTTGTGAGACGATGGACATCATCAGTCCATGTGGGCCAGTAGCCGGGCCCATCAGCATCGACCCGCTGTCCGACCAGTTAGTGGACCCCGCGAATTTCAAAAATAATTTTAATTAAATGGGGGGTCCACTAATTGGGGAGATTCCCCATAGAAAAGTAGGTTTTTACTTAAAAAATATATATATATATATATTTTTTTTATTTTCAAAAAATACCCTATTTCCATTAATGGAAATAGGGAGCTTTATAAGATGAGGGAGAAGGGTTCGTTCGAACCCTAATCCCCCTCCAATCTCCTCCTCTCCTTCCCCCTATCCTTTCCCTTCTTCCCCGCGATTTCTTTCTCCTCTTTTTCCTCTTTTCTTCTTCGTCTTCTTCACCTATACTTCGCCGGAGTTGCAGGTTTGCAACTCCGGCCGTCCTTCTTCTTCCTCCTCCTCTTCTTCTTCTTCTTCTTCTTCTTCTTCTTCTTCTTCTTCTTCTTCTTCTTCTTCTTCTCTCCTCTGTCTTCTTCTCGTATTTTTAGTTTTCGTTTTTTTTTCTTATTACCGTTTTTTACCGGAGTTGCAGCTTGCAACTCCGGTCAGCCGCCACCATCTTCCCTTCTTCTTCATCGTTTTCTTCTCTTCTTCTGCCCCTCTTCCTCGTCTGCAACCAGCACCTCCCACCTTCGTAGCAGCAACGTGCTGGTGTTGCATAACAGCAACACCAACACCACTACGACCGCCGGACTGGTTCGCCTCCGCCTCCTCCGCTTGCACACCGCCTGCACACTCCACCACCGCCTCTCTCCGCCTGTGCTTACTGCCGCTGCCTCCACAACTCCACCAATGTTCTCCCAAGATCCATCTCGCCGGAGCAACCAGCAAGTTCCCTACCTGCTGCTATACCGCCCTTCATAAAAGTTGCCGCCCTCTCCTCAGCCTTGCCGGACTGATTCGCCTCCATCTCCATCTTCTCCTTGCTGTCAACCCCCAGCAACTCTCCTTATCAGGCGCTACTCCTCTTCTTCTTCACTCACCAGTCTGATCTGCAAGTTCGACTTACAACTCCAAAAAGGAGCGCACCAGCAACTCCTTGATGTTTGGTCCACCACTAAGCCATGCTCAATCCTCCCCATCCATCACAGCCACCATGCCGCACACGTTCCACATGGCAGCAAGCATCAAGTGACCCACCCTCTCCACTTACAATAATTCTCATGGTGGATCTCTACTCTAACTCCCAAGGCCAATCTTCGTCACTCCAGGCAACCATCACCATTGCCAATCCCCTCCAAGTGATTGACTCATCTCCATTGGTAAGCTGAGGTGATTGTCTCTCTCTCATCTTCTTTCTCTCTCTTAGTCTCTTTTTCTCTCTCTAATTATCCCTCTCTTCTCTTTATTTTCTCTCTCTAGGCTAGATCTCTTTCTACCTACTATTTTTCCATTTTTTTTATCTCTACATTTTTTGCTTCTCTTATTAAATGCTTTGTAGTTAGTTTGAATTGATTGGTCATAAACACTTTGATCTGAGCTTTGTCATCCGTATTTCTTTCATTAATGAATAAATATTTTTGGTGTTCTTAATTTCTTTATTTCATGGATAAAATGTTTTAAATCCTAATTTCTCCATCACCATTCTCACCTCTCCATGTTTTCTTGATAAAAATCCGTCATTGCATGTTCATGAGTCGCGCTAACTAACCCCGAGTGCGGATCGACATCCGACACGAATCCCTATACAAAATCTTTGAATTTTACAGGATAATCGGATAATATTACAAATTGTGTTGAAGTTAGGGTTTTCGTAACCAACGACACGGAAAAAGCCTACTTTCACTCAGCATACGTCCTCACTCAACAGACCTTCAACAATCAAAATCTCATGTTTATTATACTTGAATACATCTAAGGGTTCACCCGCGAAACTTGCGGATATCCAAAACTTAGAAGGGGGTTAAATATGTATTTTAATTTTATGAATTAATACTAACAACTTAATTCAAATTATTAGATTGGGTAGGTGATATCACATGCAATTGCAAGTGATTTTAACAACGATTATCACAACAGATTTTGCTCGAATATATCTCCATGATAAATTATTTTTAGGTCATTTGTTTTAATCTAAACAAGGTGCCAAATTTAAACAAAAACCACTACGCATGCTATTTTATCATGGAAGTCTTAATTAAGAAAAAACCATGGGACCACGTCCAGATGGAAAGTATCAGTAACTGAAAAGTTATGAGTTACAGAAATTGCCTACGCAGTACCATTTAAAATAACCAGCCCGTTCTCTTTTACTCCAGAATACCTTGAAGGGGTGGTGATTAGGTATTTAAAAATTAAACTAACCTAACACAATATAACTAGTCTAGGTAAGCGATAAACTCGCATGTCTCAGTTGATTGATAAATGGATTATCTTGACCGTCTCAAATCGAATATACCTCCGTGGTATATTGTCCTTTTATCGTTTGATCTAATAAAAAATAATTAGCGGAACAACAATCCAACAATCCACAAGACAAAGAGTTTTTACGTGGAAATATTAGCCAAGGAAAACTACTGGACCACGTCCAGACGGAAAGTATCACTAACTAAAAAGTTTAAATAAACAGAAGTTACCTACGCAGCACAGTTATAAATACAACTTCCAAACCTTAGCCAAGGCCTACTGTCGATACGTCCACGTCCTTTGAATCAATGCTATGAATCCATGCGCGCCCTCACAGTCACAAAGCCTTTGCCATTTGTTTAATTTGATACTCCCCAAACCTACCTTTGGTCAGTACACACCGATTTTATTTCTCACACGACAGTCTCTACTGAAGGTGAAGGATTCAGTAACCCCACAGTTGCTCAAGAGTGTTGAGTTACACTAGCACTACTCTGGATACTAAGTTAAGATATTAACTAAAAAATCTAGGTAGAGTCGGATCAAGCTCTCAGCTTCGATCTATGGAAGAGAAAACCTCACAAGATGAATAATGGAAGCTAATGCTTTTCTCTTCTAAACAAGGACTATTATCTAAATAGAAATCTTACTCTTTTCTCTCTTGTTGCGTATGAATGTGTAAATTGTATAGCTCAAGAGTGCTCTATTTATAGAAATATTGAACCTATAGGTCGTGCAAGGCGTGGGGATTAGGGACCACAAAAATTGAATCTAAAATTGAACAATTCTGCAAAGTCTAATCGATTGTACACTGGGTCTAATAGATTGTACTCTAGTCCAATCGATTGTATGAGTCTAATCAATTCTACTGTACGATAGGTTTTGATCATAAAATCAATCGATTGTTCTCAGGGTCTAATCGATTGGGTACTTTGGAAGTTATGTCCCATATGATCCAATCGATTGGTTTTCCCAGTCTAATCGATCTGACTTGGTCCAATCGATTACAAGACTCCAATCGATTGTACTCTGGGAAGTTTCTATCGCGTAAAGTCCAATCGATTATACATGCATGTCCAATCGATTAGATATACCTTAGTCAAAATATTTACTTCTCTTTGCATGAAATGACTAAGGTTTAGTCCTTTGACTTAGTTCAACCATTAATTAGATTTTAATATCCTATTCCTATGGTCACTAAGTCTCTTACCTTCCTATGTGATTATACACGATCTTTAACAGGCGAGAAGCAGTTACTTAGATGACTCTTGTCATCAACCGTCTTATTCTTATGATCTTCGTCTTTTAGTCTTCACATACTCGGCGAAGAATGCATACCACGACAATTTCAAAGCTACGCTAGTGCTCGTAGGAATAGTTACATGAATGTTTATGTCACACAGAATCTTTGACAAAACTAGAATAAGAAATTATTTTTTATAGTCTCTTCCTTTGGCAATTCCGTGACAAAAATATTAATGACATAAAGAGTAAACAAAAAGAAATACAACCCAACTCTTTACATGATTCACTCACTATTTCACACTCTCGGAGATAACAAACAGATATTGGATATTCTCTTTGATTTGTTTCCTGCACATCTACAACAATATATACCACTATCATGGGCAAAGATAGATAAAGAATATAGTGAGTTAATTATGCACACCATATGGTAAAGAAATTAAAAAAATAATGCAACACTTTTTCTCCCCTATCTCATGTATCTACTTGTTTACTTTCTTTTATTTTCTCTCTCCATTTTTGTCACAGAATGACAAAGGTACATAAATTAAAGCAGATAACTAGCATACATTAGATATCATCATGAAGAACAAGTGCAATAAGAATATATCTATTAACAAGTATGATAACACCATTATTGTCTGTAAATCAGATTATGAGAAACCTTCATATTAGATGATACCTTAGAGAGTCGATATAAAGAATAACAATTTAGAAGAATTGAGTTCCATTAGTTGATAGAAAATCTTTTGAAAATAAGAAAAAATATGAATGCTAATTCAAACTTTGGTTAATAAGAACTGACATAGAATAACCTAAAATTATGAACTAATGTAAGATAAGAGTCTAATAAGATCATGAGAAATAAATAATTTTTAGGTATTCGTCAGTTAAGTCAAAAATACTATGTCACTGACAATAATAAATTTATTGCTCTTTAGAACATGTATTGGATATTGAACTGACTTCGTAACCTTAACAAGACAAGATAGATAATTTCAGTAAAATCACAGGAAACAAATTTTAGAAATCCCGGAGGTATCTTTTATCCAGATATGAAATCCTAATTAAAGCTATTTGGGGTTCTCACATAAAGCTCATTTAATTTTTATAGGTGTATTTGCTAACAAGATAAGAATTTTTTTTAGCAAATTTGACTATTTTTTACCTTTTTTAAAAATAAAAATTGGTAGCTTTCACTCTCCTTGTAGGTAGCCATTTTCTACAGCAATAAGAATCAGAAATCAATTTCAAGCAGGACCATACAGATGGCTTTCACTCTAATTTTTGGAGGTAGCTATTTTCTTAGATATAATAGCTCAAATTAGGAAGCCAACACTCAATTATAGTGAAGTTTCGAAATCAACTAAAGGTAAGAACACTACTAACTTGAAGTCATATCTAGTAAAGGTTTATTGTTTATTCCTGCAATAATTACTAGAGAAATTATTAAAATCACATCTAGTCCCTAAAAAAAACCAATCAGTGTGTAGTGTGTGAAACACAAGTCATAAGAGTTAAGTTTGTCAACTGACTAAGAAATAGTACAATAGACTAATCAATACAAATAATTGAAAGAATTTATATTATCATGATATAATCTTGATTATACCTTTGGTAAGTTTTGATTTTAGAATTTTCATAATCACTGCCAATCAATCAGATTACCATGAATGCAAAGAAAAAAATTAAAAATTAAAAAAATGAATCAATTAATCAATCAAAATGATACCGATAGATTTACGAAGAAATTTGAATCTTACGACATTAAGAGGTTTTGTAAAAATATCAGCTAATTAATTTTTTGTAGGGACATGCTCCATGATGATAATATTTTCTTCAACAAGATCTCTAATAAAATGATGACGAATGTCAATATGTTTAGTTCTTGAATGTTGAACTAGATATTTAGATATATTTATTGTATTATCACAATATATAGTCATTAATCCTTGGTTAATCCCATAATATGTTAACATCTACTTCATCCAAAACAATTGAGTACAACAGCTCCCAGCTACAATATACTCGGCTTCAGCAATAGATAATTAAGAAAATACAATTCTATTTCTTGCTTTGACATCTGACATGACTATTACCAACATAAAAACACTCACCACTGGTATTTTTTCCATCATCAACATTCCCTGTCCAATCAACATCAGAATAACCTGCCAACTCTACAGTCGTATCAAATGTATACCAGAGTCCATATCCTACAGTTCTACTTACATATCTGATTATACTTTAACTGCAATAATATGAGATTCCTTGGGATCTGCTTGAGATTTGGCATATGCACCAATACTAAAGGTAATATCAGGACGACTCACAGTGAGATATAATAAGCTATCAATCATGCTTCTATACAGAGTCTGTTCAACATCCTTTCCTTTAATGTTTTTGCTCAGCTTAGTAGTACTACTCATGGGAGTACGATGATGTTTGGATTGAGAAATAAAAATTCCATCATCCATCTGTTTAGAACCTAGAAAATAACTTAGTTTACCAACCATACTCATTTCAAATTCCTTTTACATTTGTTCAGAAAACATGTGAGCATGATTAACAGATGTGGATCCAAAGACAATATCATCAACATATATTTGAGCAATCACATAAATTCCCTTAATAGTTTTAACAAATAAAGTCTTGTCCACTTTTCCTCTGATAAATCCTTCATTGAGAAGAAAAGTTGTCAATCTCTCATACCAAGTCATGGGAACTTGTTTTAAACCATAGAGAGCATTTTTAAGATGATATACTTGATTAGAAAATTTAGGATCCTCAAACCCTTGGGGTTGTTCCAGATACACTTATTCTTGAAGAAAACCATTCAAGAAAGCACTTTTCACATTCATTTAAAAAGGTTTGAATTTAAGATGACATGTAATAGCAAATAAGATACAAATAGATTCTAGTCTAGCTACGGGGGCAAAAGTTTCATCAAAATCAATACCTTTTATTTGAGTATAGCCTTGAGGTAGAAGTCTGGCTTTGATTCTGATAACTGTACCACTCCCATTAGATTTATTCTTGTAAATCCATTTGGTATCAATAACATTAGTATCTTTAGGTATGGACACTAAATACCAAACATAATTTCTAGTGAATTGGCTTAGTTCCTCTTGCATGACATTAATCAAATTTTCATTAATAAGAGCTTCAATAATATTTTTGGGTTCTATTTGAGAAATATAATAAACAAAATTAACAACATTTTCAATTTGTCTTTTGGTTTGGACTCTACTATCAACATCTCCAATGATATCACCACTAGGATGATTCTTCTTAACCCATAAGGGAAGAGATTTTTCAACATGTGGTTCACTGAAAGATGGAGTTAGCTGAATGTCTTCAACTCCTTGACAAATATCTTCATGATTGTCATATTGGGAAGGAATTCCCTCAATATTCAAATCATCAATAACCACATTAATAGATTCCATGATAGTTCTAGTTCTCTGATTGAGAACATGATATGCTCTAGTATTAGTGGAGTAACCAAGAAAAATTCCTTCATCTCCTCTTTTGTCAAATTTTTCAGAGATTCTCTATCTCTAAGAATATAACATTTATTCCCCAAAAGCCTGAAAATATTTGACATTAGGTTTTTTACTAGACCAGATTTCATAAGGAGTGTTCAAAGTTCTTGGTATCAAATACACCCTATTAAGAGTATAACAAGCAGTATTAATTACTTTAGCTCATAAATTTTGAGATAAATTTTTGCTGTGAAGCAACTTAGGCCATTTCCTGAATTAGCCTATTCTTTCTTGCTACCACTTCATTCTGTTGTGGCGTAATAGGTGCAATTATTCAATGAACCAAGAATCTTCTGTAAGGAATATTTTCATATTCAATTTGGCAATGATTCCGTTTGACATAAAAATATTCTTGTAACCATTCCTATGAGCACTAGTGTAGCGTGAAGATGTTGTGGTACGCTTACTTCGCCAACTACGTGAAGACTAAAAGACAGACAGCAAAAATCAGACGGTTGACGACAGGGGTCATCTGAGTAACTGTTGATTTGTTAGTTAACAATCGTGTACGCTCAATTAAGAAGGTATGTGACTTAGTGGCCATAGGAGTTGATTAAAATGAATAAAATATAATGGTCAGACTTAGTCATTGGACAGACCCGAGTCAAAGTCAATTTTATTGACTAGTGGAAAAGTCCAATCGATTGGACATGTGTCCCCAATCGATTGGACATAGCCCAATCGATTGGAGACTATGGGACAGAAATCTTTCTGAGTCAAATCGATTGGAGACTCTGATTAATCGATTAGAGTCTTCGGGATAGGAAGTTATAAATGTTAAATTGATTGGAGACTCTGATTAATCGATTGAAGCCTTCGAGACAGAAAGTTATAAATGTCAAATCGATTGGAGAACCCTGTGCAATCGATTGGTGCCTTCGGAAGATAAAACTTATTGAGCCTGATCGAATGGCACTTGTCCCCAATCGATTGGACATGGCCCAATCGATTGGACCAAGTGTACAATCGATTGGACTTTGATGACTATCTCGACCACCTAGGGCTCGTACTTCAACGGTGCTAGGACAAACGACTTAACCTCAATTGGGAGAAATGCCACTTCATGGTGAAGAAGGGCATAGTTCTGGGTCATGTAATTTCCCATCAGGACATTGAGGTCGACAAAGCTAAAATTGATATCATCTCGACCCTGCCCATTCCTAAGTCCATGCGTGACATCCGATCCTTTTTGGGACACGGAGGCTTCTATAGGCGATTCATCAATGACTTCTCTCAAATCGATCGACCTCTATCACATATTCTGGCTAAAGATAGTCCTTTCAATTTTAATGCTGACTGTGTCAAGGCATTTGAGCATCTCAAATCTGAGCTCACTTCTACACCCATTATCCGTCCCCCAGACTGGATTCTACTTTTTGAGGTGATGTGCGATGCTTCTGACTACGCGTTAGGAGCTGTGCTAGGGCAGAGAGTTGATAAAAGGTCACACGTAATCTACTATGCAATCAAAATTCTTAACTCTGCCCAAATAAATTACTCCACCACTGAGAAAGAACTCCTGGCAGTAGTCTTCGCCTTTGACTCAGAGTTATCTTGTGACTCAGAGTCATCTTGTGACTCAAAGTTATTTATATCCCTCAGAAGTGAAGTGAAGCTCAAATGCTCACTGGGTTAGGTCTCCACAGTTATTTTTCTTGGATCTCTAGGTCGTCCAAACTATGGATAATTCTGATGTTGATTTGTGAAATGTTCTTGCTGAATCTGAGTTTTCTAAAAGTTTAACTCCACTATAGTATTCTTTCAAACTTAACTAAGAGCTAATAAGTGATTTTCTCAAAGTAGACATCCATTTCAATAAATAGACGTTGCGAAGAGTTTTGACTCATCATCGTAATGATTTTTGAAAAACACTTCGGAAAACACCTTTAAAACTCTGAAAGTCACCACAAATATATCTTTTCTTCCCATAAGATGACTCTGAGTAACAAGATAACTCTGAGTCAAAGGCGAAGACTACCGCTAAGAGTTCTTTCTTAGTGGTGGAGTAATTCATTTGGGAAGAGTTAAGAATTTTGCTCGCATAGTAGATCACGTGTGACCTTTTGTCAACTCTCTGCCCTAGCACGACTCCTAACGCATAGTTAGAAGCACCACACATCACCTCGAAAGGTAGAGTCCAGTCTGGGGGAGGGATAATGGGTGCAGAAGTGAGCTCAGATTTGAGATGCTCAAATGCTTTGACACAGTCAACATTAAAATCGAAAGGACTATCTTTAGCCAGAAGATGTGATAGAGGTCGAGCGATTTGAGAGAAGTCCTTGATGAATCGCTTATAGAAGCCTCCGTGTCCCAAAAAGGACCGGATGTCACGAACGGACTTAGGAATGGATAGGGTCGAGATGATATCGATTTTAGCTTTGTCGACCTCAATGCCCTAATGGGAAATTACATGACCCAGAACTATGCCCTTCTTCACCATGAAGTGGCATTTCTCCCAATTGAGGACAAGTCGCTTGTCCTGGCACCGTTGAAGTACGAGCCCTAGGTGGTCGAGATAGTCATCAAAGGATGACCCAAAGACTGAGAAGTCATCCATAAAGACTTTGAGGAATCTTTCGACCATGTCAGAGAATATGCTCATCATACACCGTTGAAAGGTCGCGGGTGCATTGAAGAGGCCAAAGGGCATGTGCTTGTAGGCAAAAATGCCAAAGTGACAGGAGAAAGTTGTCTTCTCATGGTCCTCAGGGGAGATGGATATTTGATTATACCCTGAGTAACCAGTCTATTTTCATTAATTTGACAAAATGCTGACATCAAAGTTCGAATCCATGAGAATGGAGGAGAATGATACCTTCACTGAGTTTTATGCAAAACTTAGCGATATTGTGAACTCTGCTCACAACTTGGGTGAAATCATTCTGGAATCAAAAGTTGTTCGAAAATTTTTGAGATCCTTACCTGATAGAATTCAGGCTAAGGTCACTGCGATTGAAGAGAGCAAAGATGTTGACTCTCTTGAAGTTGATGAGCTAGTTGGGTCTCTACAAACTTATGAGATGAATTTGAGACAACTAAAGAAATCAAAAGGAATTGCCCTTACGGTTTTTTAAACTCAAGATTCAGAGTCAGATGTTGACTTTGAAGTAGAAATGGCATTGTTCGTGAAAAAATTCAAAAAGTTCTTTCGTTCACGAAAGAGGTAGCAGAAGTGACAAGAACCCTAGGGAAAGTCCCTCAAGCGATCCCCAATGTTTCAAATGCAAGGGTTTTGGTCACTTTGCAAATGTGTGCCCAAATAAAGAAGAATACAAGGGCAAGGCAAAAGCATTCAATACCACATGGGATGAAGAATCAGAAGATCATTCTGATAATTCAGATAGCAATGAAAAGACTGATAGGTATACAACTTTTGTTGCTCCTTTCAATAGTCTCTATGGATCTCATGAAGAGTCAAAGAAAAGTGATGATGAGAGTTTGGAAGACTCTTACAATGGGGATTCGGATGACTCGGTAGTTGGTGTGAAAGAATTGTACGAGGAATCGAGAAAATTCATAAAGGCTAACAAAGTTTTATCTGACAGGGTTAAATATCTTGACTCTGAAAATGCAGCCTTAGTAATTGACACGGAAAAATTAAAAGTGTTCATAACTGATTTAGAGCAAGAGAATGAGTTTCTGCTAAAAAGGAACAAGTCACTGGAATGTGAATTCCAAACTTGCATGACACGTACGGAATCCCTAGAGAATGAGGTTCTCAAAACAAAAAGGGATGTGTCAGGATTCTCATCTAGCTCTGCAAAGCTTGATGAGATTCTTCGTGTGGGAAAAGTCTATGGAGACAAATAGGATTTGGGATACAAAAACAATCAAGTAAAATGGTCTTCATCCAAGACAATTTTTGTGAAAGCCCAAGCTATTCCCACACAGATCAATAACCCAATCAAAATGGTAAAAAGCAGTCGTCAGTACAAGTACTGTAAAAATATGGGTCATGTGATTGGAGACTGTCACAAGTTGAGAAGAGGACATCAAAATCCTCTAGCAAAAATGGTGAATACCACTCAGAATGTGAAAAGTCAGAGAATTCCTATAAAGTCACATTATGAGATAAATTTGGATGTGCTATCTAGGAAGATGAAAGACCTTTTGAAAAGGTCTAAAGAATTAATCAAGGAGATTGAATCTCTTGAAAAATTCAAACAACCTCAGAGTCATGTAACTCAAAAGAGGAAAGGTCCTAAGAGAGTTGATCCTTCTGCCAAACTCACATCGGTATGGGTTAGGAAAGATTCTCTGAAGGAGAAATGTTCGCCAATGTCATATCTCTGAGCAATGTGCTCTCTATTCCCTTCTGTTATCTTATTCTTATATTTTGAGGGATTTTTGTTTCTTTTTTGATTTTGCTTCATTTTGAAGAATAAAAATTGATAATTTCTCAGAAAAATCAAAAGATCAAGTGTTCAGAAGAATGTTAAAATAATTATCCTATACAATTTTGATGAGTAGTAATTTTTGAGACATTCCAAGAAAATTGACTTAACTGCTAGTAAAATTTTTGTTAATCCAGATATTATATCTTTTAATTGTTATGATTGGTCAATTTTTACTAGTATGCATTTGAAGATTATTGAAACAGTATATCTCACATTCACATGCACACTGAGTATTTCTGTGGGAATGGATTTGATAGAAGTGTAAACTTTTATAGTATTGGAGTTAGGAATAAACCTTTACTGATTATAACTTCAAATTAGTAGTGTTCCTACTTTCAGTTGATTTCGAAACTGCACTATAGTTGACTGTTGGCTTCCCAATGAGAGTTATTATATTAAGGAAAAAACTACCTCTACAAAAGTTAGAGTGAATGCCATTTGTATGGCCCTGCTTAAAATTTGAAATTCGATTCTCATTGTTGCAGAAAAGGACTACCTACTTGGAGAGTGAAAGCTACATATATTCAAAGTGAATAAAAAGGGTGTAAAAGACAGTCAATTTGCTAGAAAAATTCTTATCCATCAGCAAATACCCATATACACGAGAGTATGTGAGATCCCTAAATAACTCTAATAAAGATTTTATGATCGGATACAGGATACCTCCAGATTTCAATAATTATGAGAAATTACTACTGAAATCTTATCCGGTACCACAGATAGACTCAGATCACTTACACGTGATGATATTAATGTTAATATTTGAATCTATGATTACTAGTGATTTGTGAGTTGTGCTAATGTCTAAAAGAATTAATATTTTTGATGAAGCAAAAGATTGCACTAATGTGTTAGTTAATTCTCTCAAATTGGAATCAGTGTTTATTGCTTATCAAGAGTGTAATCTTGAAGAAAATTCTATGTTTTTCTGACGTTTTATCTTTTCTTGAGCCGTTTTTAAAAAAATTTCTCTGAAAAGATGTTCTTGAGGGTCCTGAAAAATGAGCCAATTGGTTTAAAATTTTTAAATTTTTTTTTTATTTCTCGGACCAGTCCAATCGATTGGAAGAAACAACCTCCAATCGATTGGAGAGTCCGGCCCAATCGATTGGATAAGCTCCAATCGATTGGCCACTTAGCCCAATCAATTGGCCACTTAGCCCAATCGATTGGACAGTGCGACGTTCGGTTTTATAAAATCCAAATTGGGTCATTTTCAACCCCAATCGATCCGATCGCCTCCCAGATTTCTCCCAATCAATCGCAGGTACCAGATCTACTGTTCTCATAAGGTTTTGTGGAGCGAATCTCTTAATTTTCTTGCTTTCCACTTCACCCTCTTCATTGA
This sequence comes from Euptelea pleiosperma, assembly GCA_035048495.1. Lineage (NCBI taxonomy): Eukaryota > Viridiplantae > Streptophyta > Magnoliopsida > Ranunculales > Eupteleaceae > Euptelea > Euptelea pleiosperma. Next base: position 28,469,466 of record CM068545.1, read on the forward strand.
GCTTTTGGGTTATCTTTGAGCAAAAATGAAGATTTTCTAGTATTTTCTTCCCTTCTTGGTGCTCATGGCGATGAATCCTCATCGTAGAAGAGCTGCTGTTGTGCTTTCTGAGGAGGAAAGTGGTGATGAAGAACCACTGATTCAACAGACTCTATCGCGAGTCAAACGGGGTGGTCGACTCAGTGGGTCGCGACACTCTGAGCGAGGTGAATCATCCAGAGCACCTAGGAGAGCTCGGGGTCGTGCTCGTCATAGTGATATTCCTTCGGTGAGTGCTCCTATCTCTCCATTTATTTATGATTCTGCTAGAGAGCGCTTTGAGCATTTCTCTGGTAAAAAATTCACTACTGAGAGAGTAGTTGAGTTTAGCACCATTTTGGGTACTATGGTCCATTCACAGTTCGTATCTCGCGAGTGGAATCCTATCATTCGCTTGACTATTTCATTTTACCCTGTCCTGGTCAAACTAATCTAGGCCAACATGCACGCCATTCAGTGTGATGACCCGAGTGAGTTGTCCTTCTAGACTTTTGTCTCTGGGGCTTACTTGACTATTACACCTGATCTTATTTCTACCCTGTTGGACATTCCTTGTCCGTCTACCTCATATGAGTACATTCCTAGGACTCGTGAGATAACGACGTTTAGGGTTACGTTGACCGAGACACTCACTGGGCAGATATTTGACTAGAGTACTTTCATACCTCTTACTTTCCTTCTCCTTGAGTATCGTTTGTTGCACCTCATCTGTGGGTACAATATTGATCCACCTGGCCATGGGGCATAGGTGAACATTGATCGTTTGCAGCTTCTTTACCATCTTGGCACTAGATTTGTCATTGACCTTCTAAGGTTTATTTTTAGAGCCATGGTTAGAGCAGCTAGCCAGTTGGCTAACCATCCTTGTCTCCCATTCCCTCTACTAGTGAGCTCTATATTACTACATCTGGATGTGGCTATTCGAGCCAATGAGGAGGTGTGCGCTCCCATGGGGCCTATTGGGCCTTCGACCATCCGGAAGAGCATGTCTCAGGTCCAGATAGTGACAGATGTCCCTCCACACTTCGATGATATTTTCGATGAGGACTTGGGGGATGATATCGAGCCAGGGGGTCAGCAGCCAGATACTGATATGCCTCCTTTAAAGACATAGCCATCTTTTGACCAACCTCCTGAGATGCCTGTTCCTTACTCATTTGAGTCTCTTCATCATAATATGATGGGATTTGATCAGCGTCCCACAACGTATGAGGAGAGGACTGCACAGAGTTTCCGCAGATTAGAAGAGGGTCAAGAGAGGATGACGGGTTCTATGTACGATATGCAGCGATACATGGAGTACCAGTTCACCATAATAGGCTTCGAACAGCATCTTCCAGCTCATGATCCTGATCAGCATGATGGTGTTGGACCATCTACATAGACTCCTGAAGAGAGTTATCTTTAGAGTTATCGGATGTGTTTTTGTTTTTGTTGTTATTTACACCGATAAACTCAGTTTTTGTATGATTATACTCTGCTTGTTTTATATTGTGTTATAGGGTATAAACCAATATGTATTTGGTTATGGATGTATATATTGCACTTGTTTATCATAATAATCTTTACTGCATGCTTATTATTTGCTTATTATTCTGTACCTTTGTCAATTTGTGACAAAAAGGGGGAGAGAAAAATCATAGTAGTAAAAATAAGTTGATGCATGAGATAGGGGGAGAGAAATTTAGGGAGAGAAAAATATTTTATTAATTTTTCTAATTTCTCTACTTGTGATGTGCATAATAATACTCACTGCATTTTATATGAATTATTAATTGCCGATGATATTACAGGGTATGTATTGTTGGTAGAATGTGCAGGGAACAGATCAAAAGCCATTACACTATATCTGTTTGATTATCTCCAAGAAAGTGTGAGATAGTGAGTGAATCATGTAAAAAGGAGGGATTGTATTTTCTATTTTTTACTTTCTTTATGATTAAATATTTTTTATCACGGAATTGCCAAAGGGGGAGATTGTAAGGAATATTTTCATATTCAATTTGGCAAAGATTCTGTTTGACATAAAAACATTCTTGTAATCATTCCTACGGGCACTAGTATAGAGTGAAGATGTCGTGGTACTCTTACTTCACCAACTACGTGAAGACTAAAAGACAGAGACAGTAAGAATCAAGCGGTTGACGATAGGAGTCATCTGAGTAACTGTCGATTTATCAGTTAATAATTGTGTACGCTCGATTAGGAAGGTATGTGACTTAGTACCCATAGGAGTTGATTAAAATGAACAAAATATAATGGTCAGACTTAGTCATTGGACAGACCCGAGTCAAAGTCAATTTTATTAACTAGTGGGAAAGACCAATCGATTGGACATAGTCAAATCGATTGGAGACACTGTGTAATCGATTGGACACTACGAGGTAGAAACATAATTGAGCCCAATCGATTGGAGACACTGTGTAATCGATTGGAGACTATGGGACAGAAATCATTTTGAGTCAAATCGATTGGAGACTCTGATTAATAGATTGGAGTCTTCGGAACAAAAATTTATAAATGTCAAATCGATTAGAGACTCTGATTAATCGATTGGAGCCTTCGAGACAGAAAGTTATAAATGTCAAATAGATTGGAGAACCCTGTGCAATCGATTGGTGCCTTCAGAACAGAAAATTTATTGAGCCCAATCGATTGGGCACTTGTCCCTAATCGATTGGACATGGCCCGATCGATTGGACCAAGTGTACAATCGATTGGACTTTGAACAGAATCGATTTTATCATATATGAAATTCATGGTTCCATTATCCCACCTTCCACACGACTCAGGGTCTTGGTATTCTATAAATATATTCCTTTTATGCCTTCTCTAAACACACACAGAGACACAGAGTGACTCAATCTTCAAGAGAGAGAAGCAAATGCTATATTTAGTAGAGTGTCCATTTCGAAGAGCAAGAAGCTTGTTTTCATTCACATCTTGTGAGCTTGTTCTCTTCTTGATCAAAGCCAAGAGCTTGATCTTTACTCAGCATAGGTTTTCCAATTCTATACTTAACCTAGTAAGCCTGAGAGTACCAGTATGACTCAAACACTTTTTGAGCAACTTGGGGTTCAAGGTGTACTGAATCCTTCACCTTCTGCAAAGGCGGGAGTGTTGAAAATTAAGATCGGAGGAGCCGGTTGAAGGTAGGTTTGGGGTATACCAAACTGAACAAGTGGATAAGGCTTCTTGGTTGGAAGGGCGCATGTGGATTCGTGGCGTTGACTCAGAGGACATGGACGCATCGGCAGTGGGCCTTGGCTAAGGTTGGATGCTGTATTTGCAACGGTGCTGCATAGGTAACCTTTGTTTCGTTTAACTTTTCAGTAAGTGATACTTTTCGTCTAGACATCACTACAAGAAATTTAACTTTTAGCCGCAAAATTTTTCGCGGTTAGAAGTCTAAAAGTCGTCACTAAATCTTTTAGTGGCAACATTTTCATCGCCACTAGGCTGCCGCGGAAAGTGCTGTGGCTAAAAGTTTTAGCTACGACTTTTTATAGTCGCCTCTACAAGTGAACTTTTTAGCCGCCAAATTATAATCGTTGCTAAAAATAACATGTTTAGCTACACGATTTATCGTTGCTACTTAAACAAACTTATTGTCACTAAAGGTATATATCGCCACTAAAGTAAATAATAAAATTATTTTTAGTGACGATTTCTAGTTGCGACTAAAACAATATATATTTAGTTGTAACTAAATATCGCCACAAAAAATGTCATGTATCGTAGTGTTAGTGGCGACTTATTGTCGTGGCTAATAAAATATATTTAGTGGCAACTAAATATTGTCACAAAACGTGTCAGGTATCGTACTTGTAGTGGCGACATATTGTCATGGCTAAAAATATATATTTAGTTGCAACTAAATATCGTCACAAAAAGTGTCAAGTATTGTAGTTTTAGTGGGGACTTATTGTTGTGGCTAAAACAGTATATGTTTAGTTGCAACTAACTGTTGTCACAAAAAAATGTATTGTAGTTTTAGTGGCGACTTATTGTTGTGGTTAAAAGTTTAAATTTGATGAAAATAAAAATATATTATTTTTAATAAATTTTTTTCCTTTTATACATGCGAATATGAAAATTCAATCACCACAACCATTAAAACAGAATTTCAAATTTAATCCGTTTAAGTAAAATATTCATTCATAAATATAATTAAACTGTGTAAAAGTCATAACAAAAATACAAATAAAAAGATCATGATCATCGAGCTTTTGAGAAGCTATGCATCAGAGTCTCTGCTGGCCTGCAAATAAAAAAATAAAATATAATTAGATACTATCCAAAACCACAACATATATGATATATATGTGACAAATAAAAGATAATTAATATGTTTTAGGTTTAAAAAATTAGCCTCAAGCTTTAATGTCACACTCCAAAACCCGTATCATATTAAAAGAACATAATAACTAAGTTTGACATAAATTTGGAGTTGACTATGCCTACAAAAATTTCGGCAGAATCTCATTTGTTTTATTGACATTTGAAAAATTATCACCTGATAGACATAGTTTATAAGTTGAATTAAAGATCTATTCAATCATTAATATCGACTAACCATTCATATCTACTAGTCTTAGCACTTCAACTAGTAGAAACAATGAGGTGTTTGTGTCTATAATCCAAAAGAAGAAACAAAAGTTAAAGCATAAATGTAATAAGGTGTTTGTGACAGTTTTGAGCCAGTCAGACCAATAATGTTTTAAATTTTATAGTTAACTTTATAATTAATTTACAATTAAAGAGATCTTACCATATCAGAATGAGGAGTTGTAGGAATTTGCCCTGACTCTTTGAACTGTTGGAGTAGGGTGGCAAGCTGGGATTGGAGCGCGGCCCGCACCTGATCATGTACTTGTGTTTGCTGCAAGGCTACCTAGGACTCTAAGGACTCCAAGTGTGTCCTAAACTCCTTCTCCAATGACTCCAATCGCCTCCTATCTGCCTCAGCTTGTCTCCTAAATTCCTCATTCTCCCTCTCTAGTTGCGCACGGATCCGCTGCCCAGATGTTGATGCCGTGGGCTTCGGTCTAGCCCCACGACCACGTATATATCTTGACCGCTCCGGTCCAAGCACTGCTTCAAACCTCTGATCCTAGGTCATTGGGGCATCACCCTCTTCCAATGCCCAAGACTCTAGCTTCTGAAGCTCCTCCTATATTTAGAAACAAATGACATTATCAATCAATTTAGTAATATATAAGAAAAGTGATAGAGAAATAGAGAAGGGCACAATAACTTACGTAGACTTCCTTTGATCTCGAATCAACCCAAGTGATCTTCTTCTTGCTAAATCGGGTAGTAAACCACATGTTAGTTCGAGAGGGCTCATCCCCCGTTTTAGGATCACGTTGTCATTACACAAGTTAAGATATATAATTATATATTTAATAACATAAGTGCCCTAAACATTTAAAATAAAGCTTACACTATCATAGCTGATCCGAGAAAAGGCCTTTGTCCCAGCAACATGGCTAATATTTTGTTTTTTTCGATTATCCTTGTTTCTATTGCTCATCTTCTGCATTCAAGAACCATGATGTTATAAGCAATACATGCATGAATGATAGATTAAAACTGCAAACAACGTAACTTAATTAGCATCCGTACCTTAAAGTCTTCAGATCCAAAATACTTGACAAGAGCAACCCAATCGTCATGGCTCACACCCAATGGGGGATTTTGCAATCTCATATCATCAGTGTCATACATGCAATAATGATCCTTATGCAGCCTATGCCGATAGTCCCTATATTGACGATTCAGCTGTTGATATATAGCTTCTTGGATATGAGGGTCCTCTTGGAGAGTAAACTTTTGCTATACAATATTATATGAGGAAGTGAATGTACAAATACAGGTTAGTAGCGTCAAAGGTAACTAGCTATAATTGTTCGAGCTGACACATAAGTTTCTTAATTTAAATGACTTACCTTAGTAGCATGCCACATCTTCTTCTTGATGTCGTCTTGAATGACCTTCCACTTAGTAAACTGGAGCGGGGCCATCTGTCTGACAATAATGCCAAACTCAGTGATTAATGCTTGAGCATTGTTGCCGACAGCTCGCATCAACTGCGGTGGAATGTCAACCACTAGCTTTTCCCCTGCGCGCCTCTTCTTCTTAAGCGTAATGCCTGTAGTCTTCCCCCGTCCTCTTTTTTCGGATGTGCATGACCCTGCTCAATCAAAATATAATAACATTTATTAGCTACCGTCAACATGAATTCATATATTATTCCATAACCATAAAAAATACATGCATAATTTAAAATGGTACTTCACATACCGACACTACTGATGGCATTCTGATCTGGAGTAGATGCCTCAACCTGTGTGGGGTTTGAGGGTCCTGCCTCTAATGATGTAGGTTGCTCTATATGTAAGGGTTGCCCCGCTCGGGCTCCTCCTCGGCCGCCTCCACCTCGCCTTGTATTGGCCATGTCTATAGTCTATCCTACAACACTTTGCATTATATATTGTTAGCATTAAATTCATTAATTATCCATTAAGTACACATATACACATCAAGCACACGTATACACATCAATCACATATATAGATACGTAAAATGGAGATGGTGATAACAATATTGTATGAGCAAGAAATATAAGCTTTCGTTCAAACAAAATGATAAGGAACATGTCATACAAATTACATCAAGATATTGGTCTCACTATCATCATCAGTGTTCATTTCATCTTCTTCAGTATCAAAATCAACGAAGGTACAATCATCCTCACTTTCATCATCAATGAAAGTGTCAACATCCCCATCTCCCCCTTCTTCAGGCATTACAAGATTTGCATCAACTAGTATTGGAGGAATATCATCCCTTTGCCATGCCACAAATTCATCATCATCACTAACCCTCAATGTGTCAGTTATACCATAAGACTCATTTTGTTGATATGGCTCATCATCACCATTCGACTCTTCGTCTTCATCTTCTGGTACATCATACAAGTCTCGAGCTTGTGCCTTCACCACTACTTGCCAATTATTACCTAACTTGGAGTCTTTGACAGAAAAAACTTGTTCTGCTTGAGACGCTAACACAAATGGCTCACTAGTATTCTATTTCTTTGTGACATTGACACTAGTGTAGTTGTGTTTATCTGTTTGGATTCCTCTACCTTCATTGCCGACGTCCCACCAATCACACTTGAACAGAAAAACATTATTGTTCCCAAAATAATCTAATTGAATTATGTCTGTCAGGACACCATAGTAATCTTTGTTTTCTATTTCGTCATCTCCCTTTACAACCACGCCACTATTCTGAGTTTTCCGATACATCTCACGATCTTTTGTATGAAATCGCAGACCATTAATGATGCAACCCTTATATCGTGTCACTCTTCTGTCAGGACCTCGAGCAACGTCTAGAAGTTGGTTATTGACATATGTATTCTCTCGATTGTACAATTGTGTAACCTGTTCATATATGTAAATGAAATAAATATGGTATGATTGTAGCAACATGTAGTGTAAAAAGATCTATGATGTATGACACTTACACGGTCTTCAAACCATTTAGGGAACTTCTCTTCATGCCTCTTTACTACATTCCTTTGGCTCTCTTTCTCTATCTCTTCCTTGTGTTCACTATACCAAAATATACAATTATAACCACAGGGAAATATAAAAAATGAGAGATAATTTGGACAATTGAAGAAATATAGGATATTTGCCATACGTGAGAAATGGCAAAACTTCATCGCAATTTTTCAACACATAAATACGAGCCTGCTCCCAAGCTTTGTCATCAATATATCCATATTCTCCTTTCCCTAGTGCACGACAATTCTGTGAAAAAATGGACAAACCTCAATGCATTTGTCTTTTACTTCCATCATAATTTCTTTCTACTCTATTGAATCTAGTCTCAACCCCATGCAAGTACATTGAGCAGAACGTCAAGCATTCTGTGGCAATATAACCTTCCGCAATTAACCCTTCTGGAAAAGCTTTGTTGCTCACATAGCACTTCAACGTATACAAGAACCTAATGAGATAAAAATTCAAGATGGTAAACAAAGGAGTGATAAAATTTAATTCTTCGTCAAGCGCATAAATAATATTAAGAATAAGAATATACACTACCTTTCAATCGGATACATCCACCGGTATTGCACTGGTCCACCGAGAATTGCCTCTCTTGCGAGATGAATGGGCAAGTGCACCATAATATCAAAGAATGATGGTGGGAATATCCTTTCTAGCTTGCAAAGTGTTACAACAATTTGACTTTCAAGCCGCTTCAAGACATCGTTCGTCAGTGACCTCGAACACAACTCCTTAAAAAAATGGCTAAGCTCAATTAATGCCTCACATACATCATCGCTTAAAGATCCACGTATTGCAAGTGGGAGTAATTGCTGTAAAAATACATGGCAATCATGACTCTTCATCCCTGTAATTCGACATTCTTTACTGTTCACACATCGAGATATGTTTGAGGCGTAGCCATCAGGAAACTTCACCGAAGCTAAGAATTCGCAGAAATCCCTTCTCTCAGTCATGGACATTGTGTATCATGCAGGGGGCATTTTATAAGAATTACCATCACGCTTCATGTGTAATTGAGGCCTTATACCCATGGCCTGCAAATCAAGACAAGCCTTAACGTTATCCTTCCTCTTACCATCAATGTTCATCAACGTCCCCAAAACATTATTACACACATTTTTCTCTATGTGCATGACATCCAAATTGTGGCTCAGTTTGAGGGTTCTCCAATAAGGCAATTTGAAGAAAATACTATGCTTTTTCCAATTTAATTCTTCACCACGCTTCCTTTTCTTCGGTTGTGTCTTCCCAAATTTAGTCGGTTCAATGTGACTTAGTTGCTCAAGCACATCGTCCCCAGACAACGACTTTGGTGTCTCCCGAAGTTCTATTTTACCATCAAAAGAGCCCTTCTTACGTCGCCATATATGATCGCTAGGTAAAAAGCGACGATGACCCATGTAACAAGTCTTTTTTCCATTCTTCAACCACATATTTGATGTCTCCTTGTTGCAAGTAGGACAAGCCAAAAACCCTTTAGTGCTCCATCCTGATAAGTTGGCATATGCTGGGTAGTCATTAATAGTCCATATCGCCGCTGCACACAATTGAAAATTAGTACCAGTGGAGGCATCATAAGTTGGGACGCCATCTTCCCACAACTCTTTCAACTCATCTATCAACGGTTATAAATACACATCAATGTCATTTCCAGGAGACTTGGGTCCAGGAATAAGTAATGACATAATGAAAAAAGGACTCTTCATACATTTCCATGGTGGTAGGTTGTATGGCACAAGAACAACTGGCCATGTGCTATGAGGATTACTCATGTTTGAAAAGGGACTGAATCCATCACTTGTTATCCCAAGCCTGACATTACGAGGATCTTGGGCAAATCAGCTATGCTTTTTATCAAATTCTTTCCATGCTTCGGCGTCGGCCAGATGCCTCAACACCCCATCATCAACGCGCTTCTCTTTGTGCCACCTCATATCTGATGCCGTCTTCTTTGAAATATACAACCTTTGTAGCCTCGATTTTAGTGGGAAGTAGCGTAAGATTTTATGAGGAATCTTCTTTTGTTTGCCATCATCAAATTTGTATCTAGGCTCTTTGCATTCTGGACACTTTTGTCTATCTTTGTGCTCCTTCCAGAATAATACACAATCATTTTTGCAAGCATGAATCTTCACATAGTCAAGCCCCAGGTCACGAATTATTTTTTTAGACTTGTAATAGGAGTTAGGGAGGGTCTCACCATCGAGAAGTGCCTCCTTCAACAACTCAAGCAACATAGTGAATGATTTGTTGCTCCAATGATTAAGTATCTTTAGGTGCAACAACTTCACAATGAATGACAGCTTGGAGAACTTCTCGCAACCCGGATACAACTTCTGGTCAACATCCTTCAACAATCTCATAAATTTATCCGCTTCCCAGTTAGGCACTGCATTCCCATTGTTGTTAGAATCCTTCCCTGCCCAAGCATTTACGGTTGCTGCAGTGTAATGATCATGTATCATTTCTTGCATATCACCATGATCATCTTCATCTTCTTCATCGAGCTCATTACAATCATCACCATCATCATCGGTGCTTGACTCAAACTCCTCCCCATGTAATACCCACGGATTGTAACCCTTAACTATACCATAATAATACAAATCAGCTTCCACATCATCCCGAGTACGGAAATAGACATTGTTGCATTTAAGACACGGACATCAGATCTTTTCCCCTGGTTGAATATGAGCATATGAAAACTCTAGGAATTGTTTAACTCCATCTCGGTACTTAGAGTGTCGTCTATCCTCAATCTCCATCCAACTCCTATCCATATCGGTGTGCCTAGCACCAGTTGAACATATAAATTCTTGAAATGGAACAATGCGCGAGATACTAACAACAAAACGAATAGATTGAAGTACACAATCCCTTTAGTTCAACACTATAATTGGTTTTTCATGCTAGAACAAGCCATCCTAGTTTGAGTAAGCATGCCCTTAAAGTACACAATGAGGAGTAAATATCATAACAATAGTATGGCATTATGATATTCGCTCAAAAGTGCTTAATTTAAGCAATTATCCTTTTAGCGTTATTGCATTCTCCTACGTAAAATGCTCTATTTATCTACTTTTCTACGTAAGAGCCTCTTCTGTTGCGTAGAACACACTTTTCTGGATGAAATGGTATATTTGCATGCATTAAACACATTTTCGGAAGTCTAGATATTAAGCCGTTCTGATAAAGTCTCATTACGCGCTTCTTCTGTCGCAGGAAACCCCGATGGGACGATTCTCGAGACTTGTGGGCCCAAATCGATCATGAAAGCCCATTATCAAAGCTTAAAGAGCCCACATGCTATGACTAGAAGATATGGGCCAAATATGGGCTGAATAAGAGGACCAAAAAGCCGACCCAAAGAACGAAGAGAGCAAGAGAGCCAATGACCAAGAGACGGACCAAAGCGTTTAAAGCCACATGAGTCAGCAAAGAATGATAGTCGACTCTACTGGAGAAGCGTGAGGATGGTCACAGTGAAGACCAGGGTTCCAGACCCTCCGCCAGTGCTTTTCTCTCTATTTTCTGATACTTTCTCTCTCATCTCTCCTTATTCTCTCTCTCTCTTCATCTCTCGATCCTCGAATCTACTGACCTAACCCCAAAACTCCTGCCCATCGGCTCTATCTCATCTCCCTTAGCTTTCTGACCGTTGGATCTTCCATCAGACCGTTGGATCTTCAATCGGACCGTTGGATCTCTCTAGATCCGTCGATCTACCAATCTGAGTCCCAATCAAGTCACCATCCATCCGATCGCCATCAGACTGTCTGTCACATCATCTTGTGAGATGATGGACATCATCAATCCATGTGGGCCAATAACCGGGCCCATCTTCATCGACCCGCTGTCCGACCAGTTAGTGGACCCCGCGAATTTCAAAATAATTTTAATTAAATGGGGGGTCCACTAATTGGGGAGATTCCCCATAGAAAAGTAGGTTTTTACTTAAAAAAAAAAAAAAAATATTTTTCTTAATTTTTTATTTTCAAAAATCCCCTATTTCCATTAAAGGAAATAGGGAAGCTTTAAAAGGAGAAGGATAGGGGTTCGTTCGAACCCTAATCCCTCTCCCATCTCTTCCTCTCCTTCCCCCAAAGCTCTCCCTTCTTTCCCTTCGCTCGTTCTCCTCCTTTCCTTCTTTCTCTTCATTTTCCTCTTCTTCTTCTTCTTCCACATTCCTCGCCGGAGTTGCAGGTCTACAACTCCGGCCATCTCCCCTTCTTCCTCTCCTACCTTCTCCTCTTTCTTCTCCTTCTCTGTTGCTATTCCTCCACTGCTGCTGCGAGCTCCACTGCTGCTGCGAGTTCCACCGTTGCCGCGAGCTCCACCGCCTGCTCCTTGCATCACCGGTGACCTCAACAGCAACTTCTTCTTCTCTGCCGCCCACCACCATCGTTAACACCAGGGGTCCTCCATTGGAGCCACCACCAACATTGACGCTCCGAGCAACAGGTAAAAACTCCTCCTTCTTCCCCTCCTTCTTCTTCTTCTCCCCCTTCTTCTTTTCTTTTTTTTTTTCTTTCATGCCGGAGTTGCACACCTGCAACTCCGGTCACCTGCGCGCTCCACCACGGCCTCCATCCACCTGTGCGTGCTGCAATCTCCGCCTATAACTCCCCCACCATTTCATCACCGCCGTGTTACCCAGCAAATCATAACCGTGAACGCTCACGGTTTCTCCTTTGCTGGTGCACGGACCAGCAACTCCGACCGGTCGATCTTCAATCTACTCCTTCACCTGCTGGTTCGGGATCCCCTGTTTCCCACATGCAAGCAGACCAGCAACCACATCCACTTGTTCCTCCACCGTCAAACCAGCAACAAGTTTGCCAATTTCAATCCCTCCGGCGCTCTTCTTCTTCACCGATCGCCTGAACTGTGGTGCATTCTCCAGCCAACCACGCCTTTTATCTCCTCCACATCTCTAGCAAACGGTAACACCTGCTCCATCCACCATCTTCCTCACCTTGCTGCACATCTTCAACCCCATTCTCTACCAGCATTCTAGCCGGACTACAACACGGGGTGGGGCGATCTCCACCTGGTCATTTCCTCACCATCGATTTTCTCAGCCGTTGGTAGCTCCTCCATCAACAGTCTCCTCCAATGCACTTCATGATCTCCACAGCTCATCCACAGATCGGTTTCTCCTCTCCAAACCATAGAAGTGATCACCATCATCTTCCAAGGACAATCTCCATCTTACAGCCGTCCAACACAATGAGTGCACCATTATTCTTCAAGGTGGGTAGGTTGAGGATCTCTTCATTACCTCGAGATGTTTCTCTCTCTAAGGTAATCTTCTATATCTCATCTTTCTTACTTTCTCTCTCATCATTTCTCTTTCTAGGTTAGAAACCCTTTCTCTCTCTAGACTTCTCTTTTTCTCTCTCTAAAAGTCTCATCCTCTACCTTTTTCTCTCTCTTCTTCTCTTTCTCTCTTTAGTTTTCTCTCTCTATCTACTTCTCTCTCATTTACAATTTTCTCTCTCTAGTTTCTATAATTCTCTCTCTAGTTTATAATTTAGTTATTTTGGTTTGCTTTTCATTGTAAGAGACATGTTTGATTGAATGAAGTTGATTTGAATAATATTATGTTACATTCTCTGCAAATTTTCGTCATTTCATGTTCTTATTCGCGCTAATCCGACTAATCCCGAGTGCGGATCGACATCCGACACGAATCCCTATACAGAATCTTTGAATTTTACAGGATAATCGGATAATATTACAAATTGTGTTGAAGTTAGAGTTTCCGTAACCAACGACGCGGGAAAATCCTACTTTCACATTACTAATGTAATAACATGGATGTCAAAAAACAATAGAGCAAAAAATTTGATCATGTGGTTATAGAGGTGCATGTGGTTATATGCATCATCATTTAAAAAATACTTGAATATGCAAATAAAAAGGACTTCACTTTTGTAATAGTTGTCCATACAAGTTTACAATGAACAGAAAACAAGTTTTGGTTGTTCCCAATCATCATGATGCATGGTTCCATGCCAGGAAGGGCAATGCTGGGGGACGATCACGGGAGGGGAATTGAAGTGTTAATTAGCAGAAATCATAGGGATCACAAGTCCAAACATGAAAGGAGTTAATGGCGACAAGTATCTAGTGCCTAAGGCTGAATAAGGGGGGGATGTGTTCAAGGAATGAGATAAGATCACATGGAGACCTAGTGGGGATACTATTCATATGAGGTAAGAGTTCACATTGTGGATGACATGGAGGCATATATAGGGAATGAGGAGAAAAATTGAAGCAAAAATACATTCAAAATAAAATGTGTTGGATAGGATGCTCAATGCATGGGTTTTGTTTCTTCTTTCCAAGTAAGATCAAACAATTTTAATTAGTTGAATGATGTGCCATGTCATGAGGTTTCGAGCTAGTGCCTCGTAATTCCATTTAATTTACACTAATTAAGCTACTATTGAACTTCTGGGATTGTGTTCCCTTGATGCAAATTAATCATGTGTTTTTACATGGGGAGAATCCAAGTTGCCATAATAAGGAAGATGGTATATCTTTTACTCATGTTGCACCCCTACATGGGTCGGGTAACAGTATATACTGATCATGCATTTGTAACATACCAAAAAAGTTCAGTACTAATCAGTAAGTGGGATAGCTTAATATATGTTAAAAACATCTTGGGCATCCTCTCAACTTCATTTGAAGGCTTAAGTGGTATCTTGGATGGAGGAATCATCAGAACTGAAACTGAGAAGAGTCTCATTTACTACATGTGAGGCTATTGTATATGGCACTTGTCACATGGTGAGACCCTGCAGTCAAGTTCCATGTGTCATATGATGGATGGAAACACTTGTCACATGAAAATCAATATTTATCTGCTATTGGCAATGCCTTCACTTAAACCACATGGTAATACATGGCATGTTATAGGCGCCATCGGTCAATTCGTGTTACAAAGTTTGTTTGCTAATGGATATGCTGATTGCTAATAAAAACCATGGTTTAAAGCCTTGAAAAAGAGGTTGTTAATGTTGATTGGTGGGTGCTGTCTATATTGATTTTGCAGAGCCTACTGTTACATTGTCGGGTAATTTATTGATCCTATCCTCTCCTTTGCTCATGTCCAGTCCCTTAAAGCTTCTGATTGTTCAAACAATCAGGCATAGCAGCACTAACATCCATGATTTAAGTTTGCCTAATAGCAAAAATTGATTATCTCACGGGAAGGAATACAAGTATTTAAGATATGACTTTCAGACATTCCAAAAACTCCAAGCAAAATAAAAACCACATCAAAATCCCCTAGTGTTGATTGACTAGTGGATTTTAAAACCCCACCAGAGAATAAACCACATCGCAAGATCAATTCATTATAGTCACAGCAAGATCCATTCATTATAAACCCCAGCAGAAATTGAAAAGAAGGGTGTTTGGTTGCTATAGTCACAGCAAGATCAATCAGTGGTGATTTTATCATATTTCATCATGGGGTTCGAACATTTTCAAGATCAATTCATCATAGTCACAGCAAAATCCAAGAAAATGAAGTTTCAATATGAATCCGTGTGGTCGGTAGAGGGAATAATAAAAAATTGAAGAAGAGACTCACCTTTTCTCTCCAGCGTCGCTTGCTGTGGTAGAAGGTGGTCGCTGTAGATGCTAAACTCGCCGGCGTCGGAGACGATGGTGAGAGAGAGTGGAATGAAGGCAAGGGTAGGGTGAGGAGTGTAGGGTATGGGATGGTGAGAAACTGAGAATGAGATATTGATTAGGGCTTTTTGCCCTTTCCATTTTTCCAAGGGCGAGGGTTTTGCCGCTAAACCCTTGCAACAAAGTGAGCGACGCTCGAGCTTCTCACGGTGGAAGCGACGCTTGAGCTTCTCTTTGAGGATGCCGACTGAATGGATATCTGGCCAATCCGTAGGTGGTTTCTAAACTTTGGATTCGACCTAAAACCAAAAATCACCTTGATTAGTGGTTTTTAAGCATTGGATTTGAGTCACTTTCATTGGTTCATTAAAATGGCTTGATATGTTTTATTTATTTTTTTTTGTAAGTAAAAATGGCTTCATATTAACCGTAGGAATTTGAGCATTATTTTGATACAAGGATCCAAAGGTTTTAAATCAATAATCAGGCTGATTTTTACGATTTAGGCCCATATAGGGATTAGCAAAACATCCATATAGTCAGAGTCCTATAAAAGTGTGCCACGTGGCTAATATTATAGGCGGTCATATTTGTTACTCACCATCAAGGTTTAAATGGGGCCGTTATAACTGTATAACGGACTATGGGCATTACCATTTTTTTCGTTATAACGGTCATTTTACGAATTGTAACGCTAAGGCAAAAAATAACAGAAAATAATGAAAAAATGGCGTTGAAATTAGAATTTCAAAAATGAAAAAAATGGGAAAAATTGAAAAATAACGAAAAATGGCCTTTTTTCACAAAAATTTCCAAAAATAAGGTGACGGTTGTTATAACGAAAAGAATGGCCGTTATTTTTTAGACGTTTTAACGGTACATATATAACGTAACCCCACCTAACTTACCACCTTCTAGCCTGGTCCTCCGTTCATGACCGTCATTGACGTACCATCGACTCACAATAAAAATTAAAGGACAAGAATGTCCATTTCTTCAACTTTAGAACATGTCGGTTTCCTTAATCTTAAATCAAAAGGATGCGATGGACGGTAAGGCCCCCAACACTGGTGACCAACCTACCAGAATTTTGTAGTCAGTAGACCAGCGTGGTGGTTGTATAGATCTTGCTCTAATTGCTTGCCACATTAATTTGAGGATGTAGACCGTATGGATGTTTGGCAGATCCCTGGGCAGACTTACAAAACAAAAATCACCATGATTAGTGGTTTCTAAGCGTTGGATTTGAGTCATTTTCATGGGTTGATTTTAACAATGAGAATTTGAGCATTATTGCCATTATTTCGGTACAAGGATCCAGAGGTCTTAAATTAATGATCAGGCTAATTTTTGCTATGTAGGCCCATATAGGGAATGACCAAATATCCAAATGGTTAGAGTCCTCTAGCTAGCAGTGTGCCACGTGGCTCATATTATGAGCGGTTATAGAATTTTACTCCTTTTTAGAGTGTCGAAGCACAATTTTTGTCACTCACCACTATCATCTGGGCCCACTGACTGTATGGATGTTTAGCCCACCCCTTGGTAGACATTCATACAAAAAATCAGCATGGTTGATGATTTTTAGCCATTGGTTTTAGTACACAAGAATGATGGTTGAATCTAATGGTTTAGAATCACACGGTAAAAGTACTAAAATCTGATGGCTAGACATTACCAATCAGGATGATTTTTGGTGTGTATATCCATGAAGGGGTGGGCGGAATATCCACACGGTCAACGAATCCATATTGCATCATTGAGTATGCTAAAAAGTTTGAGGTATACCTTGTTAAATCTTCTTTCAATGTAAAATGAGCAAAATAGAGATGAATAGTAGAGACTTATGTAGCCAAAAAAAAGTAGACCTTTAGCTGCAGTAAAAATAAACGTGGCTAAAACTAACAATTAGCCTTAAATCATAACGTTGCCACTAAATCTACTACTTTTTAGTGACGGAAGCATAACATTCGCCACTAATTCTATTTTCCTCCAAATAAAATGCACACCAAAAATTCGTGCTATACAATTAGCAGCGACTTTTTGCTGCGACATTTGGGTTATCGCTAAATATGGCTATGTAACACTTGTAGTGGCAACTGTAGTGGCCACATAAAGTTTCACATTTAGCTACAACAAAACAAACGCTGCTAAAACTAACAATTAGTGACGAAACAAAAAATGGCCACTAAAACCTTAACGTTTAGCGGCGAAAAACTAAATATCGACACTAATTATATTTCCCTCCAAATAAAATGCACGCCAAAATTTCCCGCCATCCATTTAGTGGCAAATTTTTGCCGCAACATTTTGGATTGTCGCTAAAACTGGATACGGTGACACCTGTAGTGGCAGCATCAGATGTTCGCCACTAAAGATGAGTTTTTAGTGGCGATATAAGAACTGCGGCTAAAAATGTTGCCACTAAAAACTACATTTCTTGTAGTGCGTGGTCCCATGATTTTTCCTTAGCTAAGGTTTTCACGTAAAAATATCTTATCTTGTGTGATTGTTTGACTGTGTTCTGCCTTATATACTGATTAGATCAAACGACAAAAAGATAATATACCATGGAGGTATATTTGATTTGAGTCGGTTGTAATAATCTTTTTCAAACAACTAAGACATGAGATTTTATCCCCATACTATAGACCAGTAAAACTGTATAGGTATATCTAAATTTAAATACCTAATCAACCCCCCTACTAGGTATATTAAGTTAAAGAGAATGGACCAGTGGAATTTCATCTTCAAATTCTCTTCTATGATTAGTTTGGATCCTGACTATATTGTAGCCTTTTTCATTTCGAATCTTTTGGCATATCTTTTTACATTCTTCGAAGGCATCAGATTTTTCTCTTAGAAAAGCAATCCAGGTAACTCTAGAATAATCATCTACCATGATAAGAATGTATATTTTTCCTCTCAAACTTTCAGTTCTCATGGGCCCCATAAGATCCATGTGAATCAGATCAAGAACCTTGGAAGTAGCACAATAAATTCTCTTTTTGTGAGAATTTTTGATTAGTTTGCCAATTTGGCACATCCCACAAATAGTGCCAGTAGGTTTTTTCAATTTAGGTACACCCCTCACCAATTCTTTATTAGTGATTTTAACTAAGTCCTTTTGTTCATGTGACCTAGTCTTTGGTGCTATAAGTCAAAATCATCTAATTTAGCAAAATTGCAAATTATCTTAGGATTTCTTCCTATAATATAATAATTTTCAGAGGTCCTTGTCCTCTCATAACACATTTGGCAGATTCATCAATGACATCACATCCTTGGCCAGTGAATTTAACTGTATGATTATTATCACATATTTGACTTATATTGAGAAGATTTACTTTAAGTCCTTCGACCCATAGAACATTATCAAACTTAGGAATGCCTGGGGCTTGAATAGTTCCTCGGCTAATAACTTTAGCTATACTCCCATCTCCAAAAATCACACTCCCATCCTTATGATCATCAATGTAAAACATGGACTTATCACCAGTCATGTGCCAAGAACAACCACTGCCCAAATACCATTTGTTATTCTCTAGAGCTTTGAAAGCAGAATGAATCATAAGACATTTTTTTATTATCCTTTCTCACCCAAATGGTCTTGTACTTGGAAAGTGGTTTAACAATTTTTGTCACTTGTTTGGGAAAAGGAAGATTATTAATCCTTTTATTATTTCTAGTCCATTGATTCTTAGCAATAAGATTAGCATATAGAGTTTTTCTCAAATAAAAATTTTTGGAGATCTCTTTCTTTAAATCATTAGATTTTATGTAAAGCTCACTCAGCCTGAAATTATGATGACCAATAAATTCAATTTTTTTGAATTTACCTGCCATAGATTTTTCTTTAGAATGGGTGAGTTTCACATTATTCTTATGATTACCATGTTGAGTATCAAAATTATTAGATTTAATATTTTATCAAAATTTTTTATAGATTCAACTGACAAGTTTTTTGGAAGAGATAGAGGATTTGATTAATTTTATCTCTAAAGATTTTTTGTTTTTCAAACAATTGTGAAACTCAATTTTCAAAAACTTGTTTTTCATTAGGAGAGACTTCTTTTCTTTCCACTGTCTCTTCTAATCAGTGAGTTCAATAGCCGCCAAACCTAGAGAAACATTCACATAATCCATTTTCTCCATTTGCATAGTTAAGAGTTTATTTTCTTCGACCAATTTCAAACTTTCTAAATATAGTTTCTGATAAATTATATTTAAACAGTCATATTCACAGACATAGTTATTCAAATTCTTGTCTGTGACAATCTCGCTGTTCGTCTTAGGAGATAGGACAAGATGAACAGAATCTTATTTAGGTGATTAAACCTTATTTAGAGTAACCTTACTCTGATACCAATTGAAATAATAGGTTCATTATCTTTTACTCAAGAATACCTAGAAGGGGGGGTGATTAGGTATTTAACAATTAAAATAACCTAACATAATATTACTAGTTTATGTAAGGTGATAAACTCGCATGCCGCAGTTGATTGATAAATAGATTATCTCAACCGACTCAAATCAAATATACTTTCATGGTATATTGTCTTTTTGTCGTTTGATCTAATAAAAAATAATTAACGGAACAACAATCAAACAATCCACAAGACAAAGAGTTTTTATGTGGAAACCTTAGCCAAGGAAAACCATGGGACCACATTTAGATGGAAAGTATCACTAGGCAGCGTCATTGCAAATACAGCTTCCAACCTTAGCCTAGGCGTACTACTGATGCGTCCACGTCCTCTGAATCAATACTACGAATCCACACACGTCCTCCCAGTCACGAAGCCTTTGCCACTTATTTTGTTTGGTACTCCCCAAACTGATCTTTGATCAGTACACCCCAATCTTATTTCTCACACGACAGTCTCTACTGAAGGTGAATGATTCAGTACACCCTGAACCCCACAGTTGCTTAAGAGTGTTGAGTCACACTAGTACTACTCTGGATATTATGTTAAGATATTAACTGGAAAACCTATGTAGAGTCAAATCAAGCTCTTAGCTTTGATCTATGAAAGAGAAAACCTCACAAGATGAATAATGGAAGCTAGGACTTTTCTCTTATAAACAAGGACTGTTCTCTAAATAGAAAGCTTACTCTTTTCTCTCTTATTGTGTAAATTGTATAGCTCAAGAGTGATCTATTTATAGAAATATTGAACCCCTATGTCGTGCAAGACGTGGGGATAAGGGACCACAAAAATTGGATCTAAAATTGAACAATTCTACAAAGTCTAATCGATTGTACACTTGGTCCAATCGATTGTACTTTGAGTCTAATAGACTATCATATACGGATGGGTTTTGTTCGTAAAAGCAATCGATTGTACTTTGATTCCAATCGATGGATGGGTTTTTGTTCATAAAAGCAATCGATTGTTCTTAGGGTCCAATTGATTAGGTACTTTGGAAGTTCTGTCCCGTATGATCCAATCGATTGATTTTCCCAGTTCAATCGATGAGACTTGGTCTAATTGATTGTACTCTGGGAAGTTTCTGTCCCGTAGGGTCCAATCGATTGGATATCTCTTAGCCAAAATATTTACTTCTCTTTGCACGAAATAACTAAGGTTTAGTCATTTGACTTAGTTCAACCATTAATTAGATTTTAATATCCTATTCTTGGTCACTAAGTCTCTTACCTTCCTGTGCGAATGTACACGATCTTTAACATGCGAGAAATAGTTACTCAGATGACTCATGTCATCAACTGTCTAATTCTTGCAATCTTAGTCTTTTAGTCTTCACGTAGTCGGCGAAGAATGCGTACCGAAGCTATACTAGTGCTCGTAGGAATGGTTACATGAATGTTATGTCACACGGAATCTTTGTCAAAACTAGAATATGAAATTATTCTTTACACTGTTTACATACAACCCTCGGCCAACTGCCAATGTGTCCACGTTCTCTAGCTCTATGTGTCGAGTCCACGAGTACACATCCGATCAAGATCCTTTTGCCGTTGTTCAGTTTGGTACACCTCAAACCTACTGTTCAACTGGTAGACTTCGATCTTATTCTCACTAGCTGGTCCAGCCCAAAAGTGAAAGATTCATCAGTAAACCCTAACTCGTCAATGTTGCTCAATATTGATTGAGTCATACGCGGTACTCTCTGAATTACTAGGTTGGATACTGAGGATAACCTAGGCAGAGGTTTTGATCAAGATCGTCGATGAAGTGGAAACTTCAAGCTATGATCATAGAGAGGAAAGACCTAAAGAGATTAGAATGACTAATTTGGTTTTTTTCTCGGGAGGCTCAACTCAAGGATAATAAAGCTCTTGTTAGCTTAAGAGTTTACCGATGTGTAAATGTGTAAGTTCTAATAGCCAAGGGATGACTTTTTATAGAGAGAGCTAAGCCCCAAGGATAAGTAAGAGGTGGGAGAGTGGAAACAAAATTTTTGGATCTTATTTTGATTTGTTCCTTCGTCAGTCCGATTGATTGGATTGAATGTCCAATCAATTGGACTGATGTTCAGACTTATCGGGTGTTCTGTCCATCGATAGTCCAATCGATTGGAATTCCCCATGTTGAGTTTTTATGACCATTATGTCCTGAACTGAAGTCTTGCTCCATGAATTAGGTTTATATATATATTTTTACGATTAAACCACCTACAACTAAGGCCGCTAACTCACTTACCTTCTTAATCGTGTGAGTAAATTTATTTAGCAGACAAATGACGAGTCTCCAAATGAATCATTCTTCAATCTTCTAAGTCTTCAGTTTTCGTCTTTTAATCTTCAGGCAGTCAATGAGTCATGCATACCACGACATACTCAAGGCTCACTTGCACACGTAAGAATGGTTTCACGGTGTTTTATGTCACGAAATTATGCCAAATAGAATATGGATATATTCCTTACACCAAAAGGTGCAGTTGACCACAGTTCATTGACCCTTAGCGGTCGAACGATGCGTTTGTGTAGCCAACCGTCCCTTACTCGTGAATTTTGGTGTTAAAGGTTCTTTCGGCCGACCAACCATTTTGAGCAGCCGACAACCGCTCAGACAGGAGAAATTCTCTGAGCAACCCGAAAGTTCAAAATGTGCAGTCGAACCCCTTATAGCAAATCTCATTTTGACTTTATTAGTCTCACATATTTTGGCGTACTTGGCCCATTCAAATGGGCATTTTAGGTTCGTTTCTCTTGAAATAAGAGTTGCTTATATAAAGAGACCTAAAATCTACGACAGAAAACACCAATAGAATATTAATCAAGCAAACTCTTTGACTCCCATTCTTTGATTGATATCTCTTGAGTCCAAGATCTTTAAAATTTTTTAAAGCATCATTTGAAAAAACCTAATGTATCATTTTGTGAAGGCTTTGATTGTTTGAGAGACTCTGTTCATATCACCGAGTCATCTTTTACCCTGTAGAGGAGCATCCCTGGCAGTATTGTTTTTGTGGTGAAACTTCTGAAGATTCATCATTTATTCGAATTCATCTAAAGGTAAGCATATCCCTGAACAAACCTTTTTAGATAGAATTAATATTATCAAAACTTAAATTTTTTATTGGTGGGTGAGTATTTACTCATTTCATTGAGTTGAAGATTGTGGATCATTGAGAAAATTGTTACTCAAAATTCTACTGGCCTAGTCTGACTCTTTAGGTGGGTGAAAAGTGATTATCGTTACTTTAGACTAAGTGATTACTTAGTTGTTGTTTATTCTATTTAATTGGATATGTTGTTGTCACGTCCCAAATTTTAGCACTCGAACCCATCCTGAACGCCTGTGGATCAGCTCGTTTACTCGAAATCCAAGGTGTGATTAAAATAAAAAATATTAAAGGCACTCAAAATAATTCTTAAAAATTACTATAATTCTTTATATTAATCAAAACAAGAAAATTTTGTAAATATAATTTTGTTAATTCAACTGTTCAATATGTTTTTGAAATTAATTTTTTGTAATTTAACAGTACAGAGCCCAAAATAATAACCAAATTTATTTTCCACAAAAACTATTAGTTATGATCTCTATAATTACCTATAATTTATAATAAACAACTTCTGTGAAAGCACTTAAGTAAAAACATTCATTTGATAGTGTTTTGAGAAATATTTTTCGCAATTCGGTAGAGAACGATTATTTTTTGGTCAAAATTCAAATAACATCGAAAAATTATTTTATTCAAGGGTTTTGTTCTATAAATAAAGATAAACAACTTTAATAAATAAAATTTTATTAAAATATAATGTTTTATAATTGTTTTGATCATTTTACAACTATCCGCAGTTCCAAAAAGTGACTAGCAAAACTCATTTGGTTAATTATTTTCAAAATTAGTTACATGATTCAGGAGTCAATTCAAAACTAAATTTAACAAGTGATATTGCATTTCATAGTACTAAAAATTTATGATTTTTCTATCAAATAATATATTATAGGTTTTATTTTAAAAATTGAAGAAAAAGTTAAAACAAAATTAGAAATTATTAAAAATTTGTAACTGATAACCATTCAGTAAAATGGGTGTACAAGACAGCCCTGATTGAATTAAGTAGCCAACTATATATTTCTAGAAATCTAACGTGAAGCCCTACATGTTTTATGTTTGGCCAAAAGATAGATATCCATTGTATGTTGGTCAAAAACTCAGTCGAAGTTGATTAATGTGTGCTATTTATACAGGACTACAACTATAACGTTCACTTTGTAGAGTTTCATAAAGTAAAAAATACAACATTAAATTCTTAAAAAATTATGTAAAATACTATAATCAATTTTAAAACAAACCCCTTTGATATTGTATTATTTAAATATTAACATAATATTTGACAAATATTCTCGTCTAAGACGTCGGGTAGATTAGAGTAATCAATTTTTTTTACAAAAGTACCAAAATGTGAATTAAACTATTTTCATTTATCTCAATATAAATAATTAATTTAAAACTGTATATTACAATCAATTATATTAAAATAAAATACTAGATTCCTTTCTTCAAGTTTCTCCCATCATTCGGCTCCACTTCATCTAATGTATTTTTCTCATCAGGATCAACAAAACTTGAAATTATGGTTGTAGGAATGAGCCAAACGCTCAATATATTTTTCAGCCCAAAACATGATTCAAATAATACAGGATATGTAGACATGTTCGCATGAATTAAATTGTCAAACACCAATATCATAGTTATAATGAATGCATGAATAATTAATTAAAAGTAATACACAACCTACACAGGTGGTCTCTTTCTTCACCTACACAGGGGGCCTTCTCGGGGTTTTTGGGTCTTTTACCCTGGAGAACTCACTCCCAACTTGCTTTATCGTTGTTGAATCAAAAATACAATGCATGCCTTAACAATTAAATAATTATTCATTGAAACGATAATATCCACACATGGGATCTCCAATACGAAACAAATAGAATCCATACAGGGGATCTCTAATATAAAATCGACTATCAATTATAGTTTAATAATAATTACATGTTTACGAATCAATGACTTGTATTGAAAGAATTATGAGAAGGGTACCTACCTTAAACCTTTGTTGATCTTCTGAAAATATTTACCAAATCTAAGAATAATTAATGAAGGAGATTAAAGAAATGTGAGGTGTGAGTATTTTTTAATAAGAAAGGTGGCTAGATTTTGGTGTAGAGCCTCTTAAATAAATTATGGGAGTAGATTTAAGATTTGAATTTTTGTATAAATTTTTGGGAGGGTAATTATTGGCTATTGGATCCAAGGTTAGTAAAGGGTTGGGATCTTTTATTCATAATAGAGCTTAGGGTTTTGGTTGAAAGAGTCACCCCTCATCTTTTATGGAAATAAACAACTATCTATTTATCTTAAATTAAAAGTGATTTTCGTAACTCTAAAATGGGTAAATTTTACAACCCACTAAAAGGCAAATTTCAAGTTGGATATAGGCCAGAAATGGGCTCAAAGTCTATATATATCAACTGAGCTTTAATTAAGGTTATTTTTTAGGCCTACAAGGTCTCTAAATTGTCCAAAAGGTCAATTCTATTAATTTTTTATTCAAACAACATGCAACCAAACATTAATATTTAATATTTATTAACAAAATATCATTATTATAATTAAAAACAATAATTTAAAATTTTAAAATATCTTAAAAAAATTTAGGATATTACAGTTGTAATGCATGATTGTAAGAATAATATATTACTCGTATTGATTGTTGAAAAGTGGATGTAAGTGAGAAGTCACTAAACTATTATAAATCATTGTCTCATGTGATTGTGAATATTTGCATAATTTGTCTCATATACCTCTCCTTTTGTCTTGTGGATGACTTAATTTTAGTTGTTTAATCCTTTTTAACTTGTATGATCATTAAATTTAAATCCTTATTTTAATCCGTAGAGATATTTTAAATTATCCTATTCACACCCATTTTAGGACATATTGTAGTAATTAAAAGAAAATTTTAATTGGCATCAGAGCGTAGGTCACTTTGAAATAGTTTAACAACCAGAGTGTGATCCTTAGTTCCTTTGGAATAACTACAAGTCAAGATGGATTCTCTGTGTTTAGACCTCCTCTATTAAATGTTACTCAACTATGCCTACTGGAAGGTTAGAATGATGACCTTCCTAAAATCACTTAATAAACGGATTTGGGAATCAATGGAAATGGGATGGACATCCTCTATTGTTGCAACTACTATTGGTGAATTAACTTTTCTATTACTATTAAGGCTAAATTAGAATGAAGTATAGGAGATAAAGAAATATATACCGATATATAATAACAAAGCTCTAAATATTATACATTGTGCTTTAATTATCTCCTGATAAGTTCAAAAGAATAATTGTATGTGAAACTTTGAAACAAACATGGGACATTTTGAAAATGCCCTATGAAGGAACTAATTCAGTCAAGGTATCAGAACTTCAAATGCTTAGAACACAATTTGAAATCATAAGAATGACTAAGGATGAAGCTTTCACAAACTTCTACATTAAGCTAAGTGAAATAATCAATTCCATGTGAGGTCTTGGTGAAGCCATCCCAGAACCAAAAGTTGTTAGAAAAATTCTTAGATCGTTGCCTGATAGGTTTCACCCTAAAATAACGACAATTGAAGAAAGTAATAAAAGTTGACCTAATGAAATTGGAAGAATTAATATAGTCAATCCAAACATTTGAACTTAAACTTCAAATACCTAATAAAAGAGGATTAGCTTAAAAAACCTCCAAGAAGCAAATGAGAGAAGAAACTAATTAACTCTGACGAGTCTACTAACTTTAAAGAAGAAGTTGCCATTTTTTCTAAAAAAATTTAGAAAATCCTTTAAAAATAAAGATAAGAAAATGCAATGGAATAAAAATCCTTATGAATGGATTGATAAATATAAAAAAGGAGACAACTACGAAGATAAAATTTAATGTTATAAATGCAGAGGTTATGGTCATATCTCTAGTGATTGTCCCAACAATATTAATAAAGGAAAAACCAAAGCTATGAAGGATGTTGTAATTGGGATATGGATAGTGAAGAATTCAATACAGAAATGAACATATCTAGTGATGATGGAGATTCATCTAATGTTACAGCATCAATGACCATTGCTAATCTAGAGAAAATCATCATTCAAACAAAAATGAAGTCGAACTTGAAACTGACATAAGTGATAATGAGGGTGAAGAATATATTCAGAAAGCTTTTAACAATCTATATAAAGAAAGCTTAAATTTGGCAAAATCTTGTGATCTTTTGAAAAAGAAAGAATTCAATTTATGAAAATACCTCATGAAAAATTGAATTAAAAAATCTATATCAAGTAATGAAGGATAAAAATAATGAAGTGATATAAATTTTAGTAGAGAACAAGCACTTAAAAGTGGGAATGATAAGTTAAGACTCAAAAAGAATGAATTAAAAATCAAGAATGCAACCTTAATTAGAAATATTACACAAGGGAATTCTAGACTCAAAAATCTACTAACAATGGGAAAAGCAAATAATGATAGGAGAGGACTTAGATATAATGGAAAATCTTCTAAAAACTCTAACTTTGGTAATGTGTTTGTAAAAGCTACAATTGTTTGAACCCAAAATATATAATTTGAAAAATTGAATATCATTTGCCATTATTGTAGACATTCTGGACATATGGATACATCTATCTTGTTCTTAAAAAGAAGTTAAAATTTCTAAGATAAATAGAAGAAAATGAAAGAATAAAAAATCAGAAAATGAAACAATGAAAAAAAAACTATTTTTTAATGTAGCTGCTTTAACTACTAGAGCTAGAACCATAAGAGAAGATAATGATAATTCTCTAAAATCGAATCTAACCAACAAGAAAATTAAAGATAAATCATCTATAATAAGTTGGGCTAGAAAAGAAAATAAAATGTTTGGTTGTGCATACTGCATTAATTGCTAATGAAACTTCTAAGTGCATTTAGATAGTCGATGTCAAGATGGTGATGTTATTTATTTTAGTGATGATAGTAGTGCTAAAATAATTGGTAGATGGACTATTCAAGGTCCAGGAATACCTAAGATTGAGAATATATTGTGTGTGAATAGTTTGAAACATAACCTTCTAATTATTAATTAAATTTGTGACAAAGACCACATATACAAGTTTTCTAAAGAAAAATGTGAAATCATAAACAGGAAGTCTAACAAGATAAATATTCAAGGTAATAAAACTTTTGATAATTGTTATGTCATTGAAAATGGTAGTTCGATTAAGTGCAACATGGCACAAACAAATGAAACCAAACTTTAGCACTAAAGACTAGGACACATAAATTTCAAAGACTTAGCCAAGATTAGTAAGAAATAATTAATTAGAAGAGTCCTCAAACTAAATAAAAATTATCAAACTATTTGTGGCTCATGTTTAAAAAGAAAACAAGTTAGAAGCCTACATAAAAAATGTTAAGAATTGATGGACAGTATTTTTTTAATATTTTTCTACCATTGTAACTTACTATCAAATCAAACTAGAACCTGTAAAACAAAACTATAGAATTTCGTATAGTGCAAGTATTGGGGTCGAACCACAAGGAGGAGTGAGACTATTGAAGAAACTTGATTAAACAAAAAAATTTAGCAAAAGTAAAATAAAAGAGAATGGATTGATAAATTGATTGAATTTTTATTTTTTTTTTATGATTGCACTGAAATGAAAAAATCTAATCAACTTTGATTAACTTCAAAAATTTAGAAACCATCAAGGATCGAGATTTACTACCATGAATTAATAGCACCCACTTTTATTGCTTTCTTTATTTCTCTTGTCAGATTCTTCAATTGAGATGAGAAATTTTTTTATCCCTCTCAAATGGATAATATGAAATTATAATCTACACACTTTGCTCAATGAATTTATACAATGATTTAAGCTATGAAATGGACAAAATAATTTCTTATTATGAAGAAATTTATTTGTTGGACTTGAAATCGATGTCTAGATTATTAATAAAATTAAAGTTATAATTGTAAATCACCTTGAATTCATTTAGCTCTCGGAGAGGCAAGCATTGTGTGAATCCCAATTTAATCGAAATAGACACGATCTAGTTCTCACTTTGACATTAAAAACATAACTCAAAGAATTTTTTATTAAACATTAATAACTTATTGCAGGAAAAAAAATATAATAAAAATGAGATTAACTACTTCTTCATGGAGCGGATCCTTCTCCTTGATGGGAGGAATCTTACTCTACCATAGTGGTGTAAGAAAAAAACTAAAACTTTAAATTGCATAAATAAAATTTGCACAATAGAATCTAAAAACTTAATTGAATTAATTAAAATAAAAGTGTACTTATATTGAGACACAAAATTTAAATAGAAGCTTATCTCGGATGGGCGAATTGTCAAAAAAATAATGGATGAGAAAAATCTTGAGAGCCTCGGTTCTCTCCTGAAGTTGTAATGAAGGTTACACAGTCGTGAACCAAGCAGCCGAACCAAAAGTGAAGATGCCAAAATGTCCATATAAAAAGAGTCAAGAAGATTGTCCAAGTCTAGAGCCACCCACCACATATATATTGAAGGCCCTTTTATAAGCCGAGATGTGTAACCTTCTTTCCATCTTTAGTAAATTACAACTTTTCTTTCTCATAAAAAATCATTGTCAAAGATAAAACAATTATGTAAAATATTACTTCTTTTCTCAATAGAATCAATAACTAAATTATTCATTTGAAACTTTCTTTTGAAAATGATATTCGCTCAAAAGTGCTTATTTTAAGCACTTATCCTGTTAGCGTTATCGCACTCTCCTACGTAAAACTGCTCTAATTATCCACTTTTCTACGTAAGAGTCTATCTCATTGCGTAAAACACACTTTTCTGGACGAAATGGTATATTTGCATGCATTAAACACATTTTTGGAAGTCTAGATATAAAGCCGTTCTGATTGAGTCTCATTACGCGCTTCTTTTGTCGCAGGAAACCCGATCAGACGGTTCTCAAGACTGGTGGGCCCACAATCAACCTACAATGCCTTTAATCAAAGCATAAAGAGCCAGTGGACTTGGACAAAAAGATGTAGGCCAAAGACGGGAGAGCCAGAGAGTCGGAAAAGCCTGAGAGAAGATTAAGAGAGAAGGAGAGGCAAGCCCTCAAAGAAGAGACTAAGGAGATTAAAGCTTATCAACTAACACAAGATGAGGACTTGCTCAATTGGTAAAGCATGCAGAAGACCAAGTCAAAGACCAAGGTTCAAGCCCCTATACTATCATTTTTCTCTTTATTTTGTAATATTTCTCTCTCTTCTCTCCTCTCTCTCTCCAAACCATCATTCTCTCTCTACTCTTGAATCCACATCATCCGATCCTCTCCCCTCCCTCAATCACTCAATTCTATGGCCTACCTTGGCCAATTTCCATTACTCGATCATCACCGTCCATCTCTACCATGCGATCGCTCAGTCAGTCCCCAATCATCCATTTTACCATCTCATAAATCCAATGGCCCTCATCACTTCATGTTCAATCCTATGGGCCTAAGCCAAGATGAAGTGCGGGCCCGGGCCCATTACCCATGGCCCAGCCATCCAGTGGGACCCACATACCCAACATGGACTGGAAATGGCTGCTAAAGAAGGAAAGAAGAGAATTTTGAAAAGAATTTTTAAAAATCAAACATTTTTCAAAAAGGAATTTTTTGATTCAATCTTTTCAAAAAATGGAGGTATTTACATTTTAGAAACGTGGGTTTCTAAGTTAGGAACCCACGGTTATATACAAAGGTTTTCTAGAAAAAGATATTTTGTGGAAAAGAATTTTTAAAAATCGTGGGATTGTAATCTGGGAACCCACGATTTTACCAAAAAAATGAAGGAGAATCAAAAGATTTTTAAGAAACCGTGGGTTTCTAATGTAGGAACCCACGGTTCCTACCAAAAGATGGAAAATGAGCTTTAAAGAAATAGAAACCGTGGTTCCCATATATAAAGGGTGGAGATATCAAACCCTAGACCCCCCCCCCCCCCCCCCACGTTTTGGAATAAGAAGAATTCCTTCTTCTTGCTGCCATTACGCCCCACACCACCAGCCGTTCCTCCATCAAGACCCCCAGCCATTCACTCAACGTTTTTGAAAGAAGAGAGTTCTCTCTTCTTGTAAAAACCTCCTCCCAAGCCGTCAACACTTTCTCCATTTTTTTGGATGGCCTGAGCTCTCTCCCACGTTTCTCTCCCAAGCCGTCACCACCATCACCAACAGCTCCCCAAGTTCGCCTGGTTCTCCTTGCCGCTGCTGCTGCTACTGCCACCGCCCCACATCTCTCCATTCACAACCCGAAAATCTCTCTCAAATCATATCAACTCTCCACGTTTTTGGCAATCTATCCATGTTTTTGAAAGCAAGAAAAGAACTCTATCTCTTCCAAAAAAATCCGTCCTCACCATAAACCCTAATCTCCATACTCAAATCAAGAGCCGTCCTCATCACCACTCCATTATCTTCTTCTCTCTCAAGCTGTTTTCAAAGAAAAAAAAAACCTAAAAAAAAAAATCAAAAGAAAAAAAAAAAAAAGGGAAGAAGAGAAGAAAGAAGAAGAGGACAATCACCACCATCCACCATTACCTCTCCATGCTGAACCACGGTCAGAGGTGGCTGGACTCCTCTTAACGTCTCACTTCTCTCCCTCACCTGGTTCTCATTCGGCTAGATCTCCACCTTCGGGCGTCATCTTCTTCATCTACCATCACTGGCCGGTATTCCTAGCAGAACTCGTTCACCATTGTAGGTCTGCAACTCATCAACACACTACGCACCAGTTCGCCCTCCATATATCCTCATCTTCCAACGGCAACAATTATTACCACATCCTTCCTCCATCAAGGCCATCGCAATCTCCACATGCTGTGCAACATTCCAAATCATTGAACATCCTCTCTCTCCCCCTACAAGCAGCCACACCAAAAAAAAAAAAAAAAAAAAAAAAAAAAAAAAAAAAAAGAGTAAAGAAGAATGAAGGTGGGAAGAGGTAAAGCTTCTTGTCTTTAGTTGCTGCCCATCCTTGCTGATTCGTCTCCACTCCAAGGTAAGAGTTCTCTTCTCTCTCTAGATCTCTCCACTTTCTCTCTCCCCCATATTTTCTCTCTCTAGGATAGCCATCTCCGGCACCCATCACTCGCACAGAGGAAACTAGTACCAATCCTACCTCTGCACCAACATCAGATATCCCTGTGCAGAAATCTAAGGCTAAAGACAAATCCATTTGTCGAGTAAAGCCTCCCTTCCCGGACAGACTTGTCCAAGATAAGCGGGATCAGCAATTCTCTGAAATCTTAGACGTCTTTAAAGACGTCCAGATCAATATCCCATTCCTTTCTGCTATCAAGCAAATCCCTTCCTATGCCAAATTCCTCAAGGACTTGTGCACAGTTAAGCGGCGTACGCATGTACCCAAAGCTGCCTTCTTGGCCGAAAAAGCTACAGCATTCATTCAACGCAATAGTGTGATCAAACACAAGGATCCAGGTAGCCCAACTGTCCAATGTGAAATTGGAGACAACTTTAGCTGCACTGCCTTGCTAGATTTAGGGGCTAGCGTTAACCTCATACCATTCTCGGTATATCAGCAGTTAGGACTGAAAGATATGAAGCCTACCAATGTCACCCTGAAATTGGCTGATCAGTCCATCAAGATTCCAAGAGGAATCATTGAAGATGTCCTAGTAAAAGTCGCTGACTTTTACTATCCTGTGGACTTTATCATTCTCGACACCGAGCCGTGTCAGGATAACCGCATTCCGGTCATCTTAGGCCGTCCATTCCTTGCCACCGCGAACGCACACATCGGGTGCCGGGACGGAAACATGTCCATTGCTTTTGGTAACCTCAAAGCTGAGGTCAACATCTTTCGTTTAATGCAACAAGATGCCGATCGCGAAGTGACCGATGAAATGTGTGCCGTTGAGAGTCTAATCCCGGACTCCACCGAAGATATTCTTAAGCAGTGTCTAGAACACTTTGGAGCTGACTTTGCAACAGAGTCAGCTATTTCTGATCTCAATGATCTTTTGGAGACTGCTCCACTGATAGAGATCCCCGCTCCTCTCATCGAGTTCGAGCCTCTGATAACCATGGCCAGAGAACCCATCCTTCCTTTACCTACTGAAGTCAAACCTCTTCAATCCGTGTCTTCTGTGACACCTATTTCTACTCCATCTGCTCCAATATTGGAGCTTAAGCCTCTTCCCACAGATCTTTCCTATGCCTATCTTGGTCCTAAGGAAACCTACCCTGTCATTATTGCTTCCGCTTTGTCTGAGAGTGAACGTAAAAAACTTCTCGAGCTGCTCAACGAGCACAAATCTGCGATAGGTTGGACTATAGATGATATTCGAGGCATAGACCCCTAAGTGTGCCAACATCACATCTATCTCGAGGATGAATCCAAAACCTCGCGAGAACACCAGAGGAGGTTGAACCCCGTCTTGAAGGATGTAGTCCGGGATGAGGTCCTTAAACTGTTAGATGCGGGTATCATTTATCCCATTTCCGATAGCAAATGGGTGAGTCCTATTCATGTCGTCCCTAAAAAGGCAGGATTCACAGTTGTGGAAAATGAGAACAAGGAAATGGTAACCCAGCGCCTGAAGAAAGGGTGGAGAGTCTGCATCGATTACCGACGACTCAACACCAACACTAGGAAGGACCATTTTCCTTTACCCTTCATAGACCAAATGTTGGAGAGATTAGCAGGTCACTCCTACTACTGCTTCCTCGATGGTTACTCAGGGTATAATCAAATACCCATCGCCCCTGAGGATCACGAGAAGACAACTTTCACCTGTCCCTTTGGCACTTTTGCCTACAAGCGCATGCCCTTTGGCCTCTGCAATGCACCCGCGACCTTTCAAAGGTGTATGATGAGCATATTCTCTGACATGGTGGAAAAATTCCTCGAAGTCTTTATGGACGACTTCTCAGTCTTTGGGTCATCCTTTGATGACTGTCTGAACCATCTAGGGCTGGTACTTCAACGCTGTCAGGACAAGCGACTTGTCCTCAATTGGGAGAAATGCCACTTCATGGTGAAGAAGGGCATTGTTCTGGGACATGTCATTTCCCATCAGGGCATTGAGGTCGACAAAGCTAAAATCGATATCATCTCGACCTTGCCCATTCCTAAGTCCGTACGTGACATCCGATCCTTTTTGGGACACGGAGGATTCTATAGGCGATTCATCAAGGACTTCTCTCAAATCGCTCGACCTCTGTCCCATCTTCTAGCTAAAGATAGTCCTTTCGACTTTAATGCTGACTGTGTCAAGGCATTTGAGCGTCTCAAATCTGAGCTCACTACTGCGCCCATTATCCGTCCCCCGGATTGGACTCTACCTTTTGAGGTAATGTGCGATGCTTCTGACTACGCGTTAGGCGCCGTTCTAGGGCAGAGAATTGACAAACGATCCCATGTGATCTACTACGCGAGCAAAACTCTTAACTCTGCCCAAATGAATTACTCCACCACTGAGAAAGAACTCCTGGCGGTAGTCTTCGCCCTTGATAAATTTCGTCAGTACCTCTTAGCCACTAAGGTGGTTGTGTACACTGATCATGCAACCCTTCGTTATCTCATGTCGAAAAAGGAAACCAAACCTCGATTAATTCGATGGATTCTCTTACTGCAGGAATTCGACCTCGAGATTAAGGATAAGAAAGGAACTGAGAATGTAGTGGCTGATCACTTGTCTAGACTGACTTTAGAGTCATCCTTCGACACCCAGCCCATCCCTGAAACCTTTCCAGATGAACAACTGTTCGCCATCTCTGTTAATCCTTGGTATGCTGACATTGTCAACTACCTTGTCACCGAAGAAATGCCTTCACACTGGTCAAAACAGGACAAAAGCCAATTCCTAGCAAGAGTTAAGTACTACTCTTGGGATGACCCTTATTTGTATAAATACTGTCCTGACCAGATCATTCGTCTCTGTGTCCCTGAGTCGGACCAACTCAGTATCTTGTCCTCGTGTCATGACCAACCTTGTGGTGGTCATTTCAGTACTAAGAAAACTGCAGAAAAAGTCTTGCAATGCGGATTCTACTGGCCTACACTATTTAAAGATGCCCATATCTACTGCAAAACCTGTCCTAATTGCCAGCATCTAGGCCGCATCTCCCAGAGGAACATGATGCCCCTCACTCCCATCCAGGTCGATGAAATATTTGACATTTGGGGCATCGACTTCATGGGCCCCTTTCCCATTTCCTATGGTTTTGAGTACATTCTCCTTGCGGTAGACTATGTATCCAAATGGATAGAAGCCATTCCCACCAAGACCAATGACCACAAAGTGGTGGTCAAATTCGTAAAGGAGTTCATCTTCGCTCGATTCGGTGCCCCTAAGGCCATCATTAGTGATGGGGGCACCCATTTCTGCAATAAGATATTCGAGAACTTAATGAAGAAGTATGGGGTAACCCACAAGGTTGCCCTAGCTTATCATCCACAGACTAGTGGTCAAGTGGAGGTTTCTAATCGTCAGATCAAGCAGATCTTGGAGAAGACAGTCAATACCACACGTAAAGACTGGTCTACTCGTCTCACCGATGCTTTATGGGCATACAGAACCGCCTACAAGACCCCACTCAATATGTCTCCCTATCGTCTCGTCTTTGGGAAACCCTGTCATCTTCCGGTAGAGATTGAACATCGTGCGCTGTGGGCCATTAAGAAGCTCAACTTCGACTTAGACTCCGCAGGGGAGGAGCGGAAACTTCAAATGAATGAGTTAGAAGAACTCAGAAATGATGCCTACAACTTGTCCAAAAATTACAAAGCCAAAATGAAGTGGATACATGACAAGAGCATCCTCAGGAAAGAGTTCCATCCAGGACAGAAGGTCCTTCTTTATAATTCCCGTCTTCATCTCTTCCCTGGGAAACTGAAATCTAGGTGGACCGGTCCTTATACGGTCACCGCAGTCACACCCTTTGGGGCAATCACTATTGAGGATCCCAAGGATCACTCCTCTTTTCAGGTCAATGGGCAGCGTCTAAAACAGTTCCATGAACTTGACGTATTGTTCATTCAGACTTTTGAGATCGATCTAATCGATCCTGCTTATGTCGACTGATGATCTACTCAGTCTCCTGTGCTCCAACTTGGTTGGGGGTGCCTGTCACCCCCGTCATGTCTGGCTGAAGACGTAAAACTTAGCGCTTTCGGAAAGGCAATTCCGGTATTCCTAGAGTACATGAGTCTCATGCATTTGTTATTACTGTTATATCTCTGGAAATGTAGGTACAGTCATTCTTCCGATCATCAGGTACCACACACTGTCGAGTTTCTGCCGACTTGGTAACATCCTTCCTGAATCTTTGCATCATCATCATTGATTTGTTATCATTTTATGTCCCGGTCATGAGCACCGAGGACGGTGCTGTATTTTGGTTGGGGGTGGGTATTTACAAAAACTCATGTCTCTAAAAAAAAAAAAAAAAAAAAAAAAAAAAAAAAAAAAAAAAAAAAAAAAAAAAAAACTTTTTGTTTTTGGGGTGATTTCCGATGTTCTCCAAAAGTTTTCTAGAATTTCAAAAATGTGTCAAATACCCTGACTTTGATTAGCTGAAAACCTCCGTTAAGTCAGTATTGAGGATGTCAATTTTTGTTTAAAGTTAGCGTTGAGTCAATTCAAGCGTGACTACAGCAGGTTTGAAAACTCAGAAAAAATCAGATTCGGCACAATTGTACACTATCAACATCAGAGTCATCCTAAGTTTGGAAATTCTAGAGATCCTGTGAGAAGAATTGTGGAGACCTAACCCAGTAAGCTTTCGAGCCTTTAATCATTTCAGAGAGTATACATTAATCCTGAGTCACAAGATGACTCACTATTCTTCATGCCCGCAATAATTCGTTGAGAGATCTCATTATCTTTTGCTTCGATCATAAAACTCGGAACGACATCAACATTGGATTACTACGACAGAACCTTCTCTGTATCCAGTCAAGACAGTATACATGATAGTGCAAACCCTAGAAAATGATTTAGGCCATTTTTCTGAACCATTCAGCCTTTTTACTCACCTGAATTATACTTCACTAGAAACCCCTTGAGCCGTTCTATAAAAGCCTTTTATTTGCAAACCCATCAACCTAAAATCCAGTCCAGCTACGAAACATGACTGGCTACCCTTATTTTGAGATGGACAAAAGAATAACTGATGTGGGTGTACCGTGAAAAAGAAAAGTAAAGAAGAAGAATCAAAAGGAAAAGAAAGTGGTTCAAGCCAAAAACAAAATATAGAAAGAAAGTATGAAGAAGAGCTGAAAAGAAATTGAGCAGTCTCAGAAATATCAAGAAAAAGAGAAAAATACGAAAAAAAAAAAGGAAAAAGAACCAGATAATGGTGTTACGTCGCAGGAAAAATTCAAGAAAATGGCAATATCCTCTCAAGATCTTTGAAATCCTGTATCCCTTTATCTCTCTACACCTGACCTAAGCCTCATTACAACCCAGGAAAGTCCTACTTGATTCTAGGATAGTACGATCATAAAATGTGGAGATTGGAGAAAGAGAAGCTATAGAGTTTGATCTGACGTTCCTGAGTGAAGTGGTATTCCAATCATGAGATCTTCTTCTGTTAAAGATGTCCTTCCTTCAAATAAAACATATGTGAGATCTTTTGCCTCTTTATATTAAATACATCTCCTCACATATAAATTGAGAGAAAAGAAGAAAACCCTTCTTGTGTGATTCTATTTTGAGTGCTAAACATGTGAGATTTGAGGTCGAGGCAGAAAAACTTAAAGGTGATTTGGAAATCTTTACTGTCGGATGATGAGAATGTTGAGCACACACACACGCAGAGTCTGACTATTCTGGGTCATGATTATCAGTCTGTAGTCTTGCAAATACTTTCTAACTCTTCGCTAGCATGTAACTGTTTTTGCATCCATTCAATGATTTGACGAACGGTGTTTTCCCGGAGCTAATATGAAAAAGTGTGCAGCATGTGCAGAGCCCTGTTAAGCTCATTTATTTCGCACTAATTGCCAAGGATTGGCAATATGCTGGTTGGGGGTTGTGATATTCGCTCAAAAGTGCTTATTTTAAGCACTTATCCTGTTAGCGTTATCACACTCTCCTACGTAAAACTGCTCTAATTATCCACTTTTCTACGTAAGAGTCTATCTCATTGCGTAAAACACACTTTTCTGGACGAAATGGTATATTTGCATGCATTAAACACATTTTTGGAAGTCTAGATATAAAGCCGTTCTGATTGAGTCTCATTACGCGCTTCTTTTGTCGCAGGAAACCCGATCAGACGGTTCTCAAGACTGGTGGGCCCACAATCAACCTACAATGCCTTTAATCAAAGCATAAAGAGCCAGTGGACTTGGACAAAAAGATGTAGGCCAAAGACGGGAGAGCCAGAGAGTCGGAAAAGCCTGAGAGAAGATTAAGAGAGAAGGAGAGGCAAGCCCTCAAAGAAGAGACTAAGGAGATTAAAGCTTATCAACTAACACAAGATGAGGACTTGCTCAATTGGTAAAGCATGCAGAAGACCAAGTCAAAGACCAAGGTTCAAGCCCCTATACTATCATTTTTCTCTTTATTTTGTAATATTTCTCTCTCTTCTCTCCTCTCTCTCTCCAAACCATCATTCTCTCTCTACTCTTGAATCCACATCATCCGATCCTCTCCCCTCCCTCAATCACTCAATTCTATGGCCTACCTTGGCCAATTTCCATTACTCGATCATCACCGTCCATCTCTACCATGCGATCGCTCAGTCAGTCCCCAATCATCCATTTTACCATCTCATAAATCCAATGGCCCTCATCACTTCATGTTCAATCCTATGGGCCTAAGCCAAGATGAAGTGCGGGCCCGGGCCCATTACCCATGGCCCAGCCATCCAGTGGGACCCACATACCCAACATGGACTGGAAATGGCTGCTAAAGAAGGAAAGAAGAGAATTTTGAAAAGAATTTTTAAAAATCAAACATTTTTCAAAAAGGAATTTTTTGACTCAATCTTTTCAAAAAATGGAGGTATTTACATTTTAGAAACGTGGGTTTCTAAGTTAGGAACCCACGGTTATATACAAAGGTTTTCTAGAAAAAGATATTTTGTGGAAAAGAATTTTTAAAAATCGTGGGATTGTAATCTGGGAACCCACGATTTTACCAAAAAAATGAAGGAGAATCAAAAGATTTTTAAGAAACCGTGGGTTTCTAATGTAGGAACCCACGGTTCCTACCAAAAGATGGAAAATGAGCTTTAAAGAAATAGAAACCGTGGTTCCCATATATAAAGGGTGGAGATATCAAACCCTAGACCCCCCCCCCCCCCCCCCCCCCCCACGTTTTGGAATAAGAAGAATTCCTTCTTCTTGCTGCCATTACGCCCCACACCACCAGCCGTTCCTCCATCAAGACCCCCAGCCATTCACTCAACGTTTTTGAAAGAAGAGAGTTCTCTCTTCTTGTAAAAACCTCCTCCCAAGCCGTCAACACTTTCTCCATTTTTTTGGATGGCCTGAGCTCTCTCCCACGTTTCTCTCCCAAGCCGTCACCACCATCACCAACAGCTCCCCAAGTTCGCCTGGTTCTCCTTGCCGCTGCTGCTGCTACTGCCACCGCCCCACATCTCTCCATTCACAACCCGAAAATCTCTCTCAAATCATATCAACTCTCCACGTTTTTGGCAATCTATCCATGTTTTTGAAAGCAAGAAAAGAACTCTATCTCTTCCAAAAAAATCCGTCCTCACCATAAACCCTAATCTCCATACTCAAATCAAGAGCCGTCCTCATCACCACTCCATTATCTTCTTCTCTCTCAAGCTGTTTTCAAAGAAAAAAAAAACCTAAAAAAAAAAATCAAAAGAAAAAAAAAAAAAAGGGAAGAAGAGAAGAAAGAAGAAGAGGACAATCACCACCATCCACCATTACCTCTCCATGCTGAACCACGGTCAGAGGTGGCTGGACTCCTCTTAACGTCTCACTTCTCTCCCTCACCTGGTTCTCATTCGGCTAGATCTCCACCTTCGGGCGTCATCTTCTTCATCTACCATCACTGGCCGGTATTCCTAGCAGAACTCGTTCACCATTGTAGGTCTGCAACTCATCAACACACTACGCACCAGTTCGCCCTCCATATATCCTCATCTTCCAACGGCAACAATTATTACCACATCCTTCCTCCATCAAGGCCATCGCAATCTCCACATGCTGTGCAACATTCCAAATCATTGAACATCCTCTCTCTCCCCCTACAAGCAGCCACACCAAAAAAAAAAAAAAAAAAAAAAAAAAAAAAAAAAAAAAAAAAAAAGAGTAAAGAAGAATGAAGGTGGGAAGAGGTAAAGCTTCTTGTCTTTAGTTGCTGCCCATCCTTGCTGATTCGTCTCCACTCCAAGGTAAGAGTTCTCTTCTCTCTCTAGATCTCTCCACTTTCTCTCTCCCCCATATTTTCTCTCTCTAGGATAGCCTTCTTCGATGTTTCTCTCTCTACATTTTCTCATTTCTCTCTCTAATTTTTATGGTTTTCTAGGTTAATTTTTGAATTTAGTTTGATTTTGTAAGACTCATTGAGGATGAATAAAATTATTATTTTTGCATTTGTTAGTTTACTTTTGTGTTTTTGATTATTTGTGGTAATTTCTCTCTCTAAAAATCACTAAGAATGTTTTAAATCCATCACCATTCTCACCTCTCCATGTTTTCTTGATAAAAATCCGTCATTTCATGTCGTTGAATTACGCAAACTAACCCCGAGTGCGGATCGACATCCGACACGAGCCACTGTACAACCCTGTGATTTTTGCAGGATTTGAGTGAAAAAGAATCGGATAATTACAAATATTGTTGAGATCTAGGATTTCCGAAACCAACGACGCGGAAAAACCCTACTTTCAGAAAACCAATAAAATATTCTTTTATTTTACAAAATAATTTTTATTTTGATAATATATTTCTTTTTTAAGTATTTTAATCATTTTTTATTTTTCAAAAACTAAAAACATCATTTCATTCTTGGAAAGCCATCCTCATGCCATTTGTAATCTAGACCATTCATTTTGTTGTAATCTAGACCACCTTGGTCTATATGTGGTCTACCAACTTGGTCCACCAACATGGTCCACTGCATTAGCCCATCAACATGGTCCAATAACCACTTTTTGTAATTGTCATATAAATTCTTGCTTTGATTGGTGGTCCGTCTTTTAGAGATCATCATCTTCTTGGCCCAACAATGTGGGCCACAAACTTTGCTTGCTATCTTGGTGGTTCATCATCTTTATCATCACTGTTTTTCTTTTTGTTAAATCACCATCGTCCCTTGCGATACCTTTGGTCCCCTAGCCCATTGATGTGGCTCGTGTCTTGGTCGACCATTGTACGTAGTCCATTTTCATGGTCTACACTTTTTCTTTGATTTGGGCTCTTGTGCATGGGGTATTGATCAATGACGTGGTTTCACGGTTTTTCCTTGACTAAGGTTTCCACTTAAAAAACTCATGTGCTATAGTTGTTGATTGTTTATATTTTGCACTTTTTCTTAATTAGATCAAATGACCCAGAAACAATATATCACTAGATATATTCGATCTTTATCGGTTGAGATAATCATTCGTTAATTCAATCAACCTATTTAGGATTGCTTCACATGCGATTAGATTATCCTTACCAGACCAGTAATTGAATTAAGTTGCTAATTCATTAGTAAATTTTTAAAACCTATTCAACACACCCCCCCCCCCCCCCCCCCCCCCCCCCTTTTAAGTATTTGGGATATAGGGAGACACATATTTTCAATCTCTAATAATAATAATCAATAATCTAAAATCAATAATATGCAATGAATGATCATGCTTCAATACATGCAAATAAATCAATAAGATGCATAAAGATTGGCACACGTGCTTTTCAACATAAATTGAAACAAGGTGTTTTATTTTAAACAAGTGTATTTAATAATATAATAATTAAAACAACATCCTATTGCGGCCATTTTAGATCACCCTTGATTCTTTAGAATGATTTCGTATAGATTTCCCCTGAGCTATTACACCGGGGGGTTGAGGGTGCAAAATGATCCTCAACGGTCTCGATTTTATATTGATCTCAGAATCTCTTATCTTCTGTAAGTCTCTTTGGGTATGGATTGTCTGTAAACTTATGATGAAATACATTTATAAGGGTAGTCTTTTCATTTAGTCATCACATGTATCTTGTGAGTTAGTTACATGTAAAACAAGGGGTATGGAAACATCTTTAAATGCCGTGAAAAGTTTACATTCTATTGTATGCTGAATTATCTATCTTTTAAGGTATATTATATTGGAGGATTCCATGTTCATTAGATGTTTTCTTCCAGATTCTTTGTCGTTTTTCTATCTTAAGTGAAATCGGGAAACCACATAGAGCTGACTTGTTCTCTTGCTCATCAAGCATAGTGCATTAAATTGGATATGTTAAATAAGAATGTTCTTTATTAATTCTCATGTTAACAATCTTACCTTGTCCAAAAGATTCGTAAACACAATGAAAAAATAACTATTTGTTCTTCTAGTCAATCAAGGTTACAAGATTCTTGAAAATAGTTAAGTTTAACTCGAATTAGATTTCGACAGAGTAAGGACATAGGTAAACAAAAATTCTCAGTCTCTAAAATTGTCCCTAGGTCCTATTTATAGATTTCTTCGGGGAAGGGAGCATGCGCATGTTGCCAGCTCACCCTTATAGTAGGATACAAAACATTAAGTAATGTAAAAAACTACACATTATTTAACAAAAATAACCATATACGGTTGTGTAGTAAGAAGTTTTACACAATTGTAGGTCATTGGATCTGATAGATCCTTCACGCAGCTCGAAAAAATACATATTTAAATTCTGCTTGATTAGTGCATGATATGACTAAACTAAAGGCGTATGGTTGTGTACTTAACTGTCTTACACAATCTTATGTGGTTAGTTTGGATAGATATGATACGCATCTCGAGGAAAATGGTAATTTGTCATATCTCTTTATAGCTACATCTTCTTTTAAAATGGAGGGCATACCGTTGTGTAGAAACTCTTTCAACACAACCATATCATATATGTTGGTCTGGATGGATGTGTTAATCTTGCCTTGATCAAACTACCATGATCACTTCTGACTTGATTCTTAATATCTGAAGATATACACAATTGATGGAGGATCTGATCACATAGGTCATGTGCAGAATAACATCCTACACAAACCGTATGTGGTCATTTTTTGATCGGGTTGAGCTGGACAGTTGATCACTTTTTCTCTGATATCTCTTTATTTGTAGCTGATTTGCACATTCTGAAGCCATACGGTTTTGTAGCTCAATGTCCTACACAACCTATGTGATCATTTTTTCTGATTAGGAAGATTTGGACCGTTGATCACCATTTCTTTGATATCTCTAGATCTATGGCTGATCTGGATATTCTGAGGCCATATTGTTGTGTAGCTCAATGCCCTACACAATCATATGTGATTACATTTTCAGGATCCTGCATAGATTTTGAGAAATCGATCTTTGTGTGTTTTCTTAAAATCAATGTTAGATCTGACAGGTCTGATGGTATACGGTTGTGTAGTTGTCCATCCTACACAACCGTATGTGATTAGTTTGGAGGAATGGACCATTAATTTTGTGATATATCTCATCTGGCATACTTTTGATGATTCTTCTGGGTCTGTCCTAATCTATTGTATTATGCTAGTATACGCTTGTAAGGTTCATCATCCTATACAATTGTATGTACTTCTTTTGGCAATGAATGCATTCTACTCATGAAAACCATGACTTCTTGTACCTTGTCAAACTATGTTGACTTTAACTCATCACGTCCCTTGGTCGTAATTTTCAAGGCGGTTCACATTTCACTGCTAATAATAAAAGCCTTCTCCTCGAATGCATGCCAAGGTGGGACACCAAGTGCGATCGACAAAATTTAATAGCAAACATGTCCAGGTTTGATGAATGTGGGAAAGTACTTAAGTCCTAGGAGTCTATAAATAGATCCAACGTCTCATTGTCGTAACCACCAAATGAGAAGATCTGAGGAGGGAGTTCAGAAAAACCAAAGAACATCGTGCAAAGAACTGGCCGTTCCCATGGAAACCACGGAAGCTTCATCAGACATCGTGCAAGACGTCACATTTCTACAACTCTACAAGAGAGGACACAACAACTGCAACCTGGTCTTCGACATTGCTCTGAAATATGGAGGGGAGGACAAGTATCTTAGGGCATACAGTTATGCTAACATCAAATATCCCCAACAATCAGACTATGATAAAGTCTTCGGCCAAATCTGTCATTTAAGGGATGAAGCCATTGACATGCTCTAGGAAGTGTTTCTGCGAGTTGCAGGATTGTGGCGGAGATTGCATTTGACAGCATGGGGCTGATCTGAAGAGTAAAGTGATCATATCAAGGTTCAATTTAGGATTTCTTCGTGAGCATCTAGTTGGGAGTTTTCACAGGGCTCAGAGTGGCTTGGATAAAAATGAGGTTGCACTTGCAGTGGCTCGTGGAAAATTGGAAGAGGCCGTCG
Source organism: Euptelea pleiosperma (assembly GCA_035048495.1). Taxonomy (NCBI): domain Eukaryota; kingdom Viridiplantae; phylum Streptophyta; class Magnoliopsida; order Ranunculales; family Eupteleaceae; genus Euptelea; species Euptelea pleiosperma. The sequence continues at coordinate 28,513,782 of CM068545.1, forward strand.
AGAAAACAAAGAAGAGCCAAGCTTTGTAGGAGGCAAAAGCACATCTGACGAATCTGCAAGAGAAATTAGTGGCCTTGCAACTGGGGGTGAAGGTAGTAGAGTAGCGAGTGAAGGAGATTGAAGAAGACCAGACCATGAACCAGGCAGAAGAGGTTGTGGAGACTCTTACAACCATAATTGAATGGAAGGAATTGGAGGTGCAGGGTGCGCGAGAGCAACTTAGCATCACCGAGCCCCATATTGTAAAACTGAAAGGCAATTTCTATAAATTTCTGATGTTAACTCTTTTTATGGCTGTAGTAGTTATACTCCCTGAATGAAAATGCTTTCTCTATTCTCAAACATGAATGTACTTGCACGAACCAAAGAACCAAAGTCATATGTTGCAAACCCAACCAAGCCCCCAAGTGAAGAGGGAAGGAGAAAACTTTTCAATCAGCCAGAACTTCTTCAATACTCATCAGAAATAGGTGCCGTCAGTTCACGTGTGTCTGTATCAGTGAGAAGAACACTAAGGAAGTGATGGATCATAAAAAATAATGCTCGACCCGAAAATTTTAACTTCTACCAGTATAACAGGCCCAACAAATGGGCTCTGGAAGATGGTGGAGGTGCCCCGCTTGACAAAATAATGAAGAACTCGTCAGAGACCATAGGAAGAAACGAGGCTTGATTCGGACATTTGAGGCCCTTGAAATCAAGTTTTCCATTCTGGCACGTAGATGTCGTTTAGAAAATTTGCACTGTATAAAGGAAAGTTTAGAAAAAAAATTTGACAACTCATTTTCACTGTTCACAAAGCGCGGGAATTCTGCCAAAAAAATGTTTGAACTAAGATGAGGGCTCTAGACGCTTCTAAACAGTAGGACTCGAGAGAACAACAAAGATTGAAGGATTTTGAATCGATTTGAGGGAGAAAGCCTTGAAGAACCAAGCCATAACCGAACTTGGTTCTTTCAGGCAGTTAGTAATAACACCACGGCCTCTTAGGGGATTGAAATAGGGCCAAAAACTACACCACGGCCCCTTGGATTCTCTCAGATTTTTGTTGCCCATTCAAGAAACTACACTGATTTTGGCGATTTTGGGGTAAAAACCATCCAAAACTGTGGGCACTGTTCATAAGTGCTCTCCAACGTCTAAAAATTAAAGAAAATCACTCAAAAGAGTTAAAGAACAATAAAAAAATCACTCCTTCAATTCCCAAGTTTTAATTAGAAGTATTGAAGAAAAACACATGAAAATAACCAATTTTGTTAAGACCCAAACCAATACACCAAAAGCACCTAGGTGATAGAGGTGTGGAAAGTTTAAGTCTTAACCTCTAGGATCGTAACATTCCACCACGCTTCAAAGGCCAACGTCCACGGTGGCCCACTCTAAAGGAGCTTTCATTCTGGTACCCCTATTTTCTCATTTTTCTGAGCGAGCCCCCGGCATTTTTTCCGGTACCCCTATTTTCTCTTTTTTTGAGCGAGCCCCCAGGTAGCCCTTTCCTCAGGTCGCCCCTCCCATAACTTGAACCCATGACGTAGGGTTGGCTCTGATACCAAATGTTAAGATCCAAACCAATACACCAAAAGCACCTAGGTGATAGAGGTGTGAAAAGTTTTAAGTCTTAACCTCTAGGATCGTAACAGATTTGAATGCCCAAAAAGCCCTAAAATGACCCAAAAGTTAAGGATAGATTTGAAACGATGCAAAATATATTCAAGAAGGGGCGAAAGAGTTTTGAGGATTGGTTGAGAATGGTTACATTGGGTTTCGTAACCGAAAAGTAGAGACACAAAAAGCTGACTTTAGGAGAAGGGGAGTAAAATTTCTGTCACAACGGATTGCAAATCACACAATCACAAGCCAATGAGTTCTCCACATGTACACCTCAAAGCAAAAGCACATGGTTACGTTGCAAAAACAATTGGGTACGTGCGGAGAACTCATTGGCTTGTGATTGTGTGATTTGCAATCCGTTATGACAGTACTCGAGAACGGGTAGAGAAAACCCATATATAACTACTATCGAAAGTTGGACTGTGGAGATCGAGTACATACAGTGGACCAAAAAGGATTAATGGAATCAAAACCGCAAGTGTGGGGACTCTTTACAAATGATGGTTGACTGAAAGGTACGCTGAGTGGTGCGAAACGACATCAACAAGAAGAGCAAGAAGGAATTATCCGGAGGCACCATGTATGTTGGCAAAGATGGGCATGACCTGGAGTACTCGGTACTCCTACACTCTTATGCTTGAGGACTTATAGAATCCAAGCTCATGAGGTACAAAGATGCTCCCACTCACTCCATTTCGGTTCAAAATAGGCCCACAACCTCCTCCCATCTTAGCTTGGCTCAATAGAGGTTCATGTAAATCGATTTTGAGCCCAATAAAGATCTAATCCTTCTTTCCTACTACTTGCTTTTCATTTATGGTACGTACTCCTTCATTTTATCATCTATCTAGGTTTGTGGCATTGTTCGACAAGTTGCAACCTGATCGGCAGGCGACTGCTCACTGTCATTATGTGCCAATTTCTATAGTAGTTCCTATAGGAGACTTGTTCAAACTCTTGGTGCTCCATCATTGAGAGAAGGTCTAGAAAAAACAATTACGGGAAAGATTTTCAGAAGCCATTTGACACCTATGTTAGAGCCCACATGGAGATGATTTACTTACATGATCATCCTCACAAAAAAAAATTAGCTCATTCTTAAATTTTCTAACCTGCCAAATGTGGAGTTAAATTTAACACTGAAATGGACGTACGGTCCAGAATTTTTTTAACTTGTAATCCACTTTTCATTCGAAAGAAATGTTGTGCAGTGCATCCCTTGACTTAAATCCACATGGCTCCCATAGGCGTGTCAAGTGGCGTGTAATGTAAATGGAAGTATTGCCTAATTTTGATCTGCATGCATGCCCATTTTGTGAAAATCAAGTTGAAGATTCTTCCATTATCTGTCAAAACACTACGGATGCAAATCCAAAACTTCTCAAGAATACCTCTCATTATGGACAGTTCAGAAGCTTTGTTTATGAAATGTGAAAATTTTGTTAGATCTAATAACACTGATATGACTAAAATTGTTTCTCTTGATCTAAGAAATATGATGGTGTGGTCCAAGCCTCATCGACAAATTTGGAATCACTTGGCACTTTACACTTGACAAGTACCCATGACAAGTATGTTTAAAATTTTGAAATGTAAACTTATTTAAGAAACAGTAATGTGAGGAGTTGTGAGGGGTATGTGTCAAGTGTGTAGAGGGTTGAGTGATTGAGATGTGTCACTTAATTAAGTGACCGAAAATGGGTTCAATGATTGGGGACTAAACTGAACTTTGATGGAGCAGCGAAAGCGAAATGGAATTACAATTGAGCACAGATGATGTGTGTTTTTATTGGGAAGTATTGTGGAGCTCCGTCTCTCTAATCTCCTTTATACCTATGTTTTAAAACTCGCCGATTGATTTGCATAGTCCGACGAGTTGAGTCGGAAACTCGTCCGAGTTGATTCAAAATTCAGCCGAGTCACCCATTGTAAATGCCAAGCCCAGTCAAAACTCAATTTTTTTTTTTGCCGACTTTCTAAATGTTTTTTGTATCTTTTTCCTATTTTCAAAGTTTTTCTTAATAAATATTATTTTTTATATATTTAAATAAATAATAATCAATTTAATGACTCGCCAAGTCAACTCCCGAGTCATCGAGGTGACTCAACCCAATGGACTTCCGAGTCGAGTCCCAATTCCGAGTTTTAGAACATAGATTAGGACTAGGACTTCTAATTTAATGATAAGGCTATTATATTGTGTGAGATCTGTAGGAAACTTAATTACCTTATTTAGTTGACTCTTAATAGCAATAAAAATTTACTTAATTAGGCTTTGAATTTTAATTTCAACATTTTCTTATTTAATGGGATTTCCAGTAGCAAGGCCAAATGGACTTTCACATAATTATAATAATGTCCTTCAACATATTATAATCAATCCCAAAAAAAGTAAGTTAATTATTACAAGGCTCTAATCAATTATTTGCAAACAAGTCCTTCCACCATATAATATTCTATATAAAACACCAGGAATAAAAATAAATCATTGTCAAGTCCTTAGCTTATATACATAATGATATTGATTATTTATTAGACTCCAAAAATTTATAAAATTCTTTTATATGAAAATTTTCATATATATATAGTAATAATAATCTTGATAAATATTATTTGCCTGACCGTACCTAACATACCCATATATAGCCTGCGATTAGTCATCAATAGTAGGCAAATCAAATCCATATAAACAATAAATAAAGAAATTAAGTACAGACCTCTCAAGTCTAAGGACTACTTTGCCTCTTGTGTAGTATTTACTTTTGATGTAACAGTGATCACTCCATGAGATGTTTTACAAATTAATGATCCGTTCAGTGCATGTAATACCTATATATATATATATATATATATATATATATTTGCGTCAACCCTTTACGATGGAGATACACCATCTATATAACAAAACAAGGAAGTTGTCTCCCCCTCTTATACCCCCTCTTATCTATTTAGATAAAGAAGGGCTGAGATCTTATCTCCCAAATAGATGGTGGATCTCAGCCATTCACACCCAATTTTGACAAACGCTTTGTTGGAGAGTGCCGTGGGCACTGGTCACCCACTATCTATATAACAAGTGACAGTGGTTGTCTTATACCCCTCTTATCTTATATGGCTTCAATAATGAGTGGCTGAGATCCACTATGCTTCATATCGATGGCTGAGATTAACTCTCACCCGATTTTGACAAACACTTTGTCGGAAAGTACCGCAAGCACGGGCCACCCACGCATATAACAAGACAACTCAGTTGTATTCTCTTATCTTATCCATCCATCTAATGTGGACGGTTAGATAAAGAGTGGTTGAGATCAAATCCATCGATCTAATACGGATGGCTAGATTTCAGCCAGTCAATTCACTTCATTTGACCTCAATTTATTCAAAATTTGAATTTCAACACCGTTATTTTTTGTTATTTCTGTTATTTTACTATTTCTCCCTCTATGTTACAATCCGTTATAACAGCCGTTGTAATGGAAAAAACGGAAACGCCCCAGTCCGTTGTACCGTTTGAGTGCTGAAGGCACCCAATTTTTATAAATGCTTTTGTCGGAGAGTGTCGTGGGCATGGGCCATTTACTATTCTATATAACAAAACACATTGGTTGTCTCCCTACTTATACCTCCTCTAATCCTCCCCCAAATGGACGGTGGATCTCCGCCACTTACCTGATTTTGGCAAATTCTTTGTCAAGGAGTGCCGATGGCACGGGGCACCCACTAGTCTATATAACAAAATAGGGAAGTTGTCTCCCCACTTATACCCCTGTTATCGGTTTCAACAAAGAACGGTCCCGATCTTATCCCCCCAAATGGATGATGGATCTTAGCCATTCACATCCGATTTTGGCAAAAGCTTTATCGGAAGTGCGCGCTGTGGGTATGGGCCAGCCACTAGTTATAGATACATGATAGCAGCACAACATGTCTAAGCTATGATAGAGTGAGATGTCCAGTAATCACCCATTGGTTAAAAAGATTTTTAGTTCTACAAGAAATCGAAGATCGATATCTCCTTCCCATAGTTCACCAACTAATATTGCATGATTTCTTCTACAATGTTACCTAAGGAACATTATGTTATCATCATATTAAAATATTTATTATTGTAGTCATAAACACATATATGTAGAATAAATTGACAATAGCATCGAATATTTGGCATGACGAACACATGGGACAGGTATTAACAACCACCACGGTCAGGTTTTCTGATTAAAGAATGGTCCCTTGATTTTCCACCTTGGTCATATCACCACCGAGGGGAAAGAGATGTGACCACATTATAAAACAAGTAATAGATCTTTCTTTGACCTTAACATATCTTTTCCACAGCTAACAAACATTTTAGGGTACGTTTGGTTGGTTTGTCAAGGGGGCATAATTTGGCCAAATCATGCATTTTGTCCACAATTAGGCGTTTGGGATGGCGAATATGCGCAACTTCAAAGACACGGCAGGCCTCTGCGACATGCATTTGCGTGACTTCGGTATGACTTTATGATGCGCGATATGGGGCTAATAGTCAATGTGAATGTTAATTAACCACTATTGATGTCTCATTATATGTGGGTCAACGTAATATCATATCATAATAAGAGTCCATGTCATGGCTGTTCAAGGCATGCATTCCAAAAACCATATTGATGGGGTTGGGTCACTTGGTAGTCACACACCTAATTAGTAAAGGGTGGAGTTATTTTCACACACCTTTTTTTGAGTGACACCCACCTCTTGGTGTGGAATAGTGTGTGTAAATAAGCAACAAAAAAAAAGTTGCCTACCGATATGGCCAAAGCCATGTCCGCCCTATGTTACCGATACGGGCGTAATTTTTTTTTTTAAGAGAGAGAGAGGTGTTGTGGTAGTGGTGGTGGTGGTGGTGGTGGCGGTAGAAGAAGAAGAAGAAGAATACGGTGGCAGTGTAGTGGTTGTGGCGGCAGTGGTGGAAGAAGAAGAAGGCGATGGTGGAGGTGCGGTTGTGGTGGTGGTGGTGAGTTCCTCTCCGTTTGTTTTTTTTCTCTCTTCAACTATGGTATGTGTAGATAATATGTGGGTGCCACTCAAAAAAAGGTGTGTGCAAATAACGCCACCTTTACTAAATCAGTGTGTTAATCGCTTTTAATACGCGCGCGATTTTTTTTCAAGAAACGTTTAATACGGCCGTATGAAACAAAAAATGAAAAAAAAATCATGAAATTTAAGATTAAATGACAAATGCGTATTGTTCGCGTTTAATACACGAATTTTGCTTTTTTTTTTTTAAAGTAAAAAACGTATTAAATTACCGTATATAATGAAAAAATGGGTCAAATTCAAGCTTTTTAAGGCTAAACGAATATAATACTTCAACAATGACCGAATTTTTATATCCTGAAACCCAATTAAACTCCAACTTTTCCCGTTCGAATCTTTGCCGGATGCAGAATTGCTAACTATGGTCACCCGCCATGATAGGCGCATACCAAGCAAGGCACAAAACGCTACCAAGCATGCGTTCCAAATACAGCCTTGCTTACCATGACTATCTGCTTCATCGTGTGCCAAAGAAAGCGACGCACCACTAGGCATTTGCTTTATGTAGCCAAAAGAAAAGGTTATCGAGCCCGATTCAGAGTATCCCGCCCGGATCAATGGGTTCCTATCCAGTGAAGAGATCTTTGCGATCAATTTCTTCCAAACTAATTCAACTGAAATGGACTCATTGTCCAGTAGTCAACCAACCAGGAGTCGTTATCACCGAAAGAAGTACAAGATCAATCCCACGTCACCGACAAATCTTTCAAGAGTGACCTTTGATTGATCTTACGGTTGGACTTGAATCAGCAACACAACCACCTTTAGCTCGTCATAATGGATTTCTCCCCTTACTTTATTTAACAAGTCAACTTCATTGATTTGACCTGCTTGATCCCTACCACCACCACTTTAGACCGATCTTCATTTTAAAGGACACCCACTGCCCATTTTGAGAAAATTTAGTATGCGGAGCATGGTTCGAAATCTTGGGATCGGAGGCAGGGTTGGTGTGCTCTGATCCCGATCGGTCCAATCCACAACGGTGCATCTCGTCCGAGACAAAGTGACTAAAGAAGTAGAAAGCAATTAAAATTCTAAAATTATTAAATAATAACTTTCTCAAAATAATATTAATAAACCTACACAAAATAGAAATTCTAATTCGTCCAAAAACCTTTGTCCTAACTTTAAAATTACAAAATCACTAAAAACAGTAAATTTGACCTTCAGACAGCAATTTAACCCTTTAAACGATAGAATTTGACTTAAATCACAAAAGTTGAAAGAGTTTTCAATTCTGTAAACCTTGTGGAGAACTTGAATTTGCATAAATGATTCGCCCAATTAGAAGTTACGGATTTTGAAACCCATTTATTATGGACTTTTAGGTTTTCGATTAAACTTCTTTGCCTCGAATCGATCCATGAACTGTTTTCCGACCCATTCTGCATCTTTCTACCACACAGATAAACTGACAAAAATATGTGCGGTTGAGGCCATTGACCGTTGCCTTCAAGAGATTCATGGTCCATGAGGCAACAACTATTTTATCTTTGCAGTTGCTTCGTCGTTGAATGTGGATCTCTTGAATACAATGTTCGTTCGCCTTAACCGTCTATTTTTGTTTTATCTTGTTGTCGGTGGGATAACATTTTCTTATAATGTATATCCCTTGCTTAAGCAAGGCGATGGTGACGATGAGAACAATGATGATGACAATATATCTTACACAAAACCCTAATTCTGAAATAATCAACACAGTAACCTGGATTATCACTTGGAAATGCATGCTTTTGTGCAAAAGAGGGGTCACCTTCATGAACCTTGACGATTCTTTCATTCCCTTTTGTGTTTTCTTACAGAGGGAGGAATGCAAGCTTTGAAACAAAAAAGATAAAAACAAGGAAGAAGATGAGAAGATGGTTTTCACTTTCATTTGGCATGTTCATGTTGACTTTTAGGGTAGATTAGCCGATGCTTTCCTCTCTATACCTTGCATTCCCGGGAAGGTGTTTGTCCAACCCCATTCAGCTCTTTCCTTTATACTTTGAGTAGGGCATGAAATGGATCATATCCAGATCTACAGCCCTTTTAGGTAGTCTGATAGCTGGTTGTGATCTAAGTTTGGGTCATCTATCCCATTGAATCATATATTACTATTTTAATTCCAAAAAGTTGGGTTGCCTATATAAAAAATGGGTCGGGATGGGGGGGACAACCATTTTTGATAACCATTTGGTGGACCCAAATAGAAGATGAATCAATGGCTGATTTTTGGTGAGGATGATCTCTATGGAGAGGAGATCATCCTCACAAAAATTCAAATCATTTCGATATTTGTAGACTGGTTTAGAAGTTGAAGAATTATATATGGACCATCTATTTTTACCGTGTAACTTGAAAACCACATTTGATGGGGTTAGAAATTTCAGAATGGGCTGATTTTTTGTTGGGCTGATCGATATGGTGAGGAGAATATCCTCACCAAAAATGAGCCATTGATTCATCTTCTATGTTGGTCCACCAAAATGGTTGTCAAAAATGGTTGACCCCCGATCCCGACCCATCAAAAATACATATGTACCTATTAGTTCATTAAATGCCGCTCTATACTACTTAATTTAAAGCCAAAACTTGGGTTGTCACACGACGTTCATTCACCTACATACTTATTGGCTGCCTGTTGAAAAAAAAAGATAAAAGATAAAATATAAAAAATATAGTTCATTAAATGCCCCTCAACCATACTTATTATTACAGCAAATATTTTGATTTCAAAAAAGTTTACCCTTATTTAAATACTTAATCACTTTATATGCCATCAATTATATTTTTAGTACAACCCTTTCATGATCACTAAATTACTAACCGTGCCATTTTATTCAAATTTTTAAAGCAACCCTTTTTAACCACTTAATTACCTAACATGCTATTATTTCTATATTTTTAAAATAGTTACTTAATAATAACTTAATTACTTTCTGTGCCATTAGTACCATATTTTCAAAACAATCCATAATATATACATGCTAGGGGACGACCCGTGCCGATGGCACTCCCCAAAAAGCATCCGCAAAAAACTCAGTCCATTAGTAGTGTGAGGAATAACATTCATCCCTCGACACTCAGTCATTTTCAACCCCCAAAAAGGTCGCGCCGTGTGTAAAGAAATTCGTCCATTTTCAATTCTCATCCATTTTCATGATACTTTGACAAAAAAATTGTCATTCGGCACTCATCTATTTTTAACCCCCAAAAAGATTAAAATACTATCAAAGAACTCATGCAAATTATCAAAGGAAATTGCAAATTAAAACTCCAAATCGGAAAATACGAAAAAAAAAACCAAGAAAATAACAACGTCAAAAATGTTAGGCGGCCTCACCCATGAAAAATGCTCAAATCAAATGGCTAGAAATCAACACTGACGTTGATTTTGGTATGTGAGTTCACCAAGTCGTCAATAGCGTGCCATGTGGTATTTTAGAAGGGTGGATATCAAAACAAACAATTAACATAACACAAATAAGCCAAAATACAGAAGGAGAAAAAAAAAAGCTAAAATAAAGAGAAGGAAAGAAAATCTAAGAAGTAAAACCAACCTGTCTCAGTGGCATGTGGCACCTGATCAATGCGTAATATCAGCCCACTGAATATCAGCCTGATGGGTTACAAATATCCAAGGTTTGAAATCACCAGTGAGGCTTATGATTTTCGACATGTAGGGACACGTATGGGCCAAGGCAAACATCCATATGGTCGAGTAAAAGTTATGTCATTACAGGTTGTGACCGAAGCCGGTGACAACCCACAATATGAGCCATGTGGCACACTATTAGGGGCGTTGACTGTATTGATGTTTGGCCACTCCCTCGGTGGACATGCAAACCAAAAATCAGCCTGACTAGTGATTTAGAACCTTTGGATCTTTGTACCCAAATAACGCCCCATAATGCACAAATTCCTACGGTTAAAATCAACCCATGAAAATAACTTTAATCCAATGCTTAGAAATCATTAGTCAGGCTAATTTTTAGTTTACAGATCCACCGAAGGACTGGCCAAACATCCACACGGTCAGTGCCCTCTAATTCTCTGCCATGTGGCTTGTATTATGGCTTCTGACCGGCTTCGGTCACACCATTGTGACAGAAGTTTTACTTAGTTGTATCTAAAAGTATGCCACATGGTTCATGTAGTGGTACGTACGTAGGCAAAGGTCTTCTCACACAACTGGACTCACTGGCCTCAGTTAATGAAAACGTACACTTATCGCTACAAATTTAAAGATAGGATCAGATTTTCTACTGAACAAATCTTTGTTTTTGTTGGAAAATCAGAAAAGAAAATTGTCTCCATGTAACAAGTCGTAAGCTTACGCCAAAAACTCACTGCTACCACCTAGTACCATTGGTTGAATTGATGTTTAGAGTCTTTAGCCCACCCCTTGGTAGCCATTCATACCAAAAATTAGCTTGTGTGATAATTTTTAGCCGTTGATTTTAGCACTCAGAAAAATGGTTGAATTCAACAGTTATAATCACACTTTAAAAGGTACTAAAATCTAATGGCTAGAGATTACCAATCATGGTGATTTTTGGTGTGTATATCCACCAAGGGGGGCGGTCAGTGGACCCAGATGAGATACTTGAATATTCTTTAAGATTTCTGACCCTATGATGCTGTACCAAACAAGTTTTTTTTTCTAACTCTGTACGAAACAATTTTTTTTTATATGAATATTACTTTCTCTCTGTTTCTTACATTTTTTAGATGGATTCTTCTGTTGCTACTTTTGTGCACCCCACCCATGCGAACAGTAGAGCTCCCTTTTCATCTACGAAGCCAGCTCCCTCTTCATCTACGATACGAAGCCAACTCGTGCAAACAGAGTTCAAACCTGTTGAAGTTTCAAGATTACCAAGTTGAAGTTTGTTCAGGGAAGAACCCTCGCAGAGTAAAATGAAGAAGGTTTTAGAAAACGAGGGACAAAGAGGTAAAAACCTAAGAGCCGTTTTGACGGTGAGAAGCTTCTTGCAAAAGTGTGGAAACGCTTTTTTAAGAAACACCTCCGAAGGTGTTTCTCAAAAGAGTGCTTCCAGCTTCTTTAAGACGCGGGAAGCCACGACACTTTCGCAAACCAAACATAAATTTATGTTAAGGAAGCGCTTCTAAGTGCAAAAAGCTGGAGAAGCGCTTCCGCAAAGGCGTTCCCAAACACTACCTAAGTCGCTCAACTAGTGTTGAGACACACTGGTACTCTCAGGTTACTAGGTCAAGTTTATATATGGAAGACCTAAGCTGAGTAAGAGATCAAGCTTTTGGCTTTGATCTAAAAAAGAAAAGCTCACAAGATATGTATGAGAACTAAAGACTTTTTGCTCTTCGAATGGACACTCTTGATAAATAAACTTTCTTCTCTATATTCTAAAGTGTAGAAGTGTATTTTGTAAAGCTAGAGAGGAGTTATATTTATAGAATTAGTAGCCCAGAGTCTTTTAACAAGTGGGATAAGTGGAGACTAGAATTTCGGATCTGAAAATGACTCAATCAGTGTAAAGTCCAATCGATTGTACTTTGGGTCCAATGGATTGGTCTTGTACGGATGAGTATTTCCTTCGTAAATCCAATCGATTGTACATAGTCCAATCGATCGGACTTAAATAAGTTTTTGTCCCGTAAGCTCTAATCGATTTCACAGAGGTCTCCAATCGATTTGGCTTCAATGAAGTTCTATCTCGTAGGGTCTAATCGATTTCACAGAGGTCTCCAATCGATTGGTCTAAATAGTCCGATTGATCAGACTTTTCCAGAAGTCAATAATCTTGACTTAGACTCGGGTCTGTCTATTGACTAGGTTTGACCATTATATTTTATTCAGTTTAAACCTATTCTTATGGTCACTAAGTCACTTACCTTCGTAATCAAGCGTACACGATCTGAAACTGACAAATGGACAGTTACTCAAATGACTCATGTCATCAACCATCCAATCCTTGCTATCTCTGTCTTCTAGTCTTCACGTAGTCGGCGAAGTATGCGCACCACGACATCTTCACACTACATTGGTGCTCGTAGGTAAGGTTACATGAATATTTTATGTCACACAGAATCTTTGTCAAACTAGAATATGAAAATATTCTTTATAATCTCCTATTTTGGTAATTTCGTGACAAAAATATTTAATCATATAGAAGGTAAACAAAAAAATACGAAAATATAATCCCACCCTCTTACATGATTCACTCATTATCTCACAATCTCTAGGAGATAACAAACAGATAATAGATTAAACGCTTTGATCTGTTCCATGCACATTTCGCCATCAAAATATTCTATATAATATTATCGGCAGAAATATATAAAATAATTAAGCATTGCAGTAAATTAATTAAGCACATCACAGGTATAGAAATAGATAAAATAATGTACAATTTTACTCCACTTAAATTTCTCTCCTCTTATCTCATGCAACTAATTGTTTACCTCATATGATTTTTCTCTAATTTTTTGTCACAGAATGACAAAGGTACATAAAATAAACAGATAAATAGTATGCATAATATATTATCATGAATCACAAGTGCATAATAATATATAACAAAATACCAACAATACCATGTCATATACTATGATAAAAAGTTTATACTCTGGAATATATCAACAAGAAAATAATACAGAGTATAACCACTAAGTAAGAAAGTTTAACTGAGTACAATGATCTCAAAGGAAATAAATGCAGATAATTCAAGCAAAGTCTCTCCCTACGAGACTAAGACGATGGTCCAATGAGCCCTAGAGACATAAGTCTCAAACTATAGCTGACTCTCGTCATCACATTGAATGGAATGCATGTTGACGTAAAACATTTTAATCCCATTTTAAACCAATATAGCCCAAAAACCAACGAAAAAGGTGAAGTGAGAAACTAGAGAAATAAAGAGAAACTCACTACAAAAGTCTAGAAGAACAGTAAATCGGGTACGTGCGATCGATTGAGAGAAATATGAGAGGTGGAGGGATCGATTGATGTTGAAAATGACCCATTTTAGGTTTATAAAAATGAGTACCGCACTATCCAATCGATTGTATTAAGTGACCAATCGATTGGAAAATATCCAATCGATTGGTCTGTACATTCTGATCGATTGGAGAAAATCCGATCGATTGGCCTGTACATTCCGATCGATTAGAGAGGTTCCGATTGATTTTGATGTGTAATCCAATCGATTGGACTCAGGGAAAATATGATATTTTAAAATTTTAGGCTCATTTTCTAAGTCCCCTAACAAAAAAATAAATCAAGATAATAATAGTCAGAAAATGTTTAAATTTCAATTCATAAATCAATCTTGATAGGTATTAAAATTGAGTTCTTTTAAAAAAATAAGAAAACAAACAATAATCCCTCCACGAAGAACTCATTGCTCCGAGATAGCACGATTCAGAACATTTCCCTTTAGGGGAGCTTTTCTCACCCATACAGATGCGATTTTTGTGGATAGAAAATTTCTTTTAGGATCTCTCCTCTTTTGAGTTAAAGAACTCTGAAAGTGCCTATTTTTCTTTTAAAAAATAAGAAAATAAACAACAATCCCTCCACAAAGAATAAGAATGAAAAAACAAGAGGGAACGAAGAGCTCATTGCTCTGAGATAGCACGATTCAGATCATTTCCCTTTAGGGAATCTTTTCACCCATACAGATGTGATTTTTGTGAATTGAAAATTTTCTTACGATCTCTCATCTTTTGAGTTAAAGAACTCTGAGAGGGCCAATTTTTCTTAAGGGACTCAATTTCCTTGATTAAAACTTTAGACCTTTCCATTAGGTCTTTTATTTTTCTAGACAACAAATCCAATATATTTAGCTCATAATGTGTCTTCATAGGAAGTTTTTGACTTGTCACATTCTGAGTTGAGTTCATCTTTTTCTCAAAGATATTTTGATATCCTCTTCTCAGTTTATGATAGTCTCTGATCACATGATCCAGATTTTTGCAGTATGCACAAGGTCGTTTGCTATTGAAAATTTTGACTTGATCAATGATCGGAGTGGAATATCATTTTCTTTAACAGAAATCTTCTTGGAAGTAGACGCTTTGCTCTAATCGGGTTTGTAACCCAAACCATGTTTATCTCCATAGACTTTTCACACACGCATTCATCGAGCTTTGTAGAGCTTGACAAGAATCCTAGCACATCCCGTTTAGCTTTAAGAAGCTCATTTTCAAGGGATTCCTTGTGTGTCGTACTAGTTTGAAATTCATATTCCAGTGACCTATTTCTTTTTAATAGAGACCCATTTCCTTACTCTAAATCCATAATTGACATATTTAATTTTTCAATGTCATTTAATAAGGCTTCAATTTTAGAATCAAGATATTTAACTCTATCAGATAAGATTTTATTTGCCTTTATGAATTTTATGGATTCCTCGTACAGTTCTTTCACACCAACTGTCGAGTCATCCGTGTCCCCATTGTAAGAGTCTTCTAAACTCTCATTTTCACTTTTCTTGGATTCTCCATGAGATCCATAAGGACTATCAAATCGAGTAACAAAAGCTGTATACTTATCTGTCTTTTCAGTTATCAGAATCATCAGAATGATCTTCTCATTCTTCATCACATGTGGCATTAAATGCTTTGGTCTTGCCTTTATATTCTTCTTTGTTGGGATAAATATTTGTAAAGTGACCGAACCCCTGGCATTTAAAATATTGGGGTTCGCTTGAACGACTTTCTCTAGAAGTCCTTTCACTTTTGATGCCTCTCTCATGAGGTTTGGCATGATCTTTAGATTTATTAAAAGGTTTATTATTCTTGAATCTATCGTTTTTAGAACAAAATTTTTTTTTGAACTTTTTAACAAATAACGCCATTTCTACTTCTAAGTCAACATCTAACTGAGTCCTGAGTTTCAGAAACTTTAAGGGCTATACCCTTTGATTTCTTTGGCTGTCTCAAATTCATCTCGTAAGTTTGGAGAGATCTAACTAACTCATCAATTTTGAGAGAATCAATATCCTTGCTTTCCTCAATAGCCGTTATCTTAGCCTGAAATCTATTAGGCAATGATCGCAAAATCTTCCGAACCACTTTAGATTCAGGTATGCTCTCACCCAAGTTGTGAGCAGAATTCACAATATCACTAAGTTTGACAGAATTCAGTAAATGTGTTATTTTCTTCTATTCGCATGAATTTGAATTTAGTTGTCAGCATTTGCAGTTTAGATATTTTGACTGCTAACGTTCCTTTAATGGGTAACCTTGAGAATGTCCCATGTCTCTTTAGCCAAAGTGCAAGTAGAGATTCTACAAAACTCATTATTGTATACCGCATTAAAAATAGCATTCCGCCCTTTGCTATTAAGACAACACTGGTCAATGTCGTCTTTGTTCCAGTCGGTTTTAGGTTTAAGAATAGTTTTATGTCCTACGGTCATTGTGGGTGGTGACCAACCATCCAGCCATCTAGACTCTTTCATCAATATACTTTAGAAAAGCCCTCATCTTGGCCTTCCAATAAGCATAGTCTTCTCCATCAAACAATGGAGGTCTGGATGTGTTTCCACATTCTCTTTGCATTTTGACAAATTAACGAAAATGGACTAGTTTTGCAGGAATCTCAATTCAGGTGATTAAACCTTTAATAGAATGACCCGTTCTGATACGAATTGAAAAATAACCGATCCATTCTCTTTAATCAGAAATACCTAGAGGGAGGGGAGATTAGGTTATTAAAAAATTAATCTAATCTATCACAAGTTTACTAGTCAAGGTAAGGTGATAAACTCGCATGCCTTAGTTGATTGATAAAAGAATTATCATAACCGACTCAAATCAAATATACCTCCGTGGTATATTGTCTTTTCGTCATTTGATCTAATCAATAGATTTAGCGGAACAACAATCAAACATCCACAAGACAAAGAGTTTTTAGTGTGGAAACCTTAGCCAAGAAAAACCACGGGACCATGTCCAAATGGAAAGTATCACTAACTGGAAAGTTAAACGAAACAAAGGTTACCTATGCAGCACCGTTGCAAATGTAACTTCCAACTTTATCCAAGGCCTACTGTCGATGTGTCCACGCTACGAATCCATGTGCGCCCTCCCAGCTAAGAAGCCTTGTCCGCTTGTTCAGTTTCATACACCCCAAACCTATATTCGATCAGCCACTCCGATTTTAATTCTTAACTCTTTAGCCTTTGCTAAAGGTGAATGATTCAGTACACCCTGAACCCTAAGGCCCTGTTTGGGAATGTTCTTGTAGAAGCACTGTAGAAAAGTGATTCTGTAAAAGTCCTGGAACAACTACTGAGAAGCACTTTTTTCTAAAATAGTGTTTGGCAAAGTATGCGAGAGAAGTGATGTTCTATTTGTAGAAGCTGATATTGTTGTATGGCAAAATTAGTTGTGAGCTTCTAGATTCTGTTACAATGTCAAGAATAACCTTATATTCAAAAAATCCAGTAGTTGATATTTTTGACTCATCACTTAAGACAAATACTATGTTTGAATTACATCTTATGGATCCCAATCTATTACTTGAAACCCATCCAAATTCTCATTTCTTGAAAAATGGTACTAGTCATGCAAAATGAAGTGTTGTTAATTATAACATATACAAAATAACAAAAAGAGGAAATTAGTAGTATATACGTTACTTGCATTTCAACATAATGTGAGATTATAATGAGGTCATATATTTAACATCTACCTCTCAAATTATTATTGACATTTTTCAAGAAACACAAGTCCTTAGTTGTAATAATGTCATTAATGATATAAAATATAACATTTACAAATCAATTTAGGGTTCAACTTTAAGTATTGGTCTTTCTAATTCTAGAATCCATTGGATCGGATTTGGATTTAGTGGATCCGGAATCTATTGGATCGGATGTGGATTTAGTGAGTATATTATTAAATGGAATGGACCATAATCCGACCCGCTGACAGCCTTACACTTGCCACGTACAATCCTATACTCATGACAAGAATCAATCCATGAAAATGACAAATCCAACATTTAGAAATCACAAATAACGCTAATTTTTGGTCTGGTTAGACCAAACATCAATGCGATAATCAATCTCTAAGAGTATGCCACGTGGTTCATATTGTTGTCTATCAGCAAAGTTCTATTCAATGTCAGTCAACAATGACGGCGACGGAACACAGTGTAAGCCACGCGGTACATTTTTAGAGATACTACTGGCTTTATGAATGTTTGACCCAAGTGGACTAATACAAAAAATCATTCTGATTATTGATTTACAAGCGTAAGATTGGAGTCGTTCATATGGTTTATCTTTTTAAGTGTAGAGTTGAGCATTATTAGGGTTACGAATATCCAAGGTTTGAAATCACCAGTGTGGCTTATGATTTTCGACATGTAGGTCCACGTACGGGCCAAGGCAAACATCCATATGGTCGAGTAAAACTTATGTCATTACGGGTTGTGACAGAAGCCAGTCACAACCCACAATATGAACCATGTGGCACACTGTTAGGGGTGTTGACTATATGGATGTTTGGCCAGTCCCTCAGTGGACATGCAACAAAAAATCAGCCTGATTAGTGATTTAGAACCTTTGGATCTTTGTACCCAAATAATGCCCCATAATGCACAAATTCCTACGGTTAAAATCAAACCATGAAAATAACTTCAATCCAACGCTTAGAAATCATTTGTCAAGCTGATTTTTAGTTTATAGATCATCGAAGGTCTGGCCAAACATCCACATGGTCAGTGCCCTCTAATTGTCTGCCACGTGGCTTGTATTATGGCTTCTGACTGGCTTCGGTCACACCATTGTGATAGAAGTTTTACTCAGTTGTATCTAAAAGTATGCCACATGGTTCATGTAGTGGTACGTACGTAGGTAAATGTCTTCTCACATAACTAGACTCATTCGATAGTATCATTGACATATTTAATGATTCTTTTAACAGTCGAGAGATGAGATTCTTTTGGATCAGATTGATATCTAGCACAGGCTCTTACACTAAAAGCAATATCAGGTCTGTTAGCTGTGAGATATAGAAGACTACCAATCATACTCCTGTACAGGGTCTGATCAACTGATTTACCACTCAAATTCTTGGTGAGTTTAATACTAGTGCTCATAGGAGTGTGAGCAGATTTAGATGATTTTAGGCCAAATTTTTTAAGCAATTCTTTAGAATATTTAGATTGAGAATGAAAAATGTTATTTTCTAATTGTTTAACTAGAAGACCTAGAAAGAAATTCAGTTCACCTTCCATGCTCATTTCGAATTCAGATTTTATAGCTTGAGCAAATTCTAAAGCACGTATCTCAGTGGTTGAGCCAAAAACAATATCATCAACATATATTTGGGATATCAAAATATCATTATCTCTTTTCTTAATGAATAATATTTTATCAACCGTTCCTCTTGTGAATCCATTCTCTAATAGAAATTGAGTTAATCTTTCATACCAAGCTCTTGGTGCTTGTTTCAACCCATACAATGCTTTCTTAAGTCTGTAGACATGATTACTTTTATGAGGGTCTTCTATGGTTAAGGTTTTCTTGTTAAAAATCCTATAAGCTCTGCTTCTGGTAGAATATCCTAGAAAAATACCTTCATCGCTTTTGGATTCAAACTTTCCAAGGTTTTCTCTGTCTCTTAGCATATAGCACGTACTCTCAGAGATTCTAAAATACTTCACATTTGGTTTAACTCCATTCCAAATTTCATAGGCTGTTTGTAGAGTTTCTGTCTCAAATAAACACGATTGATTGTATAGCATGCAGTATTGACTACTTTAGCCCACAAATTTCCTGTTAGATTTTTGCTAGTAAGCATAACTCTGCCCATTTTCTCAAGAGTCCTATTTTTCTTTTCAGCCACACCATTTTGCTGAGGTATTTTGGCTGCAGAGAATTCATGTTTAATCTCATTTTCATCACAATATTTATCAAATTCTCTTTCATTATCACTTCTAATTCTGAGAATAGACAAACCTTTCTCATTTTGGATCTTTTTATAAATCTTCATGAGTTCATCAAATGCTTCAGATTTTTCTCTAAGAAAAGCTACCCAAGTAAATCTTCAGAAATCATCAATAACAGTTAAGAAATATCTTTTTTCTCAAAGACTTTTAATTCTATTAGGTCCAACTAAGTCCATATGCAACAATTCTAGAATTCTAGAGGTACCAATATGCTTTATCTTCTTGTGAGGGTTTCTAATTTGTTTTTCTTTTAGGCATGACCCACAAACAGTTTGATAGTTCTTATTGAGTTTAGGAACACCTCTTATTAATTCTTTCCTACTGATTTTGGCTAAGTCTTTAAAGTTAATGTGTCCCAGACGTTGGTGCCATAGTTCGGTCTCATTTGATAGTGCCATGTTACACTTAATCGAACCACCAGTCTCAATGACATAGCAATTATCCGTATTCCTTCTTCCTTGAATAATAACTTTGTTGGAAGATTTTTTTATGATTTTACACTTTTCTTTTGAAAACTTGCAGATATGATCTTTGTCATAAATTTGATTAATGCTTAGAAGATTATGTTTTAGACCATCCACACACAAGACATTTTCAATCTTAGGTATTCTTGGACCTTGGATAGTCCATTTACCAATTATTTTAACACTACTGCCATCTCTAAATATAACCTCACCATCATGCGATTCATCAAGAAAATAGAAATGAGATTTTTTTTCAGTCATATGTCTAGAGCATCCACTATCTAAATACAATTTAAGTTTCATTAGCAATAAGAGCAGTATGGATGACTAAACATTTTTCAACATTTTTCTTATTCCAAATTTTCATAGAAGCATTACTAGACTGATTGATCTGAGAGTTATTAAGATTCTCTTTTCTGTTTTTAGCCTTAGCATTTAAGTCTGCTATCTTTTTAAACAATTCATTTTGTTTGTTTAGTTTTCTGGTTTTCTCCAAACTTTTTAGATCATTCTCTTCCTTTTTCTTTTGGAATTCTAATTTCTTTTCAAGAATATGACAATTGTATTTTGTATGTCCAGAATGTCTACAATAATGACAAATAATATTTAGTTTAATTTGTTCATCTTGAGTTGAATTCAGAGTAGCTTTTACAAAAATAGTTTTAGAATTTGAATCTTTAGCTGATTTTCCAATGTAACCAAGTCCTCTCCTGTCATGGTTTTCTTTCCCCATGGTTAATAAATTTTCCAGTCTAGAATTTTCTTGAGTGATGTTTCTAATTAAAGTTGCATTTTTCATTTCAAAATCATTTCTTTCAAGACTTAATTTCTCAATTTCTTTTTCAAGTTCATTTTCTCTGTTTAAGATTTGAGTTATTTCATATTCCTTGTTCATTATAGTGTGATATAAATCTTTGAACTCAATTTTTAGTGAAGCATTTTTGCAACACACAACAGTTTTCTCTTTCTTTAGATTATCACAAGATTTTGCCAGAATTAAGCTTTCCTTATACAAATTATCAAAAGCAACCTGAATGTCTTCTTCACTTTCATCATTACTTAAATCGGTTTCATTTTCCATTATAGCATTTTGAGAATTACAATTTTTATTCAGATTAGTTATAATCATTAGTGCTCTAATATTAGATGATTCTCCGCTATCACTTGATGTGTTCGTTTCATTATCGGAATCATCACTATTTATGTCCCAAGCAGTAGCTTTCATAGCTTTAGTTTTTCCTTTCTTAATATTATTAGGACAGTCAGTAGAGATATGACCAAACCCCCTGTATTTATTACATTGTATTTCATCTTTGTTGTTTTCTCCCTTTTTGCATTTTTCAAAAGGTTTTCTATTCTTTTGTGTAAAATTTTTCTTGTCCTTAGTGGGTACCGTATTTTCTAGCAAGTCAAATATGGATGCGTGTCTCTGGCTTAGCACGTGCGGTTTCGAATAAACGATGCGTGCTAGTAGACAGCACGCGAAGGTAAATGCACCGGAGTCGTCATCAGGAGCCATTAAAACTGCCCATCGTGTCACATACCTTCCATTAATTGGAAATGCCATGTGTCATGATGGAATGATCGACACATAGAGGTGATGCTAACAGAATGCATTAACGTCTCAGCCTTTAATATGTCGGGAAACATTCAATCTTGCCCGGCATAGTTATTATTGACAATTCGGTTGTCGGGATCTATTTCAATATCATCCCGACAAGATCAACATATTTACTTGCCGGGGTCTATTTCAATATCATCCCGACAAGATCAACATGTCTATTTCAATTTCATCCCGGCAAGGCTCTATGATTTGATGGATGACTGTATCCGACAAGATCAACAGACTACTTGACGGGATCAATTTCAACACATCCCGACAAGATCAACAGACCTACTTGACGGGATCTATGTCCATATCATCCCGGCAATACTGGATGAGATTAATTGTCTTACGTGGCAGGATCTCCTATGTACAAGGTAAGTATTCTGAGCACCCTCAGTTTCTTAACCAATGGATATTAGCCACGTGGCCGTTAGTTGAATTATCATGAATTCGATATCTCCTTGTCCAAATACCTGACACGGAGGATGCCACCTCAGTATCACTTCAGTTATTTCAGGTATAACCGAATCAAGGAAGTCAAGATTTATACCGACAGATTCTGTTATAAAATAGAATCTATCTGAGTTATCGTTGACTGATAATGACTAGACACGTGGAAGGTGAGTCACGCCAGTTCTAAGGTTATAAATATGAGACCTTCAGAACTGAAAAGAGATCTTGCTCTCCAGATCCAGATAGCCTAAACTCTGAAACTTTTTACTATTTTCGTGAAACCTGTTACATTTCCTATACTGACTTGAGCGTCGGAGCCTTGTCAACAGATACAACCAAATCTCATCTAGAGATCATCCTATCCTTTGCAGAGGAGAAAGCAGTTTCATCCTGGAGCATCAGAATCGTCCGATCATCACCAAAATCCGAATCGTCTGATCTCGAAGATTGTGTGGGTTAGATCAAATATTTTTCCCCCACATCTTTTGGCGCCGTCTGTGGGAAACGACTAGAAGTTTTCCGTTCTAAGAGATATTCGATTCGAACAATGGTGGATACCAGACACACAGGTCTCAGGAGTGAAAGAGAGAAGAATCCTCCTAGCGATCTCAGAGATGCTATCACGGAGGGCAGAAGAGCGAGAGAATTGGACAATCAGCAGAAGATGATTGCCCAATTGCACGAAGAAAATGAGGAGTTGAAACAGCGGATGACAGCTGAACGAACTGGTGGCTATATATCTGGTACAGCCAGACATAGTCATCATCAGAAAAGTCATTTCCATTCGGACAGATCGAATTCAGAGGAATCTGTCTTGCGGAATCCATGTAGTAGACATGGGGATTCCCAAATTCCACTTCCAGAGAAACGTCATAAAGCCGAGACTTCCTGTCAACGAAGCTCGGATCATATTCAGCCAGAAACCAAGAAGCAGATTGCTGATTTGGTAGCTGAGATGATGGGAAAGAAAGAAACATTGGCTGATAAAATGACTGCAATGGCAACGAGAGTTTCCAGAGATTCTCCTTTTACAGAAGAAATATAGGGGTACCATGCCCCAAAATCTTTCTCTTATCCCAAATTTTCAATATGAACAGGAACGACAGATCCCGTGAATCACTTACTTTGCTTCAGAAAAGCGATGACGATGTGGGAGTTTCAAGACGAACTCCTTTGCAGGATATTCCCTTCCACT
Organism: Euptelea pleiosperma; assembly: GCA_035048495.1. NCBI lineage: Eukaryota > Viridiplantae > Streptophyta > Magnoliopsida > Ranunculales > Eupteleaceae > Euptelea > Euptelea pleiosperma. The sequence goes on from CM068545.1 coordinate 28,537,121, forward strand.
TTGAGCGATGATGCGTTGATCTGGTTTAACCAGATAGCCCCCCGAACCATTTCTGATTTCACCAAAAGGAGACGTTGAGAGATTTTACAAAGAGATTCCGTACTCTCATGACCACAGTGGAAGACTGTGATGATAAGCATGCCGTTACAACCTTTCGCAAGGCATTGTCCACAAGTTCTGGTCTATACATATCACTAACGAAGAATAGGCCGGTGAGTATGGAAGCCTTGTTTCTTCGAGTTGAAAAATATTTTAAACTTGAGGATGACACACTCCAACGAAGCCAAGGAGTGGCTATATCTGTGAATGAGGTAAAGAAGGCCCCGGCGTCCAACAAAATTTCAAAGGGAAAGCAGAAAGTTGCTACTGAGATTACGATGGCAGAAATTCCCGAGAAGAAACCAGAGAAGTCGGGAAGCACTGGCCAATATCCTCGTCGAGAGAAGAGGATTTTTACATCATTGAATAAGACCCATAGTCAGATATTTGATCTGATTAAGAACGAAAAATATCTTCAATATCCCAGACCAATGAGGCCGGACTTGAAGGGATATAGAGATATGACAAAATTCTGTGCCTTCCACCAAGAAGCAGGGCACATAACCGATAAATGTTGGGCGCTGCGACATAAGGTTGAGGACCTAATTAACCAAGGCTTTTTGCGACAGTTCATTGCCAGCACGACTGAGGCAATAGTTGGAGCCGAGGTTCTCAAGAAAGATAAGAACCCCGTTAAATAGCAAGAACGTGGGTTGGTAATTGACGTTATACACGGGGGAGGACGGCAACTATCCTGTGGAGAGACGGAGAGGGTGGACAGGATTAAAATCAGGAAGGTCGAACACCTGAATGAGATCTTGCACCTATCAACGGGACCTAGAATAACAGATCCCATGGAAATGATGGAAAGCACTGACGCAGCCATTTTCTTCTCCGATAGAGATCTCGTGGGAGTAGATCATCCACATTCAGATGCGTTAGTGCTCACTTTGCCTGTAGGTAATTATGAGGTAAAGCGTCTATTGATTGATCCAGGGAGTTCAGCCGAGATTTTATTTGCAGAGGCTTACCGGAAGATGGGTTTTAACCCATCAGATCTCATCCAGAGCAATGTTCCCCTGGTCGGATTCAATGGCCAGAGAGAATATGCAATGGAAAAAGTAATTCTGCCAGTAAAGACGGGACCGATCACGTCTATGGTCAAATTTCTTGTTCTAGATACACCATCCCCCTATAATGGCATTTTGGGGAGAGGGTGGATACATGAAGTAAAGGGTGTTCCATCCACCTATCATCAATTATTCCGATTCCCGACTGATCACGGGATTATGGAGCTCAAAGGAGATCAAGCCATCTCAACAAAATGTTATGACATGGCCCTGAAATCGAAGGATATCCCAGTCCAGGAGGATCATCATGGAAAGGGAACCTCGTCTTTGGTTGCAGAGCAATAGCAATCAGAGCGCATCCTGGCAAGTCTGGAGCAGACTGCGCTGAGCCGGGGAGATGTTAATGATATATTTGAGCAAGGGAACATTCCAACGGTTGAGGAGACTGATCAGGTTAACCTCGGTAGTGAGGAAAACCCAAAGTATACTTTTATCGGGGCTGGTTTATCTGTCGAAGAAAAGATATCCTACACTGATTTTCTGAAATCTTATATGGATGTTTTCGCATGGTCATTCAACGATATGCCGGGTATTCCTCCCGACATTTCTTGCCATCGTTTATAGGTAAATAGAGATCATTTACCTGTGAAATAGAGACCTCGGAGGATTGCTCCTAAGCAGCAGCAGGCAGTCCAGGAAGAGATTGATAAACTCCTGGAGGCCGGATTCATCCGCGAAGTCAACAATGCTCAATGGTTAGCCAACATAGTGGCTGTTCCGAAGAAGAATGGGAAGATCAGAGTCTGCATAGACTTCACACACTTGAATAAGGCCTGCCCTAAAGATCCATATCCCTTGCCGAGGATTGATCAACTTGTTGATGTGACCTCGGGATATGAGATCTTATCTTTCATGGATGGGTATTCGGGTTATAATCAGATCCCTCTGTATGAGCCAGATTAGGAGATGACAGCCTTCATGACTGATAGGGGCGTCTTTTGTTACAGAGTGATGCCTTTTGGCCTCAAAAATGCGGGAGCCACTTATCAACGTCTCGTCAATAGAATGTTCCATGATATGATTGGCGTGACAATGGAGGTATATATAGACGATATGATGGTTAAAACAAGGACTCGGGAATTACATCAGGAGATCTCGGGAAAACGTTTGATCGTCTTGGAGAGTATCAAATGAAGCTCAATCCTGCCAAATGCGTCTTTGGAGTGACCTCAGGGAAATTTCTAGGTTATCTCATTACAAGGCGAGGAATTGAAGCTAATCCCGAGCAAATCAGGGCCTTGACAGATATGCCTTCTCCGAAGAACATGAAGGAAGTCCAAAAGCTTGCCGGGAGGATTGCAACATTGAACCGCTTCATAGCGAGATCGTCAGATAGATGCAGACCTTTATTCAGGCTCTTAAAGAAGAATGGAAGGTTCGACTGGACAGAAGAATGTGATGAAGCCTTCCAAAAGCTCAAACATTATCTCTCACAACCTCTAATTCTTTCTAAACCTGATCAAGGGGAGCCCCTGGGTCTTTATCTGGCTACCACTGATGAATCCATTAGCGCCATCCTCTTCCGTGAGCTCGATCGGGAAGAACGGCCAGTATATTTTACCAGTAAGACTCTTATTGGGGTAGAAACGAGATACGCCACAATCGAAAAAGCTGCTCTGGCTTTAATTTATGCTTCGAGACGTCTTAAACCCTACTTCGAAGGCAGAACTATTATAGTCTACACAGAGCATCCTTTGAAATCTATACTCGGTAAGATCGATTTGTCAGGAAGAATGGCTAAATGGGCTATTTATTTGGCTCAATACGACATTCAGTTCTCACCAAGAACATCCGAGAAGGGACATGCCTTAGCCGGGTTTTTGGCTGATTTTCCAGTTCAAGATGTGGCAGACACTGGGTGCGAGGACAGAGAAGTTCTTCCACTTCCTGAGATGCCAGAGATGTTGAATCCCAAGACGGGGTGGAGACTGTTTATTGATGGATCAGCCAGTGAGAACGGGTTAGGTATAGGAGTTGTCCTGGTCACACCTGAGAATACTAGATTGGAAAAATCTGTTAAACTCGGGTTCGTGGCATCCAATAATGAAGCAGAATATGAAGCAATGATTTTGGGACTCCAGACAGCACTTGATCTCGGGATAAAAGATATTACCGTATATACTGATTCACAGTTGGTTGTCAGTCAATACACTAGGACATATCTAGCCCGAGATGAGAGGATGGCAGCTTATTTAGATATTGTTCAACATTTGGTTGAGCGATTTGGTAACATAAAAGTTCATCAGTTACCAAGAATGGAAAATCGGCATGCTGATGCCTTGGCCTATTTATCTATTATGATGGGAAGAACTAAATCAAGAACTATATCCGTGGATTATCAGGAATTTCCAAGTATTCATTCACCTGTTGAGGTTTATCTAGCCCCGGTGGAGGTTGATCATGAGCCAAGTTGGATGGACGATTTTCGAAGGTATTTACAACATGGAGAACTCCCATCTGGGAGAGATGCCGCGAAAAGAATTCAGAGGCTTGGAAGAAGGTATACCATGGTAGGCCAAGATCTGTACAGGAAATCAGCATCGGGTCCCCTCCTTAAATGCCTTACCCCCAGAGAATCTCAGTAAGTTCTTCTTGAGATACACGCGGGTGAATGTGGAAATCACTCGGGGGCGAGGACCTTGGCACATAAAGCTCTCAGCCAAGGTTATTTTTGGCCCTATATGCAGAAAGATGCCAAGTTGCTGGTCAAGAAATGTGAGAAATGCCAGAAATATTCTCCGTTGATCAAGGTTCCCGCCGAAGAGTTACATCCTGTATTCAGTCCATGGCCATTTGCGAAATGGGGATTAGATATAATGGGACCATTCCCGACAGCCCCAGGGAATGTAAGGTTCTTATTGGTGGCCACAGATTACTTCACAAAGTGGATCGAAGCAGTTCCGTTAGTTCAGGTACAGTCTTCACATGTGAAGAGGTTCTTATGGGAGAATATCATCTGCCGGTTCGGCATTCCAGAAGAGATAGTCACAGACAATGGAACCCAGTTTGATTTCACCAAGGTGAAAGCTTTGTGTTAGGCTTTGAATATAAAGAAAAGATTATCTGCCCCGAGATACCCACAGAGTAATGGGCTTGCCGAGAGAGCAAATCGAGTTATACTCGAAAATTTGAAGAAGAGGTTAGATCGAGCGAAGGGAAAATGGGCAGAAGAATTGTCGGGAGTATTGTGGGCATACCGAACTACCCCGAGAAGAACTATAGGGGAATCTCTATTTCCTCTGGCCTATGGGTCAGAAGCAGTAATCCCCACAGAAGTTGTTGTCCCAACATCTCGTATTCAGGCTGTCAATACTGGACAGAATGAAGGAATTTTGGCTCGGGATAATGACTTGCTAGAAGAACGTCGCGAGCAGGCAGTTGTGAGACTGGCTAATTATTAGCAAACCATCAAAAGATCGTATGATCGCCGCGTCAGACGCAGGACCTTCAAAGTTGGAGATTTGGTACTGAGGAAAGTATTTGACAATACCAGAGAGCCTGGGAGTGGCAAATTGGGTGCCAATTGGGAAGGTCCTTACCTTATTGATAGGATTGGGCAGAACGAGGCGTATTATTTGAAAATACAGGATGGAGATGTATTTGAAAGACCATGGCACGCATTTAATATGCGGATCTTCTATCAATAAAGATGATTCCAAGTTTCTCATACAAGAAGAAGCATGATTATCAACTTGAAGTCCTAGTCGGGAGCCTTGGATTCTTATACATCTTGGCTTTTCTCCTTGATAAGAATTCAAGTATACAAACCGGAAGGCCAGGATGATCAAAATTCTTAGTCATGTGACTAGAATTAACGAGATTCCCGTCGACTATGAAGTCCTAGCCGGGAGCCTTGGATTCTTATACATCTTGGCTTTTTGCCTAGATAAGAATTCAAGTATACAAACCGGAAGGCCGGGATGATCAAAATTCTTAGTCATGCGACTAGAATTAATGAGATTCCCGTCGACTATGAAGTCCTAGCCAGGAGCCTTGGAATCTTATACATCTTGGCTTCTCGTCTTGATAAGAATTCAAGTATACAAACCGGAAGGCCGGGATGATCAAAATTCTTAGTCATGCGACTAGAATTAACGAGATTCCCGTCGACTATGAAGTCTTAGCCGGGAGCCTTGGAATCTTATACATCTTGGCTTCTCGCCTTGATAAGAATTCAAGTATACAAACCGGAAGGCCGGGATGATCAAAATTCTTAGTCATGCAACTAGAATTAACGAGATTCCCGTCGACTATGAAGTCCTAGCCAGGAGCCTTGAAATCGGAAGGCCGGGATGATCAAAATTCTTAGTCATGCGACTAGAATTAATGAGATTTTCGTCAATTATGGAGTCTTATCCGGGAGCCTTGGATTCTTATACATCTTGGCTTCTTGCTCCATCTAAATATTCAAGTATACAAACGGGAAAGCCAGGATAACCCACTTTGATTCTCGACAGATTTATATTCTTTCGGATCATTGAATTCTAACACATCAACTACATGCCTAGATAAGAATTCAGTTCATACATTGAGAGAAAAATTTTCTATTAAATTAAAAAGCCTTAAACGGCATCTACATTTAAAAAAAAAAAAAAAAAAAAAAAAAAAAAAAAAAACACAGCCCCCTGGTCCAGTCAGATTACAGAAATCATATAGGAGTCACATCCTGCCCGCCAGCCGGCTGAATAACAGGATTTACAGTGACATCCTCTCCTGGAGTCACCATTTCTGTCTGATGAGAATCTAGAACGACTTCAGATGCCAGGATGGTTGGAGAAGGTTCTCGGGATACTTCTTTTGGAATGGTCATCCCGACCATTGTTTCGGGCTGAACCACGTTTTGAACTTCTTCTCCTTCTTCTTCTTCCATCATAACTTAGCACTTGGCGAAACCTTCCCGGTATCCTTGGTCATAAGATTCTTGTTGGAGGGCATCAGATGCTTGCTTGATTTCATCCCTCTCAACGCTCATCTTCTCCAGATCTTCTTGAAGGCAACCGGCTTTTTCCTTGAATTTTGTACATTCTGCCTTGATTTTGAATAAGCTATCTTCGGCTTTCTTCTTTGATGCGAGGGCTTCAAGGGCCAACTTTTTCTCCATCTCAGCCTTGGTTTTAGAAACTTCGGCAGATAAGTTGGCGGCTTGAATTTGTTCTTCAGCCAGTTTGAGCTTAGCCTCAGATGCACTTGATTTTTCTACAAGGGCAGTGTAGTTTTGAAGGAGATCGCCGAGGTAGTCCTTCAGACCTACATAGGCATGGATACTCTGCACACAAGAGAAGAATGTTAGTCTATAACCAAGGGATTCATCATGAGAATCAATATGAAAAACCATTACCTCCAGGAGGGAGCGACTAAGGACTTCGCAGGGCACTTTTGGGGAAGGCATATCAATATAACGCAATCTGTCTCGGGGGAGACAAATCCGTTCAATTAAGGTCGAAGCCTGATATTCGCTCAAAAGTGCTTATTTTAAGCAATTATCTTGTTAGCGTTATCGCACTCTCCTACGTAAAACTGCTCTAATTATCCACTTTTCTACGTAAGAGTCTATCTCATTGCGTAAAACACACTTTTATGGACGAAATGGTATATTTGCATGCATTAAACACATTTTTAGAAGTTTAGATATTAAGCCGTTCTTATTAAGTCTCATTACGCGCTTCTTCTGTCGCAGGAAACCCCGATGGGACGATTCTCGAGACTTGTGGGCCCAAATCGATCATGAAAGCCCATTATCAAAGCTTAAAAAGCCCACATGCTATGACTAGAAGATATGGGCCAAATATGGGCTGAATAAGAGGACCAAAAAGCCGGCCCAAAGAACGAAGAGAGTAGGAGAGCCAATGACCAAGAGACGGACCAAAGCGTTTAAAGCCACATGAGTCAGCAAAGAATGATGGTCGACTCTACTGGAGAAGCGTGAGGATGGTCACAGTGAAGACCAGGGTTCCAGACCCTCCGCCAGTGCTTTTCTCTCTATTTTCTGATACTTTCTCTCTCATCTCTCCTTATTCTCTCTCTCTCTTCATCTCTCGGTCCTCGAATCTACTGACCTAACCCCAGAACTCCTGCCCATCGGCTCTATCTCATCTCCCTTAGCTTTCTGACCGTTGGATCTTCCATCGGACCGTTGGATCTTCAATCGGACTGTTGGATCTCTCTAGATCCGTCGATCTACCAATCTGAGTCCCAATCAAGTCACCATCCATCCGATCGCCCCTTCCAGCAACTCCGGCAAGCAACCAGCGTGCTCGCCGGACTGGTTCGCCCCTGCACCTGCTACACCGCCCAACACCTCTCAATTGTTTTCTGTTTTGTAGGTCCACCACGCTACCAGTTCTCTTTGCCCCAAGCGCCTTCTCCATTGCCCTGCACCTCCACGATCACGGACAGCAACGTTCTCTCCATTCAAAACCACCGCCGGAGTTGCAGGCTGCAACTCCGGCCAACTGTTGCAGCGTTCAACATCTTCTCCTCCTCTCTTGCCCATTCAAGAACCCACTAGCTGCCAGCTCTCTCCTTTCACGCCTTCTCTCTCCATCTCCTCCATGCTTTTTGCCCAAAACCAGCACGTTCCCCCATCTTCTCTGAGGTTCCAAACGATCCCACAAGAATAACCCAACCGCCCAGCACCTTCGACAGTTTTGGCTCCCTACCGGATCGATCATCAAAATCGTCTCCAATACTCCATCAAACCAGCGCCCCCACTACTCCTTCATGCTCTTCCCTCTCCTCCAAAAATAAAAGAAAAGAACAAGAAGGATAGAAGAAGAAAGGAGGAGAAGGGGAGATCGCTCCACCAGCTGGTTCCCCACGTTGCTGCCTTCCCCACGTTGCTGCCTTCCACCGTTTGTTGTCCCTGTACTTGGCCGGACTTGCAACTCCGGCAGGCACAACCTCAACCACCTTCTCTCTAGGTTTCTCCCTAACTGTCTCTCTCCTCTTATCATTTCCTCTCTCTAGATCACACTTTCTCTCTTTAGAAATTCTCTTCCCTTTCATTCCCTCTCTCTCTTATTTCTCTCTCTAATTAGTAGTTTTAAATGCTTTTTAGTTAGTTGCTTTCGTATTACTTAATTTGTTTTGATTGAAAGTATGTATGTTACTTATGATTCAATGAATGAAAGTTAAGTTTCTCTTTTCATTTGTCGTGCTCGTTTTTCGTTCATTCATGTTAAATAGTTGATAAAAATCTCAAAAAGAATGTTTTACAATCGACCCATCCTTCTCACATATCCACATTCTCTAGCAATTTCTGTCATTTTATGTTCTTATTCGTGCTAATCCGACTAATCCCGAGTGCGGATCGACATCCGACACGAGCCACTATGCAAAACTGCTCATTTTACAGGTTAAATGTCTCGGATTAATTAAAAATGTGTTGAAGTTAGGGTTTTCGTAACCAACGACGCGGAAAAATCCTACTTTCAAAGCCACCCCGGCATCAGCAATGGAGCTTTGCTCCGTAATGGGCTTCCCGTTAGGCAGGCAACCAGCATTCATAATATATGGTTCCTCGCCATTGAAATCCCGTAGACCTGCAATGGGGTTATCTTGTCGCCACAATTCTTTTAGTGTAACCCATGTATCAACCAAGTCAAATACTGTACCTGACGGGAATAAAGGAGAACAAATATGCTCACCTACTGGATGATTGGGCCCCGCAGTATCGGTTGGTTGAGAGGTTGATGGAGGGGTGGACGATTGATGAACTCCTGGAGAAGGATGGAATTCAGAAGGAGACATCGTAATGGCGATCGAGGGAGAAGCAGTAGGTATGGTGGCTACTGAAGGAGAATCTGGAACCTCAGAAGGACGATTCAATGAAGAATCTCTGGCCAGATTGGCCTTAGAAGCAACCACACCTTCCCGAATCAGAGATGCTTCTAATTCAGGAGCTAATCCCTTGATCAGTTTTCTTTTCTTCCTTGGCGCCAGGGCTGGAGCAGCAAAAGTGTCCTTCCGCATTTCAGCCATTCGACCCTCCATCTGCAAGAGAGAAAACGGGTTAATTGATCAGAGGAGATAGTATGCGAGATAAGTACCAGATGTAGAGGAAGATACCTCTGCCTCTTCCAACCGAACCAGTTCCCGGGCAAAATCATTCAGAGGTTCTTGACGACCATCTGGATGTCTAAAGAATTCGGCTACGGGATAAGGAGCAGAAGCATCCCGACTTGTAGGAGCGTTTATTGGGGCTGGCGACCTCGTTTGACGAGGTCTTTTTATTAAGGGGATCTCGGGACTCGTGTCCTCCTCTTCCCGAGGCCTATCCTCCCTTACAGTGATCTCGAGGACAGGACGCTTACGCGAGTAGTCGGGAGCCGTGATCCGCAGGTCACGCGGGATGACGGGAGTAGAAGCTGACGATCTTTTATTCTTATCAATTAGTCCCGCTAAGGACCATTGCTTTACTACCTTGGGGATTTTTCTCAGAATATATTTGACCCTGTCGGCTATATCCTCAGGATATTTTTAGGGACGTCTGACATAGTCTACAGCAGAGAAGAAAGGGGACTGATCAGTAGATTGATTAGGTCAGTCTAAAGGAGATTGACGAGATATAAAGAGGAGCTTACCCGACAAGTTAAAGCTTGTACGGACTCTATGGCTGCTGGAGCTCCCCTCCACACGCTCGTCAAATTCCCAAGATCCAGTCACCAGCAGAGGATCAGAGTGCCATCCCTTGTTACTATCGGGCAGGCTCTCAACTATCTTCTGTTCTTTCTTCCGAGCAGCTACCGACCAGAACAAATTGGTATCGAAGGAGTCTGGGCACCTCCTCAAAATATACAGATAATCGATCTCGGAGAGACCAATCTGGTATTTATTCGTAGAGTTACAATACTCTATCCTATTCATCAAACGCCAGAAATTTCCGTGCATCTGGCCAGGAGCACGATCGTAAAACTAGAGAACTTCCATCACTAGAGGGGTCAAAGGTAGGGTTAACCCGAACTTCAATTGAAGCTGAGTGATGCTTATTTCAACAGGGTTGGTATTTTCCCCATGACGAGAACCGACATTGATGAAAACAGAAGAAGGAATGGCAAATTCCCTCCTTAAACCTACAATATAAGGGTCATTTCCATGAGTAGGGACCCTAACCATTACTTGAGGAACTATTGGTTCCTCCCTATACGTATCTACTTCTCAATCTAACGAGTCAGAGGATAACTATTCCTCTACATCAACATTGGTTTCTACTGGTTCTCTGGGAACCATTTCTTCGGTATCCTCAAGAACTATTCTACCCCTAGCCATTGGAGAGAGATAAAAGAAAGATGAAGATAAAAGAGAAGAGGTAACAATTGAGTAAAAAGTACCGTTACAGTCAGGAAGCGGCAAACAGAGAAGGTAGAGACAAGGAACAGCTTGAGCTTAAAACTTGAAGTGTTGCAGAGCACCGATCAAAACGAAGAAATGGAAGAATGAGGTGAATGAGCCATTTATAGGCAAAGATCTGGTTATATCAAATTAGTAGTTTGACGATATCAAATCTCTGGCGCCAAAATTCGAAGGATTTGTTACTTGATGGTTCGGTTACCTATTCCCTCGAGTACTGTACCTGTCAATCATTCCATTCGACGACCGTATGTTGGGCAGCACGCTAGTACGGACACGTCTCATGTATACAGCAACAATGGGCGTAGTATTAAATGAGGAGGGAAATGATCGATTGGTTACCGTGCGATCCAACGGCTAAGAAATCGTGATGAAACGTGGTGGGCCAGGATCTTTTTCAGAAGATACGACGGTCACTTATCGATCTTCTCAAAAAGGGGGGCGATGTGGGTGCTGTATTTTCCAGCAAGTCGGATATGGCCGCGTGTCTCTGGCTTAGCACGTGCGGTTTCGAATAAACGACGCGTGTTAGTAGACAGCACGCGAAGGTAAATGCGTCGGAGTCATCATCAGGAGCCATTAAAACTGCCCATCGTGTCACATACCTTCCATTAATTAGAAATGCCATGTGTCATGATGGAATGATCGACACATAGAGGTGATGCTAACAGAATGCATTAACGTCTCAGCCTTTAATATGTCGGGAAGCATTCAATCTTGCCCGGCATAGTTATTATTGACAATTCGGTTGCCGGGATCTATTTCAATATCATCCCAACAAGATCAACATATTTACTTGCCAGGGTCTATTTCAATATCATCCCGAGAAGATCAACATATTTACTTGCCGGGGTCTATTTCAATTTCATCCCGGCAAGGCTCTATGATTTGATGGATGACTGTATCCCGACAAGATCAACAGACTACTTGACGGGATCAATTTCAACACATCCCGACAAGATCAACAGACTTACTTGATGGGATTTATGTCCATATCATCCTGGCAATACTGGATAAGATTAATTGTCTTACGTGGTAGGATCTCCTATGTACGAGGTAAGTATTCTGAGCACCCTCAGTTTCTTAACCAATGGATATTAGCCACGTGGCCGTTAGTTGAATTATCATGAATTCGATATCTCCTTGTCCAAATACCTGACACGGAGGATGCCACCTCAGTATCATTTCAGTTATTTCAGGTATAACCGAATCAAGGAAGTCAAGATTTAAACCGATAGATTTTGTTTTATAACAGAATCTATCTGAGTTATCGTTGACTGATAATGACTAGACACGTGGAAGGTGAGTCATGCCAGTTCTAAGGTTATAAATATGAGACCTTCAGAACTGAAAAGAGATCTTGCTCTCCAGATCCAGATATCCTAAACTCTGAAACTTTTTATTATTTTCGTGGAACCTGTTACATTTCCTATACTGACTTGAGCGTCGGAGCCTTGTCAACAGGTACAACTAAATCTCATCTGGAGATCATCCTATCCTTCGCAGAGGAGAAAGCAATTTCATCCTGGAGCATTAGAATCGTCCGATCATCACCAAAATCCAAATCGTCTGACCTCGAAGATTGTGTGGGTTAGATCAGATATTTTTCCCCCACATCCTTGTTTCTGAAAAACTTTCTAAAGTTTTTATCAAAGAGGACAACTTCATCATCAATGTTATTAGACTCATCAGAGTCACTTTCTTCTCTTAATTGTTTCTTAGAGGTTTTTAGAGCTAATACTTTCTTTTTGGGTGTATGAAGTTTCAGTTGAAATATTTGAATTGATCCTATCAGTTCTTCTAATCTTATCAGATCAACATTCTTACTTTCTTAAATAGCTGTAATTTTAGGATGAAACCTATCAGGTAATGACCTCAGAATTTTTTTGACAATTTTAGGCACAGGAATGGCTTCACCAAGACCCCACATGGAGTGAACTATTTCACTCAGATTGGTGTAGTAGTTTGTGAAACTTTCATCCTCATTCATTCTAATAATTTCAAATTGAGTTGTGAGCATTTGAAGTTTTGACACTTTGACCGAATTTGTTCCTTCATGGATCATTTCCAAAATGTCCCATGCTTATTTTGAGGTTTCACAAGCAATTATCCTTTTGAATTCATCAGGAGATAAAGCACAATGTATTGCATTCAATGCACGATTATTATATTGGTATGCATCTTTATCTCCTATACTCCAGTCTCTTTTTGGTTTAACAGCAATAGTAGTTGATTCTCCAACAGTCGTTGCTATAGTAGGGGATGTCCATCCCATTTCTACTGTTTTCCAAATCTGTTCATCCAGGGATTTTAAGAAAATTCTCTTTCTAACCTTCCAGTAGGCGTAATTAGTACCATTGAATAAAGGAGGTCTAGACACAGAGTAACCATCTTGACTCAATGGTTATTCTAAGGGAACTAAGGATCACACTTGGGTTGTTATGCCCTTCACAAAGTGACCTGGCTCTGATACCAATTAAAATTCCCTTTTAATTACTAGGTTAAGTCCTAGAGGGGGGCGAATAGGATAATTTTTAATTCCTCTACGAATTCTTTATGGATTAAAAAATTATTGATTACACAAAGCGGAAAAGGATCAAGCAATTAATATATCAATCATCCACAGAAGCATAGAAATGGGAAAAATGAGAAACAAATATGCAAACATTCACAATCACAAGAGACTCAAGTTTATAGAGGTTCGGTGACTCCGCACCTACGTCCACTGTCCAATACTCACCACGAGTAGTATTATATTATTTCAATCATACATTATAACATTTTCAATCAAAATAAATAATCAACCAACTAAGATTGCACTTAGTCTCAATCTAATAAGAATCGCTTCTCACTCACCTAGAGAGTCAGCCTGAGCCAGTAGTCTATTTAGAGAAATTCTTTTCTTTTGGATCTACAATCTACAGCTCAGTTAGATGAGTCCACACTCATCCACCAATCACAAAATAACAGTGTTCACAAATATTGAATTTTATCAACAAGGTATTGGTTCATAAAAATGCTTACCTCTCAATGAATACGATCGAATGGAAAATCCTTTGGAGAAAAATTTGCCCAAGAGACGCTCTGCCAAGAGTAATTCTCTTCTTGGAAGAAGATTCTTGCAGACTAACAATACCAAATAGTCTCTTCCAAACACTTAGAGACTTCACAACAAATTCTCAACTTTGCTCTGGTAAAGCTCTCACAAATTTCAGATCTCTGGATTTAAAGAATGATAATCAAGTAAAGTAAAGTAGAGATCTCTTGATTGGGTTGATTCTATTAGAGGGAAAGGGCACTTATTTATAAGCAGGTCTCCCTTTACTAGAACTGTACCGAATATAGCCGTTTGAAGGGACAAAATGTACTTCTAATCGCATAAAAGATTTCGTCAAACGAGATCTGAAACTGGCGCGGTCGACCGCATTATTGGCCGGTAGACCGGACCTCAGTCAACCGAGCCTTTAGTCGGTCGTCCGCTCAGGCTTTAAGCCAAATTTCTCGAACCCGAGAGTTAGGGTCGATCGGACCATTTTGGCTAGTCTACTAGACCTTCAGTCGCCCGCACAAATGAGCCGGTCGGCCGGACAATTTTGTCCATAACCGAATGCGACCAAATTTTTGAGAATTTTTCTTCTCATCACACGCACAATCCCTAACAAAAATTTAACCATCTAGGGTACTACAATATCCACTGGCAACGTGCGGTTTTACCCTAAGATTTGCGTAAGTAACCACAACACAAGTTTCTTCATAGCTGAACGTTCGTTGAGTGAGAACGTACTTGAGCTTTTGACTTTGTCTTTAGTTGAGCTTGATCATTTGACTTTGTCTTCAGTTATACTTGATAATCTTGACTTTGTCTTCAGTTGATCTTTTCTTTAGCTTTAATCCTTCTTTTGTTTTGTCGAAGTCCACTTGATTTTTGATGCTTCAGTCTTCAGGGGATTCGAGGCACAACTATACATATATTTACTGAAGAACTAAGTATTCTTGGGATTTGACAACTGAGACTTTTTAGTTTTTTATTGGGCAAACAATTGTAATATAATTGGGTAGTTATTTATTTTTATCCTAGCATTGACAAAGGGGGAGATTGAAAAGTCTCGATTGTCAAATCCCAGGAATACTTAGTTCTTCAGTAATATATATATATATATCGTTGTGCCTCGAATCCCCTGAAGACTGAAGAGTCAAAGATCAAGTGGACTTCGATAAAATAAATCAAAGAAGGATTAAAGTTGAAAAAAAATCAACCAAAATGTTCAAGATCAACTAAAGACAAAGTCAAGATTATCAAGTTCAACTGAAGAGAAAGTTAAGTGATGAAGTTCAACTGAAGACAAAGGCAAAAGCTCAAGTACGTTCTCATTCAACGAAAGTTCAACTATGAAGAAACTCGTGTTATGGTTACTTACGCAAATCTGAGTGTAAAACCGCGCATTGCCAGCGGATATTGATTTACCCTAGATGGTTAAGTGTTAGTTAGGGATCGTGCGTGTGACGAGAAGAGAAATCTTAATAACTTTAGGAGAATTCAGTTTTGGACAAAGTGGTCCGGCCGACCGGCCTTTATGAGTGGGCGACCGAAGATCCGGTCATCCGGCCAAAAGGGTCTGGTCGACCCTAACTCTAGGGTTTAGGAAATTCGTGTGTAAACCTGAGCAGGCGATGAAAGTAGGGTTTTTCCGCGTTGTTGGTTACGAAAACCCTAAGTCCAACAAGATTTGTAAATTGATCCGGTTCTTAAATCCTGCAAAATTTTAGATCTTTGTATAGGGATTTGTGTCGGATGTCGATCCGCACTCGGGATTAGTTCGGATTAGCGCGAATAAGAACAAAAACTGACGGACCATCACAAGAAATAATAGATAAAAACAAACTTCATCATTCATTAATCAAAATGTCCTTACAATATTTGAACTTAGGGAATGAGGAAGTAACAAGAACTAAAAGAAATTTTAAGAAGACTAAATAAAAACTTAGAGATAGAGACTAAACTTAGAGAGAGAAAGAGAGATGAAACTATTTAGCAAGCTTACAAAGGAGAGAGAATTGGCCAAAGGGATGAATGGATTGGCCGGATGGATGGCTAGTTACCCTGTGGTTCTTGAAGAAGAGTTCAGCAGTGGCTATGCTCGGTATTGCTCCAGGCGGTGAGTGGTGACAGCAAACATTGGTGATCAAGGGTTGAGGGGTTTCAGCCGTGGGTTTCATTTAGCCCATGAAGAAGCACCTGCTGGTGCTGTGTTTCATTGAAAATCGACCGGTGGAGGAGAGCATTGTTGACATTTGAAGATCTGAACTTTGGAGTTGTGATCTTCAACTTGCTGGAAGGCATTGACCACGTTGTGATTTGTACGTGCTGGTGGTGGTATCCACGGTGGAGGAAGAACAGTGGACTGGATGAGGAATTCGTGAGGGTGAACCACGTGGGGATTGCAAGTTTGTTTAGGAGCAACAATTGGAGACGTTGCTGATCAGTGAAGGAGTGGCTGTTGATTGTTGCAGGCGGAGGTGCAAGTGGTGTGCACAGGTGGAGTTGCAGCGGCTGTGGAGGACGGTGGTTGACGTTGCTGTGAGAAGGAAGGAGCAGCGGCTTGTGGTGGTGCGAAGTGAGGTGCTGGTTGCTGCAGTAGACGTGGCAGCAGTCAGACAACACGGAAAGGAAGAAAAGGAAGAGAAGAAAGAGGAATAAGAAGGAGATAACGAGGAAGAAACCAAACCAGTTCACCGGAGTTGCAGGTCTGCAACTCCGGTGACTGTGTTACAGTCCTGCTACACACGGTGGCTAAGCCCGTGAAAAAAAAGGGGGACCGTTGGGTGATTAGGGGATGCGAAAGGGAACCACGAGCTTGCAGACCTCGTTGCTGTTTGACAGCAGTCTGCAAACGTGGAAGAAAGCTTTTGCTGGCCGGAGTTGCAGACCTGCAACTCCGGCTGAAAAGAAGAAAGAAAAGACGGTAAGAAGAAGAAGAAGAAGAAGAAAGAAGAAGAAAGAAGAAGAAAGAAGAAAAAGAAGACGGATAAGAGGGGGGGGCAGTCCGCCGGAGTAGTGGCGAGGATGATGACCGGAGTTGCAGGTTTTGCAACTCCAGTGGAAGGCTTGGGAGGAGGACGTTCAGCAGAAGAAGAAGAAGAAGAAGAAGAAGAAGAAGAAGAAGAAGAAGAAGAAGAAGAAGAAGAAGAAGAAGAAGAAATAGAAGAAGAAGAAGAAATGGAAGAGAGGAAGAGGGCGCCCAACTCGCCGGAAGAACCCGCCGGAAAAGAAAGGAGAAGTCGAAGGAAGGAAGAGAAAGAGATTGAAGGGGGATTAGGGTTCGAACGAACCCCTATCCTTCTCCTTTTAAAGCTCCCTATTTCCTTTAATGGAAATAGGGTATTTTTTGAAAATAAAAAATATGAAATTTTTTTTTTTTTTTTAAGTAAAAACCTACTTTTCTATGGGGAATCTCCCCAATTAGTGGACCCCCCATTTAATTAAAATTATTTTGAAATTCGCGGGGTCCACTAACTGGTCGGACAGCGGGTCGATGAGGATGGGCCCGACTATTGGCCCTCATGGATTGATGATGTCCATTGATATTCGCTCAAAAGTGCCTATTTTAAGCAATTATCCTTTTAGCGTTATTGCATTCTCCTACGTAAAATACTCTATTTACCTACTTTTCTACGTAAGAGTCTTTTCTGTTGCGTAGAACACACTTTTCTGGACGAAATGGTATATTTGCATGCATTAAACACATTTTCGAAAGTCTAAATATGAAGCCGTTCTGATAAAGTCTCATTACGCGCTTCTTCTATCGCAGGAAACCCCGATGGGACGATTCTCGAGACTTGTGGGCCCAAATCGATCATGAAAGCCCATTATCAAAGCTTAACAAGCCCACATGCTATGACTAGAAGATATGGGCCAAATATGGGCTGAATAAAAGGACCAAAAAGCCAGCCCAAAGAACGAAGAGAGTAGGAGAGCCAATGACCAAGAGACGGACCAAAGCGTTTAAAGCCACATGAGTCAGCAAAGAATGATGGTCGACTCTACTGGAGAAGCGTGAGGATGGTCACAGTGAAGACCAGGGTTCCAGACCCTCTGCCAGTGCTTTTCTCTCTATTTTCTGATACTTTCTCTCTCATCTCTCCTTATTCTCTCTCTCTCTTCATCTCTCGGTCCTCGAATCTACTGACCTAACCCCAGAACTCCTGCCCATCAGCTCTATCTCATCTCCCTTAGCTTTCTGACCGTTGGATCTTCCATCGGACCGTTGGATCTTCAATCGGACCGTTGGATCTCTCTAGATCCGTCGATCTACCAATCTGAGTCCCAATCAAGTCACCATCCATCCGATCGCCATCAGACTGTAGCAGAAGTTAGGTGGTTGCATAATGGTAGTAGAAGTTAGCATGCCTTTCAACTTTGTGAAAGCTTCTTGGCACGCCTCAGTTCACTCAAAGGAGTTGTCCTTTGACAGAAGGTTGCACATTAGTCTAGTTATTGCACTAAAGTCTTTTATGAACCTTCTGTAAAATCCTGCGTGACCTAGAAAAGATCTAATATCTTTAATGGTCTTTGGGGTAGGCAAATTGACTATCAAGTCAATTTTGGCTCTATCCACTTGGATTCCTTGGGAGGAGACAATGTGACCAAGCACGATCCCCTTAGAGACCATGAAATGACACTTCTCCCAATTTAAAATGAGGTTTTTCTCCTCACATCTAATCAACATTTTCTTCAGATTACATAAGCAATCATCAAATGAATCACCAAAAATAGTAAAATCATCCATAAATATTTCAAGAAAATGTTCCACCATATCACTGAAGGTACTCAACATACATCTCTGGAATGTGGCATGAGCATTACACAGTCCAAATGGCATCCTTCGATAAGCAAAGGTGCCAAATGGACATGTGAAAGTGGTCTTTTCTTGGTCCTTAGGTGCAATCTATATTTGGTTATATCCAGAATAACCATCTAGAAAATAGTAAAATTTGTGACCAGCTATCCTTTCTAACATTTGATCAATAAAAGGCAATGAGAAATGGTCCTTCCTAGTCACTGAGTTCAACTTTCTATAGTCAATGCACACACGCCAACCGGTTGTGACTCTAGTTGGGATTAATTTATCATTAGCATTCTTAACTACGGTTACCTCAGATTTCTTGGGTATCACTTTACTATCAGAAATAGGGTAAATGATCTCTACATCTAAAAGTTTGAGAACTTCTGCCCTAACCACCTCCTTCATGTTAGGGTTTAATCTACGTTGTGGTTCACGAGAGGTTTTGGCATCATCCTCCAGATATATCCAATGGGTATAGATCAAAGGATTGATTCCCTTAATGTCAGCTATAATCCACCCTAGTGCACCTTTGTGTTCTCTAAGAACATCAATTAATTTTTCCTCCTGAGTCTTATCTAGTTGTGAGGAAATGACCACTAGAAATGACCACTCTTACGAGTCCTAACTACTTGAGGATCCACAAAAAAAAAAAAACAAATAAATAAACAAAATACAAATTATGTGCAGAATTTAAATGTTAGTTATAGGAAAAAAAATTAATTGCTGGAATGTAACGTTAGTAAAAGAAAAGAAAAATAAAAAAATTAGATGTTAGGATTTGGTGAATTTCGTAATCGGTGTTCTAGTCACACGTTACAATCCCTGGCAACGGTGCCAAAAACTTGTTACGCCCGGACTTTTGATCCAAAAAATTGAACCAACCGTCTAGGATAGTTTTACTTGCAATTGTACAAGTTTTGTTGTAGTACTTTTACAAGATCAAATCCACAGGGATTGACTTGTGTGCAAGAACTACGGACACAAAACCACTAAAGAAAAAGAAGATAGAGAGAGAGGGAGACCTAACTAAATGCATTGAATCAATAATTTTTTCCACTAGAAAGTGGAGCAATGTAGAGAGTAATGATCTAATATCAAAGAGGAGGCTAAGGTTTCAGGGATCTGAAATTCCACCGGTTGAAACTAAAGTTTTTCCGTCGTTGAGAGAACGACCCTAATTTCAACAAATTTGTAATTATCCGAGACTTTTAACTTGTAAAATGGGCAATTTTGCATAGTGGCTCGTGTCGGATGTCGATCCGCACTAGGGATTAATCAGATTAGCGCAATAAAGAACATAAAATAACAGAATTTTGTCAAACTCGAATCAAAATAAACTTTATTTCATGAATTCAAATGTAACTTACAACTCAAACGTGAAACAATTAATCTAGAAAATAGTAAAATTGAATTAGAGAGAGAAAGAGAAGAGAGATGAAAGCTAAGTAGAGAGAGAAAAATGGAAGAAACTAGAGAGAGAGAATGGTGGAGAGAGAGTTAGAGAAGCATAGTGAAAGAGAAGAGGAGATGAGTGAAGAAAGAAAGGGATAGAAGGTCAAAGAAACTTACCCATTGACTGATCGAGAGTGGGATCTGCCCATGGGCGTGGTGAGGTGCTGGTTCGGGTTTGTCAACCTGTGAAAGAGGATGTGGATCACTCTCCTAAAAGAGGAGGTGGCAGGCCCAAAACTCAGTGGTGGTGTGGAGGGCGGAGTGTGTAGGTAGATCGTCCACAGGGTGCTGATTGCCGGTGCAGCTCGGGGTGGTGGACACCCAAGAGAAGACGGCTTCCTTGGTTCCTTACTCTTTTTTTTTTTTTTTTTTTTTTTTTTTTACACAATGGGTTGGGAGACGACTTGGACTGACTGGAGTTGCAGGTTGCAACTCCAGCAACCTTTGAAGAAGGGTGTCGGTTGGCGGTGGAGCTCGTGGGCGGAGCGACAGGCGAGAGGAGGAAGGGCGGTTGTGCTCAGGCGGGATGGATCGGGGCAGTGTTAAAGATGAAAACAGACCTCGTGGAGTAAGAGATAAGATAGAAGAGGAGGAAGATGGTGATCGAGAAGAAGGAGAAGGCGCTGTAGCTGGTGAAGAAGACGGTAGTGTAACACGAAGGAGTTCGCCGGAAGTTGCAGGTGGTGAAAATTATGCTGCACGCAGCAACAAGGTGGAACAGAAGAAGAGGTGGAGAAAGAAAAGAGAAAGAAGAAGAAGAAAAGTAGGGGGAGTAGAAGAAGATGGAGGAGAAGGGGGAAGGAGATCTCACAGAGTTCGCCGACGATTCTTTTTTTTTTTTTTTTTTTTCAAAGCCGATAACGGCCTGAGTTGGTGGTGAGATGAGGAAGATAAAAAAAGAATAAGAAGGGAAGGATGGGGAGAGGAAGGAATAGGGAGCAGCAGCAAAGTTCTGCTCATATATAGAGTCGGCCGGAGTTGCAGCCTACAACTCCGGTCGGTGAAAAAGAAGAGGAAGACGGATGAAAACAGAAGAAGAAGAAGAAGAAGAAGAAGAGGGAGAAGAAGAAGAAGAGGAAGAAGAAGAAGAAGAAGGAGAATCCGACTCACCAGTAATGCAGGTTTGATTCGCCGGAGATGCAGCTCGTTAGGGGGAGGCGTCGTGGCTGAGAAGGGAGAGCCCCAAAGATGAAGAAGGAGACATGCCTCTCTTGGGGTTCAACGGCTGGCCCTTTTTGTTCCTTTCCAATATGTTATGGAACCTCCTTTTTGGTAGGTTTCTCCCAAAAATGTGGAAGGAATCCTTCATATATTTGAAGTCATTCCATTCATGCACTTGGCAAGAATGTGGGTCCCATTTCCAAGCTAAAATGTATCCCCTAGAAAGAAAAACTTCATATTTTAAATTATCCATCATTTTTCAAATCCTTCCAATTAACTTTTCTTTTCAAACCCATTTGAAATCTGGGCCATCCATTTTTGTGGTCCTCTGATGGACACAACGCTCATGCACCTAATAATGCCCCTTCTCAAGAGTAATCATTCATCTTATAGATCGCATGGCGATCTTATAGATATTGGGTAAGATGATGAGGATAGGTAATAGGATGGATTATTGATGGATGACTAGTCAGATTATTGGACAGTGGAGATCGATTAGATCATCAGACGGTGGAGATTGGTCAAGGTAGGCCACAAGATAGAGTGATCGCAGGAAGAGAGAAGATCAGATGATTGATCGATATTTAAAGTAGAGAGAAAGAATGATGATTTTAGAGAGAGGGGAGAGAAAATATTACAAAATAAAGAGAAAATGCTAGCGGAGGGTTTTGAACCCTGGTCTTCACTGTGACCATCCTCACACTTCTCCAGTAGAGTAGACCATTATTCCTTGTTGACTCATGTGGCTTTAAACGCTTTGGTCCATCTCTTGGTCATTGGCTCTCCTACTCTCTTCGTTCTTTGGGCTGGCTTTTTGGTCCTCTTAGTCAGCCCATATCTTCTAGTCATAGCCTGTGGCTCTTCAAGCTTTGATATTAGGCTTCTGTGGTTGATCGTGGGGCCCACAAGTCTCGAGAATAGCCCGATCGAGTTTTCTGCAAGAGAAAAGCACGTAATGAGACTTGATCATAACGTCTTTATACCTAGACTTTCAGAAATACGTTTAATACATGCAAATATACCATTTCATCTAGAAAAGTGTGTTCTACGCAATGAAATAGACTCTTACGTAGAAAAGTAGATAAATAGAGTATTTTATGTAGGAGAGTGCGATAACGCTAAAAGGATAATTGCTTAAAATAAGCACTTTTGAGCGAATATCACCGGTCCGTTCTCTTTAACTTAATATACCTAGAAGGGGGGGTTGATTAAGTATTTAAATTTAATAATACCTATACATTTTTACTAGTCTATGGTATGGGGATAAAATCTCAAGCCTTGGTTGTTTGAAAAGGATTATCACAATCGACTAAAATCAAATATACTTCCGTGGTATATTGTCTTTTTGTCGTTTGATCTAATCAGGATATAATGCGGAACACAAACAAACATTCACACAAGACAAGATATTTTTACGTGGAAACCTTATCCAAGGAAAAAACCACGGGACCACATCTAGACGGAAAGTATCACTAACTGAAAAGTTAAACGAAACAAAGGTTACCTACGCAGCACAGTTGTAAATATAGCATACAACTTTAGCCAAGGCCCACTGCCGATGCGTCCACGTCCTCTGAATCAACGCCATGAATCCACGTGTGCCCTTCCAGCCAAGAAGCCTTATCCGCTTGTTCAGTTTGGTACACCCCAAACCTACCTTCGATAGGCTCCTCCGATCTTAATTCTCAACACTCCCACTTTTGCAGAAGGTGAAGGATTCAGTACACCCTGAACCCCAAGTTGTTCAAAATGTGTTTAAGTCACACTGGTACTCTCAGGCTTACTAGGTTGAATATAGAAGTAGAAAACTTAGGCTGAGTAAAGATCAAGCTCTTAGCTTTGATCGAGAAGAGAACAAGCTCACAAGATGTGAATGGAAAAACTAGCTTCTTGCTTTTCGAAATGGACACTCTAATAAATATAGCCTTTGCTTCTCTCTCTTGAAGATTGAGTCACTCTGTGTCTCTATGTGTATTTAGAGAAGGCATAGAAGGGTTCTATTTATAGAATTCCACGACCCTGAGTCTTGTGGAATGTGGGGATCTCAAGCATTCATCATATCGATTAATCATGGTGAATCAAGAGATCGTGTAGACTCTTAAATTTTTCTTTTTAACAATTAATTTGTCTCTACTAACTTAACATTCTTCCATCAATAAAACGTATACGATGGTCAAAAGAAAATACATAAAAGAAGTACTAGGCTTTGTCCCTAACCTTAGATAGGTGCTTAGCCGGCCATGTCCATGAACAATGGATTAACTAAATAACCCAACAAAAGAAAAAGAAATACAAGAAGAGAACAAAAAATGTGGAGAATCTACACGTCCTATGTCGGACTCCAAACACACCTAAGATGTGATGTTGTTAGAAATGATCCGACAGCCGTGAAAGGGATGTTGACAAAGACTATCGGCCAAAGTGACAAAGAAAATGTGCTTCCTGAGATATGTTGTTGTTCTAAGAAAGAGAAATGTGAGCCGAAGTAGAGATTGCAAAAGTGCGAGCCTCGATCCTCAGTCCAAGATGATGAAATCAATGCCGCCTAAGAACTTATATAGGGTGTGGAGACGTCTCTTTCCTTTTTATCAAAACCACCTTCTAGTTTTCAAAACTACTATTGTTTTTAAAATAAAAACAAGTCAACACATTTTGCTATTTTCTTTGAGTAAAGAATCTTCTTTTTCTGTAAAGCATGTTGACTTATTTCCTTCTTTTCTAAAATCCATCCAAAACTTTCTAAAATCTCTTATTTAAATTTTAAAATCCAATTTTACCTATTTGGAAAGGATGGGACACGTCCTCATCTTTTAGCAATTTTCAACTCTTGACTTTCCAAAAGAAAACCATTTTGTCATTTAGTAAATAAAACTTGAGCCACTTTTTTTATAAAAAAATATCTTGAATAATATTTTCTTACTTCATTTAAACATCAAAAGGTTTTCAAATATGCCAACCGACCATCTTTGTTTTGGGAAAAAATGATCTTTTCTTTTTAAAATATCAAAACTCTTTTTTTTAGTATTAAAATCTTTTACTTGGAAAGTAAAAAATACACCGGCCATATTCTTTTGGTAATATCCCACATGTTTGCTAAAATGATTATTGCATATTAAGCATTTATCCCTTGTGTTGACATGGTCCTTTACATTGGATCATCGACTTGGCCTACCAATTCAGCCCACATCTTGGCAGTGTGGCCTACTAGCCTTTTTTTTGGATTTGAATTCTTGTGATTGGACTTGGGCTTGACAGGCTTTGAGAATGAGCTTTGGTACTAGGTTGTAGCACCGAGTTATATCGAGTCCTGAAATTTGCAGTTTAGCACCCTCCTTTAGGCATCGGGTTGGCTTACCTACACAAACAACAACGAAATTAATGTAAGCCCATTATCATGAAAGTCTTGAAATGCCCTTATGTTCATGAAATTCCCTAGATATGAGAAAAGCCACGAAAATAGATAATTCTCTACTTTATGTTTAAAAATAGAGATTTACGTAAGAAACTTTTGATAACACCTTAGGGTAAATGGGAAAAAATGTATAAAATGACGAGTTATTAAATGACTTTCCCAAAAGAAAGGAATGTTTTATGCTGATCAACATGTGGATGCTTTTTTATTATGTACCCAATTTGAAAAAACTAAGTAGACTCCAATGTAATTGCCATTTCAGGAGGTTTGAGTGCCGGAGGCACCTGAATTTATTTGCAATACTTTGTTGGGGAGTGCCGTTGGCACGAGTCATCCCCTAGTATTATATATTACATAAAATAACATATATATTATTATATTATATTATATAATATAATATAATATATTATATAATATAATATAATATATTATATAATATAATATAATATATTATATTTACTATATATTATTATATTATATATAATATATAATATAATAATATCTCTAATTATATTATATATAATATATAATATTATAATAATATAATATAAAATATTATATGTTATAACTTATATATAATATAATATAAAATATAATAATATTATTTATATAATAAAATAATAATAATAAATAATTTATTATATAATATATCTAATATATATAAGAAACTATATCATATATTATACGTATATCTAGACCGTATAAAAATATTCGAGTACACATGGCAGTCCAAAATGCGTATATATAATTTTATACAATGTAACACGATGCACTGGCGCAACATCCACCAATATTTGTGTAAAGAAACGCACATAATCGATTTTTGCGCGCGATTTGTTGAGTTCTATTGAAAGTTGGGTTTTTCCATGTCGTTAGATCGAAAACCTTTGGTTCAACAATATTTGTAATTTCGGTTCACTTTAAATCTTTGTAATTAGCAATTCTTGCATAGTGGTTCGTGTCAGATATCGTCCGCACTCAGGGTTAGGAAACACAATTTATCAGAACATAAAAATATATAAAATACTCATAGAATATGGAAGGGTGAGAATTGTGATTAAGGTTGACTTTTAAAATATATTTTGGTTAGGATTTTATCTATTTATTAAACTAATAATAAAAGCATGATGATAAACGAAATAACAATTATTAAATTTAACTATTTATTGAATGAAGATTGTACTTGCATTAATCTTGAAATAAAATTTAAATTAGAGAATTTATGAAAATAAACTAAATAAAAAAAATATTAAAGAGAGTGCTAGAGAGAGAAATAAATTAAAGAGAGAATTAGAGAGAAAGTGAGAGGAAAGATCTAGGTAGAGAGAATTAAGGTTTCTAAAGAGAGAAAGTGAAGGAGAGAGATAAAAATAGAGATTTACCTTGGTGACTTACCAATGGAGAAGAGGTCTGCAAGGCCGTGTTCTTGCTGGTTTTTGGATGAGAACAGAACTAGGGAGGGGAGAGAGATAGAGAGGTTTAGAGAAGATGGGGAGAGGGAACCTAAGGTTAGGTTGTGAGAGGGGGGAGAGAACCCATGCTTAGGTTGTTAGAGGGGGAGGGAACCGAATCTCACATGGGGTTGGTCCTCCTTTTAAACTAAAGCATGACCTTTCCCAACCATTGAATTGAGGGGAATGATAAGGAAGATATCCCTTTCCTTTCTAGAGAATGGCTTCCTAGGTGGATGATAAGTGAGAATAGGTCAAAGGAGACCTATTCTCTCCTTAGGAATGGGTTTGTGAATGGGTAAGTGAAAATGGGTCAGGATGAGATGGGCTTGTGAGAGCCCATAGGTAGTTAGAATAGAAGGCTTATGGGCCAAACATTGAGAATGTCATGTGTCGGCCAGAGGATAGGTGGGCTAGTGAACCAATGGGATAGTGGGCCTCTAGAAAATGCTAATGGGCTAGAGAATAAGAGGGCTTTTACTCATTGAGTATCGGGCCAATTAGTGGGCTGGCATGATAGTGGGTGAAATTCCCTTTTAATTACCAAGTTAAGTCCTAAAGGGAGGTGAATAGGACAATTTTTAATTCCTCTACGAGTTCTTTATGGATTAAAAAATTATTGATCATACAAGGCGGAAAAGGATCAAGCAATTAATATATCAATCATCTACAGAAGCATAGAATGAGAAACAATTATGCTAACATTCACAATCACACGAGACTCAGGTTTATAGTGGTTCAGTGACTCCGCACCTACGTCCACTATCCGATACTCACCACGAGTAGTATTATATTATTTCAATCATGCATTACAATATTTTCAATCAAAATAAATATTCAACCAACTAAGATTACACTTAGTCTCAATCTAACGAGAATCGCTTCTGACTCACCTAGAGAGTCAGCATAGGCCAGTAGTCTATTTAGAGAAATTCTTTTCTCTTAGATTTACAATCCACAACTCAGTTAGATGAGTCCACACTCATCCACCAATCACAAAATAATAGTGTTCACAAATATCGAATTCTATCAATAAGGTATTGGTTTATAGAAACGCTTACCTCTCGATGAATATGATCGAATGAAAAATCCTTTGGAGAAGAATTTGCCCAAGAGACTCTCTGCCAAGAGTAATCCTCTTCTTGGAAGAAGATTCTTGCAGACTAACAATACCAAATAGTCTTTTTCAATCACTTAAAGACTTCACAATAAATTCTCAGCTTTGCTCTGGTGAAGCTCTCATAAATTCTAGATCTCTGGACTTAAAAAATGATAATCAAGTAAAGTAAAGTAGAGATCTCTTGATTGGGTTAATTCTATTAGAGGGAGAGGGCTCTTATCTATAAGCAGACCTCCCTTTGCTAGAACCGTACTGAATATAGCCGTTTGAAGGACCAAAATGCGCTTCTAATCGCATAAAAGATTTCGTCAAACAAGATCTGAAACTGGCGGGATCGACCGCAGTATTGGCATGTCAACCGGACCTCGGTCGACTAAGCCTTTAGTCGGTCGCCCGCTCAGGCTTTAAGCCAACTTTCTCAAACTCGAGAGTTAGGGTCGACCGGACTTCGGTCGCCCACACAAATAAACTGGTCGGCCGGACAGTTTTGTCCATAGCCGAATGTTACCAAATTTCTGAGAATTTCTCTTCTCATCACACGCAGAAACCCTAACCCAAATTTAACCATC
This sequence comes from Euptelea pleiosperma, assembly GCA_035048495.1. NCBI lineage: Eukaryota > Viridiplantae > Streptophyta > Magnoliopsida > Ranunculales > Eupteleaceae > Euptelea > Euptelea pleiosperma. The sequence goes on from CM068545.1 coordinate 28,564,647, forward strand.
TAGGGTTCAACAATATCCGCTGGCAATGCGCGGTTTTACCCTCAGATTTGTGTAAGTAACCTCAACACGAGTTTCTTCATTGTTGAACGTTTGTTGAGTAAGAACGTACTTGAGCTTTTGACTTTGTCTTTAGTTGAGCTTGATCATTTGACTTTAACTTCAGTTGTACTTGATAATCTTGACTTTGTCTTCAGATGATCTTGAACACTTGGGTTGTCTTTTCTTCAGCTTTAATCCTTCTTTTGTTCTATCGAAGTCCACTTGATTTTTGATGCTTCAGTCTTCAGGGGATTCAGGCACAACGATACATATATTTACCGAAGAACTAAGTATTCCTGGGATTTGACAATAGAGACTTTTCAGCGGGCTTGTGAGAAAGTGGGTTTGGTGTGCCAATAGAGAATTATATGATGTTTGGTACAAAGTAACTGGCAGGAGGTATGGGCTGAAATTAGATCATGGCGATGAAGCCATTAGATTAGCAGAAGGTTAGGATGGATGGTAGGGATATGACCGGCCTAGGTATTAATGATGAACATGATGATCAGATGGCCGATCGGATGGTTAGCAGATCTAATGGTAGGATTTGATGATCTAATGGTCAAATGTTAGAGTTAAGAGAGATAGAGAGAGAATTAGGAGAGATGTGAGAGAAAATACAAAAATAAAGATTAAATAGAACTTGAAGAGGGTCTTGAAGGTCTTCTTCATTCTTCTTCATGAGCTTCGCCAATTAAGCAAGATAGCTTGTGATGTCAATTGGTCTAGCTTTTAACACCTTGGTCATTCTCTTGGTCTTCAACTCTTCTGCTCTCTTGGTTCTTTGGATCAGCTCTGCGATCCTCTGGCTTTGCCCGTACTTAGCTTCTAATTCTTGCCCTAGTATGCTGGTTCTTTAAGCTTTGATAAAGGGGTTCTGTGGTCGATCCTGGGCCCACCAGCCTTGATAATCGCCCGATAGGGTCTCTTGCAAGTGAAAAAGATACTAGACTATCCGAAATTCATATATTTGATATTTGCTCAAAAGTGCTTATTTTAAGCAATTATCCTTCTAGCGTTATCACACTCTCCTACGTAAAACTGCTATATTTATCCACTTTTTTACATAAGAGTTTCTTTCATTGCGTAGAACACACTTTTCTGGTCAAAATGGTATATTCGCATGCATTCATATGCGTTTATTTGACCTACATGCGAAGCAGTTTTGTAGAATTCTCATCACGTGATTTTTCTATCGCAAGAACACTATCGGACAATTTTAATGAAATACGGGCCCACAATTGACTGTCAGAGCCTTTGATCAAAGCATAGAGACCCAGTGGACTTAGACAAGAGAATGAAGGCCAAAGATGGAAAGAGCTAGAGGATCAAAAGAGTCGAGAGACGACCAAGAGAGAAGGAGAGACAAGCCCTAAAAGAAGAGACTAAGGAGATTAAAGCTTATCAACTAACACAAGATGAGGACTTGCTTAGTTGGTAAAGCATGCAGAAGACCAAGTCAAAGACTAGGGATCAAGACCCTCTGCTAGCATTTTCTCTTTATTTTGCAATATTTTCTCTCTAAAATCCTCATTCTCTCTCTATTCTCATATCTAAAACATCTGATCCTCTTTACACTCGCAAACACTTCAATCCTACGGCCTACCCTGGCCAATCTCCACCGACTGATAATCCGTCAGTTCATCACCATCCACGTCTACCATCTTATCGCTAGTAGATCATCCATCCAATCATCAATCCCCATCATCACACCCAGTCTTCATGAGATTGTTACACGATCTATAAGATAAATGGTATCCACACAAAGGTCATCTTAGTTGCGTGAGTGGTGTATCCATAAAAAAAAATAGGGAAAATTATCGTACAGTCCTTTTTTATAAAAATACGGATCGATAGGTACCCGTGAAAAAAGTGTGGACACATTAAGCAAAACGTTGGACCATTTAGCCCTTTCTTTCATTTACCGTCCAAATATTTAAGAAATACCCATATTACCCTCAAGCATGCACCTGTATTGTAAGCTTGACACTCGTCATGTCACTCCATTTGCTGAACTTCCCTCCATTTCCTCCATTCCTTCCATTTTCTGAACTTCGCTCCATTCCCCCCATTCCCTCCATTTCCTAAACTTTACTCCATCTTCCAGGCCATTTACAAGTTGGTAGCATAAGCTCCATAGCTTTCCATGCCATTTTCATTCGCTTTTCTTTGTCATTTTACCGCTCCATTACACGTACGCAAGCTAAGGTGAGACGAAGAAAGCTACATCAACCACTGAAGGGTAGCTACCGAAGCAAGCTAAGGTATGGTCTCTTGTCTTCTCATCTGAGTTTGTTTTCACCATTTCAACTGTTATTTTCTCTCTATATCATCATTTCATTATACATACGCAAGTTATTTCCTCTTTATGTCTCCATTTCATCCCATTCATCTGTTCTCATGTTACCCGTATGATTACCATCTATAGCAACCAGTTCCGTGTTAGTACAAGCTACATGTTCACGAAATTGGTGGATGCAGAACCAATTTTGTGAACTAATACCATTTGCATGAAACTGGGTGACAAGTGATTAAAATGGTTAAACTAGTATCATGTTCACGAAATTAGTTTTACCAGTACCATTTTCATTCAAAATTTAACTTACATGGGTGAGAAGTTGTTGAGATTGGTTAAACCAATAACATTTTCATGAAATTGGTTTTACCAATACCATTGTCATTTAAATTTTAACTACCATGGGTAAAAAGTGGTTGAAATGGTTAAACTAGTACCATTTTCACAACTGGTTTTACCAGTACTATTTGCATGCAAAGTTTAATTAACGTTGGTCAGAAGTTGTTCAGATTGGTTAAACCAATAACATTTTCATGAAATTGGTTTTACCAGCACCATTTTTCATTCAAATTTTAACTAACATGGGTAAGAAGTTGTTGAGATTGGTTAAATCAATAATATTTTCATGAAATTGGTTTTACCAGTACTATTTTCATTCAAATTTTAACTAACATGGGTGAGAAGTTGTTGAGATTGGTTAAACCAATAACATTTTTATGAAATTGGTTTTACCAGTACTATTTTCATTCAAATTTTAACTAACATGGGTAACAAGTGGTTGAAATGGTTAAACTAGTACCATTTTCACAAAACTGGTTTTACTAGTACCATTTGCATTCAAATTTTCACAAGCATGGGTGAATTGTGGTTAAACCAGTAACGACTATAATGAAAGTGGTTTTACTAGTACCATTTTCATTCAAAATTTCACTAACATGGGTTACAAGTGGTGTTATGTAGTACTATAATGTAACAACTATAATGTAATGGTAAACTATGTATATTTATTATATTCAATGACTAATTTATTATTTCCAGTGCAATAATGTCATCAACCATTGGAAATGAGATATTATGTTATTGTCATTTCGGAGGTCGTCTTTGTCAAATGTCAGATGGTATTATTCAGTATGAGGGTGGTAGTACTATGGGTATTTGCCTCGATATGGAAACAAAGTTTGAAGATTTTGTTGCAATCGTTTGTAAGAAGTTGAACATTGACCCGAATCGAACTGTCCTTAAGTATTCCACGAGGTATCACAGTTCGGTTCCGATTAGTTTATGGGATGAGATGGACTTACAGAATTTGATTAAATTGAACGATACAACAGTAATTGTATATGCACTACAAGAAGATGAGAATCTAGAGATTTTCCAACAGTCTACAAGGTAACATTTGAACATTATATACGATTTGTGATATTAACCAGTTAATTAATGATTTTGACCATATGTCTTATATTTGTTCTGTAGTGCAAGTGCAATCATTACACCACCCAACCTATTAGTCGATAGTGCTAGTCAGCCTTTCGTAAATGTTCATGGAAGTGAACAACTCATGAGCAATTTATGGGAGGATAACATTACAGGAGTTGGTCAAATCTTCCATAACATTGCTCATTTTAGATTAGAGTTGAATAAATTTTCTATAGCACATCGATTGCATATGCCTTCATAAAGAATAACAAAGAACGAGTGGAGGCGAAGTGTAGTGTGGATGGATGTGAATGGAAGCTATTTGCTAGTAGTGTACGTGGGGTAGATCAGTTCATCATTTACAAGTATGACAACTTGCACTCACACTCAGTCGAGGATACAGTGATGACGAAGTTGCGAACTTCAAAGAAGATAGCAAGTATAATCGAAGAGAAAGTCTGAGACACTCCTGGATACCAGCCTAGAGAGATCGTAATACATGACTTCTTTCAAGGATATGACCTTCCCGTGTCATATAAACAAGCCTGGCGGGGTAAAGAGGCTGTGAAGGAAGAAATCCATGGGGCTGTCATAGATTCGTACAAACGACGACCTTGGTTTCGTCAAAGGATAATGGAGTCAAACCCAGGAAGTGTGGCACACATGACTGAAAGTGAAGACTCTCGATTCAAACAACTTTTTGTTGCATTTCATGCATCACTGCAAAGATTCAGAGCGGGTTGTCGACCCATTTTGTTCATCGATGGAACATTCTTAAAATGTATGTACAAAGGAACCTTGCTTATGTCAACTACGACTGATGCTGGTTATGGTATATTCCCTGTCGCCTTTGCAGTTGTTGGTTCAGAGACTTGTGAGGATTGGAAGTGGTTTCTTACCAGCTTGAAGGAAGCCCTCAATTATGATAAAGATATAATATTTGTGTCGGATAGGAATCTTAACATCCTTCGTGCTGTAGAAGAGGTTTATGGAAATATTCTACATGCACATTGCTTTCATCATTTGTCGGAGAACTTCTTGGGGTTTTTGAAGGGATTTCAGTTGTTTGTCAAAGTAAAGACATTCTTGAAAGATGCTCTTAGGCGAATTGCATATTCAAAGTTAGAGATGGACTACAAGAAGGCATTGGATGATATGCAAAGAGTTTTACCCGAAGCACATGACTGGGTGTTAGCAGAAGCTCCTGAGCACTGGGCTAATGTGAGATTCCCTGTAAGACATTACGACATGTTAACGTCAAACCATGCAGAGTCCTACAACAAGTGGATTTTAGGAGCATGAGACATGCCCATCATGGCCTTAGTAGACACCATAAGTGGACAAGCAATGGATCTCATGCACAGGCGCAAAATAGAGGTGTGGAAAATAGGAGTTGGTGACTTGGTTGAATTGAAATTATGAGAAAATTTAAATCATAGTGTGCGTTGTGAGGCACTCCAGTCATCTACATACGAGTATGAGGTTTGTCGGGGGCTAGTCTATCATTCAGTAAATTTACAGACACAGAGTTGCACATGTAACAGTTGGAGTCTTATTGGGTTACCATGCATGCATGCGTGTGCAGCATTGAAGAGAGTTCATTTGGCAGTGTACTCATATGTAGATGATTGTTATCGGCGGGAAACACAAGATCGAATATACGCAGAATCGATTAAACCACTGTACACACATGACATGCCTTCGTTAAATGGAGATAGTGTCATAAGTGATGATTCTGAGATTGGTTTATCAAATTTGCTTCCTCCGAGAATGAAACGTCCTTCTGGTAGACCTAAAAAGAAGAGGATTGAGTCACAGGGTCTAGATAAGAGGCCTATCCATTGCAGTCGATGCATGGAGTAGGGCCACAATCATGCTACATGTAGAAACCTTATATAGCCAGTCATGTGCACATGTAGAAATCCTAAATCTTTACATATTGTTTTATTAGTTTTCTAATATTTGATTAACTTATGTCTGCACTAATTTATGTGTAACAGGATAACGCTCACTTAGCATCAATTTCGCATGGCTCATCAAGTTGACAACCTATCTTTGGACCAATACCCTGTGGTGAAATGTCCCTGTGGAAATGGTCCATGTCAAGTTCACACTTCACGGACAAGCAAAAACCCCGGGCGTTTATTTTATCGATGTCCTAATTGGGTAAGTTTGATTCTCATACATATGAGTTGGCATTATCTTTGTTTTGTTAAAACATGTTAAGTGTTGTTTTACCATCCTTTATCATCATTTCACTTACAAATATGTAATGATGTAGTCACAGCAAAAACAATGACTAATTAGACCGGCATGCGAGTTTTTCCTTTGGGTTGATGAATATCAACCATGTCCATGTGGTGATGGACCATGCAAAGTTTGGCATGTAAAGCAAAGACAAAATGCTGGCAAAAAGTATTGTGTTTGCCCAAAGACGATTGTTAGACAGGTTTGTTCTATTGAACTTCTGTGTTATCATCAATGTGTTTTGTCATATACAATAAAACAATAACTGTATTTTGTTTACAGACTTCGTCATGGGGCTGTGGCTATTTTCGTTGGTTTGATGAAGACAAGAGCAACAACATTGAAGCCTAGCAGTTGTGCCAAGTACAACCAAGACTAAGATCGATAAGGTTGAAGTCGAAGTTGTGTCAAAGATCGAAGATGTTGTAGCTAGTACGCTTGCGGCTGAGTTGGAAGTAGCTCGGCAATCAATGGATAGGTGTCGTGACTTGCTTGTAGACATGGCAAAAATGCTCCTACGTGACGATTGATGACGTCAGATGCGTTATCTATGGCACGTATGGCTAAGATTTGTGTATCCTTAAGCAGTTACTCCGATACTTAATATCACAATTTATTCTAAGTTTCTTGTAGGACCTCCTATGCATGGTGCATTAGAGTTGACATATTGATACTATTATTAATTAAAGTATTTTGGACGTGCCATGATTTCTAACTTTTAGATCTGAGTATCCTAAACAATTGGTTAAATGTGAACATATGAAACATTCATCTAAGAATGTAACCATGTGGCTTATACTGTGCTGTTACTCATCCAATTGAGGGCATTGGATTATGATTTTCAGGGCATTGGATTGCACCTCAATCAATAGGTGATGATTTTCAGATTATAGTATCTGGCATTTTCTTGACCAAAAATCCATAATAGTGATATCCATGATCTCCCAAAAATAAAACCAATTGTTTAACAACCAAGTATCTTCAGTCTATGGTTATGGGGTTTGCTACTGAACATTTTTGCAACTTTGCACTTCTCCGGAGGGGCTGTTGGATGGCACGCCTTTCAACTTGTAGGGGGGATCTATTCCAGCTTGACAGTTGTGGGTGAGCAGGGGGAGCTTCTTCGGCAAGTTCCCGATGTAACCTAGTAGTTATCCTAGGGGGTACTGGTGTCCTCCCCACCTCATGCAACTTCTCTCCAACTGTCAACCATAATTTCATTACCCATATTAATAATTAATAATTATAAAGTAACCTAAGGGTTCCAAATAAGTAAAAGTAATACTTACCAGACGGAGGTGGACAGCCATAACCTATACGCACTCCCGCTGGAGTTCGGAAAATTATAGACTGATCAAGAGGTCGACTTTTGAAAGTACGATTTTTTCGCGTCGTTGGTTATGGAAACCCTAACTTCAACACATTTTTAATTGATCCAAGACATTTAACCTGTAAAATGGGTAAATTTGCACAGTGGCTTGTGTCGGATGTCGATCCACACTAGGGTTAATGTTAGTGCACTAAGGAGCATACAATATCAGAAAATTGTCAGAAAATAATGGAGAATATGGTGAGGTGAGAATGGTGGATTTATCGGTGTTAAAACATAATAATCAACTGAATTTATTCATTAATCAAAAGTTCTTACAATCATTAGACAAGAAATGAATCTAACTAGAAATCATATAAAAGAGAAAAACTAAAGAGAGAGTGGGAGAGAAGAGAGAGAAAACTAGAGAGAGTAAGGATTTGGAAGGGATTTCTAGAGATAGAAATAAGAGGATAGAGAGAGAAAAATAGATGAACATGGAGCGAGAAACCAAACTAATCTTGGAGAGAGGAACTCGATGATGAAACCTAGAGAGAGAAAGGTTGGGATCTAGCGAGGGGAATTAGAGAGAAAGTGAAGGTTCTAGAGAGATAACCTAGGGAAGAGAGAGAAAGAAAATTTATTTATTTATTTTATTTTTTTATACCTTTCGACTTACCTTGAGTGGTTCAGCCCGAGAATTGGGTAGCTATGAAAGCGGGCCAAGTGAGACCGTGGTGACTTTGGTGGTTTTGTTGGAGGGAAAAGACGAGGAAGGAGGCGGCCACAGCCTGCACTTGCAGGCCGTGTAATGGTGGTGGTTTCAGTGACGTGGTGGCCGGAAGGGAGAAGGAGATGGTGTGCTCACGGTTTGAAAGATGGAGGATGGTGGTTTTGCCGAAGATGGCAACTGAGGGTGATAAAACGGAAGGGTTTGATGGAGATGGAGAAGGTGGAGGTGCATACTGCTAGATTTAATGGGGAAAGAGGTTGAGAATGTAGAGGATAGAGGTGATGGTGGTGCTGTAGTGAAGACCGGCGAGTTGCAGCCGTTGATGGTTGTTCAGGTGCTCCCAACAAAGGAGCAAAGGGAGAGAACAGATCTGCTGAAGTCGCAAGTCCTTCTGATAATAAGCTGAACGGTGATTGGTGATGTAGCTGGCCAGGAGGTGGAGAAGATGAAGAAGAAGAGGCGGTGTAGGCGATAATGGTGGCCGGAGTTGCAGAGGCAGGAACGACTTGAGGAGGAGGGGAGTTGCTAGCTACAACTCGTAAAGGCAGAAGAGTGAAGACGGTGGAGGAACACCGTTGGGGGGGGGGGGCAGACTAGAGTTGCTACCTGCAACTCCGGTTGGTGAACACGGTGGTGAAAAGAACCAGTCCGCCGGAGTTGCAGACCTGCAACTCCGGCATGAAGAAGAAGAAGAAGAAGAAGAAAGGAGGAGGGAAGAGGGGGAAGAAGATGAGGAAGAAGAGAAGGGAAGAAGGAGAGGGGGGTAGGAACCCTTACCGTTGGAGCGTGTTGCAAGTGGGGGCGTGGTGAGAACCGGGAAGAAGCTCACCGGTTTTAATGGCGAGGTGGTTGCTGTGGTGGTGCGTTGATGGGGGTGACGGCTTGCTGGTTAGCCCCCTTGCCACAGAAGAATGGAAGAAGAAGAAGAAGAAGAAAAAGAAGAAGAAGAAGAAGAAGAAAAGGCGGAGCTCCACCAGCTCGCCGGAGAAGACCAAGGCGAGGAGGAAGAAGGAGAGAAGAAAGAAAGAGAAGAAGGAAGAAAGAAGAGCTCCCCTAGGGTTTCTAGGGGTTCCTCTCTTATGGGAGAAACCGTGGGTTTCTCTCTTAGAAATCCACGGTTTCTAAAAAAGATTTTTTTTTTTATTTTTTCATTTTTATTCTTTTTATTTTGATAAATGATAAGTGGGTTACGGGCTTGGGCTCGTGGGCTGTTTGGCCATGAGGTTGATTGATCACTGGCCGAGAGATGATGCCACATGTCGGCTAGTGGTTGGCCAATGGGAACGCTAAAAATCGTGGGCCCAGAGTGCATCGGCCATGGGCCAAAAGGTAGGTGAGAAGGATAGTGGGCCACTGGGCTCGATGGATGTGGGTTAGGGCACGTTTGGTTGCCAGGGGAGAAAAATGCATTTTCCCCTTGAAATACCCATCGAGGAAAAATGTATTTTTCTTTCCTCGGAAATCGAGCTCTACGCTCTCAGCCACAATCAATCATTTGAGGGATTTCTCTATAATCAAACATGCCCTAGGGACTGATATTTTACAATGGAGATTGGGTGGTTGATAGAATGGATGATCGACTGATCAGTAGCACGATTGGATGGTCAGATGCATAGGATGGATGGATCAGATTGCGATCGAACGGTGGATTTGATGGATAAGGGTGATAGGTCAAGGATAGAGAGTCAATTAGAGCTGGAAGAAAGAAAGTTAGGATTTCGAGAGAAGAGAGAGAATTAGGGGAGATGAGAGAGAAAATGTCAAAAATTGGAGAGAAAATCACTGGTAGAGGGTCTGGAACCCTGGTCTTCATTGTGCCGCTCCTCACACTTCACCAGTAGAGCAGACCATCATTCCTTGTTGATCATGCGGCTTTAGACGCTTTGGTCCGTCTCTTGGTCATTGGCTCTCCCACTCTCTTCGTTCTTTGGGCCGATTCTTCGGTCCTCTTTTTCAGCCCGTATTTGGCCCATATCTTCTAGTCATAGCATGTGGGCTCTTTAAGCTTTGATAATGGGCTTTCATGATCAATTTGGGCCCACAAGTCTCGAGAATCATCCCATCGGGGTTTCCTGCGACAGAAGAAGCGCTTAATGAGACTTTATAAGAATGGCTTAATATTTAGACTTCCGGAAATATGTTTAATGCATGCAAATATACCATTTCATCCTGAAAAGTGTGTTCTACGCAACAGAAGAGACTCTTACGTAGAAAAGTAGATAAATAGAGCCTTTTACGTAGGAGAGTGCGATAACGCTAAAAGGATAATTGCTTAAAATAAGTACTTTTGAGCGAATATCACAACCCCCAACCAGCATATTGCCAATCCTTGACAATTAGTGCGAAATAAATGAGCTTAAAAGGGCTCTGCACATGTTGCACACTTTTTCATATTAGGTCAGGGAAAATACCGTTCATCAAATAGTAAGACTCTGCGTGTGTGTGTGTGCTCAACATTCTCATCATCCGACGGTAAAGATTTCCAGATCACCTCTAAGTTTTTATGCCTCGACCTCAAATCTCACATGTTTAGCACTCAGAATAGAATCACACAAGAAGGGTTTTCTTCTTTTCTCGCAATTTATATGTGAAGAGATATTTTTAATATAAAGAGGCAAAAGATCTCACATATGTTTTATTTGAAGGAATGACATTTTTAACAGAAGAAGATCTCATGATTGGAATATCACTTCACTCGGGAACGTCAGATCAAACTCTATAGCTTCTCCTTCTCCAATCTCCACATTTTATGATTGTGCTATCCTAGAATCAAGTAGGACATTCCTGGGTTGTAATGAGGCTTAGGTCAAGTGTAGAGAGATAAAGGGATACAGGATTTCAAAGATCTTGAGAGGATATTGCCATTTTCTTGCATTTTTCCTATGGCGTAACACCATTATCTAGTTCTTTTTCCTTTTTTTGTATTTTTCTCTTTTTCTTGATATTTCTGAGACTGCTCTATTTCTTTTCAGCTCTTTTTCATACTTTCTTTCCATATTTTGTTTTCAGTTTGAACTACTTTCTTTTCCTTTTGATTCTTCTTCTCTACTTTTCTTTTCACGGTACACCCATATCAGTTATTCTTTTGTCCATCTCAAAATAAGGGTAGCCAGTCATGCTTCGTAGCTGGACTGGATTTTAGGTTGATGGGTTTACAAAGAAAAGGCTTTTATAGAAGGGTTCAAGGGGTTTCTAGTGAAGTATAATTCAGGTGAGTAAAAAGGCTGAATGGTTTAGAAAAATGGTCTAAATCATTTTTTAGGGTTTGCACTATCATGTATACTGTCTTGACTGGATACAGAGAAGGTTCTGTTGTAGTAATCCAATTTTGATGTCGTTCTGAGTTCCTTGATTAAATAAAAGGGTAATGAGATCTCTCAACGAATATTGCGGGCAAGAAGAATAGTGAGTCATCTTGTGACTTAGAATTGTTGTATAACCCTCTGAATTGATTAAAGGCTTGAAAGCTCACTGGGTTAGGTCTCTACAATTATTCTCACAGGATCTCTAGAATTTCTAAACTTAGGATGACTCTGATATTGATAATGTACAATTGTGCTGAATAATGAGTTTTTCTGAGTTTTCAAACCTGCTGTAGTCACGCTTGACTTGACTCAATGCTAACTTTAAACAAAAATTGACATCCTCAATACTGACTTAACGGAGGTTTTTAGCTAATCAAAGTCAGGGTATTTGACACATTTTTGAAATTCTAGAAAACTTTTGGAGAACATCGGAAATCACCCCAAAAACAACATTTTTTTTTTTATCAAAATGAAGACATGAGTTTTGGTAAATACCCACCCCCAACCAAAATACAGCACCGTCCTCGGTGCTCATGACCGGGACATAAAATGATGAAAAATCAGTGATGATGAGGCAAAGGTTCAGGGAGGATGTTACCAAGTCGGCAGAAACTCGACAGTGTATGATACCTGATGATCGAAAGAATGAATGTACCTGCATTTCCAAAGATATAACAATAATAACAAATGCATAAGACTCATGTACTCTAGGAATATCGGAATTGCCTTTCCGAAAGTGCTAAGTTTTACGTCTTCAGCCAGACATGATGGGGGTGTATCAAGTACCCCCAACCAGGTTAAAACTAATGGAGACTGAGTGAATCTGCAGTCTTCCTAACACCTAAGGTGGAATGGAAACAGTTATCCTATCCCTTGTCTAGGTATACCTGTGTAGAACAGGTCTTTCTCAGTGTAGAGTGAGAGAAGGACAGTAAGTTCTCTGAGTAGCCCTGCAAAAGTGTGTAGTTGAGTAGGGAGGGATTGAAGCTTCTCAATAAGAACTGAGAGGACAGGAGTAGGGGATTCTTTGACCGTGGTTAGTAGAGCCGCAAACTCATTGAGTTTAGCAGGAATGTATCTGAATGGAGCAGACTCCTGCAGATCAGTAATACCAGAATTATTTGACTCCGAGATGAAGTCAGACTCAAAGTGTTCTTGATACTTGGATAATTTATCCTTGTGAGAGTCCTAAATTAGACTCGCCATGACATATGGTTCATCGACAACATCGACGTAGGGTGACGGGTGAAAACTGTTGACCTCTTCCTCGATGTTTCCTAATGTGATAGGGATGTTCCAATCCCTGCACTCAATATGTTCCTCCTCGGTGGGGACCGATAGGTTCAGGACAGTGGGAGTCCCATGTTCTAGACACGGCTCATCGGTGGGAATGTCTGCATCTAGGGCAGAGAAAGAATTATCAGAGATAGAGATGGAACTGGGTTTCTCTGGGCTCGGTTCAGAAGTGGCAGCCTGTAAGGGCACCATAGATGGAGACACGGGTTCATCACTATTATGGCTTACTCCAAGGAAGGTGGGCAGGAATGGTAGATCTAGGACAGTTGGGATCGTGCGATCGAGACACAGCTCAGTGTCATCGACATTAGGGTCATTAGAGGTAGAGTGAGAAATAGGTTGCTCTGAGGTAGGTTCAAGATTTGGTGCTGTTAAAGGCACCGTATAAGGATACACTGGTTCCTCAATAATCGCGCTTGATCTAGGGGTGGTAACAACTTCTATTTCTCATGGCAATTCTGGTACCTGGTCCAATTGTGTGACTCCTCATTATAGACAGTGGCCATATCATTCTCCTCAGGATAGACTATTGGTGGGCTAGTGAAGTTGACTTCCTCTCTCTCATTTTCTAATTGAACTAGACGTTGCTCCAAGCTTTCCATAGATTGCTGTTGTTGGTGCTCTAGACCTTGTGAAAGTAGGATTTTTCCGCGTCGTTTGTTACGGAAACCTTTATTTCAACACATTTGTAAAGATCCGATTTTGTTCACTTCTTTAATCCTGCAAAAATACAGGTTTGCATAGTGGCTTCGTGTCGGATGTCGATCCGCACTCGGGATTAGCTGGGTTAGTGCAACTCGGAACATGAAATGATGGAATAAAAAGTGCTAAAAGTGAAGGGAGAGATGAGAATGGTGAAGTGATTTTTAAAACATAATTTTGAAGATTTTAGAGAGAGAAAGTGACACAAACAACCAAAAACAAAACACAAAAGCAAACTCACAAATGCTAAAATAACAATCTTATTCATCATCAATGAGTTCTTACAAAATCAAACTAAATAAAAAAAAAAATTTAGAAAGCCATAAAAACTAACCTAAAAAACATGATGATGCTAGAGAGAGAAAGTGGAGAAAGAAAGGGAAAATTAGAGATTTTAGAGGGAGAAACCTAAACCTAGAGAGGGAGTGAATGGTTCACCTTGAACTTACCCGGAGAGATCGAGTTTGGCAATGGAGATTCGGCTGAAGAGAAAGTGTGTGCATACGTGGATACACCATGAGGAGGGAACCAAGAGGGTCCGTTTTAGGTAGCTTGGAGAGGAGCTCACGGCCTAAGGAGAGATGGTGGCGGTGCTCATGGAGAACATCATGTTATGGATCATGGTGGTGACCACAGCAAGGGACGGTGGTGTGGAGGTGAAGCCACGGGGGTTGCAGGTGGAGTTGTCGGTGTATGGATGGTGTTAGAGAGGGTCTAACGGTAAGTTGCAGGGCAGTCCTTATGCCTCTAACCCAACAAGAGTTGTAGGTTCAGTCCGGGAAAGAGGATGGTTTGGTTGAATGGTGAAGATGGTGGATCAAACCTGCAAGTGGAGGGGGCGATGGTGATTTGGTTGAGTAGCAGGTGAACCAGCAAGGATGTGCAAGCCGTGATGAATCTGCGTGATGGCTGGCTGGCGACGTGCGTTGAGGAGATGGAGGAGATGGTGTTGATGTTGAAGGATGGGGTGGTAGAGGACAGTCCGGCCAGCAATGGTGAGTCACGCAGGTCCGTGAGAAGCACGGACCAGCAGCAATGGTGGAGGCGTTGCTGCCCCTTGATGAAGACGATGAAGGCAGCGTCAATGGAGGAGGGAACGAGCAGCAACTGGTTGAAGACCACGAACCAGGTCTGTTTCGTTAGGAGTAGAGACGGTGCTGCAAGGGGGCGGTGAAGATGGGAGGTGGCCGGAATGGGTGAACCAGTCCGGCGAACACGCAGGCGGCGAAGTTGGCGGGTTGGTGGTGCGCTGGTTCCACTATCGATGCACCTGCAAGAAGAAGAAGAAGAAGAAGAAGAAGAAGGAAGGACGGCGGAGTTGCAGGCCTGCAACTCCGGCAAAGATGGAGGAGGAAGAAGAAGAAGAAGAAAAGAAGGAAAATGAGAGGAAGAAGTGGAAATCGTGGGGGGGTTTAAAGGGAAAGGAGAGGTGAAGATGGGAGGGGGATTAGGGTTCCAAAGAACCCTTCTCCTTCCCCTTTTAAAGCTCCCTAGTTTCCATTAATGGAAATTAGGGAATTTTTGAAATAAAAATAATTTTTTTATTTTTATTTTTTTTAAAGTAAAACACTACTTTTCTTTGAGGAATGTCCCCATTTAGTGGACCCCCCATTTTTTAAAATTTAATTAAAATTATTTTGAAATTCATGGGGTCCACTAACTGGTCGGACAGCGGGTCGATGATGATGGGCCCAGCTACTGGCCCACATGGATTGATGATGTCCATCGTCTCACAAGATGATGTGACAGATAGTCTGATGGCGATCGGATGGATGGTGACTTAATTGGGACCCAGATTGGTAGATCGACGGATCTAGAGAGATCCAACGGTTCGATGGAAGATCCAATGGTCAGAAAGCTAAGGGAGATGAGATAGAGTCGATGGGCAGGAGTTCTGGGGTTAGGTCAGTAGATTCGAGGACCGAGAGATGAGGAGAGAGAGAATAAGGAGAGATGAGAGAGAAAATATAAAAAAATTGAGATAAAAGTATTGGCAGAGGGTCTGGAACCCTGGTCTTCACTGCGACCATCCTCACGCTTCTCCAGTAGAGTAGACTATCATTCATTGCTGACTCATGTGGCTTTAAACGCTTTGGTCCGTCTCTTGGTCATTGGCTCTCCTGCACTCTTCGTTCTTTGGGCCGGCTTTTTGGTCCTCTTATTCAGTCCATATTTGGCCCATATCTTCTAGTCATAGCATGTGGGCTCTTTAAGCTTTGATAATGGGCTTTCCTGATCGATGTGGGCTCGCAAGTCTCGAGAATCGTCCCATCGGGGTTTCTTGCGACAGAAAAAGCGCGTAATGAGACTCTATCAGAATGACTTCATGTCTAGACTTCCGAAAATGTGTTTAATGCATGCAAATATACCATTTCGTCCAGAAAAGTGTGTTCTACGCAACAAAAGAGACTCTTACGTAGAAAAGCAGATAAATAGAGCATTTTAACGTAGGAGAGTGTGAAAATGCTTAGAAGATAACAGTGGAAAATACGCATTTTTAAGCGAATATCACCTTGAAAATACTGTTGTTGCTGGGCAATGTACTGAGAGAGAAGGTCCTCTAGACAGGGTTTAGTAGCCAACGGAGGCGGTTCAGCCAAGGGGAGCTGAGGTGCCAACTCTTGATTGTAGTCCGACTGGGTATGAAAGTTGTAAGGCAGAGTGGAGTCTGGGACTAGCTGTTGACTCTGGAAATCCTGAGGGGCCCATTGTTGATCAGAATAATCATTCTGTGGATAGGATGGGTATTGAGATTGCGAGTATTGCCAGTCATACTCTCTATTGGGTTGATGAAACCCGGAAGGATAATTATCCTGCGACAGTTGTTGCGGGATAGCAGACTGTTCCCAACCAAAGTTATTGTGACTCCTATTATCCGGATAATAAGTGTTGTCATAGGAGGTTTGCATTGAAAATGGAAAGGTACAGACATCTTGCTGGATAGGAGGGTAATATCCTATAGACTGGGAATTGTGCACAGGTTGCTGGACCGCGGCACGAAGGGTAGAGACTGAATTTTTAAGCTCTTGGAGTACAGAATTGTACTCTAGATCTCGGTGATTATCATACCCTGTAGAAGTGTGCGAGACTGGAGTATCATGATGATATGCATAATTGTCATACCCTTGTTGAGAGTGATCACATAGATTCTCACAGAAACTGTAGTAGGTTTCATACAGAGGCCGTTCATCTGCCATCAGAGGAGATAGAGGGGTGCGGTGGACTAACTCTCAGATCAAGTCAGTCAAAGGTTAGGACAGGTCCAATCGGGCTTCTACTTGAAAAAGCAAGCCCAAGATTTGGCAAAAAGTTGCCAAAAGGAGACACTGGAGTAGTGATTCTAAATGATGCACACCAAGCACAGATAATCCTATTCTAAACAATCAGGATATATTTTAGGCATTATCTTGTTAGTTGTGGGGCTAGAGTAGATTATGACAGTGGGCGGACCACTGGTTTATCTTTTAGCCGCCGGACTAACTGTTTGCACTCAGAGGTTCTCATCAGGCTACACTCTTCAGAGCGAATCCTTTAGTACTAACTCTAGTCAACAACAAGACAATCCGAAGCCTAGACAGACGTGCGGCACAATGGCTGTCTTAAGTACGTCCCAGACTAACCGGATTGGTCAAGTATATAAGAAGAGTGTTCCCTTGGGTTAAGCTAGGGTTGGTGCGTGTTCCTAGTCCACACGCAACTAACCGTCGAATAGTCCAAGATGCCACGTCGAGCTCATTGTACTTGAGTAGCAGGGACTTATGAGTGTGTTAGACAACAGGGACCCGCGCTCGTGGTCTTATTTCGATTGGATGTTAAGCGGGTTCGCTTTGTGTGGATTTTTCCTCGAACACCGGGCTAATTGGCTCTACTTCTTGATTCTTTTTATTATAGATGGATCCTGGGGATCAATTTTAGTTGGAGTGATGAGGTGGGTGATGAAATCCCACCAGTTTCAATTTTGGAGCTGGGTTTGCTCTCTTAGAGTTGATTGATTAACGGCCACGCCACGCAAGTCGAATAATATGTATGCGAAAGCAAATAGACAAGCGGCAATGATGCACCCAATAACACCGTATCGCACTCAAGGCGAGGATAGGGACTTACCTCCCATGGGCCACGCCATGGGGTCGCCTCCGTGGGTTAGAGAGGGGTATCCTAATGGGCTTGGGCCCGACTCCACCTCTTTGAGCTTTCGCTCCCTACCCACACTGGATCGTGTTCCTGTAGAAAAGTTAGATCACACGGTCTAAGTATTTGGGATTCTATGTGGAAGATCCTTGCCTTTTTAGGGTTCACTGAACAAGTACTGGATTTAGGCAACTGTTTGAATTAGTTTCCAAATTCGAGATGGGTTAAAATTTAGGAATTCCTAGATTGGAAAGTTTCCCGAACTATGGAGATCTTCCAAGAAAGATTTGATTGCAAGATCCCTTACAATTTTGGGAAATTTCCCAAAATTAAAATTCTACTAGATTTGGGGTGTTTCCTTTTGTAGACTTTTTCAAATTCAGAAGATTTCTAAAGATAGAAATTCTTCTAAAGAGGAAATTTCTAATAGGGGAAACCCGAATTAAGCAGAGTTTCAAGATTTTGAAATCTTTCCAAAAATCGCAAATCCTTGATTGGTGATTTCTAAAAATCTGTAGAATATAAAACCCTAATTTTTTTGAATTTTTATTTTTTATTTTTTCGGTATTTTTCACTTAATCTAGGGTTTCTAAAAAACCCTAGAACAAGATCTAGCAGTTATATGGAAAGTAGTAAAATTCCTAAATTATTACAAATTGCACTCGGCCTTCCGAGGCATTAAAAATAGTAATTTAAAAACTGCTAAAAATCACTAAAAATAAAAAAATAGAAAGTTTCCAGAAAAGGTCGGGCTGTCCAAATTGAGTAGCTTTTCGCTTCAGTAACTTTCCAATTCCGTCTTTACATCCTTTTTCGCACTCCCGTACACCCGAACGGTAGCGGCGCCATTTGAAAGTAGGATTTTTCCGCGTCGTTGGTTAAGGAAACCCTAACTTCAACACATTTTTAATTGATCCGAGACATTTAACCTGTAAAATGGGCAAATTTGCACAGTGGCTTGTGTCGGATGTCGATCCGCACTCGGGTTAATGTTAGTGCACTAAGGAGCATACAATATCAAAAAATTGTCAGAAAATAATGGAGAATATGGTGAGGTGAGAATGGTGGATTTATCGGTGTTAAAACATAATAATCAACTGAATTTATTCATTAATCAAAAGTTCTTACAATCATTAGACAAGAAATGAATCTAACTAGAAAGCATATAAAAGAGAGAAACTAAAGAGAGAGTGGGAGAGAAGAGAGAGAAAACTAGAGAGAGTAAGGATTTGGAAGGAATTTCTAGAGATAGAAATAAGAGGATAGAGAGAGAAAAATCGATGAACCCAGCGAGAAACCAAACTAATCTTGGAGAGAGGAACTCGATGATGAAACCTAGAGAGAGAAAGGTTGGGATCTAGCGAGGGGAATTAGAGAGAAAGTGAAGGTTCTAGAGAGAGAACCTAGGGAAGAGAGAGAAAGAAAATTTATTTATTTTATTTTATTTTATTTTTTTTATACCTTTCGACTTACCTTGAGTGGATCAGCCCGAGAATTGGGTAGCTATGAAAGCGGGCCAAGTGAGACCGTGGTGACTTTGGTGGTTTTGTTTGAGGGAAAAGATGAGGAAGGAGGCGGCCACAGCCTTCACTTGCAGGCCATGTAATGGTGGTGGTTTCAATGACGTGGTGGCCAGAAGGGAGAAGGAGATGGTGTGCTCACGGTTTGAAAGATTGAGGATGGTGGTTTTGCCGAGGATGGCAACTGAGGGTGATAAAACGGAAGGGTTTGATGGAGATGGAGAAGGTGGAGGTGCATACGGCTAGATTTAATGGGGAAAGAGGTTGAGAATGTAGAGGATAGAGGTGATGGTGGTGCTGTAGTGAAGACCGGCGAGTTGCAACCGTTGATGGTTGTTCTGGTGCTCCCAACAAAGGAGCAAAGGGAGAGAACAGACCTGCTGAAGTCGCAAGTCCTTCTGATAATAAGCTGAACGGTGATTGGTGATGTAGCTGGCCAGGAGGTGGAGAAAATGAAGAAAAAGAGGCGGTGTAGGCAGTAATGGTGGCCGGAGTTGCAGAGGCAGGAACGACTTGAGGAGGAGGGGAGTTGCTAGCTACAACTCGTGAAGGCCGAAGAGTGAAGACGGTAGAGGAACACCGTTGGGGGGGGGAGGCAGACTGGAGTTGCTACCTGCAACTCCGGTTGGTGAACACGGTGGTGAAAAGAACCAGTCCGTCGGAGTTGCAGACCTGCAACTCCGGCAAGAAGAAGAAGAAAAAAGGTGGAGGGAAGAGGGGGAAGAAGATGAGGAAGAAGAGAAGGGAAGAAGGAGAGGGGGGTAGGAACCCTTACCGTTGGAGCGTGTTGCAGGTGGGGGCGTGGTGAGAACCGGGAAGAAGCTCGCCGGTTTTATTGGCGAGGTGGTTGCTGTGGTGGTGCGTTGATGGGGGTTACGGCTTGTTGGTTAGCCCCCTTGTACCTGCAACAGAAGAATGGAAGAAGAAGAAGAAGAAGAAAAAGAAGAAGAAGAAGAAGAAGAAGAAGAAGAAAAGGCGGAGCTCCACCAGCTCTCCGGAGAAGACCAAGGCGAGGAGGAAGAAGGAGAGAAGAAAGAAAGAGAAGAAGGAAGAAAGAAGAGCTCCCCTAGGGTTTCTAGGGGTTCCTCTCTTATGGGAGAAACCATGGGTTTCTCTCTTAGAAATCCACGGTTTCTAAAAAAGATTTTTTTTTTTATTTTTTCATTTTTATTCTTTTTATTTTGATAAATGATAAGTGGGTTACGGGCTTGGGCTCGTGGGCTGTTTGGCCATGAGGTTGATTGATCACTGGCCGAGAGATGATGCCACATGTCGGCTAGTGGTTGGCCAATGGGAACGCTAAAAATCGTGGGCCCAGAGTGCATTGGCCATGGGCCAGAAGGTAGGTGAGAAGGATAGTGGGCCACTGGGCTCGATGGATGTGGGTTAGGGCGCGTTTGGTTGCCAGGGGAGAAAAATGCATTTTCCCCTTGAAATACCCATCGAGGAAAAATGTATTTTTCTTTCCTCGGAAATCGAGCTCTACGCTCTCAGCCACAATCAATCATTTGAGGGATTTCTCTATAATCAAACATGCCCTAGGGACTGATATTTTACAATGGAGATCGAGTGGTTGATAGGATGGATGATCGACTGATCGGTAGCACGATTGGATGGTCAGATGCATATGATGGATGGATCAGATTGCGATCGAATGGTGGATTTGATGGATAAGGGTGATAGGTCAAGGATAGAGAGTTGATTAGAGCTAAAAGAAAGAAAGTTAGGATTTCGAGAGAAGAGAGAGAATTAGGGGAGATGAGAGAGAAAATGTCAAAAATTGGAGAGAAAATCACTGGCTGAGGGTCTCGAACCCTGGTCTTCATTGTGCCGCTCCTCACACTTCACCAGTAGAGTAGACCATCATTCCTTATTGATTCATGCGGCTTTAGATGCTTTGGTCCGTCTCTTGGTCATTGGCTCTCCCGCTCTCTTCGTTCTTTGGGTCTACTCTTTGGTCCTCTTTTTCAGTCCGTATTTGGCCCATATCTTCTAGTCATAGCATGTGGGCTCTTTAAGCTTTGATAATGGGCTTTCATGATCGATTTGGGCCCACAAGTCTCGAGAATCGTCCCATCGGGGTTTTGAAAGTAGAGTTTTCCCGCGTTGTTGTTTATGGAAACCCTAATTCCAACCAAATTGTATCTTTTCCGATTTTATCCTGCAAAATTTAATAGTTCTTGCACAGTGGAAAGTCGGAGTCGTATCCTCACTCGGGATTAGTTGGATTAGCGCGAATAAGAACAATATTAACAGACATTGCTTCAAATGAAGGATGGATGAGAGATATGGGGTTGATTTTGAAAAAGCTTTGAGATTGAAAGATTATTAGAATTATTTTAACGAAATAAACAATTAACTAGGAAAATAATGAAACAACTATACTCAAATAAACTCCATTCATTAAATAGAAAATGTCAATTACAAGCCTTGAATGAAACTATTGCAAAACAATTAAGGAAAACTAACTAGAAGGAATTAAGAGAAAGGAAGTTAGAGAGAGACTTAGTGAGAGAGAACTACTCTAGAGAGAAAATAGACAAAGTGAGAAAACTCTAGAGAGAGAAACTCACCTTGAACTTACCTGAGGAGATTGGATCCGGCAGTAGAGGTTCGACCAAGGAGAGAATATGTGCACACGTGGGTGCACCATGAGGAGGGTTTGGGCTTGATGTGGTGCTGTCCAAGGGGGTAGTGGCAGCGGCTAGGAGACGAGGAAATGGCCTGCAACTTGGTTGAAGTGTGGGCCGTATTTCACTTCTTCTTCTCTTTTTTTTATTTTTTATTTGTTGCTCTTGGGGGGGAAGAGGACAACCTATAACTTCGATTGCTGGTGAAGTTTCAGACGACTTGCAAGGTGTTCAGTTGGGAGCGCATGGGTCTGCAAAGAGGTTGCAGGTGTTGTTGGTTCTTGCAAGGGTGTAGGCGCAACAGTGAGGATGATTTCCCCAAGAAGGATGCTGGGAAAGACGGTCTGCAAGTGTTTTGCAGACCGTGTTCTTGAGAGGAGATTGCCGGCGTTAGGGAGGAGCTGCAGCAGCAGGATTGACCTTGAAGAACGCCCAGGGAAAACGTGGAGAGGTGCGAGCCCGTCAATGGAAGGATGGCTGGTGTTGCAGGTTGCAACTCCAGCAACCGTTTTGGAGTAAGGAGGACGTGGGAAGCTTGGCCACTAGAGAGAGAAGTAAGGGAGAGAAGAGATTGAGAGTGAGAGATGATGTTGGACGGCTTGGAGAGGAGATAGGAAAGTGAGGAAAAAGGGGCCTGGTGTAGGTCACCGGTTTTAATGGAGATTGCTGGAGTACTACAACTCCAGCAAACTCTTAATTTTTTTTTTTTTTTTATATGGGAGAAGCTCCCAACGGCTTGAGGATGGAAGAGAGACTGGGGAGAGGCGATAGTGCAGCAAGTTGCTGGCGTGAGGGGTGTGGTGGCTGCAAATAACAGCGTGGTGGAGGCGTTGACAGCTAGGGTGAGAAGAAAAAAGAGAGCGCCGGTGAGGACGATCCAGTCCGGCGGTGCACAGTGGGGCGGTGTGGATGAGGACGGTGCTGGCGAGGTGAACAGGGTGTTGTGGACCGTTGCAGGTCCTGTTTGCTATGCAAACCTGCAACTTTGAGTTGCAGGTTTAAGGGATGGTGGTTGCTCCGGCGGTGTTGTTGTATTCGACACCAGAAAGGTGGGGGATGATGAACACGTTGCAGACCTGCAACTTGGGAAGTTGCAGGTCGTCTTGAAGATCTGAGGGGCGTGCAAGTTGTAGTTCAGCACATGAACCCTTAAAACTCCAGATCTGCTACTCCATGGAGGCAGCAACAATGGTCAACGAGATGACAGGGGGGGCGAGCTGGGAAAGAGAGAGAGGATAGAAGAGAGGAATGATGGAAGTGAGGAGAGAATGGAATGAAAGGGGCGGTGAAAGAGAACGACTCGATCGGTCTCCCTTAGGGCTTTTTTTTTTCTTGAAAAAATGTCTTTCCCTCTAAAGAAACCCACGGTTTCTAAAAACATGATGCCCTCCCTATATTTTTGAAAACTTCTTTTGAAATAATGCCATTTTTCTAAATGCCACCTCATCATTTTCTTTAAAATCTTACCAACAACTTCTAATATTAGTAAAACATGTTTATGATATTCCTTCTTTGGCTCATGATTTTCAATGACCTTCCATGTCCACGTCTAGCCACATTTAAATGTCCAACCATTTTGTTCCCCAAACTGCCCTCATTGTGAATGACGTCTAGCTCTTAAAGCATTCTCCTTCCAATCCATGTGAGAGAAATAGAGGGGAAGTTCCCTTTTTAGGTGAACCCGTGGGATATTTTTCAATAAAGGCAATGGGGTCCACCTTAAGTCAAGGATGCGGGGTCTACTAAATGGCTAGGCCGTGGGTAATGGGCCTGTACTTTAGCTAGGCTGTGGCCCATATGATTTGAACAAGTGATGATGAGGGCCATAGGATTTTGAGATGGTGAGATGGATGACTAGATGGGGTGGATGATCTTCTCGCGATCATGAGGTAGAGATGTATGGTGATGATTGGGCGATGGAGATTGGCTAAGGTAGGCCGTAGGGTTGAGTGACTGAGGAGGGAGAGAGGATCGGATGATTTGGATTGTGAGCAGAGAGAGAATGAGGATCTAGAGAGAGGAGAGAGAAAATATTACAAAATAAAGAAAAATGCTAGCAGATGGTCTGGAACCCTGGTCTTCACTGCGACCATCCTCATGCTTCTCCAGTAGAGTAGACTATCATTCCTTGCTGACTCATGTGTCTTTAAACGCTTTGGTCCGTCTCTTGGTCATTGGCTCTCCTGCTCTTTTCGTTCTTTGGGCCGGCTTTTTGGTCCTCTTATTCAGCCCATATTTAGCCCATATCTTCTAGTCATAGCATGTGGGCTCTTTAAGCTTTGATAATGGGCTTTCCTGATCGATGTGGGCTCGCAAGTCTCGAGAATTGTCCCATCGGGGTTTCCTACGATAGAAAAAGCGCGTAATGAGACTCTATCAGAATGACTTCATGTCTAGATTTTCGAAAATGTGTTTAATGCATGCAAATATATCATTTCGTCCAGAAAAGTGTGTTCTACGCAACAAAATAGACTCTTACCTAGAAAAGTAGATAAATAGAGAATTTTAACGTAGGAGAGTGTGAAAACGCTTAGAAGATAACAGTGGAAAATAAGCACTTTTAAGCGAATATCAGGTTTCCTGCGACAGAAGAAGCGCTTAATGAGACTTTATCAGAACGGCTTAATATCTAGACTTCCGGAAATGTGTTTAATGCATGCAAATATACCATTTCGTCCAGAAAAGTGTGTTCTACGCAACAGAAGAGACTCTTACGTAGAAAAGTAGATAAATAGAGCCTTTTACGTAGGAGAGTGCGATAACGCTACAAGGATAATTGCTTAAAATAAGCACTTTTGAGCGAATATCAACTTCCTATTTTTATATCAAATTTGTTTGTGTTCAAACACAATAGTACAACTAATTCAACCAAATTACACCAAAATAAAAATTGCTCTAACATCAAGAAGAATACTATATTTAGCATAGATGGCTCAAGATGACTCCCTCCATCTACCTGACTCCCTCCACACTACAAGAAATGTAATTTTTAGTGGCAACATTTTTAGCCGCAGTTCTTATATCGCCACTAAAAACTCATCTTTAGTGGCAAACATCTGATGTTGCCACTACAGGTGTCACCGTATCCAGTTTTAGCGACAATCCAAATGTCGCGGCAAAAATTTGCCACTAAATGGATGGCGGGAAATTTTGGCGCGTATTTTATTTGGAGGGAAATATAATTAGTGTCGATATTTAGTTTTTCGCCGCTAAATGTTAAGGTTTTAGTGGCCATTTTTTGTTTCGTCACTAATTGTTAGTTTTAGCAGCGTTTGTTTTGTTGCAGCTAAATGTGAAACTTTTTGTGGCCACTACAAGTGTTACATAGCCATATTTAGCGATAACCCAAATGTCGCAGCAAAAAGTCGCTGCTAATTGTATAGCGCGAATTTTTGGTGTGCATTTTATTTGGAGGGAAATAGAATTAGTGACAAATGTTATGCTTCCGTTGCTAAAAAGTAGTAGATTTAGTGGCAACGTTATGATTTAAGGCTAATTGTTAGTTTTAGCCACGTTTATTTTTACTGCAGCTAAAGGTCTACTTTTTTTTGGCTACATAAGTCTCCACTATTCATCTCTATTTTGCTCATTTTACATTGAAAGAAGATTTAACAAGGTATACCTCAAACTTTTTAGCATACTCAATGATGCAATATGGGTTCATTGACCGCGTGGATATTCCGCCCACCCCTTCATGGATATACACACCAAAAATCATCCTGATTGGTAATGTCTAACCATCAGATTTTAGTACTTTTTACCGTGTGATTCTAAACCATTAGATTCAACCATCATTCCTGTGTACTAAAACCAATGGCTAAAAATCATCAACCATGCTGATTTTTTGTATGAATGTCTACCAAGGGGTGGGCTAAACATCCATACAGTCAGTGGGCCCAGATGATAGTGGCGAGTGACAAAAATTGTGCTTAGACACTCTAAAAAGGAGTAAAATTATATAACCGCTCATAATATGAGCCACTGGCACACTGCTAGCTAGAGGACTCTAACCATTTTGGATATTTGGTCATTCCCTATATGGGCCTACATAGCAAAAATTAGCCCGATCATTAATTTAAGACCTTTGGATCCTTGTACCGAAATAATGGCAATAATGCTCAAATTCTCACGGTTAAAATCAACCCATGAAAATGACTCAAATCTAATGCTTAGAAACCACTAATCATGGCGATTTTTGTTTTGTAAGTCCGCCCAGGGATCTGCCAAACATCCATACGGTCAGTGTCCTCTAATACGGTCTGCGTCCTCAAATTAATGTGGCAAGCGATTAGAGCAAGATCTATACAACCACCACGCCGGTCTACTAACTACAAAATTCTGGTAGGTTGGTCACCAGTGTTGGGGGCCTTACCGTCCATCGCATCCTTCTGATTTAAGATTAAGGAAACCGACATGTTCTAAAGTTGAAGAAATGGACATTCTTGTCCTTTAATTTTTATTGTGAGTCGATGGTACATCAATGACAGTCATGAACGGAGGACTAGGCTAGAAGGCGGTAAGTTAGGTGGATTTACGTTATATATGTACCGTTAAAACGTCTAGAAAATAACGGCCATTCTTTTCATTATAACAATCGTCACCTTATTTTTGGAAATTTTTGTGAAAAAAGGTCATTTTTCGTTATTTTTCAATTTTTCCCATTTTTTTCATTTTTGAAATTCTAATTTCAACGCCATTTTTTCATTATTTTCCGTTATTTTTGGCCTTAGCGTTACAATTCGTAAAATGACCGTTATAACGGAAAAAACGGTAATGCCCATAGTCCGTTATACTGTTATAACGGCCCCATTTAAACCTTGATGGTGAGTAACAAATATGACAGCCTATAATATTAGCCACGTGGCACACTTTTATAGGACTCTGACTATATGGATGTTTTGCTAATCCCTATATGGGCCTAAATCGCAAAAATCAACTTGATTATTGATTTAAAACCTTTGGATCCTCGTATCAAAATAATGCTCAAATTCCTACGGTTAATATCAAGCCATTTTTACTTACAAAAAAAAATAAATAAAAAATATCAAGCCATTTTAGTGAACCAATGAAAGTGACTCAAATCCAATGCTTAAAAACCACTAATCAGGGTGATTTTTGGTTTTAGGTCGAATCCAACGTTTAAAAACCACCTACGGATTGGCCAAATATCCATTCGGTCGGCATCCTCAAAGAGAAGCTCGAGCGTCGCTTCCACCGTGAGAAGCTCAAGCGTCGCTCACTTTGTTGCAAGGGTTTAGCGGCAAAACCCTTGCCCTTGGAAAAATGGAAAGGGCAAAAAGCCCTAATCAATATCTCATTCTCAGTTTCTCACCATCACATACCCTACACTCCTCACCCTACCCTTGCCTTCACTCCACTCTCTCTTACCATCGTCTCCGGCGCCGGCGAGTTCAGCATCTACAGCGACCACCTTCTACCACAGCAAGCAACGCCGGAGAGAAAAGGTGAGTCTCTTCTTCAATTTTTTATTATTCCCTCTATTGACCACACGGATTCATATTGAAACTTCATTTTCTTGGATTTTGCTGTGACTATGATTAATTGATCTTGAAAATGTTCGAACCCCATGATGAAAAATGCTAAAATCACCACTGATTGATCTTGCTGTGACTATAGCAACCAAACACCCTTCTTTTCAATTTCTGCTGGGGTTTATAATGAATGGATCTTGCTGTGACTATAATGAATTGATCTTGCGATGTGGTTTATTCTCTGCTGGGGTTTTAAAATCCACTAGTCAATCAACACTAGGGGATTTTGACGTGGTTTTTATTTTGCTTGGAGTTTTTGGAATGTCTGAAAGTCATATCTTAAATACTTGTATTCCTTCCCGTGAGATAATCAATTTCTGCTATTAGGCAAACTTGAATCATGGATGTTAGTGCTGCTATGCCTGATTGTTCGAACAATCAGAAGCTTTAAGGGACTGGACATGAGCAAAGGAGAGGATAGGATCAATAAATTACCCGACAATGTAACAGTAGGCTCTGCAAAATCAATATGGACAGCACCCACCAATCAACATTAACAACCTCTTTTTCAAGGCTTTAAACCATGGTTTTTATTAGCAATCAGCACATCCATTAACAAACAAACTTTGTAACACGAATCGACCGATGGCGCCTATAACATGCCATGTATTACCATGTGGTTTAAGTGAAGGCATTGCCAATAGCAGATAAATATTGATTTTCATGTGACAAGTGTTTCCATCCATCATATGACACATGGAACTTGACTGCAGGGTCTCACCATGTGACAAGTGCCATATACAATAGCCTCACATGTAGTAAATGAGACTCTTCTCAGTTCCAGTTTTGATGATTCCTCCATCTAATATACCACTTAAGCCTGCAAATGAAGTTGAGAGGATGCCCAAGATGTTTTTAACATATATTAAGCTATCCTACTTACTGATTAGTACTGAACTTTTTTGGTATGTTGCAAATGCATGATCAGTATATACTGTTACCCGACCCATGTAGGGGTGCAATGGGTATACCAGACCTAATTACCAGATGGGTTTAAAAGACCACAGTACCTTGACCCGACTTGATTATTAATCAGGTTAGGGTTTTTTGCGTAGATGGAAATCATTGACACACCTAGTTTCATGGCCTGAAAAGTTTCAATAGAACTATGCATGGATATGTTCGTGAGCTGCATATATATATACAGCAGCTAGCACAACACATTAAGTAGCAAAGATATCATGTTGTTGCTGTTTGTTCTAGATTTTCTACATAGAAACACAAGAAAATGGGGGACACATGTCATGACATAACCATTAGATGGTGTTGCCAAACACAGCTGCCCAACAAAACATAGTGGAAGACACCAAATCATCACCAGCCCACTGACACCAACACCATATAATTTCCTAAAAAGGAAGCCCATATGCATCTTCTCATGCTCTGACAAAGGATGTTTTGATCAGAGATCAAATCCAGCATTGAATAAGAAAGAAAAAAAAGGAACTTATCCAAAGTGGAAGGACGTTTTGATATCACAAATCTTCAGCACTTTCTTATAATTTAGCTAAAAACATTCTAGAAGTGGAATGCACTTGGGGTGGGTGGGTGTGGGGGTGGGGGTGGTGGGGGCATGCCCCTTCTCTGTCTTATTATAGCAAACCTTCCTAGACTCTCTCTTCCTCTCCCTTCAAGAAACTAAGTATGTTGTTCAACATGAGTAAAATATATACCATCTTCCTTATTATGGCAACTTGGATTCTCCCCATATAAAAACACATGATTAATTTGCATCAAGGGAACACAATCCCAGAAGTTCAATAGTGGCTTAATTAGTGTAAATTAAATGGAATTACGAGGCACTAGCTCAAAACCTCATGACATGGCACATCATTCAACTAATTAAAATTGTTTGATCTTACTTGGAAAGAAGAAACAAAACCCATGCACCTCTATAACCACATGATCAAATTTTTTGCTCTATTGTTTTTTGACATCCATGTTATTACGTTAGTAATGCCATACTATTGTTATTATATTTACTCCTCATTGTGTACTTTAAGGGCATGCTTACTCAAACTAGGATGGCTTGTTCTAGCATGAAAAACCAATTATAGTGTTGAACTAAAGGGATTGTGTACTTCAATCTATTCGTTTTGTTGTTAGTATCTCGCGCATTGTTCCATTTCAAGAATTTATATGTTCAACTGGTGCTAGGCACACCGATATGGATAGGAGTTGGATGGAGATTGAGGATAGACGACACTCTAAGTACCGAGATGGAGTTAAACAATTCCTAGGGTTTTCATATGCTCATATTCAACTAGGGGAAAAGATCCGATGTCCGTGTGTTAAATGCAACAATGTCTATTTTCGTACTCGGGATGATGTGGAAGCTGATTTGTATTATTATGGTATAGTTAAGGGTTACAATCCGTGGGTATTACATGGGGAGGAGTTTGAGTCAAGCACCGATGATGATGATGATGATTGTAATGAGCTCGACGAAGAAGATGAAGATGATCATGATGATATGCAAGAAATGATACATGATCATTACACTGCAGCAACCGTAAATGCTTGGGCAGGGGAGGATTCTAACAACAATGGGAATGCAGTGCCTAACTGGGAAGCGGATAAATTTATGAGATTGTTGAAGGATGTTGACCAGAAGTTGTATCCGGGTTGCGAGAAGTTCTCCAAGCTGTCATTCATTGTGAAGTTGTTGCACCTAAAGATACTTAATCATTGGAGTAACAAATCATTCACTATGTTGCTTGAGTTGTTGAAGGAGGCACTTCCGGATGGTGAGACCCTCCCTAACTCTTATTACGAGTCTAAAAAAATAATTCGTGACCTGGGGCTTGACTATGTGAAGATTCATGCTTGCAAAAATGATTGTGTATTATTCTGGAAGGAGCACAAAGATAGACAAGAGTGTCCAGAATGCAAAGAGCCTAGATATAAATTTGATGATGGCAAACAAAAGAAGATTCCTCATAAAATCTTACGCTACTTCCCACTAAAACCAAGGCTACAAAGGTTGTTTATTTCAAAGAAGACGGCATCAGATATGAGGTGCACAAAGAGAAGCGCGTTGATGATGGGGTGTTGAGGCATCCGGCCGACGCTGAAGCATGGAAAGAATTTGATAAAATGCATAGCTGGTTTGCCCAAGATCCTCGTAATGTCAGGCTTGGGATAACAAGTGATGGATTCAGTCCCTTTTCAAACATGAGTAATCCTCATAGCACATGGCCAGTTGTTCTTGTGCCATACAACCTACCACCATGGAAATGTATGAAGAGTCCTTTTTTCATTATGTCATTACTCATTCCTGGACCCAAGTCTCCTGGAAATGACATTGATGTGTATTTACAACCATTGATTGATGAGTTGAAAGAGTTGTGGGAAGATGGTGTCCCAACTTATGATGCCTCCACTGGTACTAATTTTCAGTTGCGCGCAGCGGCGATATGGACTATTAATGACTACCCTGCATATGCCAACTTATCAGGATGGAGCACTAAAGGGTTTTTGGCTTGTCCTACTTGCAACAAGGAGACATCAAATATGTGGTTGAAGAATGGAAAAAAGACTTGTTACATGGGTCATCGTCGCTTTTTACCTAGCGATCATATATGGCGACGTAAGAAGGGCTCTTTTGATGGTAAAATAGAACTTTAGGAGACACCAAAGTCGTTGTCTGGGGACGACGTGCTTGAGCAACTAAGTCACATGGAACCGACTAAATTTGGGAAGACACAACCGAAGAAAAGGAAGCGTGGTGAAGAATTAAATTGGAAAAAGCATAGTATTTTCTTCAAATTGCCTTATTGGAGAACCCTCAAACTGCGCCACAATTTGGATGTCATGCACATAGAGAAAAATGTGTGTGATAATGTTTTGGGGACGTTGATGAACATTGATGGTAAGACGAAGGATAACGTTAAGGCTCGTCTTGATTTGCAGGCCATGGGTATAAGGCCTCAATTACACATGAAGCGTGATGGTAATTCCTATAAAATGCCCCCTGCATGCTACACAATGTCCATGACTGAGAAAATGGATTTCTGCGAATTCTTAGCTTCGGTGAAGTTTCCTGATGGCTACGCCTCAAACATATCTCGATGTGTGAACAGTAAAGAATGTCGAATTGCAGGGATGAAGAGTCATGATTGCCATGTATTTTTACAGCGATTACTCCCACTTGCAATACGTGGATCTTTAAGCGATGATGTATATGAGGCATTAATTGAGCTTAGCCATTTCTTTAAGGAGTTGTGTTCGAGGACACTGACGAACGATGTCTTGAAGCGCTTGAAAGTCAAATTGTTGTAACACTTTGCAAGCTAGAAAGGATATTCCCACCATCATTCTTTGATATTATGGTGCACTTGCCCATTCATCTCGCAAGAGAGGCAATTCTCGGTGGACCAGTGCAGTACCGGTGGATGTATCCGATTGAAAGGTAGTGTATATTCTTATTCTTAATATTATTTATGCGCTTGATGAAGAATTAAATTTTATCACTCCTTTGTTTACCATCTTGAATTTTTATCTCATTAGGTTCTTGTATACGTTGAAGTGCTATGTGAGCAACAAAGCTTTTCCAGAAGGGTCAATTGCGGAAGGTTATATTGCCACAGAATGCTTGACGTTCTGCTCAATGTACTTGCATGGGGTTGAGACTAGATTCAATAGAGTAGAAAGAAATTATGATGGAAGTAAAAGACAAATGCATCGAGGTTTGTCTATTTTTTCATAGAATTGTCGTGCACTAGGGAAAGGAGAATATGGATATATTGATGACAAAGCTTGGGAGCAGGCTCGTAATTACGTGTTGAAAAATTGCGATGAAGTTTTGCCATTTCTCACGTATGGCAAATATCCTATATTTCTTCAATTGTCCAAATTATCTCTCGTTTTTTATATTTCCCTGTGGTTATAATTGTATATTTTGGTATAGTGAACACAAGGAAGAGATAGAGAAAGAGAGCCAAAGGAATGTAGTAAAGAGGCATGAAGAGAAGTTCCCTAAATGGTTTGAAGACCGTGTAAGTGTCATACATCATAGATCTTTTTACACCACATGTTGCTACAATCATACCATATTTATTTCATTTACATATATGAACAGGTTACACAATTGTACAATCGAGAGAATACATATGTCAATAACCAACTTCTAGACGTTGCTCGAGGTCCTGACAGAAGAGTGACACGATACAAGGGTTGCATCATTAATGGTCTGCGATTTCATACAAAAGATCGTGAGATGTATCGGAAAACTCAGAATAGTGGTGTGGTCGTAAAGGGAGATGACGAAATAGAAAACAAAGATTACTATGGTGTCTTGACAGACATAATTCAATTAGATTATTTTGGGAACAATAATGTTTTTCTGTTCAAGTGTGATTGGTGGGATGTCGGCAATGAAGGTAGAGGAATCCAAATAGATAAACACAACTACACCAGTGTCAATGTCACAAAGAAATGGAATACTAGTGAGCCATTTGTGTTAGCGTCTCAAGCAGAACAAGTTTTTTATGTCAAAGACTCCAAGTTAGGTAATAATTGGCAAGTAGTGGTGAAGACACAAGCTCGAGACTTGTATGATGTACCAGAAGATGAAGATGAAGAGTCGAATGGTGATGATGAGCCATACCAACAAAATGAGTCTTATGGTATAACTAACACATTGAGGGTTAGTGATGATGAATTTGTGGCATGGCAAAGGGACGATATTCCTCCAATATTAGTTGATGCAAATCTTGTAATGCCTGAAGAAGGGGGAGATGGGGATGTTGACACTTTCATTGATGATGAAAATGAGGATGATTGTACCTTCGTTGATTTTGATACTGAAGAAGATGAAATGAACACTGATGATGATAGTGAGACCAATAGCTTGATGTAATTTGTATGACATGTTCCTTATCATTTTGTTTGAATGAAAGCTTATATTTCTTGCTCATACAATATTGTTATCACCATCTCCATTTTATGTATCTATATATGTGATTTATGTGTATACGTGTGCTTGATGTGTATATGTGTACTTAATGGATAATTAATAAATTTAATGCTAACAATATATAATGCAAAGTGTTGTAGGATAGACTATAGACATGGCCAATACAAGGCGAGGTGGAGGCGGCCGAGGAAGAGCCCGAGCGGGCAACCCTTACATATAGAGCAACCTACATCATTAGAGGCAGGACCCTCAAACCCCACACAGGTTGAGGCATCTACTCCAGATCAGATTGCCATCAGTAGTGTCGGTATGTGAAGTACCATTTTAAATTATGCATGTATTTTTTATGGTTATGGAATAATATATTAATTCATGTTGACAGTAGCTAATAAATGTTATTATATTTTGACTGAACAGGGTCATGCACATCCGGAAAAAGAGGACGGGGGAAGACTACAGGCATTACACTTATGAAGAAGAGGCGCGCAGGGGAAAAGCTAGTGGTTGACATTCCACCGTAGTTGATGCGAGCTGTCGGCAACAATGCTCAAGTATTAATCACTGAGTTGGGCATTATTGTCAGACAGATGGCCCCGCTTCAGTTTACTAAGTGGAAGGTCATTCCAGACGATATCAAGAAGAAGATGTGGCATGCTACTAAGGTAAGTCATTTAAATTAAGAAACTTATGTGTCAGCTCGAACAATTATAGCCAGTTACCTTTGACGCTACTAACCTGTATTTGTACATTCACTTCCTCATATAATATTGTATAGCAAAAGTTTACTCTCCAAGAGGACCCTCATATCCAAGAAGCTATATATCAACAGCTGAATCGTCAATATAGGGACTATCGGCATAGGCTGCATAAGGATCATTATTGCATGTATGACACTGATGATATGAGATTGCAAAATCCCCCATTGGGTGTGAGCCATGACGATTGGGTTGCTCTCGTCAAGTATTTTGGATCTGAAGACTTTAAGGTACGGATGCTAATTAAGTTATGTTGTTTGTAGTTTCAATCTATCATTCATGCATGTATTGCTTATAACATCATGGTTCTTGAATGCAAAAAATGAGCAATAGAAACAAGGATAATCGAAAAAAACAAAATATTAGCCATGTTGCTGGGACGAAGGCCTTTTCTCGGATCAGCTATGAAAATGTAAGCTTTATTTTAAATGTTTAGGGCACTTATGTTATTAAATATATAATTATATATCTTAACTGGTGTAATGACAGCGTGATCCTGAAACGGGGGATGAGTCCTCTCGAACTAACATGTGGTTTACTACCCGATTTAGCAAGAAGAAGAACACTTGGGTTGATTCGAGATCAAAGGAAGTCTATGTAAGTTATTGTGCCCTTCTCTATTTCTCTATCACTTTTCTTATATATTACTAAATTGATTGATAATGTCATTTGTTTCTAAATATAGGAGGAGCTTCAGAAGCTAGAGTCTCGGGCATTGGAGGAGGGTGATGCCCCAATGACCGAGGATCAGAGGTTTGAGGCAGTGCTTGGACCGGAGCGGTCAGGATATATACGTGGTCGTGGGGCTGGACCGAAGCCCACGGCATCAACATCTGGGCAGCGAATCCGTGCGCAACTTGAGAGGGAGAATGAGGAGTTTAGGAGACAAGCTGAGGCAGATAGGAGGTGATTGGAGTCGTTGGAGAAGGAGTTTAGGACACACTTGGAGTCCTTAGAGTCCCAGGTAGCCTTGCAGCAAACACAAGTACATGATCAGGTGCAGGCCGCGCTCCAATCCCAGCTTGCCACCCTACTCCAACAGTTCAAAGAGTCAGGGCAAATTCCTACAACTCCTCATTCTGACATGGTAAGATCTCTTTAATCGTAAATTAATTATAAAGTTAACTATGAAATTTAAAGCATTATTGGTCTAACTGGCTTAAAACTGACACAAACACCTTATTACATTTATGCTTTACCTTTTGTTTCTTCTTTTGGATTATAGACACAAACACCTCATTGTTTCTACTAGTTGAAGTGCTAAGACTAGTAGATATGAATGGTTAGTCGATATTAATGATTGAATAGATCTTTAATTCAACTTATAAACTATGTCTATCAGGTGATAATTTTTCAAATGTCAATAAAACAAAGGAGACTCTGCCGAAATTTTTGTAGGCATAGTCAACTCCAAATTTATGTCAAACTTAGTTATTATGTTGTTTTAATATGATACGGGTTTGGAGTATGACATTAAAGCTTGAGGCTAATTTTTTAAACTTAGAACATATTAATTATCTTTTATTTGTCACATATATATCATATATGTTGTGGTTTTGGATAGTATCTAATTATATTTTATTTTTTTATTTGCAGGCCAGCAGAGACTCTGATGCATAGCTTCTCAAAAGCTCAATGATCATGATCTTTTTATTTGTATTTTTGTTATGACTATGTACACAGTTTAATTATATTTATGAATGAATATTTTACTTAAACGGATTAAATTTAAAATTCTGTTTTAATGGTTGTGGTGATTGAATTTTCATATTCGCATGTATAAAAGGAAAAAAAATTATTAAAAATAATATATTTTTATTTTCATCAAATTTAAACTTTTAACCACAACAATAAGTCGCCACTAAAACTACAATACGTAAAAAAATTTTGTGACGACAGTTAGTTGTAACTAAACATATACTGTTTTAGCCACAACAATAAGTCCCCACTAAAACTACGATACCTGACACTTTTTGTGACGATATTTAGTTGCAACTAAATATATATTTTTAGCGATGACAATATGTCGCCACTACAAGTACGATACCTGACGAGTTTTGTGACAATATTTAGTTGCCACTAAATATATTTTATTAGCCACGACAATAAGTCGCCACTAATACTACGATACATGACACTTTTTGTGGCGATATTTAGTTGCAACTAAATAATATATATTATTTTAGTCGCAACTAGAAATCGTCACTAAAAAATATTTTATTTTATACTTTAGTGGCGATATATACCTTTAGTGACAATAAGTTTGTTTAAGTAGCGACGATAAATCGTGTAGCTAAACATGTTATTTTTAGCGACGATTATAATTTGGCGGCTGAAAAGTTCACTTGTAGGGGCGACTATAAAAAGTCGTAGCTAAAACTTTTAGCCACAGCACTTTCCGCGGCAGCCTAGTGGCGATGAAAATGTTGCCACTAAAAGATTTAGTGACGACTTTTAGACTTCTAGCCGCGAAAAATTTCGCGGCTAAAAGTCAAATTTCTTGTAGTGCCATCTACCTTATCTCCATTTGGAGCACTGCTTGCCAATTGCTCATTTAAGAACTAGAGTTCAGCATTTGCCAGTAGGAGAATAGCATCTGCAATATATGGTTGCACTAATTCCACGTATCGGTGCACACGCAGTGTCAGCATTAATATATTACTTATTAATTTAGATAATAGAGAGTAAAAATTATATTTTACAGTAAAAACACCATTATGGAAATAACTTACATCAACATGTTGTACTACTTCTGAGGCAGAGGTTGGACGGATACGAGGGATACTAATTGCTGAGCACCATCTTGCATACTCCAGGGAAGTGGTACCATTATGGAGGGGTCCATCCACCATATGCAAATTATTATTGCAGAAGTCCATCCACATACCCACCTGAACTGTTAGTTCCTTGGTGTAATCTTTATTTTCCCTCACCCGAAAGATCCTAGTATAACGTGGTGGTGGTTGAGGTATGTCCTGCTGAAGACCAAACTGTCTCATGACTCTATCCGACAATTGCATCTATGCCATATTGAAGTGAATTAGACAAGTCCGTGCACGGCCAGCAATTGTTCCAATCTCATGCATGATAGGAGTACAAGTCAATGAGTCATAGGGCTGCCAATCAACCTATGCAAAATCATCAAATATCAATAACGTAATATAATAACCAAGCATACATAATAGAGAAAAACTTCAAACAAGAGTCTAACTTACACAGTCATCATCCATGTCATCTAGTGCCCCTCGGAGAACAACATAATTGTGGTGATGATCATCATTCCGACTTCTCTGGACCCACTTGCAAGCCAATGGAAACACCCAACGTTGATGTCTACACAGGGTCGACCAATAGAGAGTCTTTCAAATGTCCAACACTATATATATTGAATAAATGATACATTAATATCACAACACCTTATTATGTACTTTAATGTATACATAACAGTATACTAACCATAAGCAATGTCATAGACCCTCCAAGGTTCCTTCGATGCTTCAACACACTCTTCGTCAGGGACTTGTACAAGTATGCTAAGGCTGCAGCTCCCCAAGCAT
This sequence comes from Euptelea pleiosperma, assembly GCA_035048495.1. Lineage (NCBI taxonomy): Eukaryota > Viridiplantae > Streptophyta > Magnoliopsida > Ranunculales > Eupteleaceae > Euptelea > Euptelea pleiosperma. Next base: position 28,602,049 of record CM068545.1, read on the forward strand.
ACTCCCCATATGCCGTAAAATCAACAATTAAGGGCAAGTACATGGTATTAACTAGATATGACCCAGGCTCGAAAAACAAGGTCGTGCCAAGAATATATAAAATGTAAGCCCGAGTATAGTATTGTATCTCTTGGGGACCTGCCCCCACTGGCACCTCAGAGAATTCTTCTCTTAGCCAGGTCAAGCTGACACAAGATCCTTTAACTATATTCGATTCTTCAGTCGGGGCACGTTTGAGATACAGCTCTAGCCATTCATATGCTTTTCTCGGTGTGTGTCCAACAACAGCTTTTCCTACAGGACTCAGTCCTAAGATGAGCGCCACATCCTTTAAAGTTATTGTCATCTCGTAGTGCCGCATGTTGAAGCTGTTGGTTTTAGAGTGCCACTGATCCGCTAGGGCAGTCAATAAGTGAGAATCCATCTAGAAATGACCTATCCTTCGTAGATAGTCAAATCCAGCGATTTTTACCATCCTTTCTTGATGCTCATTCAGCCTCCACATTCCTGTGGCCTTATTATGGTCGTTTGAACGGATGTGGGGTCTTACCTATAATAACAAGATCATTTAAGGTTACAACCTAACTAAGATATACACATGTACTCATAGTAAGATATACTTACTTGTCTTGCCCATATATTTTTTGTAATATGTTCTGTTTGATTGTATAAGATGGAGGGGTCTCTTGGCCCTAATTGGTTTCTTCTTCCTCCTTCCATTATGTTATGTCTGTCAGAGAGAAAAATATATGATTTGTAACATTTCATAATATTATCTACCAAAGGTATATAGACTACCAGTTTCAAAAATCAAATACCAAATAAAAAGGCAGGACTTCTTACCAAGGACTATTTGAGATAAGAAGTCCTGCCTTTTATTTGAAGCCATATTAGATGGACATGATAAGCATTAGGAGCCTGCAAGTTCATTCATTTATAGAGGTCTAAATACCACCCATATCAACTTGTTGCTTCCTAATATGAGATGTTGTCCATATAAACATTAAGTACTTAAACTTCAACTAATAAACATTGTTCACTTACTAAATAATTGAGTTTTTTTTATTTACATTAAGATAATATGAGATCACTAAGTTTACTAACCCTTGCAAGACAATCTTTCACTAAGTTTATAGTCTCTTTGTCAATAACATTTTTTAAGAAACTGGTATATAGACTACCAGTTTCAAAAATCAAATATACCAAATAAAAGGCAGAACTTCTTACCTAGGACTATGGTACCAGATAAGAAGTTTTGCCTTTTATTCGGGGCCACATTAGGGGACCCAGCACAATAGAAACACTCAATAATTAATATAAATATATCAAGTGTGCCAAAGGAATGCAAAACAGTTCAATAGTGCCAAAGGAATACATGCCTAGATCCATAAGAATCAGAAGAATAATGAATTACACAGACAAATAGAAAATGACTCCAATGAATCCTTACATTATTAGAGAACTGAGAACACATATCAGATTTAAAAAGATAAAGGGGTATCACCAACATAAACACGTGGAACTAGGAACATTACACATAATTTGGCATTCCACCAATGAGAACACAACATCGATTTTAATAATAATAACAACTTATGCCAGTTCAAATTTACCCAATAATAGAAACCTAACAATAGAAGATAAAAACCAACAATAGAAACCTAAAATCTAGAAATTTACATAGAAAAAGTATCAAATTTGAAGTTAAATAATCACATAATTTAAAGGTGTGTCGGCATGTGTTCACATGTGAATACAGCAAAGTGTCTAACAAAACAGAGTGTCCTTGTTACATAGATGATAGCTTTAGAAAGAAGGTTCACATTATATATATCTCTGCGTGTGAAAGAAATTTAGTTCCACATATATATATTAGTAATTTCTTGATGATAGGAAATCTCCCATATTTTCTCTTCTATCATTTCTCTTCCATCCTTGAATTGTTTCTGTCCTCTCATGGAATATGGTGGTTCCCTTTTTGAAAATTTGATATGAATGTGAATATATTCACGACTTAAACCATATCTCCCTCTCATTAGTTTCAGTAGTGTATTCAATTTTTATACATCTGGCTCATGAAAGGAATTATTTGTTGTTCTTCTTATCTAATACTGATGAACATTTCAATACTCTTAATTTGTGGTACTTCTTCTAACTATTATATGGATTCCATATTACTATGTCGTACTTGTTCTCCATGCCTCCATTTATCAACTTCTTACCATCTATAGTTCTTTAACCTAAATTATTTTGCATGTGAATTATTCCCAAGTAATATTTGAGATGGGATTCTTTTTGTTGCCTGTAGCTTTTTTAGCAAGTGTTTACCATTGACACTATTGTAAAACCTCTGCCTCCTACATTACCATACAATGTTTCCCGCAACTTGAGCTTTTTCACTAGCATTTTCACTAGTATAACAGATAAAACCCAACAATAGAAACCTAAAATCTAAAAATTTATATAGAAAAAGTACCAAATTCGAAGTTAAACCCAACAATCACATAATTTAAAGTTTTCAAAACAAATACATATCAATCACAAATAAAAATTCTCTTGAAGCAATCAAGCCCCAAAATCAACAAAAATAAGAACGTAAGAAAGAACCCTAGGTTACATAACAAACGGAGATCAAATGAAACCTAGATACAAGCAAATATTTAAGAAATCCTCATATAACAACAAGAGATCGAAAAAAAAATAGGAGCTCGACCTAGCACTTCTCTTCGCGCGTTCCTCTTCGTTTATCTTCTTCCTGTTTCTCTTCTTCCTCCCTGTTTTCTACTTTTCCTCTCTGTTTTCTTCTGTTCTCTTTCTTCTATTCAAAGTCTTGAAAATGGATATAACTTGTTAAGGCGAAAATCGAGATGCAGAGGGCATAGAACACAAGGTCGTCTAGCCCTGCGATGGACAAGGGTATTTTCGTCCACTGGTACATGTTAAAGTAAACGTCCGTCTTCAAAGAGACTTTTTCGTCTTTGATTTCCAAAAGCACGATCAAATGGTCATCCAATTTTTTCTATGGCTGTTTTCGAACCACGGGACGCACACTATGGACGATACAGTAATTCTCCGAAAAAAAAAAATATATTTTTGGAAATAGGGGAGTAGTTTGCTAAAAGGAATTCTATTAAATAGGGGTATATGCTTTTTTTTACGAAGGGTGGTAAATGTTGATTTTGGAAAACAAATTAATCAAGAAGTATAGAAGTTTTTGAAAGTTTGAAAATCAAAGGCTCTTGGGTGTGAATTAAAAGAATAGGTCTTTGAGTAAAAATAATGATGTTTTTGGAATGATCCTCTTTCCAAAAGATATTTTTCAACTTTCAAAAATATTGGTGTTTTTGGAAAGAAGTGAATTGAGAAACATGCATTTTTGGGTTGGGTTATTCTACCACGCTTGAGAATAGGATAAGAAACTTACCTCATAAGATGGCTGGGGCATCTACATGGCCTAAGACACAGGGTCTTCTCATGCTGGACGGTTCTTCTCTTCAAACCCAGATTTAAATCTCACCGTCCACATAAGCTCCACTATATATCAAACCCTAATCCTATCTTCGTTGGCTTAAAAGCTCTCATCCCATTCTCTAGCACCGACCCCCCCCCCTTCATTCTATGCTCTTGCTGATCGTCTCCCTCATTCTACCATCTCACCTACCACCACCACCCCCAACATTTTGAAAAAGACAAAAAACACCAGCCGCCTCTCACCTCCATCTCGACCTCAACTATCCAACCCTGCTCCTTCCACCATCAAGAGGGGAACTGAGTTGCAGGCCGTCTAGAAGCTCCCTTTTCACTCTCCATGTTCTCAACCTCTCTCCCCAACTCCACCCACATTCTATTCGTCTCTCTATTTACCGCCCCACACAAGGAGCTTCCATCTCTTGTTGTTGGCGAGGCTGCAACGTCTCTACTGTGCAGCACCACCCTCTCCACTTTCTCTCATCTCCACGGCACACCTGCAACCTGCTGCATCTCCACCCAGCATCTTTTCTTGGCCTCCAACAGCACAAATTGACCTACAACTCCCGTACAAGTTCACCATCATCACCGATGAGCAGATCTGCTAGTCCACCACTCCCCTCAACTTTTGATCACCACGGTTTACAGCCACCATACCGCCCTCATCCCCGAGCTCTACCATCGGACTCACCACTCAAATCATCATCGGAGTTGCAGGTTGCAACTCTGGCTAACTGTTGCTGCACCATCTGGATCTCCACCGTTCATCTCCTTCAGGCTGTGCGCCTCCCAACTGGGATCTCTTGCAGCGCCTCCATGATATTCGCTCAAAAGTGCTTATTTTAAGTCATTATCCTTATAGCGATGTCGCATTCTCCTACGTAAAACTTATCTTTTTGTCGACTTTTCCATATAAGAGTTTCTTCTATTGCGTAGAACGCATTCTTTAGACGAAAATCGACTATTTGCATGAAATATACGCATTTCGGATAGTCCAGTATCAAGTTGTTTTAATTGAATCTCATTACGCGCTTTTTCACTTGTAAGAGACCCTATTGGGCGATTCTCGAGGACTGGCAGGCCCACGATCAACCACGGAAGACTTCTATTAAAGCTTAAAGAGCCAATAGGCTAGGATAAAAAGATAGAAGATATGTACAGGCAAAGCTAGAGGATCGTAGAGCTGGAACAAGGACTAAGAGAGAGAAGAATAGCTGGAGACCAAGAGAAGGACTTAGGTGTTAAAGGCCATACCAATTGACATCAAAGGATAAGTTTGACTTATTGGTGGAGCAGACGAGAGAGAATAAAGAAGACCAGGGTTCAAGACCCTCCAAGGCTTTTATTTTTATATTTTTCTCTCACCTCTCTCCTATTTCTCTCTTTATCTATCTATCTTGGCCCATGACCTAAGCCCATGACCCATGACCCATACCGATGACCCGTGCCCATACCCATGACCCATACCCATGCCCATACACATGACCCATGCCCATTACCCATGCTCACGTCCATTTGCAACAACAAGAGAGAATTGGTCTCACTTGACCGATTTTTTTCTCCCCCATATCTCTCTATCCTAGTCACTCTCTCTCTCATCTAACTAACCCATTCCCAACCGTTGGATCTCTCTAGATCCAACGGTTATCATTTTTACAACAAGCAAAAAGAAAAAAAAAAATCTATAAGAGATCTACGATCTCTCCTTCTTGGGTTGGTTCCCTCCTCCTTCTCTTCCTCTCTTTCTTCTTTCTTTCTCTTCTTCTTCTTCACCCTTCTTTTCCGGTGAGCTCACCATTAACGCATCCACCTCGAGGTGCAAAGTGTCAAATAGCAACGTCTCCTTGCTCCCTATTCCATCTGCCACAATCAAAGGCTACAATCCTTAATCCTATTGAGGTCGATCCAATCGGAGTTGCATCATCTACCTCTTCAATGGTAAGCTTCTCTTTAATTCATCTCTCTAACCTTCCTACATTCTTTCTCTCTCTTCTTTCCCTCTCTACCTTTACATGCTTTCTAGGGTAATATTTTAATGACTTTCTAGATTAATTTGGTTTAATGGTATTTCCGTTGTAAAGTATTTGAACAAGCATTTGTTTTTAGTTTAATGAACAAGTTTTAAATTCAAGTTTAAGTTGTTTTCATTCTTGTTTCTCTTATGTTTTTTTTATTCTAATATTTTTAACAACAATCTCAAGTATATTTTAAATCAACCTCCACCATTCTCACCCTTCCATTTATTCCAAGCATTTTTTGATTATTCTTGTTTCTTATTGTGCTAACTAATCCCGAGTGCGGACAATATCTGACACGAGCCACTGTGCAAGTCTGCTTATGTGCAGATTAAGTGAACCAATTCGGAGAAATTACAAATATTGTTGAAATCAAGGGTTTCCGATCCAACGACGCGAAAAAACCTTAATTTCACTCCACCTGCAACTAAGCCGCTCCTCACTGTCGATGTTGCAAGTAGCAACACCGACCCCCAAAGTTTTTCGGGTTGCAAACAGCACCTCCACCTGCTGTTGCACGACCGCCTGAACTCCTTGCAATGCCTCTTTGCTCCTCCTTGCGAGTCTGTTACTAGCCACCACCATTGCCATGGTTTAGAGCATCACTAACCGTCCAAACCGTTGGCCCCATTTTCTCACTCACTATCCTTGGCCAAATCATGGCCAAGCATCCATTCCGGCCAAGTTCGGGTAAGTCTAGAGTACATTCTATAATCTCTCTCTAGGTCTTTTTGATATTTTCTCTCTCTAGATTATCTCTCTCTAGATTTTGATTCATTTAAGTTGTTTTGAGTAGGATTTTAATTCAAAAGATTGTAACTCATGGTTTCTTTCAATTAATAAAGTTGTGATTTTCAATTTCTGAGTTTATTTTTGTGTTTTTGTTATTGCATGTAGAAAATTCTCTCTCTAGATTCATCAAGAGCAAGTTTTAAAAATTGAGCATTTCTCACCATTCTCACCCCTCCATTTTTCTCAGTGTCAATTTCTGATAAAAATCAGTCATTTCATGTTCTAATTTGTGCAAACTAATCCCGAGTGTGGATCGACATCCGACATATTATGCGCTATGCAAAGAATTATCCATTTTTGCAAAAAATAAAGTCTCAAAAAATTAAAAATGTGTTGAAATTAGGATTTCCGTAACCAACGACGCGGAAAAACCCTAGTTTCAATATTTAATGCAAATAGTCGATTTTCATTTAAAGAATGTGTTCTACGCAATGGAAGAAACTCTTATGAGGAAAAGTCGACGAAAAGACAAGTTTTACGTAGGAGAATGTTGAAACTTCACCGGTCCGTTCTCTTTAATCCAATATACCTAGAAGGGGGGGTTGATTAGGTATTTAAAATTAATTATACCTACACAGTTTTACTGGTCAATGGTAGGGGAACAAAATCGCATGCCTTGGTTGTTTGATAAAAGATTATCACAACCGACTCAAATCGAATATACCTCCGTGTTATATTTTCTTTTCATCGTTTGATCTAATCAAGATAGATTGCGGAATACAAACAAACAATCACACAAGACAAGAGATTTTTATGTGAAAACCTTAGCCAAGGAAAAGCCATGGGACCACGTTCAGACGGAAAGTATCACTAATTGAAAAGTTAAACGAAACAAAGGTTACCTACGCAGCACCGTTGCAAATACAGCTTCCAACTTTAGCCAAGGCCTACTGTCGATGCGTTCAAGTCCTCTGAATCAATGCTATGAATCCACGTGCGCCCTTCCAGCCAAGAAGCCTTGTCCGCTTGTTCAGTTTGGTACACCCCAAACCTACCATCGATTGGCTCCTCCGATCTTAATTCTCAACACTCCCGCCTTTGCAGAAGGTGAAGGATTCAGTATACCCTGAACCCTAAGTTGCTCAAAAGGTGTTGAGTCACACTAGTACACTCAGGCTACTAGGTCGAATATAAAAGTGGAAGACCTAAGCTGAGGAATAGATCAAGCACTTGGCTTTGATCAAGAAGAGAACAAGCTCACAAGATGTGAATGGAAAATAAGCTTCTTGCTCTTCAAATGTACACTCTAATAAATAAAACCTTTTCTTCTCTCTTGAAGATTGAGTCACTTTGTGTCTCTGTGTGTGTTTAGAGAAGGTATAGAAGGGTTATATTTATAGAATTTCGTAATCCTGAGTCGTGTAGAACGTGGGATAATGGAACCAAGAATTTCGGATCTGAGAAAGACTGAGTTTGTGTAAGGTCCAATCGATTGGGCTCAATAAGTTTCCTGTTCCGAAGGCTCCAATCGATTACACAATGGTCTACAATCGATTTGACTCAAATAAGTTTCTGTCTCAAAGGCTCCAATCGATTTCACAGAGTCTCCAATAGATTTGAGGTAAAAAAGTTTGTCCTGAAGACTTCAATCGATTTCACAGAGTCTCCAATCGATTGGGCTGAAATAAGTTTCTGCCTTGTAGCTTCCAATCAATTATACAGAGTCCTCCAATCGATTGGGCTATGTCCAAGCGATTGGGATAAGTGTTCAATAGATTGGACTATCCCAATAGTCAATATCTTTGACTCAGACTCAGGTCAATTCAATGACTAGGTTTGACCATTATATTTTATTCATTTTAACCAATTCCTATGGTCACTAAGTCACTTACCTTCCTAATCGAGCGTACACGATCTTTAACTAACAAATGGGCAGATACTCAGATGACTCCTGTCGTCAACTGTTTGATTCTTGCTGTCTCTATCTTCTAGTCTTCATGTAGTCTGCGAAGTATGCGTACCACAACATCTCCACACTATACTAGTGCTCATAGGAACGGTTACAAGAATGTTTTTATGTCAAACAGAATCTTTGCCAAATTGAATGTGAACATATTCCTTACAATCTCCCCTTTGGCAATTCCGTGATAAAAAATATTTAATCAAATAGAAGGTAAAAAAATGAACAATACAATCCTACCCTCTTACATGATTCACTCACTATCTCACATTCTCTAGAAGATAATCGAACAGATAATGGAATAGCTTTTGATCTGTTCCCTGCACAATCTACCAATAATACATATCATGTAATATCATCGGCAATCAATAAATCATTACAATGCAGTAAGAAAAATATGCACATCACAAGTAGAGAAATTGAAAAAAATAATGCAAAATTTTTCTCCCCTTAAATTTCTTTCCCCCTATCTCATGCATCTACTTATTTTACCTCTATGATTTTCTCTCCCCATTTTTGTCACACATTGACAAAGGTACATAAATATAAGCAAATAATAAGCATGCAATGAATGTCATCATGAAGAACAAGTGCATATATACATATCCAACCAAAATACAAATTGGTTTATTCCCTATAATAGATAAGTAACACAACCAGAGTATAACCATACAAAATCTGAGTTTATCGATGTATAATAATATCAAAATAAAACAAACACCAGATAACTGTCAAGAAGTCTCTCTCTGGGAGACTAGGTCGCTGGGCCAGTACCATCCTACTGATCTGGACCAAGAATTGGTGGATGCTATCCAAAGCCCATCTTGGTAAACTGATACTCCATATATCTCTGCATATCCGTAAGACTGATAGTCATCCGGTCTAAACCAACATCCTGATGCTCCTTTAAACGACAAAAACCCTGAGCCGTCCTCTCCTCATGAGACGTAAGCCACTGGTCGAATCCCACCATCTGATGATGAATAGACTCAAATGAGTAAGGTGCAGGCATCTCTGGAGGCTGGACAAAAGATGGATGTGGCTCTGGAGGATGCATCTCAGTATCTGATGGCTGGATGTCTGGCTCAGTATCTTCTCCCAAGTCCTCATAAAAAAGATCATCAAAGTGAGGAGGAACATCTGTCACTCTCTGAACTTGAGACATGCTCTTCTTGATAGTGAAGGGTCCAATGGGCCCCATGGGAGACCAAACCTCCTCGGAAGCTAAGATCGGTACATCCAGGTGAAGTAGAATAGAGTTCACCAGCAGAGAAAATGGAAGACATGGATGGTTAGCCAACTGGCTACCTACTCTAACCATGGCTCTAAACTTGAACCTCAGAAGGTCAATGACAAACCTAGTACCAAGATGGTATAGAAGCTGGAGACGATCAATGTTCACCTGTGCCTCATGCCCAAGTGGATCAATGTTGTACCCACAGATGAGGTGCAACAACCGATACTCAATGAGAAGTGAGGTAAGTGGAATAAAAGTACTCTAATCAAATAACTGCACTATGAGAGTCTCGGTCAAAGTGGCTCTAGCAGTCGTCATCTCATGAGTCCTGGGAAGGTACTCATATGAAGTAGGGGCGAGGTGTGTCCAACAATGTAGAAATCAGATCAGGAGTAATAGTCAGGTGCGCCCCAAAGATATAAGTCTGAAAGGATAGTTTACTCGGGTCATCATTGAAAGTAGGGTTTTTCCGCGTCGTTGGTTACGGAAACCCTAGAATCAACAAGATTTGTAATTATCCGAGACTTTCAACCTATAAAATAATCAATTTTTGCACAGTGGCTCGTGTCGGATGTCGATCTGCACTCGGGATTAGTCGGATTAGCGCAAATAAGAACATAAAAGATAATGGAAAATTTGCATGTAACACATCATACTCAAATCAACTTCATTTAATCAAAATCATCTTTTACAGCAAAAATAGACAAAATAACTAAACTAGAAAGCATTTTAACAAGAGAGGGATGTAGAGAGAGAAAGAGGTTTTAGGAGAGAGAAAATAATAGAGAGAGAAAGAGAATAAGGTTGAGAGAGAAAGTAGGTAGAGAGAAAGTGAGAAGAGAAGAGAGAGAAAACTAGAGAGAGTCTATATGGAAGAGAGAAAAAGTGAGTTAGAGAGAGAAAGAGATTTATCTAGAGAAACCTAAAGAGAGAAGAGAGAAGAATTGAGAAAGAGAAAGAAGTCAAGTTTAAGAGTCACCTTTGATTTACCAGGAGGATTAGTTGGAGAAGATCGGCTCAATAGGCCATGGAGTTGCTTGGATCAGCCAAGTGGTGGCAAGGATCCATGGGAAGGAGCAGCACGGGTTCTTAAGAGGATGGCCTTGCTGATTTGAACTGGCCGGAGTTGCAAGGGACAACCGATGATAGATTAGCATTGCAGGCCGTTAGATGAGCGCACAAAGATCTACTCGTTTCAGGCGGTTGCAACCCAGGCTGGTTGTAATGATGAGATGCAAGTTTGCAAGTCGTCTTGAAGAGGAGCACGTGCAGGTGTTAATGGAGGATGCACCCTTGCTGGTATCCCATGTGGAGAATGGAGGTGCTGTGGTGGAGCTCACGGACCAGATCTGAATCAAGAGGATTGTGTGGTTGCGGGTTGGAAGATCACGCAGGTGGTCGGAGTTGGACTGTAGTGGGCGGTGTTTGGAGCCAGCAGGATTAAAGAGACAGTGGTAAGCAATGGTGGTGGCCGAAAGTTGCAGGTGCAACTCCGGTGTGCAAAACGTGGAAGAAGAAGGAGAAGAAAGAGAAAGAAGACGAAAAAAATTGAAGAAGAAGATAATGAAGTAGGAGAAGGGGTGACCGCTTGCTGTTTTGGGTGAGGATTGAAGGAGAAGAAGAAGAAGAAGAAGGCGCTGGGTTGTGGGCTACTATTGAGGTCGTGCTACTTGCCGGAGTTGCAGGCGCTACACCAGCAGCATGGTGAAGGAGGTGACGATGAAGAAGGACAGATGCAGATCTGTATCGTTGCAGACCAATGGAGGAGGCGCTGGGGCAAGGAGAACTGGTAGCGTGGTGGACCTGCAAAACAGAAAACAATGGAGAGGTGTTGGGCGGTGTAGCAGGTGAAGGGGCGAACCAGTCCGGCGAGCACGCTGGTTGCTTGCCGGAGTTGTTGGGAGGAGCGGTAGAGAAGGGAGACTCCACCAGCAAACGTGCGCACAGGTGGGGAGAAGAAGAAGAAGAAAAAGAACGACCGGAGTTGCAAACCTGCAACTCAGGCGAAGGATGGGGAAGGAGATAAAGAAGAAAGGAGGAAAAAGAGGAGAAGAAAGTGGGGGGGAAGAAGGGAAAGGATAGGGGGAAGGAGGGGAGGAGAGGGGAGAGGGGAGAGGGGAGAGGGATTAGGGTTCAAACGAACCCTTCTCCTTCCCCTTTTAAAGCTCCCTATTTCCTTTAATGGAAATAGGGATTTTTTGAAAAAAAAAAATAAGAAAAAAAAAAAAAATATATATATATATATATATATATTTTTAAGTAAAACACTATTTTTCTTTGGGGAATTTCCCTATTTAGTGGACCCCCCATTTTTTTTAAAATTTAATTGAAATTATTTTGAAATTCACGGGGTCCACTAACTGGTCGGACAGCGGGTCAATGATGATGGGCCCGGCTACTGGCCCACATGGAATGATGATGTCCATCGTCTCACAAGATGATGTGACAGACAATCTAATGGCGATCGGATGGATGGTGACTTGATTGGGACCCAGATTGGTAGATCGACGGATCTAGAGAGATCCAACGGTCCAGTGGAAGATCCAACTGTCCGATTGAAGATCCAACGGTCAGAAAGCTAAGGGAGATGAGATAGAGCCAATGGGCAGGAGTTCTGGGGTTAGGTCAGTAGATTCGAGGACCGAGAAATGAAGAGAGAGAGAATAAGGAGAGATGAGAGAGAAAATATCAAAAAATGGAGATAAAAGTATTGGCAGAGGGTCTGGAACCCTAGTCTTCACTGTGACCATCCTCACGCTTCTCCAGTAGAGTAGACTATCATTCCTTGCTGACTCATGTGGCTTTAAACGCTTTGGTCCATCTCTTGGTCATTGGCTCTCCTACTCTCTTCGTTCTTTGGGCTGGCTTTTTGGTCCTCTTATTCAGCCCATATCTTCTAGTCATAGCATGTGGGCTCTTTAAGCTTTGATAATGGGCTTTCCTGATCGATGTGGGCTCGCAAGTCTCGAGAATTATCCCATCGGAGTTTTCTGCGACAGAAGAAGCGCGTAATGAGATTTTATCAGAACGACTCAATGTCTAGACTTCCGAAAATGTGTTTAATGCATGCAAATATACCATTTCGTCTAGAAAAGTGTGTTCTACGCAACAAAAGAGACTTTTACGTAGAAAAATATATTAACGTAGGAGAGTGTGAAAACGCTTAGAAGATAACAGTGGAAAATACGCACTTTTAAGCGAATATCAATCACACTGAATGGAATGCATGTTGGCATAAAAGAGTTTAACCAAGATAGGATAAAATGGGATGTTCAACCGAGTAGCAGGAATCCACTCGTGACATACGAACATAGAATGAACCATAATACCCAAAATAGTGCTAAATTCAACTACTCTCTCAGTAGTGAATTTGTGACCAGAGAAATGTTGAAAATGATCTCTAGCTGAATCAAAAATAAATGTGGAAATGGGAGCACTCTCCTAGAGCCTCTAGATGATTCATCCCACTCGGAGTGCCGCGAACCACTGAGTCGACCACTTCATTTTACACGAGATTGGGTCCGCTGTGCAAGAGGTTCATCATTGGCACTCTCCTCTTCTGAGACCACAATAGTTCTTCTACGACGAGGATTTGTCTCCATAAGAACAAAAAATGGAAGAAAATACCAAAATAACTCCATTTTCACCCAAAAACTCTCCAAAATTGAACGAAGAAGACGAAGTAGAAAACCTAAGAAATTGAGATAATCGCTCTTCAAACTAGTATGGGAACTGATATTCGCTCAAAAGTGCTTATTTTAAGCAATTATCCTTTTAGCATTATCGCACTCTCCTACGTAAAACGGCTCTAATTATCCACTTTTCTACGTAAGAGTCTATCTCATTGCGTATAACACACTTTTCTGGACGAAATGGTATATTTGCATGCATTAAACGCATTTCTGAAAGTCTAGATATGAAGCCGTTTTGATTAAGTCTCATTACGCGCTTCTCGTTATTGTAGGAAACCCGATCGGGTAATTTTCGAGACTTGCGGACCCAGGATCAACAATAGGAGCCTAATATCAAAGCTTAAAGAGCCAACAGGCTATGACTAGAAGATACAGGCCAAGTACGGGTCAAGTCAGAGGATCATAGAGCCAGATAAAGAACCAAGAGAGAGGCAAAGTTGAAGACTAAGAGACGGGCCAAAGTGATTAAAAGCTACACCAAAGGACATAAATTGACGGCTTACGTGATTGGTGAAGCCGACTGAAGATTACATTGAAGATCAGGGTTCAAGACCTTCTGCCAGCTCTGTTGCCTTTATTTTGTATCATTTTCTCTCTCATCTCTCTTCCCTTTCTCTAACTGCCTGCATCTCACCACCCGATCATCCATTTGACCATCTGATCATCCGTTCTAACCATCTGATCAACCCGATCTGTCATCCTAACCCTCCGATCTCCATCATCTAACATCTGATCTCCTTTCTTCTAGCTCTATCCCATCTCTCATAACTTTTCCACTGTTGGATTTTCCATCGGACCGTTGGATCTCTCTAGATCCGTCGATCTACCAATCTGAGTCCCAATCAAGTCACCATCCATCCGATCGCCATCAGACCGTCTGTCACATCATCTTGTGAGACAATGGACATCACAAATCCATGTGGGCCAGTAGCCGGGCCCATCATCATCGACCCGCTGTCCGACCAGTTAGTGGACCCCGTGAATTTCCAAAGAATTTTAATTAAATTTCAAAAAAATGGGGGGTCCACTAATTGGGGAGATTCCCCATAGAAAAGTAGATTTTTACTTAAAAAAAAAAATATTTTTTTTTATTTTCAAAAATACCCTATTTCCATTAAAGGAAATAGGGAGCTTTATAAGATGAGGGAGAAGGGTTCGTTCGAATTTCAAAAATGTGTCAAATACCCTGACTTTGATTAGTTGAAAACCTCCGTTAAGTCAGTATTGAGGATGTCAATTTTTGTTTAAAGTTAGCGTTGAGTCAATTCAAGCGTGACTACAGCAGGTTTGAAAACTCAGAAAAACTCATATTCGGCACAATTGTACACTATCAATATCAGAGTCATCCTAAGTTTAGAAATTCTAGAGATCCTGCGAGAATAATTGTGGAGACCTAACCTAGTGAGCTTTCGAGCCTTTATTCATGTCAGAGGGTTATATAATAATCCTGAGTCAATGGATGACTCACTATTCTTCATGCCCGCAATATTCGTTGAGAGATCTCATTATCTTTTGCTTCGATCATAAAACTCGGAACGACATCAACATTGGATTACTACGACAGAACCTTCTCTGTATCCAGTCAAGACAGTATACATGATAGTGCAAACCTTAGAAAATGATTTAGGCCATTTTTCTGAACCATTCAGCCTTTTTACTCACCTGAATTATACTTCACTAGAAACCCCTTGAGCCATTCTATAAAAGCCTTTTCTTTGTAAACCCATCAACCTAAAATCCAGTCCAGCTACGAAGCATGACTGTCTACCCTTATTTTGAGATGGACAAAAGAATAACTGATGTGGGTGTACCGTGAAAAGAAAAGTAAAGAAGAAGAATCAAAAGGAAAAGAAAGTGGTTCAAGCTGAAAACAAAATATGGAAAGAAAGTATGAAAAAGTGCTGAAAAGAAATTGAGCAGTCTCAGAAATATCAAGAAAAAGAGAGAAATACAAAAAAAAAAAAGGGAAAAAGAACCAGATAATGGTGTTACGCCGCAGGAAAAATGCAAGAAAATGGCAATATCCTCTCAAGATCTTTGAAATCCTGTATCCCTTTATCTCTCTACACCTGACCTAAGCCTCATTACAACCAAGGAAAGTCCTATTTGATTCTAGGGTAGCACGATCATAAAATGTGGAGATTGGAGAAAGAGAAGCTATAGAGTTTGATCTGACGTTCCCGAGTGAAGTGGTATTCCAATCATGAGATCTTCTTCTGTTAAAGATGTCCTTCCTTCAAATAAAACATATGTGAGATCTTTTGCCTCTTTATATTAAATACATCTCCTCACATATAAATTGAGAGAAAAGAAGAAAACCCTTCTTGTGTGATTCTATTCTGAATGCTAAACATGTGAGATTTGAGGTCGAGGCATAAAAACTTAGAGGTGATCTGGAAATCTTTACTGTTGGATGATGAGAATGTTGAGCACACACACACGCAGAGTCTGACTATTCTGGTTCATGATTATCAGTCTGTAGTCTTGCCAAAACTTTTCAACTCTTCGCTAGCATATAACTATTTTTGCATCCATTCAATGATTTGACGAACGGGGTTATTCCTGAGCTAATATGAAAAAGTGCGCAGCATGTGCAGAGCCCTTTTAAGCTCATTTATTTCGCACTAATTGCCAAGGATTGGCAATATGCTGGTTGGGCGTTGTGATATTCGCTCAAAAGTGCTTATTTTAAGCAATTATCTTTTTAGCATTATCGCACTCTCCTACGTAAAATGGCTCTAATTATCCACTTTTCTACGTAAGAGTCTATCTCATTGCGTAGAACACACTTTTCTGGACGAAATGGTATATTTGCATGCATTAAACGTATTTTTGAAAGTCTAGATATGAAGCCGTTTTGATTAAGTCTCATTACGCGCTTCTCGTTATTGCAGGAAACCCGATCGGGTAATTTTTGAGACTTGCAGACCCAGGATCAACAATAGGAGCCTAATATCAAAGCTTAAAGAGCCAACATGCTATGACTAGAAGATACAGGCCAAGTACGGGTCAAGTCAGAGGATCATAGAGCCAGATAAAGAACCAAGAGAGAGGCAAAGTTGACGACTAAGAGACAGGCCAAAGTGATTAAAAGCTACACCAAAGGACATAAATTGACGGCTTACGTGATTGGTGAAGCCGACTGAAGATTACATTGAAGATCAGGGTTCAAGACCTTCTGCCAGCTCTGTTGCCTTTATTTTGTATCATTTTCTCTCTCATCTCTCTTCCCTTTCTCTAACTGCCCGCATCTCACCACCCGATCATCCATTTGACCATCTGATCATCCGTTTTAACCATCTGATCAACCCGATCTGTCATCCTAACCCTCCGATCTCCATCATCTAACATCTGATCTCCTTTCTTCTAGCTCTATCCCATCTCTCATAACTTTTCCACCGTTGGATTTTCCATCGGACCGTTGGATCTCTCTAGATCCGTCGATCTACCAATCTGAGTCCCAATCAAGTCACCATCCATCCGATCGCCATCAGACCGTCTGTCACATCATCTTGTGAGACAATGGACATCACAAATCCATGTGGGCCAGTAGCCGGGCCCATCATCATCGACCCACTGTCCGACCAGTTAGTGGACCCCGTGAATTTCCAAAGAATTTTAATTAAATTTCAAAAAAATGGGGGGTCCACTAATTGGGGAGATTCCCCATAGAAAAGTAGATTTTTACTTAAAAAAAATATATATTTTTTTATTTTCAAAAATACCCTATTTCCATTAAAGGAAATAGAGAGCTTTATAAGAGGAGGGAGAAGGGTTCGTTCGAACCCTAATCCCCCTCCAATCTCTTCCAATCCTTCCCCTTTACTCTTCCCCACGTTTTCCCTTCTCCCTCGGCCCCATTCTCCTTTTTCTTCTTTTCTCTTTTTCCTTTTCTTCATCTTCTTCACGTCTTCGCCGGAGTTGCCTGCAACTCCGGCCGTCTGGTAAGGCTTCCTCCTCTTCTTCTTCTTCTTCTTCTTCTTCATCCGTTCCCCCTTGCTGCTGTGTGCAGCACCATTTCCGCCACCTGCAAGCACCGTCTTCTTCATCCTCGTGCTCCACCACCACCTGCAACAGCGCTCCACCATCCACCACCAACCTCTCCTCTCCAACCTTGCTGTTCCAAAATAGCAAGGTTGCACCACGGTGTAGCCGGACTGCAATACCATCACCGGAGTTGCAGACCTGCAACTCTGGTCGGCCTCTCCTCCACGCTCCAATCTCCTCTCTACACCGATAGCAGCCTCCATCATTCAGTTGTCCACACCAAAAAACTCGAAACCGTTCTTTCATTTAACGGTTCTCTCTCCTTGAACCCATCTCTCCCCCTCTCAAAAAAAGGCCAGCCGTCACCTATCTCTTGGCCCATTCCATCTTCTCACAGAAAAACGCTAGCCGCCCTCATCACCGCCGAACCCCAACTGCAACAAGGGAGCCGTCTCCCCCATAGTCCTCCACGTTTTCTACCCATCTCTTCCATCTCCTTTTCTCCCATTCACCATCCTCTCTCCTCTGCCATTCTTCAAGAAGAACAAAAGAAAACCAGAAGAAGAGGAGACGGAGGCCACTTACCTGCTGGTGCATCGCCTCCAACTCCAGTCCGCTCCCACCAAAAACGAGCATCCATCTCTTTCTTACACTGCCTCTGCTTCAACGTTTGACGCCTGCAGCAATACCAGCAACATCATCATGATCTGCTCCTTCCTTGATTCATCTCAACGTTGCTGGCCTCCATGATGCAGCACAGACGCCCTCCACGCCTTCATCCTCACCTAGTTTGAATGCCTGCAACTCCGGCAGGTGAAGCATGCAACTCCAGGCACTCTCCAACTAACTGAAAAACCTCCCTTTATCCATCACAGAGCGGTGCTCTTCGACGGATCGCCATCGCCTTGCCGTTGTGAGGCACTTCACTGACCACCACCTGTGTGTGTGCTTCCTAGCAGCTAGTGGAGACCTTTGTCATCCACGACTCCCCCATCTTTTGGTCGAACATATCCATATCATGCCTAGCACATCCATTATCTCGACCATTCCCATCTTCTTCGTGCTTGTGGTAACTCAATAAAAGTAGTATCCGTTCCGGTTAAAAAAAAAAAAAAAAAAAGAAAAAGGAAGAGGAGAAAGGAGGTACGGTCTCTCTCTCTTGAGCTGGTGTTGCAACTTGCAAACATCAGCAAGTGCTGCCACCATACGCTTCAGCCACCCCCTGTAGGATCTCAACTTTCTCTCTCTAAATCAGTCTCCCTCTCTCTAGAATTTTTAATTTTCTCTCTTTAGATTTTTTATGCTTAGGAGTCATCTTTAATGCTTTGTAACTAGTTCATCTTTCTTGGAATTGTAAGTTACTTTCAAGTTATTCAAATAAATAAAATTATTTATTTCATGCAAAGTACTGTCTTTTATTCTGTGGTTGTTTCTTAAGTAGCTCAAGTCAATTTCTCTCTCTAAAAAAATCGCCAACAATTATTTTAAATCGATCATCATTCTCACCACTCCATCCTTCTTAGTAAAAATTTATGAGAAAAATTCGTCATTTCATGTTCACTGATTGCACAAACTAACCCCGAGTGCGGATCGACATACGACACGAATCCCTATACAAATCTATCAATTTTGCAGGATAATCGGATAAAAATTACAAATGTATTAATTCTAGGGTTTCCGTAACCAACGACGCGGAAAAATCCTACTTTCAAATGGCGCCGCTGCCGCTCGGGTTGACGGGAGTGCAAAAAAGGACGTAAAGACAGAATTGGAAAGTTGCTGAAGCGGAAAGCTGCTCAATTTGGACAGCCCGACCTTTTCGGGAAACTTTCTATTTTTTATTTTTAGTGATTTTTAGCAGTTTTTAAATTACTATTTTTAATGCCTCGGAAGGCCGAGTGCAATTTGTAATAATTTAGGAATTTTATTACTTTCCATATAAACTGCTAGATCTTGTTCTAGGGTTTTTTAGAAACCCTAGATTAAGTGAAAAATACCAAAAAAATCAAGAAAATTGAAAAATGGTAGTTTCTATTTCTGCACATTTTAGGATATTCGCATATGGGAAGATTGCATTTTTGGATACTTTCCGAATCGGGAAATTTCCATTTTTGCACGGTTTCCATTCCTGGGAAATTTCAAATTGGAATTAAGCTTATTTGGATAGTTTCTAAATCGGACGAAATTCCATAATTAGCAATTCTTATTTTTAGAGGATTTCTAACTATGGAAGGTCCCCTTTTTGGAAGGTTTCCAACACAGGAAGAAACCCTAAGTTTAGTAAGTTTTCAGATTTAGGAAACTTCTACTTTTAAGGAATTTTCCTAACTTGGAGAAACTCTTAAATTGGAAAGGTCTATTAGGGGGTTGATAGTTGTTTAGTCAACTCTCATGAATAGTAATTTTCTAATTTACCCTGCCTAATTGATTGATTGATTGCTTACCCACCCTAGGCAGGGACATTCCAAAAAAATATTCCCACACCCTAGACCCATATCATATACTAATTCGTATGCAGGATTGCGAATCCAACTGCGGGTAGGGAGCGAAAGCTCACTAAGGAGGAGTCAGGCCCATGCTCATGAAGGATACCCCTCCCTACCCCAAAGAGGCGACCCCGTGGCGTGGCCCACGGGAGGTAAGTCTCTATCCTCGCCTTGAGTGCGATACAGTGTTATTGGGTGCATCATTGCCGCTTGTCTATTTGCTTTCGCATACATATTCTTCGACTTGCGTGGCGTGGCCGTTAATCAATCCACTTTAAGAGAGCAGACCCAGCTCCAAAATTGAAACTGGTGGGATTTCATCACCCACCTCATCATTCCATCTGATTTGATCCCAAGGCTCCATTTAATTAAAAAGAATCAAGAAGTAGAGCCAATTAGCCCGGTGTTCGAGAAAAAATCCACACAAAGCGAACCCGCTTAACATCCAATCGAAATAAGACCACGAGCGCGGGTCCCTGTTGTCTAACACACCCATAAGTCCCTGCTACTCAAGTACACTGAGCTCGACGTGGCATCTTGGACTATTCGGCGGTTAGTTGCGTGTGGACTAGGAACACGCACCAACCCTAGCTTAACCCGAGGGAACACTCTTCTTAAACACTTGACCAATCCGGTTAGTCTGAGACGTACTTAAGACAGCCATTGTGCCGCACGTCTGTCTAGGCTTCGGATTGCCTTGTTGTTGACTAGGGTCAGTACTAAAGGATTCGCTTTGAAGAGTGTAGCCTGGTGAGAACCTACGATCGATTGGGAGAAATCTGGTAGGCGATTGGATCGATTGGGGTTGAAAATGACCTTTTTTGGATTTTATAAAACCGAACGTCGCACTGTCCAATCGATTGGGCTAAGTGGCCAATCGATTGGAGCAAAGCCAATCGTTTGGGCCATACTCTCCAATTGATTGGAGATGTCCGATCGATTGGTCTGTAGAGTCTAATCGATTGGACTCTGAGTTTAATTAAAGAAAGAATAATTAACACTGAGTTTAATCTTTTGCTTTATCAGAAATATTAGCTCTTTTAGACATTACCGCAAGTCACAAATCACTAGTAATCATAGATTCAAATATGTATAGTACTATCATCAAGTGTAAGTGATCTAAGTCCATCTGTGGTACCGGAAAAGATTTCAGCAATAATTTCTCATAAAGATCAGAATCTGGAGGTATCTTGTATCCGATCATAAAATTCTCATAAAAGTTATTAAGGGTTCTCACATACACTCATGTATACGGATATTTTCTGATGGATAAGAATTTTTCTAGCAAATTGGCTATTTTTTCCATCCTTTTTATTCACTTTGAATATATGTAGCTTTCACTTTCCATTTAGGTAGCCCTTTTCTACAGCAATGAGAATCAGATTTCAATTTCAAATAGGGCCATACATATGGCTTTCACACTCATTTTTTTGAGGTAGCTTTTTTCTTAGAATAATAACTCACATTGGGAAGCCAACAGTCGACTATGGTGCAGTTTCGAAATCAAATGAAAGCAGAAACACTACTAATTTGAAGTTATAATCAGTAGAGGTTTATTCCCAATTCTAATAATACAATATCTCACACTTCTATCAAATCTATTCCCACAGAAATTATCAGTGTACATGTAAAAAATATAAGATATAATATTTCTATAATCTTCTAATGCACACTAGTAAAAATTGACCAATCATAATAATTAAAAGATATAATACACAAATTAGCAAAATTTTACTACCATAGTTAAGTTCCTGTTCTTTGAATGCTCTTAGAAATGACTGCTCATCAAAATCGTATATTCAAATACTAATTTTAACATTCTTCTGAACAATCGATCTTTTGATTTTCGAAAAAAAAATTTCAATTTTTATTCTTCAAACCGAAGCAAAATAAAAAAGAAAACAAAAACAAAAAAAACCCTCAAAAAAATAAGAATGGAAATCACGAGGGGATAGAAAGCACATTGCTCAGAGATAGGACATAGTTGTACATTTCTCCTTCAGAGGATCTTTTTTAACCCACACAGATGTGGTTTTGGTAGATAGATTAATTCTCTTAGGATTTCTCCTCTTTTGAGTTACAGAACTCTAAGGATGTTTGAATTTCTCAAGAGACTCAATCTCCTTGATTAATTCTCTAGACCTTTCCAGTAGTCTTTCATCTTCCTAGACAGCACATTCAAATAGTTTATCTCATAATGTGTCTTCATAGGAAATCTTTGATTCTTCACATTCTGAGTTGAATTCACCACTTTCTTTAGAGAATTGTGATGTGCTCTTATCAATTTATGACAGTTTCTAATCACATGACCTAAATTTTTGCAGTACGTGCACTGACGATTACTTTTTACAATTTCGATTTTGTCATTGATCTGAGTGGGAATAGCTTGAGCCTTAACAAAAATCGTTTTGGAAGAAGACCATTTTTTTCTGATTTTGTTTGTAACCCAAACCTTGTTTGTCTCCGTAGACTTTTCCTACACGAAGAATCTCATCAAGCTTTGCGGAGCTAGATGAGAATCCTGACACATCCCTCTTAGATTTAAGAAGCTCATTTTTTAGGGATTCCTTATGTGTCATGCAAGTTTGGAATTCACATTCCAGTGACTTGTTTCTTTTTAGCAGAGACTCATCTCATGCTCTAAATCAGTAATCAACACTTTTAATTTTTTAGTGTCAATTAATAAGGCTGCATTTTCAGAGTCAAGACATTTAACTCTGTCAAATAAAACTTTATTAGCCTTAATGAATTTTATCGATTCCTCGTACAGTTCTTTCACACCAACTACCGAGTCATCCGAGTCACCATTGTAAGAGTCTTCCGAGCTCTCATCATCACTTTTCTTGGAATCTCCATGAGATCCATAGGGACTTTGAAAATGAGCAACAAAAGCTGTATACTTATCAGTCTTTTCTTTGCTATCAGAATCATCAGAATGATCTTCTGATTCTTTATCTCATGTGGCATTCAAAGTTTTTGCCTTGCCCTTATATTCCTCTTTGTTTGGGCACACATTAGCAAAGTGACCAAAACCCTTACATTTAAAACATTGGGGTTCGCTTGAGTGGCTTTCCCTAGGGTTCCTTTCACTTCTGCTACCTCTCTCATGAGGTGTAGCATGTTCCTTAGATTTATCAAAAGTTTTATTGTTCTTAACTCTATCATTTTTAGAATGAAAAAACTTTTTGAACTTTTTCACAAATAATGTCATTTCAACTTCAAAGTCAACATCTGACTCTGAATCTTGAGCTTCAGAAACTTTAAGGGCAATACCTTTTGATTTCTTTTGTTGTCTCAAATTCATCTCATAAGTTTGTAGAGACCCAACCAGCTCATCAATTTTGAGAGTGTCAACGTCCTTGCTCTCCTCAATAACAGTAACCTTAGCCTGAAATCTATCAGGTAAGAATCTCAAAATTTTTCGAACAGCTTTGGATGCAAGAATGATCTTACCCAAGTTTTGTGTAGAGTTCACAATATCACTAAGTTGGGCATAAAACTCAGTGAATGTATTATTCTCCTCCATTCTCATGGATTCGAACTTAGAAGTCAGCATTTGAAGTTTAGAGATTTTAACAGCTGACGTTCCTTCATATGTGACTCTAAGAATGTCCCATGCTTCTTTAGCCAAAGAACAAGTAAAGATTCTTCGAAACTCATTTTTATCAACCGCATTGACAATAGCATTTATCCCTTTGCTATTTAGACAATAACAGTCTATGTCTTCTTTGCTCCAGTCGGTTCTAGGTTTAAGAATGGTTTTATCTCCTACAGCCCTTGTGGGTGGTGACCAACCATCCACTACAGACATCCAGACTCTTTCATCAATAGACTTTAAGAAAGCCCTTATCTTAGCCTTCCAATAGTCATAGTCTTCTCTATCAAACAATAGAGGTCTGGATGTGTTTCCACCTTCTCTTTGTATTTTGACAAATTAATGAAAATGGACTGGTTCCTCAGAAATCTAAATTCAGGTGATTAAACCTTAAATAAAAATACCCGCTTTGATACCAATTAAAATTTCACCAGTCCATTCTCTTTAATCCAATATACCTAGAAGGAAAGTTGATTAGGTATTTAAAATTAATTATACCTACATAGTTTTACTGGTCAATGGTAGGGAAACAAAATCGCATGCCTTGGTTGTTTGATAAAAGATTATCACAACCAACTCAAATCGAATATACCTCCGTGGTATATTTCTTTTCGTCGTTTGATATAATTAAGATAGATTGTGGAATACAAACAAACAATCACACAAGACAAGAGATTTTTACGTAGAAACCTTAGCCAAGGAAAAACCACTGGACCACGTCCAGATGGAAAGTATCACTTATTAAAAACTTAAACGAAACAAAGGTTACCTATGCAGCACCGTTGTAAATACAGCTTCCAACCTTAGTCAAGGCCTACTGCCGATGTGTCCATGTCCTCTGAATCAACACTACGAATCCACACGTGCCCTACGAGCCAAGAAGCCTTGTCCGCTTGTTCAGTTTGGTACACCCCAAACCTACCGTCGATCGGCTTGTCCGATCTTAATTCTCAATACTCCCGCCTTTACGGAAGGTGAAGCATTCAGTTCACCCTGAACCCTAGGTTGCTTAAAAGGTGTTGAGTAACACTGGTACACTCAGGCTACTAGGTTGAATATAGAAGTGGAAGACCTAAGCTGAGGAATGGATCAAGCACTTGGCTTTGATCAAAAAGAGAACAAGCTCACAAGATGTGAATGAAAAACAAGCTTCTTGCTCTCTAAATGGACACTCTAATAAATAAAACCTTTTCTTCTCTCTCTTTATGATTGAGTCACTCTCTGTCTCTGTGTGTATTTAGAGAAGGTATAGAAGGGTTGTATTTATAGAATTTTATGACTCTGAGTCATGTAGAATGTGGGATAATGGAACCAAGAATTTTGGATTTGAGAAAGACTGAGTTTGTACAAGGTCCAATCGATTGTACTCTGGGTCCAATTGATTGGGCCATGTCCAATCGATTGGGTATAAGTGCCCAATCGATTGGGCTCAATACGTTTCTTATTCCGAAGGCTCCATTGATTACATAGAGGTCTCTAATCGATTTGACTCAAATAAGTTTCTGTCTCGAAGGCTCCAATCGATTTCACAGAGTCTCCAATCGATTTGACTTTAAAAAGTTTATGTCCCGAAGACTCTAATCGATTTCATAGAGTCTCCAATCAATTGGGTTGAAATAAGTTTCTATCTCGTACCTTCCAATCGATTACACAGAGTCCTCCAATCGATTGAGCTATGTCCAATCGATTGGGTATAAGTGTCCAATCGATTGGACTATCCCAATAGTCAATATTTTTGACTTAGACTCAGGTCAGTCCACTGACTAGGTTTGACCATTATATTTTATTCATTTTAACCAATTTCTATGGTCGCTAAGTCACTTACCTTCCTAATCGAGCGTACACAATCTTTAACTGACAAATGGGCAGTGACTCAAATGACTTCTGTCGTCAACCGTCTGAAAATTGTTGTTGCATTTGAGTTTTTTAAGATTTTTCAATCTACTGTTGTAATGTTTGCTTTCAAATTGAATGAAGAACTAATAAGTGATTTTTCAAAACAGACATCATTTTCAATAAATAGACTTTCCAAAAAGTTTTTACTCATCATTGTAAAGGATTTGAAAAACATTTCGAAAGTACTAAGAAAACTTTTGTAAAACACAAGACTTAACCTCAAAGTACATCTCTTTCTCATTTTTCTCATGTGTTTTTTTTTTCGAAATGAAGACATGAGTTTTCATAAATCCCCACCCCCAACTTAAATACAGCACCGTCCTCAGTGCTCATGATCGGGACAAAAATTTATGAAAACTCTGAATGTGATGCAAGTTATGAGAAAGGGTTATACTAGTTTGGCTAAGATTTAACAGTTGGTGGTACCTAAGGAGTGTCAGAGGGATTGTACCTGCATAGCCATAATAATGTATGAAATATAAGATATTATGCGTGTTACTCAATGACTTCTAGGAATACTAGAATTGTCTTTCCAAAAGTGCTTAGTTTAACGTCTTCAGCCAGGCACAACGGGGGTGATAGTCACTCCAACTAAGTTGGAGCAGAAACAACTATCCTATCCCTTGTTTAGTTATATCGTTGTAGGAAATCTCTTTCTCAGTGTAAACTGGGAGAGTATAATTAAATTCTCTAAATGTGGTTAGTAGAGTAGCAAGAACGTTTAGTTCACCGGGATGGATCGAAGTTTCTAAGTAAAAACTAAGAGGATAGAGTTGGTGGGTTCTCTGACCATGGTTAGTAGAGCTGCAAACTCATTGAGTTTAGCGGAAATGTATCTGAATAGAGCAGACTCCAGTAGATCAGTAAATATAGATCGGTCTAACTATGATTTGAAGTCTGGTGAAAAGTGTTCTTGACACTTGTTTAATATTTCCTCGAGAGAGTCTGAAAATAGACTCTCTACGGCATAGGGTTCATTGACAATGTCGACGTCGGTTGGCTATTAAAAAATTGTAACCTCTGCCTTGAGGTTGTCAAATATCATCGACAGGTCCTCGTCCCTACACCCGATGTGTGCATTAGTGATGGTGAGGAACGGTGGAGCCAGGACAACTGGGACCGTACTATCAAGACACAGCTTAGTGTCAGGAATGTCTACTTTTGGTGCAGATGGTAAAGCATTAGAGGTAGATGATTCCTCTAAGCTAGGTTCAGAAGTCGGTGCTTTGAAGGACACCAAAGATGGAGACTCTGGCTCATCAATATTGTTGTCCGATCCATTATTTGTAGCAACCTCAATATCCTCTTGTAAAGTCTGGTACTGGGTCCAGTTGTGTGACTCTTCATTATGGATTGTGGCCATGGTGTTCCCCTCTGGATAAGCTATATGTTGGCTAGTAAAGTTGACTTCCTCTCTCTCAGATTCTAACTCACATAGACGGTGTTCCAAGCTCTCTATGGAGTGCTATTGTTGGATGATAGATTGAGAGAGGAGTTCCTCTAGACTAGGTTTAGTAGCAGACTGTGGCGGTTTAATTAAGGGAAGCTGAGGTACCAACTCTTGAATGTAGTCCGTTTGAGTGTGAAAGTTATAGGATGAAAGTGAGTCTGGGACTATCTACTGACTCTGAAAATCCTGCAGGGTCCACTGTTGACCAAAATACTAAGTCTATGGATCTGACTAGTACTGCGATTGCGAGTACTGCCCATTATATTTTCCATAGGGTTGGTGAAACATGAAATGATATATATATCCTGTTGCAGTTGCTGCTGGAAAAAGTCTGTTGTTCACATGCAAAGTTATTGTGACTCCTAGTGTTTGGATAATACGTGTTATTGTAGGAGGTTTACAGCAGAGGTTTAAAGGTACTAAAAGTACAGACCTCTTCTTGGACATGAGGAAAATATCCCACAGATTTGGAGTGAAAAACAGGCTACTGGACTGCGACATTAAGGGTGGAGACTGATTTTGTCAAATCCTTAAGTAGGCATTTAAGCACTGGATTGCCCTTTGCTTCATATCCCATGGAAGTCTGTAAAACTGGAGTGTCATGACGACACTCAGGATTGGTATACTAGTGGTCTGAGTTATCGCCTAGATCTTCAAAGAAATTATGATAGGTCTCGAATAGAGGCCGTTCAGCTTCCATCAGAGAGATGTGAGTCTCTTAGAGGATGGAGATAGATTAGGTGAAAGAGATTGGTGCGGTAGACTGACTCTCGAATCGAATCAGTCTCGGGTTGGATCAAATCCAAATGGGCAAATGCTTGAAAAAGCAAGACCTAGTGTTAGCAAAAGTCAGAAGACTATGAAACCTAATCAGCCTCAGGTGATTAAACCTTAAATAAAAATACTCGCTTTGATACCAATTGAAATTTTGAGGTTCGTTCTCTTTAATCCAATATACCTAGAAGGAGAGTTGATTAGGTATTTAAAATTAATTATACCTACACAATTTTACTGGTCAAGGGTAGGGGAACAAAATCGCATGCCTTGGTTGTTTGATAAAAGATTATCACAACCGACTCAAATCGGATATACCTCCGTGGTATATTTTCTTTTCGTCGTTTGATTTAATTAAGATAGATTGTAGAATACAAACAAACAATCACACAAGACAATAGATTTTTACTTAGAAACCTTAGCCAAGGAAAAACCGCTGGACCACGTCTAGACGGAAAGTATCACTAAGTAAACACTTAAATGAAATAAATATTACCTATGCAGCACCGTTGTAAATATAGCTTCCAACCTTAGCCAAGGCCTACTACCGATGCATCCACGTCCTCTGAATCAACGCTACGAATCCACTCGTGCCCTTCGAGCCAAGAAGCCTTGTCCGCTTATTCAGTTTGGTACACCCCAAACCTACCATCGATCGGCTCGTCCGATCTTAATTCTCAATACTCCCGCCTTTGCAGAAGGTGAAGGATTCAGTACACCCCAAACCCTAGGTTGCTCAAAAGGTGTTGAGTAACACTGGTACACTCAGGCTACTAGGTTGAATATAGAAGTGGAAGATCTAAGCTGAGGAATGGATCAAGCACTTGGCTTTGATCAAAAAGAGAAAACAAGCTTCTTGCCCCTCAAATGGAAACTCTAATAAATAAAACATTTTCTTCTCTCTCTTGACGATTGAGTCACTCTGTGTCTCTATGTGTGTTTAGAGAAGGTATAGAAGGGTTGTATTTATAGAATTTCATGACTCTGAGTCGTGTAGAACGTGGGCTAATGGAACCAAGAATTTTGGATCTAAGAAAGGCGGAGTTTGTATATGGTCCAATCGATTGTACTCTGGGTCCAATCGATTGGGCCATGTCCAATCGATTGGGCTCAATAAGTTTCCTATTCCAAAGGCTCCAATTGATTACACAGAGGTCTCCAATCGATTTGACTCAAATAAGTTTCTGT
The DNA here is from genome assembly GCA_035048495.1 of Euptelea pleiosperma. Taxonomy (NCBI): domain Eukaryota; kingdom Viridiplantae; phylum Streptophyta; class Magnoliopsida; order Ranunculales; family Eupteleaceae; genus Euptelea; species Euptelea pleiosperma. Next base: position 28,630,529 of record CM068545.1, read on the forward strand.
CTCGAAGGCTCCAATCGATTTCACAGAGTCTTCAATCGATTTGACTTCAAAAAGTTTCTATCCCGAAGACTCCAATCGATTTCAAAGAGTCTCCAATCGATTGGGCTGAAATAAGTTTCTGCCTCGTAGCTTCCAATAGATTACACAGAGTCCTCCAATCGATTGGGCTATGTCCAATCGATTGGGTATAAGTGTCTAATCAATTGGACTATCCCAATAGTCAATATCTTTGACTTAGACTCTGGTCAGTCCAATGACTAGGTTTGACCATTATATTTTATTCATTTTAACCAATTTCTATGGTCACTAAGTGACTTATCTTCCTAATCGAGCGTACACGATCTTTAACTGACAAATGGGCAGTTACTCAAATGACTCATGTCGTCAACCGTCTGAAAATTATTGCTAAATTTGAGTTTTTCAAGATTTTTCTATCCACTGTAGTAATGTTTGCTTTCAAACTGAATGAAGAACTAATAAGTGATTTTTCAAAACAGACATCCTTTTCTATAAATAGACTTTCCGAAAAGTTTTCACTCATCATTGTAAAGGATTCGAAAAACATTTCAAAAGTACTAAGAAAACTTTTGCAAAACACAAGACTTAACCTCAAAGTACATTGTTTTCTCATTTTTCTCATGTGTTTTTTTTTTTAAATGAAGACATGAGTTTTGAGAAATCCCCACCCCCAACTTAAATATAGCACCATCCTCGGTTCTCATGACCAGGACAAAAATTTATGAAAACTCTAAATGTGATGCAAGTTAAGAGGAAGGGTTATACTAGTTTGGCTGAGATTTAACAGTTGGTGGTACCTGAGGAGTGTCAGAGGGATTGTACCTGTATAGCCATAATAATGTATAAAATATAAGATATTATGCGTGTTACTCAATGACTTCTAGGAATACCAGAATTGCCTTTCTGAAAGTGCTTAGTTTAACGTCTTTAACCAAGCACAACGGGGGTGATAGTCACTCCAACTAAGTTGGAGCAGAAACAACTATCCTATCCCTCGTTTAGTTATATCATTATAGGAAAGCTCTTTCTCAATGTAAACTGAGAGAGTAGAAGTAAATTCTCTGAACGTGGTTAGTAGAGTAGCAAGAACATTTAGTTCAGCGGGGATGGATCGAAGTTTGTAAGTAAAAATTGAGAGGATAGAGTTGGTGGGTTCTCTGACCATGGTTAGTAGAGCCGCAAACTCATTGAGTTTAGCAAAATATATCTGAATAGAGCAGACTCCAGTAGATCAGTAAATACAGATTGGTCTAACTCCGATTTGAAGTCTGGTGAAAAGTGTTCTTGATACTTGTGTAATATTTCCTCGAGAGAGTCCGAAAATAGACTCTCTATGGCACACGGTTCATTACAATGTCCACCTCGGTTGGTTATTAAAAAATTGTAACCTGTACCTTGAGGTTGTCAAATATCATCGACATGTCCTCATCCCTACACCCAATGTGTGCATCAGTGATGGTGAGGAACGGTGGGGCCAGGACAACTGGGACGGTACTATCAAGACACAGCTCAGTGTCAAGAATGTCCACTTTTGGCATAGATGGTAAAGCATTAGAGGTAGATGATTTCTCTAAGCTAGGTTCAGAAGTCGTCGGTGCTTTGAAGGACACCAAAGATGGAGACTTTGGCTCATCAATATTGTTATCCGATCCATTATTTGTAACAACCTCAATATCCTCTTGTAAAGTCTGGTACTAGGTCCAGTTGTGTGACTCCCCATTATGGATTGTGGTCATGGTGTTCTCCTCTGGATAAGCTATATGTTGGCTAGTAAAGTTGACTCCCTCTCTCTCAGATTCTAACTCACCTAGACGGTGTTCAAAGCTCTCCATGGAGTGCTATCGTTGGATGATAAATTGAGAGACGAGTTCCTTTAGACTAGGTTTACTAGCAGACTGTGGCGGTTTAGTTAAGGGAAGCTGAGGTACCAACTCTTGAATGTAGTCCATCTGAGTGTGAAGGTTATAGGATGAAAATGAGTCTGGGACTATCTACTGACTCTGAAAATCCTACAGGGTCCACTGTTGACCAAAATATTAAGTCAGTGGATCTGACTAGTACTGCGATTCCGAGTACTGCCCATTATATTTTTCATAGGGTTGGTGAAACTCGAAATGATATATATCCTGTTCCAGTTGCCGTTGGGGAAAAGACTGTTGTTCCCATGCAAAGTTATTGTGACTCCTAGTGTCCGCCTAATACGTGTTATTGTAGGAGGTTTGCAACAGAGGTTTAAAGGTACTAAAAGTACAGACCTCTTCTTGGATATGAGAGAAATATCCCACAGATTTGGAGTAATAAACAGGCTACTGGACCGCAACATTACGGGCGGAGACTAATTTTGTCAAATCCTTAAGTAGGCATTTAAGCACTGGATTGCCCTTTGCTTCATATCCCATGGAAGTCTGTGAGACTGGAGTGTCATGATGACACTCAGGATTGGTATACCAGTGGTCGGAGTTAACACCTAGATCTTTAAAGAAATTATGGTAGGTCTCGAATAGGGGCCGTTCAGCTTCCATCAGAGAAATGTGAATCTCTTAGAGGAGGGAGATAGATTAGGTGAAAGAGATTGGTGCGGTAGACTGACTCTCGGATCGAATCAGTCTCGGGTTGGATCAAATCCAAACGAGCATATGCTTGAAAAAGCAAGCCCTAGTGTCGCCAAAAGTCTGAAGACTATAAAACCTAATGAGCCTCAGGTGATTAGACCTTAAATAAAAGTACCCGCTTTGATACCAATTGAAATTTCACCGGTCCGTTCTCTTTAATCCAATATACCTAGAAGGGGGGTTGATTTGGTATTTAAAATTAATTATACCTACATAGTTTTATTGGCCAATGGTAGGGGAACAAAATCGCATGGCTTGGTTGTTTGATAAAAGATTATCACAACCGATTCAAATCGAATATAACTCCGTGGTATATTTTCTTTTCATCGTTTGATCTAATTAAGATAGATTGCAGAATACAAACAAACAATCACACAAGACAAGAGATTTTTATGTAAAAACCTTAGCCAAGGAAAAACCGCTGGACCACGTCCAGACGAAAAGTATCACTAACTAAAAAGTTAAATCAAACAAAGGTTACCTACGCAGCACCGTTGTAAATACAGCTTCTAACCTTAGCCAAGGCCTATTGCCGATGCGTCCACATCATCTGAATCAACGCTATGAATCCACACGTGCCATTAAAGCCAAGAAGCCTTGTTCGCTTATTCAGTTTGGTACACCCCAAACCTACCGTCGATCGGCTCGTCCGATCTTAATTCTCAATACTCCCGCCTTTGCAGAATGTGAAGGATTCAGTATACCCTGAACCCTAGGTTGCTCAAAAGGTGTTGAGTAATACTGGTACACTCAAGCTACTAGGTTGAATATAGAAGTAGAAGACCTAAGCTGAGGAATGGATCAAGCACTTGGCTTTGATCAAAAAGAGAACAAGCTCACAAGATGTTAATAGAAAATAAGCTTATTACTCTTCAAATGGACATTCTAATAAATAAAACATTTTCTTCTCTCTCTTGACGATTGAGTCACTCTGTGTCTCTGTGTGTGTTTAGAGAAGGTATAGAAGGATTGTATTTATAGAATTTCGTGACTCTAAGTCGCGTAGAACGTGGGATAATGGAACCAAGAATTTTGGATCTGAGAAAGACGGAGTTTGTACATGGTCCAATCGATTGGGTATAAGTGCCCAATCGATTGTGCTCAATAAGTTTCCGATTCCGAAGGCTCCAATCGATTACATAGAGGTCTCCAATCAATTTGACTCAAATAAGTTTCTGTCTTGAAGGCTCCAATCGATTTCATAGAGTCTCCAATCGATTTGACTTAAAAAAGTTTATGTCCCGAAGACTCCAATCGATTTCATAGAGTCTCCAATCGATTGGGCTGAAATAAGTTTCTGCCTCGTAGCTTCCAATCGATTACACAGAGTCCTCCAATCGATTGGGCTATGTCCAATCGATTGGGTATAAGTGTCCAATCGATTGGACTATCCCAATAGTCAATATCTTTGACTCAGACTCGGGTCAGTCCAATGACTAGGTTTTACCATTATACTTTATTCATTTTAACCAATTCCTATGGTCACTAAGTCACTTACCTTCCTAATTGAGCATACACGATCTTTAACTGATAAATGGGCAGTTACTCAAATGATTCCTGTCATCAACCATCTGAAAATTGTTGTTAAATTTGAGTTTTCTAAGATTTTTCAATCCACTATTGTAATGTTTGCTTTCAAATTGAATGAAGAACTAATAAGTGATTTTTCAAAACAGACATCATTTTCAATAAATAGACTTTTCGAAAAGTTTTTACTCATCATTGTAAAAGATTTGAAAAATATTTCGAAAGTACTAAGAAAACTTTTGTAAAACACAAGACTTAACCTCAAAATAAATCTTTTTCTCATTTTTCTCATGTGTTTTTTTTTTTTGAAATTAAGACATGAGTTTTGATAAATCCCCACCCCCAACTTAAATACAGCACCATCCTCGGTGCTCATGACCGGGACAAAAAATTATGAAAACTCTGAATGTGATGCAAGTTATGAGGAAGGGTTATACCAGTTTGGCTGAGATTTAACAGTTGGTGGTACCTGAGGAGTGTCAGAGGGATTGTACCTGCATAGCCATAATAATGTATGAAATATAAGAAATTATGCGTGTTACTGGATGACTTCTATGAATACCAGAATTGCCTTTCTGAAAGTGTGTAGTTTAACGTCTTCAGCCAGGTACAACGGGGGTGATAGTCACTCCAACTAAGTTGGAGCAAAAACAACTATCCTATCACTTGTTTAGTTATATCGTTGTAGGAAATCTCTTTCTTAGTGTAAACTGAGAGAGTAGAAGTAAATTCTCTAAACGTGGTTAGTAGAGCTGCAAGAACATTTAGTTCAGCGGGCATGGATCGAAGTTTCTAAGTAAAAACAGAGAGAATAGAGTTGGTGGGTTCTCTGACCATAGTTAGAAGAGCCGCAAACTCATTGAGGTTAACGGAAATGTATCTGAATAGAGTAGACTCCAGTAGATCTGTAAATACAAATCGGTCTAACTCTGCTTTGAAGTCTGGTGAAAAGTGTTCTTGACACTTGTCTAATATTTTCTCGAGAGAGTCCGAAAATAGACTCTCTACGGCACACGGTTCATTGACAATGTCGATGTCGGTTGGCTATTAAAAATTGGTAACCTCTGCCTTGAGGTTGTCAAATATCATCGACAGGTCCTCGTCCCTACACCCGATGGTGAGGAATGGTGGGGCCAGGACAACTGGGACCGTATTATCAAGACACAACTCAGTATCAGGAATGTCTACTTTAGGTGCAGATGGTAAAGTATTAGATGTAAATGATTCCTCTAAGCTAGGTTTAGAAGTCGGTGCTTTGAAGGATACCAAAGATGGAGACTCTGGCTCATCAATATTGTTGTCTGATCCATTGTTTGTCGCAACCTCAATATCCTCTTGTAAAGTTTGGTACTGGGTCCAGTTGTGCGACTCCTCATTATGGACTGTGGCCGTGGTATTTCCCTCTGGATAAGCTATATGTTGGCTAGTCAAGTTGACTTCCTTTGTCTTAGATTCTAACTCACCTAGATGGTGTTCCAAGTTGTCCATGGAGTGCTATTGTTGGATGATAGATTGAGAGAGGAGTTCCTCTAGACTAGGTTTAATAGCAGACTATGGCGGTTTAATTAAGGGAAGTTGAGGTACCAACTCTTGAATGTAGTCCGTCTGAGTGTGAAAGTTATAGGATGAAAGTGAGTTTGGGACTATCTATTGACTCTAAAAATCCTGCAGGGTCCACTGTTGACCAAAATATTAAGTCAGTGGACTGCGATTGCGAGTACTGCCCATTATATTTTCCACAAGGTTGGTGAAACTCGAAATGATATATATCCTGTTGTAGTTGCTGCTGGGAAAAAGACTATTGTTCCCATGCAAAGTTATTGTGACTCATAGTGTTCAGATAATACGTGTTATTGTAGGAGGTTTGCAGTAGAGGTTTATAGGTACTAAAAGTACAGACCTCTTCTTGGACATGAGAGAAATATCCCACAGATTTGTAGTGATAAACAAGCTACTGGACCGCGACATTAAGGGCGAAGACTGATTTTGTCAAATCCTTAAGTAGGCATTTAAGCACTGGATTGCCTTTTGCTTCATATCCCATGGAAGTCTATGAGACTGGAGTGTCATGATGACACTTAGGATTGGTATACCAGTGGTCGGAGTTATCGCCTAGGTCTTCAAAGAAATTGTGGTAGGTCTCGAATAGAGGCCGTTCAGCTTCCATCAGAGAGATATGAGTCTCTCAGAGGAGAGAGATAGATTAGGTGAAAGAGATTGGTGCGGTAGACTGACTCTCGGATCGAATCAGTCTCGGGTTGGATCAAATCCAAACAGGCATATGGTTGAAAAAGCAAGCCCTAGTGTCGCCAAAAGTCTGAAGACTATGAAACCTAATGAGCCTAGATGATGCACACATAGCAACAGATAATCCTACTTCTAAACAATTAGAATATTTTATAAATTATCTTGTTAGTGTAGGGATAGTGTAGATTATGACAGTGGGCGGACCACTGGTTTATTTTCTATTATCCGTCGGACTAACTTTTCACTCTATAGGTTCTCACCAGCTCTCTTCAAAGCAAATCCGCTAGTACTAACTCAAGTTGACTACTAAATAATCCAGAGCCTAGACATACGTGCGGCACAACGACTGACTTAAGTACGCCTCAGACTAATCGGATTTGTCAAGCGATTAAGATCAGTTTTCCCAGAAGATGAGATAGGGTTAGTTCATGTTCCTAATTCGACACCAAGCTAACCAACAAATGATCAAGGAGGCCACTTACGAGCTCGGTATACTTGAAGTAGTAGGGACCTATGGGTGTGTTAGGAAACAGTGACCTGAACTCATGGCTTAATCGACTTGATCTTTGATGGAATAAATTTATGTGGAGTTTTTATCGAACACAGATCTAAGTGGGCTCTACGTCTTGGTTTCTTTTAATTTTTCGCCATGGGTACACAAAGCTAGAATGGTGAGGTGGGTGATGAAATCCCACCAATTTCAAGTTAGAGCTGGGTTTGCTCTTTAATGTAGTTTTTATGGCCAATCCACGCAGTTCTGATAATGATTGCAAAAGCAAATGAACAATCGGCACAGTATTTGCACAATGATCAATATCGCACTCAAGGCGAGGTGTAGAAACTCACTTGCCCGTTTGGCTACACAAGGGGGTCTCCTCCGTGAGATAGGGAGGGGTATCCAAATGGGCTTGGGCCTGACTCCTCCTCTTTGAGCTTTAGTTCCATACTCACTTGATAATCGCAATTTGCAATCGAGTTAGTTCACGATGGTCTATGGTTTTGATTTGGAAGGTATACCGCCTTAGGGGTTTCAATAAACACGCAATTTTTTTGGGTAGGTATGTTGAATTAATTCCACTTTAGGGTCTGAAATTCAAATTTAGTTATTCCCGAATTAGGGTTTGAAAATATCTACTTTTGAATTACCTAGAGTTGGAAATCTTCCACAATTTCAAACTTTTAAAATCTCGATCAAATTAGTTATTCTCTAAATTAAGGAATTTTGTTGAAAGTGGACTCTATCCAATTTTAGACTTATCCAATTTAAAGTCTCTAGATCTAGACACTCTAAGGATTAAATTTTCTAAAAAGAGAAATGCCCAGATTTTCAAAATTCAAAATTTTAAAAATATGCCAAAAAAAATAAATAACTAATATAGTGATCTAACTAGAAATAACAGAATTAAAATCTAACCCATTCTTTTTTAATTAAAATTAACCTAGTAGTTATTTTAAAAATAGAGAAAGCAAATTCCTAAGTTATTATAACTTTGCACTCGGCCATCCGAGGCATTAAAATAATAAGTAAATAATTTGAAAAAGAAATTTGAAAGTTTCTGATTTGGATCGGATCTTCACGATTAAGCAGCTTTTTGATTTCCAATTCGTCTTTTCGCAATCCCGTCAACCGAGTGGTAACGGCCCCATTTGAAAGTTGGGTTTTTTTTGTGTTGTTAGATCGGAAACCCTTGGTTCAACAATATTTATAATTCTGATTCACTTTAAATCCAGCAAAAATAGCAATTCTTGCACAGTGGTTCGTGTCAGACATCATCCGGACTCGGGGTTAGGGAACACAATTTATCGGAACATAAAAATATAAAAAATACTTCTAGAATATGGAAGGGTGAGAGTGGTGATTAAGGTCGATTTTTAAAACATATTTTGGTTGGGATTTTATCTATTTATTAAACTAATAATAAAAGTACGCTGATAAACAAAATAACAATTATTAAATTGAACTATTTATTAAATGAAGATTGTACTTACATTAATCTTGAAATAAAATAATTTAAATTACAACATTTAAGAAAATAAACTAAATAAAAGAAATTAAAGAGAGAGAAACAAATTAGAGAGAGAATTGGAGAGAAAGTGAGAAGAGAGATCTAGGTAGAGAGAGAATTAAGGTTTCTAGAGAGAGAAAGTGAAGGAGAGGGATAAAAAATGGAGATTTACCTTGGTGACTTACTAATGGAGAAGAGGTCTGCAAAGCCGTGTTCTTGTTGGTTTTTTTATGAGAACCGAACTAGGGATAGGAGAGAGATAGAGAGGTTTAGAGAAGATGGGGAGAGGGAACCTAGGGTTAGATTGTGAGAGGGTGAAAGAACCCATGCTTAGGTTGTTAGAGGGGGAAGGAACTGAATCTCACATGGGGTTAGTCCTCCTTTCAAACTAAAGGAGGACCTCTCCCAACCATTGGATTAAAGGGAAGGATAAAGGAGAGATCCCTTTCCTTGAGAAAGAATGGCTTCCTAGGTGTATGATAAGTGAGAATAGGTCAAAGGAGACCTATTCTCTATTTTAGGAATGGGTTTGTGAAATTGGTAAATGAAAATGGGTCAGTAAAAAATGGGTCAGGATGAGATGGGCTTGTGAGAGCCCATAGGTAGTTAGAATAGAAGGCTTATGGGCCAAACATTAAGAATGCCATGTGTCCGCTAGAGGATAGGTGGACTAGTGAACCAATGGGATAGTGGGCCTCTAGAAAATGGTAATGGGCCAAAGAATTTAGGGCTTTTACTCATTGAGTATCGGATCAATTAGTGGGCTACCATCGTAGCAGGCCTGTGAGAAAGTGGGTTTGGTGTGCCAATAGAGATATGATACGATGTTTGGTACAAAGTAACTGGCGGGAGGTATGGGCTGAAATTAGATCATGGCAATGAAGCTGTTATATTAGCAGAAGGTTAGGATGGATGGTAGGGATACGACCGGCCTAGGTATTAATGATGAACATGATGATCAGATGGCCGATCGGATGGTTAGCAGATCTAATGGTAGGATTTGATGATCTAATGGTCAGATGTTAGAGTTTAGAGAGATAGAGAGAGAATTAGGAGAGATGTGAGAGATAATACAAAAATAAAGATTAAATAGAACTTGCGGAGGCTCTTGAACCCTAGTTTTCTTCATTCTTCTTCATGAGCTTCGCCAATTAATCAAGATAGCTTGTGATGTCGATTGGTGTAGCTTTTAATACCTTGGTCCTTGTTAGAGAGGCAATGCGTTAGATTGATGGAGTGATGCAGCATGGTGGAGTGCCTTCATGGAGTGGCTTGGGGGTGAAGTGCAGCGTTTAGAGGGGCTCCTTGCTGGAGTTCATGGTAGCACTTGCAAGTAGGTTGCCGCTGATGTAGAGAAGAGTGTGAGACATGGAGAGGATGATGAAGGAGCAGCAGTCGCAGGTCACAAGGGATGAGCAAAATGGTGTTGGCGGTGAAGATAGTGTGGAGCACAACCACCTCGCAAGGGATATTGCAGGAGATAACGGCCTGCAATGGTGGCAGGCTGTTAACTAGCAGGAAGAGAGGGAGACGGTGTTTTGTGACACAGTAGCAAGCCGGCTGGGGTGATGGAGAATGGTTCGCCGGTTTTAATGGGGTTCACCGAAAGAACAACGAAGAAAACGGACCTGCTAGGGTTGTAAGTCTGGTTTCTTGAAGGGGCAGGGATATCTCATGGCCGTGAGACAGAGAGGAACCGTGAGATAGAGGAATAGAGGCTGCTGGCAGTCTAGCAGATGGAGCACACAGCAGGCGGCAGTGCACGAGCGGAGTGCTATGGCAGAGGCGGTGTTGCTATTTGCAACAACAAAGATGCGTGCGCATAGGTGGAGGAAAGAGGAGCAGCAACAAGAGAAGCAGAAGAGAGGGAAGAAGAAGAAGAAGAAGAAGAAGAAGAAGAAAAAGAAGAAGAAGAAGGAGGAGGAGACGGCCAGAGTTCTGCAACTCCGGTCGGAATGAAGGAGGAAGAAGAAGAACAAGAGAAAAAAAAAATAAGAAGAAAGGAAGAAGGGGAAAGAAGGAGAAGGGAGAACGTGGGGGATTGATAGGGGGAGGAGAGGAGGAGATGGGAGAGGGATTAGGGTTCAAACGAACCCTTCTCCTTCCCTTTTTAAAGCTCCCTAGTTTCCATTAATGGAAATTAGGGAATTTTTGAAATAAATAAAAAAAATATATTTTTTTTTTTGATTAAGTAAAACCTTACTTTTCTTTGGGGAATTTCCCCATTTAGTGGACCCCCCTTTTTTATTTAAAAATAATTAATTTAAAGCATTTGAAAATCGCGAGGTCCACTAAATGTTCGGGCCATGGGTCGATGATGATGGGCCCGGCTACTGGTCCACAAGGATTGATGATGTCCATCGTCTCACAAGATGATGTGACAGACAATTTGCTGACGATCGGATGGATGGTGACTTGATTGGGACCCAGATTGGTAGATCGACGGATCTAGAGAGATCCAACGGTCCGGTAGAAGATCCAACAGTCCGATTGAAGATCCAATGGTCAGAAAGCTAAGGGATATGTTGTCCGTACTTAGCTTCTATCTTCTTGTCTTAGCATGTTGGTTCTTTAAGCTTTGATAGAGGGGTTCTGTGGTCGATCGTGGGCCCACCAGCCTTGAGAATCTCCCGATAGGGTCTCATGCAAGTGAAAAAATGCGTAATGAGATTTAACTAAAATGGCTTGATACTGGACTATTCGAAATGCGTATATTTCATGTAAATAGTCAATTTTCGTCTAAAACATGTGTTCTACGCAATGGAAGAAATTCTTATGTGGAAAAATCGACGAAAAGACAAGTTTTACATAGGAGAATGTGACATCGCTAAAAAGATAATAGCTTAAAATAAGCACTTTTGAGTGAATATCATCAATCCAAACGCCATACATTAGAAGTCGCACGCATTTAACTTGAATGAGTTATGAAATGCGCGTGTCCAAAAATACGCGTAAAAAAATCAAAAGGGCCTTACGTGTGTCAACAATTAATTATGAACTTTTAAATTATATAATATAGTTTATTTGAATTAATACATGATTATTGTGTATTATTATGTTATAATATATAGTATGAGACTCACATGTATTAAATATATTAGACTATCACCTTTTGAGGGAATATTGAATAATTGTAATTAATGATGGATTAAATTATTAATATAAGTAACTACATGATTAATTGAATTATAATTGTTGGGTAGGCCTGTACGGCCAATATAGAGACCTTTTGGCTTAATAATAATCTTAAATGAAGCCTAATTGATACCTATAGGCTTGGGCCACTTTCTAACCATAATTAATTAAAAATATGAGTTTTTGAGGGTTGAAAAGTTCACATCTTTGAGAGTTACGAAAATCACTTCCCATTCCCTTTATTTATGGATCTGTGAGAATTGAATGAGAGAATCCTCCCTCATCCCAACCTTTGAGAGGGAAGATTTTAAATTTGAAATTATTCAAATTTTGAATATTTTTTAAAATCAAATTAATCTATTTATTGAATCAATATTAGATATGCATTCCAAAAAACCCAACCACCTTTACCAAAATTGTGGAGAGCTTTAGGGAAAGAGAAACTATATTAGAGAGGAGAAAACTTCCATTAGAGAAGTAGAAAAGCTTCGATTAAGCCTTCATCCGGACTTCAGTCGAACTTGAGGTAGAAAAGAGAATTGACGAGGACTCTAAATAGAAAAACATAGTCCGAGGAAAATTCGATCTAACCACTTTAAAATTCGAAGAAATTTCTAAATATCCATTAAAAAGAGTCAAAAAGGTGTGTGATAACCATGAGTAATCTTGTCATGTCTTGATTTTTTATAATCTTTTATTCTGTATGAATGCTAAATGTTAGAGATGTCCGATTGGAAAATTATAATCAGTTGTAGGTTTAAGCATTTCAAACTTAAAATTTAACTTTATTTCGGGACCTCGATGCCCAAATCGGACAAACGAGGTCCAAATATCTCGAAACCTCTTCCAATACTTCAAACATGTTGATACAAATATGTTGGAAGAGACGGGATCAAAATTCGATGTCCAGTAGGAAATTGTAGTCAATTGTAAGTTTAGGCATTTAAGAGCTATAAGTAAAGTATATTTCAAGACCTCGATACCCAAATTGGGCAAACAAATTTCGAATCCTTCGAAACTTGTTCTAAAAATTCAATCGCTTTGAAACAAATGTGTTGGAAGAGACGGGATCAAATTCTGAGGTCCGATTGGGAGCTTGTAGTTAGTTATAGGTTTGAAGTGCAACACAGTGATGAGTTGTAGGTTTATTAGGGATTTAAAGTTTTTAATTAAGTCAAGTTTTTAAATGGGGAATGAAAGAAGCACCCCATTTCCCTTTCTTTCCTCCCTTTCTACCTTAGTCTCTCTCTTAGCCCCCCTCTCTCTCTCTCTCCCTCTCCACCTCTCTCTCTCTTTTAAAAAAGGCCCCATGGTACTAAGCTACCATGGGGCCTAATTAAATAGAGATTGAGAAGTAGAGAGGGAGAGAGAGAAGTAGAGAGAGAGAGAAAGTGAGAGGTGGAGAAGGAGAGAGAGAGTGAGAGAGAGACATATGTGGAGAGAGAATGAAAGAGAGAAATAGAGGGGGAGAGGGGGAGAGGGAGAGAGAGGTGGAGTGGGAGAGAGAAGTAGGGAGAGAGGTGGAGGGGGAGTTAGAGAGAAACAAAGGTGGAGAGGGAGAGAGAAGTAGAGAGACAGTTGGAGAGGGAGAGAGAAGTAGGGAGAGAGTGGTGAGAGAGAGAGGTGGAGAGGGAGAGACGAAGAGGGTTGGGGGTGCTTTTTTTTTGTTGTCTGAGGGCATTTTCGTCCAAAAGTGCAAATATGTGGGTGCTTTTGGAATTTGTGGGGTGCAAATAGAATTTCCCTTTTTATTATAAGTTTTAACATTTTTTATTCTAATTAGTTTACTATTTTTTTTTGCAGTACCCAGCTGATGTTTTGCTATCGAGTTTTCTTTTGTTTTTATAGATGTTTTTAAACTAAGGATATTGTAATAATTTTTAAGTTTAATTGAACAGTTAGTATTATATTTATGTTTATTTAATTTAGTTAGTGTTAATAATAAAAATGATACAGGTTGCATGTGCTTACAGGCTATAGGTGGAAATTTAAAAAAAATATATATGGTTTTAGCGGTGGCCAGGAGCTGCCGCTAAAACATTCAAAAATAAGTATTAACGACTGTCAGTGGCCATCGCTAAAAGGGAGTATTATATTAGCGGCGGCCAAACATAAACCGCCGCAAAATATACCTTTTAGCAGTGGTTTTCTACTGACTGCCACAAATACTCCCTTTTAGTAGCGGTCACTGACCGCTGCTAATACCCAAAGGGTTTGGGCAAATGCTTTTTTACCAACGGTCAAAGGCCATCGCTAAAAGGAAGTATTTTGCAGCGGTTTATGTCTGGCCGCTGAAAATTATGGTTTTCCCCACGACTTTACCGTCAATTGGGAGTCACTTTTAGTGATGGCCCATTTTGCAGCTTATCATCGCTAAAGGATTTAGCAGCGGTCCTTTAATGGTGGTGTTTTGGACCTTTAGCGGCGGCCGTCGCTGATACCCTATTTTCTTGTAGTGAAAAGAGCAACACAATATAAGGAAAATCAGAATTAATGTCTAATGTAAGGTGTACCCATTTTGTCTAGATGAATAAACCCAACAACAATTGCTTCATAAGTTGATTTTTTTTTTATGGAAGGAAAATGTTTCAATCAAAAAAAGAATATTATGATTCTATATAAACTTTTCCTTCTGCTTAAATCTATTTTTTTTATAATTTCTCATAAATCTATTTTTTGTGGAACTAGACAATGCACGTCATTGTGCCTTCAGAGGAAACATGGAAGATCCCCCAACGCGCTCTAAAAACATTAATCCCATCGGAAGAGATATGTTTCGATTCTTCTCACCAACCTATTAATATTTAATTCAAGGTTTGCATCTTTTAATCTATTGGAAATTGTTTGGTGCATGATCATAATTTCATAAAAAAAAGGGTTCTATTGTATTGATAAAATTTGCTCTGGAGATCAACTTGATCTCCTAGACCTAAAAGAACTCCCACTTTACAACTTTTTGAACCCTATACACCAAAAATCAGTCTGATTGGTCATTTTTAACATTTCGGTTCACATGTTTTTCATGGGGTGATTTCTGACAATCGAATTGCAACTTCATCTTTTTTGGTACTTGGGTCGAAGGGCTATAAACATCAATCAAGCTAATATTTGTTGTGTAGGTCGCCAGGTGGTGGATCAAATATTCTTGAGTCAGTGGGCCGAAAGAGTAGCTACATGGTAGTCACTTAGGCGTAGGAGATCAAGTTTGATGTCCTAGTGAATAAGATCAATCTTTTTACCTTGTACCCTCTGAATTATGAAATAATCTATGTAACACGAGACAAAGATTATATGGGGCTTAACATTGGACGGCTGAGATCTCTCCTTTGTGGACGACTGAGATCTCGCACCCATTTTACTTTTTGGCGGGAGTTTTGCCACTCTTTTTCTCAACAAAACCCTTTCTTGAAAAAAAAACCCTCCTTTTCTCTCTCTTCTTCTCTCACTGCTTTTCCTCGCTCCACCTGCGAACAATAGCTCCCTCTTTGGCTCAAAGTTGTTGCCTGCAGCTGCGTCTCCTTTGCTCCATCATTCACCCGATGGCGACTGAAAGTAGGGTTTTTCCGTGTCGTTGGATTCGAAAACCCTAGAATCAACACATTTGTAATTTGATCCGATTATATCTTGCGAAATTCAGAGATTCTAGCATAGGGATTTGTGTCGGATGTCGATCTGCACTCAGGGTTAGTTTGCATAAATTAGAACATGAAATGACTGATTTTTCTCAAAAATTGTGGTGGGGTGAGGATGGTGAAGTGATTTTTAAAACTTGATTTGATGATTGTAGAGAGAGATACACTGCCACAACTACACTAAAAAAAATAAAAATAACAAAGATGAAATAATCAAGACTTAATAAACACAAAATTCATTAAATAATCAACGTACTATTCTTACATCAATTGAAAGAACAAAATTTAATTCTAATCTAGAAAGCATTGTAAGAGAGAGAAAGTGAGGGAAAAATGACAAGAAAAATGGATTTTACCTTGGATAACTTCTGGGTTGGCCCATGAATTGGCCATGGATTGAGGTATGCGGGTTTGGTGCTTGAGATGTGATATTCGCTCAAAAGTGCTTATTTTAAGCAATTATCCTTTTAGCGTTATTGCATTCTCCCACGTTAAAATACTCTATTTATCTACTTTTCTACGTAAGAGTCTCTTTTGTTGCGTAGAACACACTTTTCTGGACGAAATGGTATATTTGCATGCATTAAACACATTTTCGAAAGTCTAGACATGAAGTCATTCTGATAGAGTCTCATTACGCACTTCTTCTGTCGCAGGAAACCCCGATGGGAAAATTCTCGAGACTTGCAAGCCCACATCGATCAGGAAAGCCCATTATCAAAGCTTAAAGAGCCCACATGCTATGACTAGAAGATATGGGCCAAATATGGGCTGAATAAGAGGACCAAAAAGTCGGCCCAAAGAACGAAGAGAGTAGGAGAGCCAATGACCAAGAGATGGACCAAAGCGTTTAAAGCCACATGAGTCAGCAAAGAATGATAGTCGACTCTACTAGAGAAGCGTGAGGATAGTCGCAGTGAAGACCAGGGTTCCAGACCCTCCGCCAGTGCTTTTCTCTCTATTTTCTGATACTTTCTCTCTCATCTCTCCTTATTCTCTCTCTCTCTTCATCTCTCGGTCCTCGAATCTACTGACCTAACCCCAAAACTCCTGCCCATCAGCTCTATCTCATCTCCCTTAGCTTTCTGACCGTTGGATCTTCCATCGGACCGTTGGATCTTCAATCGGACCGTTGGATCTCTCTAGATCCGTCGATCCACCAATCTGAGTCCCAATCAAGTCACCATCCATCCGATCGCCATCAGACCATCTGTCACATCATCTTGTGAGACAATGGACATCACAAATCCATGTGGGCCAGTAGCCGGGCCCATCATCATTGACCCGCTGTCCGACCAGATAGTGGACCCCGTGAATTTCCAAAGAATTTTAATTAAATTTCAAAAAAATGGGGGGTCCACTAATTGGGGAGATTCCCCATAGAAAAGTAGATTTTTACTTAAAAAAAAAAATATATATATATATATATATATATATATATATATTTTTTTTATTTTCAAAAATACCCTATTTCCATTAAAGGAAATAGGGAGCTTTATAAGAGGAGGGAGAAGGGTTCGTTCGAACCCTAATCCCCCTCTAATCTCTTCCTCTCCTTCCCCTAAAACTCTCCCGACGTTTTCGTCGTCTTCGGCTCTTTCTTTCTCCTCTTCTTCTTCCATCTTCTTCTTCTTCTTCCTCCTCCATCTTCGCCGGAGTTGCAGCCTGCAACTCCGGCCGCTTGCACTATCTCTCCGCCTCTGTGAGCTCCTGTACCTGCTCCACTCCTCCTCCACGTCGCACAACAGCAACCCTCTCATTCATTGCACCGCCTAGCACCGTCTCTATTATCTCCAACGGAGCAAAAGGTTTGGATTCCGGCGAACCTGCAACTTCCGGCCGTTCTTCTTCCCTTCTTCTTCTCATCTTCTTCTTTCTCTTCTGCTTCCTTTCTTCTTCTTCTTCTTCTTCTCTGCTATAGGTTCGACACCATCGTGGACTGCAATACCGCCTGTTGCAGCACCTCCTTCCTTGCTCCGCCTTCCATCACCACCGTTCTCCTTGCTGGTTCGTCCACATCAACACCAGACAACAACCTGCAACCACCACTGGAGCACTGTCATCACCGGACTGGCAGGCTTCAATTCCTTCTTCTCTTTTACCAGCGTTCTACTTGCTGGTCAACCGAAGTTGCCCCTCCTCTTTGCACATGAACACCGCTCCATTCTTTCAACTGGATTTGCAGGTCCCACTGCAAGCACCACAAGTTAACACCTCGTCTTTGTCCTCTTCCGGGCTCCTCCACAATTTGATCATCATTCCACCGGTAAGCTTCTCCAACAAGTCATCTTCCACAAAAAAACCCAGCGCCTCCATTAACTTAGGACTTCTAGTTGCTGCCCTCATCGCTGCCACGCAAGCAGACCCCATCTTGAACAGCCCAAGTGTTCATTGAAGCCAGCCTCTTCACTTGGCCAACTCCATTGCTGATTCCATCATCAGCCTCCATTCATCCTTCATGGTCAAACAAGCCTATGGTAAGTCACTAGGATATTTCTCTCACCTTGTCTCCCTTTTCTCTCTCTAGTTGTTCTTCTATTTCTCTCTCTAAAAAGTAGATTTTCCCATTTTCTCTCTCTAGATTTGTTATTGTTTACAAGTTAGGGTTAGTATATGGTTCTTTGAATAAGTTGTATTTCTCGTTTTGATTAATGAATAAAATGTGTTTGGAGTTATTTGCATCTATTGTTTCTTTCTAATTAATGTGTGGTTTGCGACAATCGATTCAAAAGAAAAAGCATGTTTTAAAAATCCCGATCTCTCACCACTCTCACCTCGCCATTATCTCCATGCTTTTCCAATAAAAAAAAAATCCATCATTTTATGTTCCTTACTGTGCTAATCTGACTAATCCCGAGTGCGGATCGACATCCGACACGAATCCCTATACAAATCTGTCAATTTTGCAGGATAATTGGATAAAAATTACAAATCTTGTTGAAGTTAGGGTTTCCGTAACCAACGACGCGGAAAAACCCCACTTTCAAGATGGCGAAGTCGTGGCTCATGACCCAACCTGTGGAATGTGGGGATCGAAGTGGTGTTGCTGAGTTGCTGCAAAGGGGCACCGGTGGAGGGCTGGATGGTGGTAGACCAAGAAGGGAAAGTCGGCCAACAAGGTAAAGGACGCATCTTCCTTTTCTTCTCCTCTTCTTCTATTATTTTCTTTTCTAATTTTTTTTCTTTTTCTTGTTGTCTTTTTAATAAGAGAGAATGGAATAGAGATGAGGAGCAGATTGAGAGAGGAGAGTAACGGTTTTGAAGTGGCTTCATGGATGGAGAGCACGGTGGTGCTAATGGATGCTGGCCGGTGTGGGGTGCTGTGAATGGTGATAGAGTTGAAGATCGACTATCACCTTGGCGATCACAGTGGGACGTTGCAGGATAGAGAGGGGACTGCCATGAGTTGGAGATGATGTTTAGAGAGGGTTATGGACGGTTTGCAGGATGGTCCATTTGCCTCTAACCCAACAAGAGTTGCAGGTTCAGTCTATTTGATAAAGGGGAACCAGTTCGGTGGAGATGGTAGGAGGAGCAGCTGTAGCGGAGAGATGACGCCGGTGATGGAAGACAGCCAAGTGGATGAGCAGGCCCTGGCGCTGGTGCAAAAGAGACGCACTAGTCCAAGGGAGAGGAGCCTAACAGCTTCCTCTCCTTTCTTCCTCTCTTCTCTTTATATTCCCTCTTTTCCTTTTGGTTTTTTTTTTCTTTTCTTTGTTTAGAGAGGTTGACGGCTTTGAAGAGGGCGGTTAGCCGTGTGGTATGAGCTGAGGAGCGTGCTGAATGAGAGGGGAGGCTAGCGGTGTGGAAAAGAGATTGGAGCGTGGAAGCACTACAAGAAAATTAAGTTTTAATGATGACCTACTAGCGATGACGAGGTAAAATCATCACTGAAGGGGACTTTTAGCTACGGCCAGAACATGACCATCAGAGCAAGTCTCGTACAAAAATTTGGTAGGGGAATTGCATTTATAGTGATGAAATTAGCGACGGTCAGCTAGTAGCGGTGGCTAAAAGGCCCAATCAGAGACGGTTAGACACCGGCCATACTAGAAAAGTGGAAGTATAAAAAAAAAAATTCGCACGAGGGCGAAAACCCCTTCCTTGTTCTTGGTGCAAACCCCCCCCCCCCCTCTTCCCTTTCTCTGGTGTGAAAACCCCCTTCCCTCTTCCTCCCCTTCCTCCCCTTCCCTCTCCCTCCCATCGCGGGAGAGTGAAACCCCCTTCCCTTTTCTCTTGCGCGAAAACCCCCTTCCCTCTTCCTCCCATCGCGAAAACCCCTCCTCCAGTCGTCCTCAAGTTGCTACCTTGCTCCCTGATGACCTCCACGACAGTGTGATCCACACAGTGCTTCACTCCGTTAGTGCTTCACGAAGGTGGTCCACACTAGTGCTGTTTTGCGACTCAGGTGCATCACGACGGTGCTCCACACCGTTGCTTCATGCCGGTGCCCTCGTTCTCCCATCTCAGGGGAGTTTTCTCACTGATTACATCTTTTTTTTTCTGTTTTGCCATTCACCAAATGGTGATAAGTCTATACATCTCCAAACAAACTGATTGTGAGTGTGTTGGTGGATTGAAGGGCCTGATTGTTGGGTTCAATCTATAGCTGTGAGGAGTAGGAGCCCTGGGTTTCCAGCCGTTAGAGGTGAGTTTGTTCAATCTATTCTGATTTTGTTTGATTTCTAGACCTATGGATGTTTGGCCTAACCCTAGATTTGGATTGTTAATGGTTTTTTTTGTATGGATGTTTTGTCCTAACCTTAGATCAAACTACACCAAAAGCAATGGTTTGGCCTAAAAATAAATGGATTTTTTCTTTTTTTTTTTTCTAGAATAATAGTTGTTTTTGGGTTTTTTTGGACCTTGAACAGAAGAGTAAAACTTCTGTCACAGCATTTGTCACATGCAAAATACGAGCCATGTGGTGCATTCTTAGTGGACGCTGATCGTATGGATGATTGGTCAGTCCCTCAATGGACCTATAAACGAAAAATCAGCATGATTAGTGATTTACAACCTTTGGACCTTGGCAGCCAAATAACACTCAGTAATGCTCAAATTCCTACTGCTAAAATCAACCCATGAAATAACTTCAATCGAATCGCTTAGAAATCACTAATTAGGCTAATTTTGGTCTAGAGTGTGCCACGTGGCATGATATCATTGCTTTTCCATTTCCCATTTTTATCATTCATCAAGTGAAAATGCAAACCCCCAAATCCAATAAGTTAGCTCTAGTAAAATGCTCTCTAGAGCTTCAAACCATGGATGGCTATGAAATATTTACTTTGATGGGTGTTGAATGGTGATTAGAGCCGATCTAGTATGATTTAGACAACAAATAATGGAAGGGACATGTTAGATTATTTCATAGGTTAGAGGCTAAGTAAAAACATGAATCAGTGATACACCCATGCTATCAATGTGGGTTGACATTGTTTGAGGCAATATTAATTCTAGCTAGGTTGTATCTTTAAATCTATCTTCTTCAATCATGTTGTGTTTGTGTCAAAGCCAATATTAAATAGTCGGAAACAATTGCTATAAGGTTGTGTTTTTGTTGCTAATCACATGTTGGAGAAAGGCCTAATGAAGGCATTAGTGAGATAGCTAGGCACTAGAGCTTTTAGAAACCTTGATGGAAAAGTTCTGAATCTTCTATAAAATAAAGTTTAGTGCTTAACCCATGTACAAATTGGTTTCAAAAAGTTCAAACCCTTATTTGGTTGTGTGATTAAGCTTAGAGTAGAAAATCCAAGAGAAAAGAACATGGCACCTCACTAAACAAACATGTGTGGTAGTCAATGTGGAAGGTGGGAACCGTTTCCTATAGAGTAATATAGAAAAAGGAGAACTACAATTTTCCTTCAATGTTCTCATTGGCTGCTGTATGTTTAGTCTTTAGGGTGAGTGGTAGACAAGCAATGTCCAGTTTCCATAAAGGAGATACTCTTTTGGTAAATAAAGGAGTTGTAAGAATCTAGGTGGTCCTTGAGAAAAATGGGCCTTCTAACACACTCATTCCCATGAATGATTGTCTGGCTTTCTATTTTAACTGAAGAAGAAGCATCATAGTTTCTTTCTTTTGATAGGTGCTAGAAGTACCATTAATCCTCATTTGACTAAATTGGTCGGCTAGGGAACTTTAAGTAAAAAAGTTTCATGAAATCATTCCTGTTGTGGCTTCTTACATTTAGGCATAAAGCATACACTCATTTCCCATTTCCTATAGAATGTGTATGTGGAATAGTAGCACGTAAATTGAATTATGAGCTATTTTCTGATCATTTTTCCATCCATGATGATTTTTTGTATCATCATTGATGTCTAGTATTAAGTCTTTGGTGCCTTTGCCTTGGATTGTATTTTGTTTTGTTCTTTTATTATAATACATTGTTAATTGCTAATATTTAGGATGGTAGAATTTTTCATTGTGATTAATTTTATGATGTCTTTGTTTATATTGTCTATTTTTCTTTGTTTCTTCTTTGAATCTATTGTATCGATTTCTTTAATTCTTAGTTGATCTATTAGAAATTTACACATCATGCATATATATGCATTAAACCTTAGATCTCCCGTTCAAGAATCATTGTGTGACAATTGTGTTCCTTATCACTTATTTGAGACAAATTAATTGTAAACTATGATGTTTGATTCTCATGTAGGATTACATGCGATCAACTTAACAATTATTTTTATCTTATTTGTGATGAAGAGTAATTGTCTACTGTTGATTATTGAATTATCCGTTTTTACAGTTTGGGAATGCAT
Organism: Euptelea pleiosperma; assembly: GCA_035048495.1. NCBI lineage: Eukaryota > Viridiplantae > Streptophyta > Magnoliopsida > Ranunculales > Eupteleaceae > Euptelea > Euptelea pleiosperma. The sequence goes on from CM068545.1 coordinate 28,652,483, forward strand.
AATCTCTGGTACAGTCAATAGTTCAAGTGGTTATTTCCATTTGAAGAATAATTTTGGCAAGCATTCCTCTTGTTCTCTAGGTACATATTTAGACAAGATAGCATATTTGCTCTTAGTCTAAGTCGTGTACTTGAAAAGCTATGGGGAAATACTGCCGAAATTATTCTTCAAATGAAAATAATCATTTGGCTATTGAGTCTAACAGAGATTATGCATTTTTGAATGGGATAGGATCAACCCACCCAATAGAGAGGAGATAGGAAGCATGATGTATATGCATTTGAGTTGTGTGTGACAATGTGGTTTCGGTTGAAGGTGGCATCGTTTTGAAGCGGATATGTTGATCGAGAAAAGTTGGATTGGAAAGTCGAAAAATAGCCCTGGGTATCTAGCCGGTGTAGACCAATTCTTGGATTTTGCATTTGCTCGTACAAGATTTGAGGATAAGATCCAGTGTCCATGTAAAAATTATTGCAATGCGTTCGTAAAGAATCGACTAGAAGTATATACTGAATTGGTATTTAATTGGATGAATCTGAATTACACCATCTGGTTGCACCATGGGGAGAGTATGTATGATGTCGAATATTTGAGTGATGAGCATGATGAGGTTGATGATATGCAAGGCATGCTACATGATGCATTTGGAATACCCCCTCTTGACCGTGAAGAGGAGAATGAATTGAATGAGACCGGATCTACTGAGCCAAATCAAGAAGCGAGTAAATTTTACGAAATGTTGAAGGATGCCGAGAGTGAATTGTACCCAGGTTGCACTAAATTTTCAAAACTATCTTTCCTTGTACGATTGTTACACTTGAAGTGTCTTAATGGATGGAGTAACAAATTATTTGACATGTTGCTTGAGTTGTTAAAAGAGGCACTTCCGATTGGTGAAAAGTTACCTAAGAATCATTATGAATAAAAAAAATGCTTCGAGATCTTGGCCTACATTACATGAAGATAGATGCGTGTCCGAATGACTACATATTATTTTGGAAGGAACGTGAGAATGCAAATGAATGTGTTGTATGTGGTGAGTCCAGGTGAAAATCGGTTTCACATTGTTATACTGAAGATGCTTTGCTTCGTCTGTAGTGGAGAAGAAAATATCAATTTTACATTATTTTCCATTAAAATCGAGGCTTTAAAGGTTATTTATGTGTTCAAAAATAGCCAAACACATGAGATGGCATGCCGAGGGTCGTATAAAAGATGGTGTGTTGAGACATCCTGCAGATTCTAAGTTGTAGGAAGCTTTAGACCTGAAATACCCGACATTCAGTTCTGAATCGAGAAATGCTAGACTTGGGATAACGAGCGATGGCTTCACTCCGTTTAGTTATACGAGTACTCCTCATAGCACATGGTCCGTAATTCTTATTCCATACAATTTGCCGCCGTGGATGTGTATAAAGCAAACATCTTTCATGTTAACGTTGCTTATTCCTAGTCCTAAATCTCCTGGAAATGACATCGATGTGTACTTGCAACCACTAATAAAGGAATTGAAGTAATTATGGACAGATGGATTTGATACATATAATGCCTCTTTAAAGTATAATTTTTGGTGTCATGCAGGAGTCATGTGGACTATTAATGACTACCATGCATTTGCGAACTTGTCAGGATAGAGCACTAAAGAAAAACTTGCTTGTCCATCTTGCCATAAAGATACTTATTCGATTAGACTGAAGGAAGGACATAAAGAATGTTACTTAGGACATCATCGATTCCGTCCACTTGATCATAAATTTTGACAGAATAAGAAGTCATTTGATGGCAAAATAGAATTGAAAAGTGCACCAATACCATTGACTGGAAGGGATGTGCTCGATCAATTATGTGACTACAAGCAGATTACATTCGATAAGGCAGATAAATGTACTTGCATGGGATTCAGACAAGGTTCAACCGACTAGCACGTAATAGCGATGCTGTTGATACGGAACCACATGAGAAGTTATCTATTTTTGCGGGAACTGGACATGCAGTAGGAAAGGCTACATCACACTTGCTAAGCAACTTTGAGTGGGAACAAGCTCATCTTTATGTGCTCACGAACTGCCCTGAAGTTGCTCCGTTTATTGAGTAAGATTAATCGTTCTAAATCTCATCTGATATGTATTTTGTATACATTGGTACTTATTGCTTTTCTTGGGTTTGGATTGTAATCAAACTATTTATTGTACAGGCAGCACAAACAAATAATCAATGTAAATAATAAACGTATGGGTCCTAGAGATCTGGAGCGGAAACTTATTAAAGAGTTTGTTTCGTGGTTTAACGAACATGTATGGGTTAGATATCATTCAAAAAAATTTAATTTTAAGCATAATTATATATAGTTTTAAATGTATTAACTTCATTTTTCAATCTGAATAGGTTATGCACGTGCGATCTAATGATGAGGAAGTAAATGAACCTCTCGAATTGTTATCTTTGGGTCCTTCTTGGACAGGGAAATATTTTAAGGGGTTTAAATTATAAATGGCTTTAGATTTCACACAAAAGATAGAGAAAAACAAAGGAAAACTCAGAATAGTGAAATTTTTGTAACTGCAACTAATAGTTTCGTAAGCGCGAGAGACAAGAACCCAATGACAGGCAATGTTAAATATTATGAAATCTTAAAAGATGTTCTAGAGTTATAATATTCTTGTCCAAATCGGATTGTGCTATTTAAATGTCATTGATATGATGTCATGAATAATGGAGGATTCAAAGTAGATGAGTATGGGTTCAACTATATGAATGTCACGCAAACCTTAAATACCAATGAATCATTTATTCTTGCAAATCAGGCACAACAAATTTTTTATATCCAAGACATCACTAGTGATGATTGGCGCATTGCATTAAAGACACAACCGCACAACACATATCATATGGAGTCTATCGAGAACCTAGAAGATGAGCCTTTTCAAGATAATGAACCTGGGTTACACCAAGATTCAACCGACTCCAATGATGATGACCTCACTTAGAATAGGGATGATATCGCTGGAGTTTCTATCGAAGGTTATGAAAGAGATCCAAGCCTTCATTGATGATGGGAATGATTAATTTGATTAATGAAATGTAAGGTTATGTAATATGTTTGATTAATGAAATTGACTTATTCTTCTACGTTGACTTATTCTTTGTCAATCTTGATGATGTATGCATATATGTAACTTACATAATTCAATATTCATGTAAGAATTTAAAAATGGTACGACGTCAAAAGTCTAAGTAGTCAGAGGAGGGAAATGCCTCGGCCCAACCAGAGGGGGCGAATCCCCCATCGACTTTGGGGGCCCAGCATTTAGTGAGAGCAAATCCCCCATCGACTCAACCCGGGAGTAGTAACACAGGTATGATAAGTTACTGATTATTATTGTATGGTGTTATTCAAATAGTGTATACTCATTCAAGTGTTTTTTGTTTTGTTTTGTTTTTAATTTTTGAAATAGCTATTACCAGCATTCGGAGGAGAGGACCCATGCGAGGCGTGGGTCATTTCGGCCTTTAGTCTGGCTAGAAATTACAAGTAGAATGGAATGCAATTGGCCAACCAATAGGCGAAACTTGAGGAAAATTTAGCAACATATTGGGGGTGAGTCTTAGGCAGTCTGGTCATATCTCGTTGCGGGCCAAGGACTGGGGTAAGATTCCTGTCCATGTAAAGGATGGGTTGTAGGAGGAGATAAAGGTAAAAACCTATTAATATTTTGGCTTACTTAGTACATTCTCCACTTTAGTTGAGGATGTAATTTGTGTTTACTTATTTTTTTTAACTTTTCAGGTGCACGCTGATATTGGGGATGACAGAAAGAAGTGGGTAATGCAGTCATTGGGAACAAAATACAAAGGATGGAAAGCAAAATTGAAAAAAAACTACAGTGCCATGGATATAGATGAGCGTCGGCTACAAAATAAACCTAACGGGATCATGGATGCAGATTAGGCATGGCTTGTCAAATACTGGAGTTCTTCTGAGGCCCAAGTATGAAAAATATAAAATTTGATTAATCTTTTTTTCATGTTATAAAATTTTTATAATGTCATTGAATTTGTGCAGACTGTGGCAAAAATGAATAAACAGAACCGTAGTAAGCTAACCGTTAAACATACGGGGGGCACGAAGAGTTTTGCATGCCATTTAGAGGAAGACGAATGTATATGGTTTCATTATTTGGCTTAGTCTTTTGAAGTCAATGATTTATAACTATGTAACATATTTTTATATTTTCCTCAAGGATAGACTCAGAAAGATGGGTACTCCACCGACTCGAGTTGATTTGTATATCCGAACTCATACAAGAAAAGATGGGTCACCAGTTGATTCGGTATCCGTCGGCATCATGGTATGTACGTAAAATGTTTATTTCAAATATAATTGACTTCTACTAATTAATTTGTTTTGAAAGTAGGCAAAATTTAAGGAACTTTCTGAGATTGCACAGAGTGGTGAGTCTTCTACTCCTCAACTTACACCCGATGACATATATACCATTGTGGTGGGTCGAGAGCGACACGGTCATGTACAAGGCCTAGGCCTAAGCCCGACACCGACTTCAGTCTTTGGCTCATCATTTAGCTCATCTACTGGTTCTAGCTATATGAATCTTCAAAATGAAGTGAAGAACCTGCAAGATGCGATGCAGAATATGAAGGAGTAGATGCAGAGGCAACAGGAACAGGTACATCAGCAAGTACAAGAGCAGGTACAGAAGATGCTGCATGATCAGATGCGACAATTTTTGAACTCCACGCACACCATACCACCTCCTAGCCAAGCTCAGCACCGTTCCGGCGATGAAGAGGATTTGGTATGTCCATACTTTTTTTAAGTTTATTGCCTATTGTTTGGAACTCGACGCCCAAATCGGGTAAATGAGGTCTAAATCTTCAAAAACCTCTTTCAACACATTTAGTTAGTTAAAACAAATATGTTGAAAGAGACGATGTAAAAAATAGAGGTTCGGTTGAAAATCTGTAGTGAGTTATAGGTATAGAGATTTTAAGGTTTTAACTTAAGCCTATTGTTAGGACCTCGACACCCAAATCGGGCAAATGAGGTCTAAGTCTTTAAAAACCTCTTCCAACACATTCAGTTAGTTAAAACAAATATGCTGAAAGAGATGGTATAAAAAATAGAGGTTCAATTAGAAATTTGTAGTGAGTTATAGGTATAGAGATTTTAAGGTTTTAAACTAAGCCTATTGTTAGGACCTCGATGCCCAAATCGGGCAAATGAGGTCTAAATCTTTAAAAATCTCTTCCAACACATTTAGTTAGTTAAAATAAATATGCTGAAAGAGACAGTGTAAAAAATAGAGCTTCAGTTGGAAATCTGTAGTGAGTTATAGGTTTAGGGATTTTAAGGTTTTAACTTAAGCCTATTGTTTGGAACTCGTCGCCCAAATCGGGTAAATAAGGTCTAAATCTTCAAAAACCTCTTTCAACACATTTAGTCAGTTAAAATAAATTTGCTAAAAGAGTCAGTGTAAAAAATAGAGCTTCGGTTCGAAATCTATAGTGAGTTATAGGAATAAAGATTTCAAAGTTTTAACTTAAGCCAATTTTGGAACTCGACGCCCAAATCGGGCAACCGAGGTCTAAATCTTCAAAAACCCCTGCCAACACATTTAGTTACTTAAAACAAATATGCTGAAAGAGACGGTGTTAAAAATAGATTTTTCGTTGGAAATCTGTAATGAGTTATAGGTTTAGAGATTTCAAGGTTTTAATTTAAGCCTATCCTTTGGAACTTGACGCCCAAATCTGGTAAATGAGGTCTAAATATTCAAAAACCTCTTCCAACACATTTAGTTAGTTAAAACAAATCTGCTGAAAGAGATGGTATAAAAAATAGAGCTTCGGTTAGAAATCTGCAGTGAGTTATAGGTTTAGTGATTTCAAGGTTTTAATTTAAGCCTATCGTTAGGACCTCGACGTCCAAATCAAGCAAATGAGGTCTAAATCTTCAAAAACCTCTTCCAACACATTTAGTTAGTTAAAACAAATATGCTGAAAGAGATTGTGTAAAAAATAGAGCTTCGGTTAGAAATCTGCAGTGAGTTATAGGTTTAGTGATTTCAAGGTTTTAACTTAACCCTATCGTTAGGACCTCGACGCCCAAATCAGGCAAATGAGGTCTAAATCTTCAAAAACCTCTTCCAACACATTTAGTTAGTTAAAACAAATATGCTGAAAGAGATGGTGTAAAAATTAGAGCTTCGGTTGGAAATCTGTAATGAGTTGTAGGTGTAGGGATTTCAAGGTTTTCACTTAAGCCTATCGTTTGGAATTGGACGCCCAAATTGGGTAAAAGAGGTCTAAATCTTCGAAAACCTCTTTCAACACATTTAATTAGTTAAAACAAATATGCTGAAAGAGACGGTGTAAAAAATAGAGGTTCGGTTGGAATCTGTAATCAGTTATAGATTTAAGGATTTCAAGGTTTTAACTTAAGTCTATCCTTTGGAACTCAACGCCCAAATCGGGCAAATGAGGTCTAAATCTTCGAAAACCTCTTCCAACTAATTTGAGGGTTGAAAACTTTAGTTAAAAGAGACAGCGTCAAAACAGATGTCTACTTTGGAATCAGTAGGCAGATCTGTTTAAAGGTTTTGAGGGTTTTAACTTAAGTCGATTTCGAAAACACAATGCCCAAATCTGGCAAATGAGGTCTGAATCTCATGAAACCTCTTCTAACACATATAAAATATTGAAATAAATTTGTTGAAGAGACAGAATCAAAAAATAGATGTCCGGTTGAGAATCTATAATGAATTATATGGTTAGGGAATTTTAAGCTATTAACTTAAGTCGATTTAGAAACTGCGATGCCTAAATCAGGCAAAAGAGGTTTGAATCTTCTGAAACTTTATCTAACTCTTATAATATGTTTAAACAAATCTGTTAGAATAGAAAACGTACGCCAAAAATCGATGTCTACTTAGGAATCTATAGTGAATTATAGGTTTAGGAATTTTAAAGTTTTAACTTATGTCGAGTTTTGAACTTTTAATTTTGTATAAACTAAGTTTTAATATTTACAGTTCTAATTACTTTTCTATTCGTTTTACAGGGACTATGTGCTGATCGATATGATGCAGCCAAGTGTCTTTTTTGAAGCTGATAACATTATGGAATATTTTGAAATTTTGGACAGTAACTTTTGGAAGATTTGGACATTTTACAATTGAGCTGATTTTGAATTAGATCATTATGGATGTTTAATATTATATTTGCTTTGTAGTTTTTTTTGAATGGATCATTATGGATGTTTTATATTATATTTGCTTCGTAGTTTTTTTGAATGAAGGCAAATCATAGGTCTTACAGGGGAATTTAAAAAAAAAAAAGCGTTTTAGCGACGGCCACCGACCGCCGTTATTAGCTGCCAAAATCATTATATAGCGACGGTCTGGCCGTCACTGTATTATTCTAAATGCTCACTGAAAATAGCTTTGATACCCATTTTTATGCGGGAAATACTTTATAGCGACGGTCATCCTTGTCTGGTCGTCGCTAGTTATGACTTATAGCGACAATCATGACCGTTATTGTAGGATTACACATGGTCACTAAAAATAGCTTCTGATACCAACTTTTTTACGTAGAAAATCCTTTTTAGCGACGGTCATTCTCTAGTTGGTCGTTGCTATAACTATCAGCGATGGTCGTCACGACCGTTGCTAAATGATACAGCGACGGCTGCTGGCCGTCGATGAAAATCATTTTTCTAGTAGTGAAGAGAGGAGTTTTTGGAGACGCCCCTAGGGTTCAGTTTATATTGAGGCAGTGAAATGAGATGGAAGAGGTCAAGTCATTGGATCATGTGATCTCAGTGTTGGGTAGGTTGTTGTTGGTGTGGACCCCACTCTCATCAGCTAACTTCAACGTGTTGAGGTTTAGAAACCTCACAACTAGGTCCCACCTTTTCTTTTGGAAAACTCCTTCATGTCTTCTAAAATTTCCTTCAATTATATTATCTTCCTTTAGCAAGTCTTCTCCTTAATTTCCACCACCCAACACACATCCAGCAACTTTCTTTTTTTGTAAACTAACTTTGTGCACCATATGATTCCTTCCTATTCTTGCTTCTAACGGTCCTCTATTGCCATATTCCTTAAAAAAAAGTCTTCTCTCTCCTTCAAATCCAATCCATTTTAGACACCAGCTTCTATTTAACTCACCACCTGCCGCATGTTGGGTCCCACAACTCCTTTGGTGATTTCACCACCCATCTTTTAATTTATGGTCCACCAGCCAAATGCTATGGTTCATAATTCAGCAATCTTTAGTGTCCCATACGGTCTAACCACTTTTTTTCCTCCGTCTTTCTTCAGAAATTTAAGCACATAGATCCCACGCTTTGATCTACAAATTTTGTTTATCAGCCATCTTAACGTCCCGCAACACGATAGCACACATACTAAATCAGTTTGATGAGTAATGTTGGGACGTTAGATTTTTACGTGATCATGAAAATGTGTCCTCACAATCACTATTCATATCCACGTCGTTGTCCACTCCATATGTCATCCACTTTGTGGGCTAACGGCTTGCTCCATGTGGTGCACTGTCTACCTCTTGGTGGAGTGCAACACACCATTCAATCGCTTGCACGTCCTTGGCCCGCGATTTTGGTAACCTGCTTAGATCTAGAGAGTGGCCCAGGTTCTTGGTATGTGGTCCACTCAATCGGTCTTTGGCTCTTAAGTTCTGTTGGTTCTTTGTTCGGCTACACGATCCTTTGGCTCTACTCGCCCTCGGCCTATTTCTTCTTGTATTTAACTTGCTGGTTCTCTAAGCTTTAATCAAAGGCTCAGGCAGTCAGTTGTTGGCCCACATTCCATCCACATTGTCCGATTAGTGCTCTTACGATAGAAAAATCATCTAATGAGATTTCTACAAAAATGGCTTCGCATGTAGGTCAAATAAATGAGTATGAATTCATGCGAATATATGATTTTGACTAGAAAAGTATGTTCTACGCAATGAGAGAAACTCATACGTAGAAACGTTCATAAAAATGATAATTTTATGTAGGAGAGTGTGATAACGCTAGAAGGATAATTGCTTAAAATAAGTATTTTTGAGCAAATATCAACGACCCTCACATAAGCCTCTCTCTCTCTCCCCCTCTCTCCTTGCAACTTCTCTTGTTCTCTCCCTGCAAACTCTCTCTCTTTCTTCTAATGGATTTCTCACCCAGCGACTTCTCCTCTCTCTCTCTCGCTCCACCTGCGAACGACAACTCTTTGGCTCAAAGCCGCTGCCTGCGGCTGCGTCTCCTTTGCTCCATCATTCACCCTACGGAGACCCTCAGGTAATCCTCTCTATCTCCCCCTCTCTCCTTGTGACCTTTCTCTCTCTCCCTGCGATCTCTCTTCCAATTGGTTTCTCACCCAGCGACTTCTCCTCTCTCCCTCCCTCACTCTGTCTCCCTTTCTCTCTTTCTCTAGGTTTTAGGTTTAACGGTAGTCCTTTTTGGGTGTGTTATGAGTTTTGGGTTAGGGGTCCTGTTCTGAAACTATGGTTGTTGCCCCTTTGCTATTTTTTTGGGAACTATGTGTCACGCCCCATATCCGGGCACCCAAATCCGACCCAAATGCCTGAAAAATTATTCATTTACCCAAGATCCAAGGTATGATAAAAAAAAATACTCAAAAATAATTTTTAAAAATGACCATAATTTATAATATATCAAAATAAATATCTTCTGCAAAGACGTTTTGGCCGAAACTTCTGTTTGATAGGCTTTTTGAATTATTTTTTAAAATTTAAGCGGATATGAGTAAAATTTCTAAAAATATAATTTAAATAAAAAATTATTTTATTAATTCTCTACTATAAAAAAATCATTTTAAACATTTTCTGTGAAGACACTTTGCCCAAAAATATCATTTATTATTTTATTTTAACAATTTTTCATTCTTAACTGGCCCTATCGAGTTTTGTTGAAAAAGAACAGAATTTGATTTATGGTAGAAACACTACATGTGGGTCAGATTATCCATTTTATTGAAACAAAAATAATAGAACAAAAGTACTAAATCAATCAATTCGGGTTCAACATAGACCAATAAAGTCAAGATTAAATTTATTATAATCATAAAACCAAAATAAATAAATAAAATTAGGCGTCTTCAATGAACACTTCAATATTCTTTGGTACACCGTCTTTTAGTCCATCGTTTATTCCATTCCTAAAAAATATTATCGGTTGAACCGTGAGCTTATGAAAGCCCAATAAAATTTAATCACTACATCATATCTATGATAATTCTATCAATCAGAGTATAAGTATGAAACAAGAATAACAAGTATTTCAAAGTAAACTATAATCCAAAATTTATATGTACATGCAACCAATAACCCACCATGGGACTCCTCCTTCCCACACCAAGAGCAGTTCAACCAAGAACTCTTCTGCAGGGGTTTAGGGCTTTGCATCCAAAGGCTCCAAGCCTTTCTTGCTTAAATTTTTTAACCATTGGGATCAATCTCATACTTCAAAAATGTATGTAATTCAATATCCAACCATTCACTATATTTTCAAAATTTCAATACATTCAAGTGCAATACATATACAAAAAGTATAATCCAAATTAATTAATCAAAAAGTTATAGAATAGTATATTTACTTTAATGGAGAGTTGATCTAACTCTTGATCAATGTTGAAGATCCACGACTCTTAATTATTGAAAAGAAATCAAGATGAAAAAACTCTATCTCACATGAACAGAATTGACTAATTTTTTTTAACTTTTCTGTCTTAAAAAAGAATGTTTTCTACTCTTAAAGAGGCTTTTAACGATTTTTAGAATCCAGAAGGCCTTATGCTTTACTTATATTTATAGGTTTTTAAAACTTTTAACTTTCTTACATATCCGATGTGAGACTAACATTCTTAACAATTAATTAATAGTAATTTTCGTCACTTTAAAAGGGGTAAATTTATCAACATATTAAAAATCTTATTTTAAGTTAATTATGAGTCAAAAATAGGCCTAAGACTCATTAGTATCAACTAGGCTTTAATTAAGGTCATTTGTAAGCTCGAAAAGTCTATAAATTTGCCCTAAAGGCCCACCTCAATAATTATAAATCAACAAACATACAAGTAAACATTAATACACAATATAAATAAATAAATTATCATAATGTTTTTTCAAATACACTGAAAAATGTTCAGGGTGATCTCAGCCATAGTTTCTTTTTCTTTTCATTTGGGATTTTTAGGGGTATGGATTTGAAGGGGTTTGGTTCGATTGGTTTTTTTTTTTTTTTTGGGGGGAGGGGGGTGGAATATTTAGGGTTTAGGGTGTGGAATCATTTGATTAGTTTTGTTCTTTATTAGTTTGATGGGGTTTGGTTTGACTGGTTTTTTTGTGTGACGCCACTCCTCTCCGAAACCCACTCTCTGCTCACTGAAGAAGAGGAAGCAATAGAAGAGGTCTCCTCTACACTGAAGAAGAGGAAGCAACAGAAGAGGTCTCCTCTAGAAGCTAAATTTGGGGGTGATTTGAGGTTTGAATGATCTCTAACCCTTTTTTTTTTTGGGTTTGAGGTTTGTATTTTTATTTTTGGGGGGTTTAGGGTTTAGGGTGTGGAAGTATTTGATTAGTTTTGTTCTTTATTAGTTTGATGGGGTTGGGTTTGACTAGTTTTTTTTTTTAGGTGAGGCCACTCCTCTCTGAAACCCACTCTCTTCTCAGTTCTCACCAAAGAAGAAGAAGAAGAAGCAGCAGAACTCTAGAAGCTAATTTGAGGTTTGGATGATTTCTAACCTTTTTTTTCGGGGTTTGAGGTTTGTATTTTTTTGGGGGGGTTTGGGGTTTTGTATTTTCTTGGGTTTTTAAGGTTCTTGTTTGTTCTTTAGGTTCCTGTATTTTTAATTTTTTTTTTGGTTTGAGGTTTGATTACACATACTGTCGTGTATTTTTATTTTTTTTTTGGGTTTGGTTCGATTGGTTCACAGATAGCATTCCTCTCTCTCTCTCTCTCTCTCTCTCTCTCGGGTTGTGTTTGTTCTTGATTTTAACACTTATCCGCTGTATATTATTTTGATTCATTTTCTGCTGTGTATTTTAATACTTATCTGTTGTATATTATTTTTTATGCATTTTCGATTTGTGGTGGTTTGAATGTTTAGGATAGGATTTGATTTTATCATATTCAACTTTGATTTTAGAAGCTTCACGCATGGACCAACAGCCTTTTCCTCTTTGCTTATCTTTGCATTCACCCACACATCTCTAAAGTCTTTTGGGTCCACTACTCCCTAACACCATGGTGGACCTATACACCAAATCAGCGTGATTTAAGAACTTTTTCAACATGACTTTTGGACCATGAGTCATTTTCTCACAACACCTTTTAACTGTTGATGATGATTTTTAACTGTTGGAATCAACCATTTTTTCCAACATGAGTTGATTCATAGCCATATGATCACCAATCACATTGATTTTAACATGTTCGAACCCAATGCCAATTGTGACTAGTGATTTCTAGCCATAGGTATCACTGACTAGTTTTATACATAGCCATAGGACTCAAGCACTTTGCGGTGAAATCACCAAATAGCTTTTTTGTATCTAAAATCAGCATGGCTGGTGATTCTATTTCTACCCATTTCTGGGTTTGGTTTGATTAGGTTACATATGGGGGTGATGATTTTGATTTTTTCTCTCTTCAATTTCTGGGTTTGTTTTTTGAGTTTGGTTTGATCAAGGGGTGATGAATTTTTTTTTTTTTTTTGGTTTTTGGGTTCTCTCTCTCTCTCTCTCTCTCTCTCTCTCTGTTCTCATCTCCTCTTAAATTTCTACGTTTGTTTTTGGGTTTGGTTTGATCAGGTTACACATTGCTTTTAATTTTTTCTCTATTACATTTCTGGGTTTGTTTTTTGGGTTTGGTTTGATCAGGGGGTGATGATTTTGATTTTTTTTGGGTTTGGCTCTCCTCTCCTCTTAAATTTCTGGGCTTTTTTGGGGTTTGGTTTGATCATGGGGTGATGATTTTGATTTTTTTTTTGTTTTGGTTTCGGGTTTGGATTTGATTTTGATTTTTTTGGGTTCCAATATGATTCTGATTTTTATTGGGTTTGGTTTGATTAGATTTGTAAATTATTTTTTTTGTTCTTTGTTCTCTGTTTTTGGGAGGCGCTTTGCAACATTTTTATTGTTTTGCATCTTTATTTTATAGATTTCCAACATTTGGTTTGAGGCTTGAATTAATTTGCTATCATTTTGAGCATTAGTCTGACATCAAATACTAATGCAATTGTCATACTCCAGTAAGAAGCCAAAAACAAAAATTGAAAATCCATAGAAGTCCATATTGATGGTGAGGTCAATTTTAAACTTTAAGAAAGTATAAAATGGAAGATTTTGTCAATTTTAATACTTTCTAGCAGTACAAAATAGGTAAAATTTAGTTCCATAAAAGTATGATATGCCCCCCATAAAACTCAAATCTTGGTTTAAGCTTTTAGGATTTGTTGGTTGATTATCTTGCTCATGTCTCACATTATGTTTTTTGTTGGTTGCTAATCTCTCACAATAGGTCTTTTGGTTTTGCTAATTTGTTGGTTTCTAATCTTGCTCATGTCTCACATTATCTTTGATGGTGAGGTCAATTTTAAACTCTAAACTTTATGCAAGTATAAATTGAAAGAGTTTGTCAATTTTAATACTTTCCAGCAGTACAAAATAGTTAATTGGTTCTATTGTTTTGCTAATTTGGCATCCTTAGTCGTAGGGAAAATTTATTTTGTCCCATTTGGTATGAGGAATTGGTTTTGTACATGCTAATGTAGTGGGCTTACGACCCACATTTTATTTTAGGTACAATATCCAAAGTGGCTATCGATTTTGGTTGCTAAATTGAAGATCTAGCCAAATCATCTATTTCATTAAAAAAATAATCACTCAACAACATGCTTTCTTTTTAATGTCCTCTCTTTTTTCTACTAAAATCAGCAATTTGTGTACATTTTTGTTGATTTTGATCTTCTCTTTTTAATGTCTCTTTTTTTTTTAAATATATTGTGAAGTACTTTTTCAAGGCCCATTTCTAGATATTGCTGATTGTGGGGGTTGCAGGAGCCATCTTGTAGGTATGTTTTCATAATTGTGCACTATTATGTTGGTTATCTCTAGCTTCCTACCACTTATTTTATTTTTCTCATGTCATATTCTTTTTTCTAAGCATTGTTTTGGCCGAGGTTTAAAGGAGGCCGTTTTAACGGTTAAACGGTCTGGGGGCGTTACCGTTTAAACGGATTGAAATGGCCAGGGGCAAAAATGGGAAAAAATGGAATTAAACGGATTGTAACGGGTTTTAACAATTTTATCGGAAAAAATGGCGCTGAAATTCAAATTTTAAAATTTCAAAATAAAAAAAAAATAGAATTTAAAGGAAATTAAACGGATTTAACGGCCTTTTTTTCACAAAATTTTTCAGAAAAAACGGCTGTTTAAACGATTTTAACAACCGTTAAAACAAAAAAAAAAAACGGCTGTTAAAACCGTTTAAACGGCCGTTTTTAAAACCATGGTTTTGGCAACTGAACGCAAAAAAAAAAAAAAAAAATTCACTTCTACAGCTACTTCTCATGCTGAGTAGTCCTTTTTGCATTTTTTGTACTGATTATTGGTGTGGTCCTTTTTCTTTGTCATATACTGTTTGGGTCCTATTTTGGATGACAAGGTCCAATAGCAATACTATTTGATGATCATTGCCATTTGATCTATAGATTTATTTCGAGCGTGTTTTTCTTTGAGTGCCGAAGGTGAGGGTTAGAGATTGTGTTATGAGTAGAAGACGGTTTCACTTTCAATACATGATATACCATATTTTCATTCGCGTTGTGTGTTATATGGTGTACCCAACTTTATGACATTGCTTACTAGCATTCTCAAAAGAATTTGCTTATATTATTACTGTTTAAGTTGGCATGACCATATTAGTCCCCACATTTTGACACGTCACAAACTACCCATGTGACATTTAAGCCTAAGAATTGGACATGTGACAAAAATAGGTACGTTTATTTTATTTATTTATTTTGTTGGGTTATTTTTATATTTCATACTTTATTCATTCAAGTAAAATGGGACATGAGTTTTCCGTACATGTACGAAAATTGAATTTTAGTCTTTTCATGGGTTGGAAATGGTTTTGTATGCCGAAGGCACCTAAATTTATTTAAGGACGTTTTGTCGGGGAGTGCTATTGGCATGGGTCATTTAGGAAGTGGGTTTGAGTGCCGCAGGCACCCGAATTTATTTACAAACTCCTTATGGATGTGGGTTTGAGTGCCAAAGACACTCATTTATTTGCAAACACTTTGTTAGGGAGTGCCGTTGGCACAGGTCATCCTCTAGTGCCTAATAATATCCATGATTCATTCATTGTAAGCGACATTAGTTATGATTATCAGAAACAAAAATGGATTTTCTTGGATTACATCCTTAATCAATCAAGGAAATTAGATATGCCTCTCTATGTTCATAAAAATTTGACTTGAATCCTTTCACTATTGATTTTGACCAAATCTAACTTGAAATGAGGATAATCAATTTTGTTAGACTTGGTCAAAAGTGGAAAATAACGGGAATAACAGCCCTTTTTCACAAAAAATTTCAGAAAATACGGCCGTTATTTTTAGAGCGTTTTAACGTTACATAACGTAATAGGGGAGGTCTGAATCCATTATAACGGCCGTCACTGTTTTTTAAACCATACTTCAAAGTTTAAAGCCTGCACTCCATACGTGGCACACTCTTTGAGGTTCTCTGACTAGGGCTGCAACTCGAGCGGGTTGGTTTGGATTAGGGGTCAACCTGAGCCCAACCCCACCTTTAAAACATACTGCCCGAGGCCGGGTTTGACATGCTGAGCCCGAGCTCAACCCGATCGGGTTGGTTTGGTTCATAGGGTTAGTCGGGTTGGAACTATATCTTTAGGGTTTCTATATTGGCTTCATCATCCACCGTCTTAATGTTTCTTCTATTCCAGTTTTCCTCAATGATCAAAACACACCACATGATGCCAAACGAAATTATATGCTAGTTTTCATCTGCGACATCCTTCCCATAAGAAGTGATGTGCATTTGCATTCGTTGATTTAGATGAAACAATTATCTGTTGGTATAGAACATGAACAACTAAAAATTAATTGCACCATCAATATTAGCCATCATCCACTGATTATTGAAGAAATTCTACAAAACTATAAATAGTTTTCTCTACAACTAAGTGATGGAAAAACAAAGATTTAAAAAAAAAAAAAAAAAAAAAAAAAAAAAAAAAAAAAAAAAAAAAAAATGAAGGAACCAAAAACCCTATCGAGTCCTTGGAGTGCATGAGCCTCTGAAATCTGAACTCATCTGTCTTTTCCTTTACGAGTTGGGTCGCACTGAGCTACTCCGGGGTCTATGCTAAGCCCAATATTTTTTGGTTTAGGACAGTATTTTTGAAAAGCATAAAGGGAGTTGGGACGGTACCGTTCGACGGCAGTTACTTAATTTGGAAAAAAGATTTGGAGGCATTTGGCAACACAAAAATAAGTAACTTATTGACTTTATAAGCCAAAAAGTTAGTTTGGATGTGTTTCATATTTTAACTTCTGAAAAGTTAAAAACTAACTTAAAACTGAAGCTAATTTTTTTTAGCTTATAACTTCTAATAGAAATTACTTCTCAAAAATTAGAATGTATGCCTAAAGTGAACAACTTGTTAACATAAATTTTTTTTATGTAGGGCAAACCAGGTGGATTGAACAGAACTCCGAACCGGGTAATTATGGATCGATCCGTCCTGATCTATTAACCTATTATAGACTGGGGGCTTGTTAATCATGTCATGTCTCAAGGTCTAAACCCAACTAAGGTTTAAAAGGGGCCGTTATAACGATATACCGGACTGGGGGTGTTACCTTTTTCTTTTCCGTTATAACGGATTGTAACGCACAGGGGCAAAAATGAAAATGACAGAAAAAACAGCACTAAAATTTACAACGGAAAAAAATAACATACGTTTTATTAACAAATTTTTTTTTTCAGAAAACAACGATCGTTACTTTTGTTATAAGGACCGTTATAATGAAAATAACAGCTGTTATTTTCGGAGTGTTAAAACAGTACATAACGTAACGGGAGAGGTCCAAATCTGTTATTATGGCCCTTATTTTTGTTATAACGGCCGTTTTTTAAACATTGAACCCAACAACTCAAACACAAAAAAACTAAACACGCTCGTCTTGGGCGAATTCCGAATCTCACACTAGATTTGAAGTTATAACATATAAATAAAAAAAATAAAAATGTGACTTTTCAAAATGGGTCGGGTTCAGGACGCCTCCTTTTTTCTGTCCCTCTTAGGAGTGGACCGGGGCTCGTGGATTATTAAGTGAATGCCAACTCAGCGCTATAAACAACAGTTGGATTCTCAGAATCCACGGCCCCGAGTCGGACTCCCGAGATGGGTCAGAAAAAGGGGGTCCTCGGAGCCTGAGGCTTTCGAAATAAAAAAGCAGAAGGGCGGAACAACAAGATACATGGAGTGCAACATGGGTTTATTCCTTGCCTAATTAAAGAGAAGTGATAAAGGCAAGGGATTCGAGTATATTTAAATGGTAAAAGAAGACCACTCAAACTCTTTCACTAAAGAACCTTTCAGATAAAAAATGTTTTTAGTTATTATCTTAACCCTTTCACTAATCAGGCTTTGACGGGCGGGAGAGTACAAAATGTACCGTTTAACGCTAAAAAAAGAATGGTCATTTTTTTTTTGAAAATAGTGGCTGTTGTAATGAAAATAATGACCATTATTTTATGAATTTTTTTTTCAAAAAAAGCCCATTATTTCCATAATTTTTCTTAAATTATTTTTTATTCTTGAATTTTGACGCTTGTTTGTTTGTTTTCTGTTTTTCCCCATTTTTTCCGTTTTTACCCCAGTGCGTTACAATCCGTTATAACAGAAAAAACAGTAACACCCCCAGTCCGTTATACCATTATAAAGGCCCTTTTTAAACCTTGGTTTAGCCCACACATTTATTCATAACAGTAACATTATAATGTTACTGTTATGAATAAATTATTATGTCTGCTATAATGGGTCACAAATCGTATCACATCTGAAGTAAAAAAAAAGGTCAGAAATTTATTTTTTTTTATATTTTTTCAAAAATCCCAAAATTGCAGTACAGAAAGCCTCCTTTTTTCTTTTTTTTTGAGAAATAATGGCCGTTAATTATTTCATTTATAACAATAAGCCCAGTTTTTTCTTTTCAGGGCAGTATTTTTTAAATAACGGAAAGGGACTGGGGCCGTTACTTAAACCATGTACAAAAGGACTAAAACGTTCCCCTTCTGCTAAATATTGTTGAAATATTTTTAAAAAACTAGTAAATAACGTTGAAGCTAAAGTCATCCCCTCTCCTAACCTTCAAGGGAGTGGTTCAGTGGACCTTAGTGGCTTGGGTATGCTCCCCAAGGTCGTGAGTTCGAGACTACTGTGCCCCTTGAAGGCCACCCTGCTCGGATTTAGTTTCGAAGCTCGGTACGTGTCAAAGGGTTTGGCACGCACCCCGGGGGATTTGGTCGGGTCTCGAAGAGATCCCGACACCCTGTCACAACAACCAAAAAAAGAAAAAGTCATCCCTTTGTTTTGGTGCTCAGAGCCCCCTCCTTTTGTGCCCCTCTCGGGAGTCAGTGTTCTCGGCCGTGTATTTTAAGAATCCAACTGTTACTGTTAGTGCTGAGTTGGCATCACTTTTTTCACTTTGGGCAGTGCTAACAACCACCGTTGGATCCTGTAAATACAGGGCCGACAACACGACTCTAGGGAGGGGACACCCTTTATATAAATCTCCTGATTACAAGAAAAAAAAAATATAATAATCCACTCACGGCTAATGGTCAGCTTCACTTTAATAAAAGAGATATGGACTCATTCGTTCCCATAAAAATAAAATAAATTCCTTTTAGCTTTTTGACCCGAAGGAAGTATCTAAGACTTTTTTTTTTTCCTTTGACTGGAGGGGGAGACGTATACAATTATCCCATGAATGTTTGGCCCACACCTATACATCCAAAATGAGCGTGAATGGTGATTCCTAGCCATTAGATATGAGCACCTTTTCATCATGGATTCCATAAACAGGCCTGTTTTGATCCCAAGCCCATGATGAAAACTTCATTCCAATGGTTAGAAATCACCATTCGCACTGATTTTAACTTTTTGACCGGAGAGAAGCATTTTACAACTTTAGAGGCGTTATATGAGTACCGAGCCAACAATCCACTGGATTTGTGATTGAATACGAACGTTTTTGTTTCATTACGGTCATTTCTAACCATTTTATTTGGAGTTTTAATTTGTTTTGGATACTCAGATTCAATGGCAACGACATCAACAAAACAAGATGATAAGAGAGCGCAAGAACCATCTGATCCCAACTTACAAGAGGAAAGTGATGATGGTCGTCCACAAACTACCCGCTCACAAGAACCATTTGATCTTCACACTGCTGAGCATCTTGGTGACTTGACCGAACCTCCTTTCGTGGCCTCACATGAGACCCATGTCAATAATAATCCTTGTGAGCAGATCCATGTCAATAATAATCCTGATGTTTTGGTTTGTAGTTCGGCCTAGAGATTGGCCATACATCGATATGGTCAGCGTCCTCTAACAATTTGCCACGTGGCTCATATTGTGGGGGGTTATGACCCTCGTCAGTCAGCCAAGTTTTAACCTGTGTGCATAAGGTTTAAAATTTTATTTTGGAGGAATGTCACGGTCAAGTGAAAAACTGAGACAAACTCCGAAATGAAATGAAACCTTGAAAAAATGGGGAAACAACAATATTTTTTAAACTTTTCCGAAATATTACGAAATATTACAAAATATTCACAAAATCTAATTTTTATTTCTTTTATTGTATCGGATTGTATCATAATGTATCGGTTTGTCTCAGCAAAACAAACCGAAACATTATGAAACGAAATGAAACATATAAAATATTCAATGTTTCGTTTCTGTTCTCTTACGAAACGAAACGAAACATTATGAAACATTCCGAAATTTTTTAAACCATGCACGTGTGTGTTGGTTTTCTAACAATCAAACAAATTGTGTCAGTGTTGGATGGAAATGTCAGGGACGTTAACCTACCCTTGTATAAAGCTGTGCTCAACGGTGACCGGAAAGGTGCTAGAAGGTTCTTGGAGTGTGATTCCAATGCAGCCACAGCAAGGATCACAATGAAATCGGAGACAGTATTACATGTTGCGGCTAGAGCAGGACACTCGCGATTGGTGGAGGAGCTGGTTGAACTTGTGTCCCCAGAAGCACTTGCACTACAGGACGACTTTGGTCGCACGGCGCTTCACTATGTTGCTATAGCAGGAATCACTGAAGCTGCTAAGGCAATGGTGATAAGAAACAGTGCTTTGCCACAGATACGGGACATGGACGGATGGACGCCTGTACTTTCTGCCGCTGCTTATTGTGGGCATGAACAAAAAGAGATGGTGTGGTATCTTGGTACAGTGACTAGAGACGACAATCCAAGTCCTTTCACCGGTCATTTGGGTGCTCAACTTATCTGTAACATAGTTGCAGCTGGTTTCCTTGGTTAGTTGCGGGTGATCTCATGGGTTGTCATGAGTACAGGAAAATCGATCAGAATTCGTCAATAACCTATTTTCTTTCTTGTTTGTAGATATTTCATTGTATCTACTCCAGCGCTACCCGGATTTAGCTACTGCACGAGATAAAGATGGGATCAATGTGCTAGACGTGCTGGCTCAAAAGCCTTCTGCATTTCCAAGTGGTGCTCGGCTAGGATTTTGGCAACGTTGCATCTACTCATGTTGGTGTCTCCATCCTTTCCCTTTCTCTTAAAGCGCACGCCTGTTTGATTGCCAAGTGGGAAAATTGCACTTTCCTTGAGAAAAATACAACTGTCCATTGTTAGATAACCATTTTAAATCTGTATAATTTACCCTACCAAGCCATTTAAATCTGGATAATTTTCCCTACTAAGCCCGGAATTCATTTCCCATCCAGATAGCTGAGAATTCATTTCCACCTGAAAATATGTCTTTATTTTCTCACATGATTAATTGCAACACGCGTTCTCAGTTGTAATCAGTCAGCCATTTAAGGTATTTCACTCCCAAATATATTTTCTCAGGAAAAGTTTTTGTGCAATCAAACATGCCCTTCCTTATATTTGTTTGCTTCATCAGTTGATTTTTTTAATTTTTTTAGAATGGAAAATTTTCAATTAGAAATTAAAAGAATATTATGATGATTCCTCTTACTCTAATATACCCTTTGCCTCTTTTTTTTTCCTAATTTTCCACTCTTATCTATCTTAAAAGTGATTTATGTGGAATTGGACGATGCACGTCATTACGCCTTCAGAGGAGACATGGAGGATCCCCCAGAGAGCTCTGGAAACATTGCCATCCGAAGAGGTACATGTTCCAATTCCTTACAACAACCTATTTTACTCAAGGCTTGCATCTTTTAATTTGTAGGAATTTTGTGCTCTTAGTCAGTTATAGCCGAACATTCATGGAAGTCCACTTAGACAGTGAGCCGAACACCCATGGGCTCAATGGGCCCCAAAGGGTTTGCCATGCATTTTAGGGGCCGGGCTACAAACTTTTAAGGAGGAATTTTTTTTGGTGTGGAGCTCTGACTCAACAATTTGGTCCATAAGTGGGTTTGGTTTTCCATTGCAGTGTTCCAATGGTTGAGTGGACTACTTTGCAATTCTATTCTACAACTGGGTATGCAACCTTACTGATCTACTATTGCTTAATCTTTTCTTCATGAATTGTGGCTTTATTGACTTTGTACTCTTTTGCAGTCCCTGGTATGAAACAAGTCCACAACTTAAAGTTCACTCATATAAAAGCCTTGGAATTGGTCAGATGCATTTGTGCAAAAATTTCAAGTATGAATAGCTTGCAAATCGATAAATTTTTTCTTGAGTCAAATATGGTGTGTGATGCAGCACAATTTGGGATAGCTGAACTTATATTGGAGTGTTTTCAGTCTTTTCCTGATCTAATTTGGTTGGGATTCGCCAATGATGGAACCATATTTCATATTGCGGTTAAATATCGTCAAGAAAATATTTTCAATC
Source organism: Euptelea pleiosperma (assembly GCA_035048495.1). Lineage (NCBI taxonomy): Eukaryota > Viridiplantae > Streptophyta > Magnoliopsida > Ranunculales > Eupteleaceae > Euptelea > Euptelea pleiosperma. The sequence goes on from CM068545.1 coordinate 28,674,658, forward strand.
TCATATATGGGACGAGCATATCTAAGAAGCTTTTGGCTTCTCAAATGGATGAATTAGACAACACCATTTTGCATTTGGCTGCGAAGTTACCTCCTTCTTCTCAACTTAAATTGGTTTCTAGTGCAGCCTTACAAATGCAACGAGAATTGCAGTGGTTCAAGGTAATCTCATTCCATCTCTCTAGCCCACAGATTCATATTTTCTCTTGAAAATTATTGAATAATGTACAAGGCTAAGCTGCCCCAATATGATTCAATAAGCTAGCTCTGTCTGGATCGAGGTATTAGATTCATTGGATCAGGACCGGAATTGGTAAGCTACTAGATATATTCTAGATCAACGACCCTGATCCAATCCTAACCCAATCCATTGAATGCCCTAGCTACTTGTAGATGTGAAGACGATTTAATGAGTTTCGCTTCTATTAAGTTTTTTACATTCAAGTTCTTCAACTTGTTTTTAAATGATTATAAAATAAACTATAGATCAAAAGTCAACCCAATTTAAATAAAAATAAATTAATCTATAAAATTAATAATCCTCTCATTTGTTTAGAAACAATATCCGGAGAAAATATAGGCTAAATTAATTTAAATACAACAATTTTTCCATAATTGTATCTAATATTTCTTTGGGCCTTCTTTATGATTCAAATCTAATCTACCATGTATAGGAAGTCGAAAAGATTGTACGGCCAGGGGATAAAGAAATGAAAAACAAAGATGGAAAAACGGCTCGAGTTTTATTTACAGAGGAGCACGAGGACTTAGTTGAGAAAGGGGAAAAATGGATGAAGGATACGTCTCAATCGTGTATGGTTGTAGCCACTCTAATTGCTACGGTAGTATTTGCTGCAGCTTTTACCGTACCAGGTGGCAATATCAGTGACAGCGACAACAGTGACAATGGGATCCCAATTTTCTTAAATAAACAATCCTTCATGTTGTTTGCTATATCAGATGCACTGGCTCTCTTCTCCTCCTCAACGTCAGTACTAATGTTTTTATCCATTCTCACTTCACGCTATGCAGAAGAAGATTTCCTCAAGTCATTGCCGAAGAGGTTGATAATTGGCCTTGCCACTCTCTTCTTCTCTATAGCCACCATGATGATAGCCTTTAGTGCAGCACTTTCTATCGTACTTTCCCATAAATTAGCATGGGTTTCCATTCCAATAGCTTTATTCGCTGGTGTCCCAGTGACCTTGTTTGCATTGTTGCAGTTTCCCTTGTTTGTTGAAATAGTACGATCGACATATGGGTCTGGTATCTTCAATAGACAAAGTAGTTATACGCTTTAATTAGTGGTTCAATAAATCTGCAAACAAATTCTATGTACAGAGGTGCTTGTCAAGAAGTGAACCATTATAAGTAGCAATTTTCTATTTTTTTTAGATTATGTTGAGGTGACTCACAAGTTCAGTAGTTTAGATCATTTGTAAATTCACTACAAGAATTCTGATCTTTAGTGACCAGCGACGGCCACAAAAACCATCTCTATAGAATGGTTTTAGCGACGGCCAGGAGCTAGCCATTGCTAAAAGAACTTTCACAGCGACGGCAGCTTCTGGCCGTCGCTAAAGCTCATTTATAGTGCTCGTCAGAAGCTGGCCGTCGCTGTATACCATCTATAGCTATGGTCAGCAGCTGGTTGTCTCTATAAATGACCTTTAGCAACTGCAGGAAGCTGGCTGTCGCGACAGGGTTAGTACTTAAAACCAAAAATCGATTTCTTTCTTTCCCCCTTTCTCTATTACGCGTGATCTACTCCTCATTCCCCTCCATCTTGCCAGCACGATTTTGCTTTCCCGCTGTCCACCGTTTGCCGTCCGCCTCCACCATCTGTCATCCATTGTCTGTCGTCCGCTGTCACCAACTGACATCTAGCTGTCCACTGTCACTGCCTCCCTGTTGCTGTTTGGTTCTCCTCCACCACATACTTCTCTCATCCCCTTCCCTCATTCTCCTCCACTGTCCAGCCGTCCATTGTCTTCTCCTCCACTGGATATAGATGGATGTTTGGCGAATCCGTAGGTGGACCTACAAATCAAACCTACAAAGATCATGGGGGTTGATTTTCAACAGTGGAATTTGCGCATTATTTGGGATACAAAGATCTAAAGGTTTGAAATCAGTAATCAGGCTGATTACTGATTTCTTGTTGCCCATTATTTGGGTTACAAAGATCTAAAGGTTTGAAATCAGTAATCATGCTGATTACTAATTATTGTAATGTTGGATTTGGAGTCGTTTTCATGGATTGATTTTTAATTGGGGAATGTGAGCATTATTGTCCACTAGGGGACGCCTTACACATGGCAGCACCTTACACTACACTCTTAGAAATCACTGATCGTATGAATGTTTGGCCCATCCGTATGTAGACCTACAAGCAAAAAATCAATCTGATTAGTGATTTTTAAGATTGATTGGAGTCGTTTTGATGGGTAAATTAATTTTTGGGGCTAGATAATAGTTGCGAGTAACAATAATGGTGCCAATAAATGCCAGGTTGTCTAGATCAACACGTCTCAACATACAAATCCTTTCTTACAAAACTTTCCTCCAGTCATGGCCTAAATCTACTCTTCTTTTCTTGTATATCTTGTTTCTTCTAAATTTATCCGAAGTCTTCGTCTCCGCAAACTGGTGTTAGGCCTAGCGTATGTGATCGTATTGGAAGATGCAGGGCTGTCCCATGCGGTTGATTGGTCTTGGAACAAAGATTTTAAGGTACTTCCCATAAGCTAGTGAAAATACAAAGTGTTGCAGAAGTTGCCACTTGACAGTGGAAAGAGAGGCTACATTTGTAAGTACTTAGCACATCCCTAGGTGGAACTACCTTATGCAAAAAAAAAATCCCATGATTGGTGATTTCTAATCATTCGATTGGAAACGTTTTTATGGGTTGATTGTTAACTGTAGATTTTGAGTATTATTTTTGGTACAAAGATCTTAAGTTTTAAAAGATTAATTAAAATCAATGGCGTGGGAAGTAATTAACGGGCCATGTATGGGGGTAGTTAAAGTTTAAGGAGAGGGAGCTCATTAATGAGCTTTTGTACCTTCAGAGAGAGGTAGCAAGGGAATAGAACTTTGATCATGACATCCCTCGTCAACAATGATGAGGAACCACACAATATGAGCCACATGGTATATGATTAGAGACCACTTACCCGTATGGATATTTGGTCCATTTCTAGTTGGAGCTACTACCAATATTCAACCTAATTAGTAATTTTTATCCATTGGATTTGAGTCATATTCATGATTTATTTTTAAGTGTGTATTTTGAGCATTATTTGAGATACTCAGATCCAAAGGTTAGAAATCGCTAATCAAGCTGATTTTTGGTTTGCTGGTCTACCTAAGGATTGTCCAAACATCCACATGGTCAGTTTCCTCTAGGAATGTGTCATGTTTTTTTTATGAGGTTTTATTTAATGAGCTTATTAAAAGATAAAAGAATCCCTGTGTGTGGGCGTGTGGCGTGTTTGTATAGTAAAATAGTATAGATTATTTAGGGTCCTTAGTGAGAAACAATTAAGATATGCATGCATTAATTAATGCTTACGCTTCCTAAGATATGTATGCATTTATCATGTCTTGTCTTTTCTAATCTTGGATTTGGGTATCTAGCTTTCCATGTGTTTAAAGGTTTTGGTGTTTGTAACTCTGAAAATGATTGTAGTTGTTATGACTCTTATGAGTATGGGTTCAACTGTGTGATGTCAAATGAATCTTAAATATAAATGAACCATTTATTCTTACAAATTGGGCACAAGTTTTTTATGTCCAAGACAGCACCAATAATGATTGGCACATTGTAGTAAAAACACAATCATGGGACACATACGATATGGAGTCGAACGAGGACTTAGAAAATGAGCCTTTCCAAATAAATGAGCCCGGGTTGTACCAAGATTTAACCGACTCCAATGGTAATGTCACTTGGGTTAGGGATGATGTCGACGGACTAGGTTATGGAGTAGATCAAGCTTTCATCAATGATGAAGATGATTAATTGTAGTTTTGAATATATATTTTTCATAATTTTCTTTTTGTAAGATGTTTGATTAATGAAATTGAGTTATTCTTCTACATTGACTTATTCTTTGTCAATCTTGATTAAGTATGCATGTATATATGATATTTTTCACTATTATCCTGTAAGTGCTATCACACTCTCCTACGTAAAATTGCTTTATTTATCTACTTTTCTATGTAAGAGTCTATTTCACTACATAGAACAAATTTGTTTGGACAAAATGGTATATTTGCATTCATTAAACACATTTCAGAAGTCTAGATATTAAATTATTTTAATTAAGTCTTATTAAGAACTTCTTCTGTCGCAAGAAACTCCAAATGGACGATTCTAAGACTTATGTGCTCACATCGATCATGGAAGCCCATTATCAAAGCTTAAAGAGCCAACAGACTATGATTAGAAGATATGGGCCGAATACGGGCTGAACAAGAGGATCGAAGAGCTAGTCCAAATAACCAAGAGAGCAGGAGAGTCGATGACCAAGAGACGGACCAAAGCATTTAAAGCCACATGAAATGACAAGAAAAGATGGTCAGCTCTACTAGCGAAGCTCGAGGAAAGAAAATATTGAAAACTAGGGTTCAAGACCCTCTACCAGTGCTTTTTTCTCTATTTTTTAATATTTTCTCTCTCATCTCCCCTAATTCTCTCTTTTCTCTCTAAATCTTAATTTTCTCTCTCCTACCTCTAATCAACTCTCTCTCCTTAACCTATCACCATCATTCATCAAATCCATCACCGGTAGAAGGAATCGACGGCAAGTTGCAGCAGCAGAGAGGAAGGCAAGGGGGGCCTGGGTTGAACTTCTCCGGAAAGGGGAAAGGGGAAAGGGGAAAGGGGTTTTCGCAGGAGAGGAGAAATGGGCTCGATTTTTTTTTTTATATGTGTTAAGGTTTTACCGACGGCCACTTATTGACAGTCGGTACAAACGCCATATATTGACGGCCAATTTTACGACCGTTGGTATATGAGTTTATACCGACCTGGCTGTAGGTAAATTCGTTGCAAGAACCCAAAATTTCCCTCCAAAACAAGCGCGGGGTATTTTGGCATCGATTTACTGACGGTTACGCTTGTGACCGTCAGTAAATATACTTATACCGACAGCGTTTTCTGGCCGTCTGTAAAATACTGTCGCTATATCCAATTTTTCTTGTAGTGCTTGCATCAAAAGTCGGATGCCTTGAGAAGAGAGATTGCAAACCTTATGAAACTCAAGATCACCCAAACTTAAAGGACTCAGAATAAGAGGACAAATAAAAAGAGAAATGTTGATCCTCCTTCGCCGCCTAAATAAATGACAAAGAAAAAGAATCCACCTACAAGGTATAAGACCATATGGGTGAGAAAGGAATGACCGACAAATCTAGATTCAATTTAAAGTAAATTTCTTATAAAGTCTAGTGGCACTTGTCCCATTAATTGAATAATTGTGATTCTTTACACTCTTCTCTATTTTATGATTGTATATCTTTTATAAGTTGGGTATGTAGTTTTGTTTTAGAATTTTATTTTCTTCATAGTTTTCTATTTGTTTTAGATCTTTGCTTATTTACATTATTTTGAGTTCATATATTCAAAAACAAAAATCAAAAATTATTTTATGTCTTATCTATGATTTTGTTTTAGAGTTGTGCATTGCATAATTGTTCTTAATATGATGGGCATTGACTCTAGAAAATTCTAGAACCAAGACTTAACACAAGGTAAATTGAGACTAGATCATTGTAGAAAATTCTAGAAAATTTAGAAGATTAGTCTATTTTACTAATTCTCAGTTAGTGAATGTTCATAAGTTTTAACTTGTTCTTCACATGCACACTGACTGACACTAGTTGGGATTGGATTTGATTGAGGCAATAAATCTAGTACTCTATGGGAATCAGGAATAAACTTCTATTTTTTATAACTTCAAATTAGTTGTGTTCCTACTTTCAGTTGATTTCAAAATTACAATATAATCGACTGTTGGCCTCCCTGTGTGATAGTTCTCCATAGAAATAGCTACCTCAAGTGGGATGTGGTAACATCTGTATGGCCCCAATATATATAAAAATCTAATTATATAATGCTGTAGAAGATACCATACCGACCGAGTGTGAAAGCTACCAAATCAACCAAGTGTTAAAAGATGAGAACTTGAAAAATAAAATTATGATAAAACAAGTGAGTAAGAAATAACCATGTTTGCTACAAAAGTAATGTGAAATCACATTAGCAAATGCACTTGTAAATAGAGAGTTAGTTAGAACCTATTAGCTCTAATGAGGATTTCATGATTGGATACACAATACCTCTAGATTTTGAGTAAAGTATTTAGATTTTTACTACATCTGTCTTGTACCCTAAGAAGTGGAAAATCAGATCACAGTACACCCAAGTGAAAGAAATTGAAAATTCAACTAAAGTGCATTAGTCTAACTGACTGGCTCTAATAAATGGCCTAGATTGACTGCATTTGAACTATTCAAGATTAAACTGAGTAGTTAAGTCTAAAATTCTAGGTTTCATATTTGTTAGTGCCAATTACATTGAAACTCATTATGCATTGTATTTAACTTGATTTTTCATAAATTTTAGCATACTTCAAATTTGAATTTTTATTCGAATTAATCCGATTGATCTGATTTGAGTTCTGTGAGTTGTAAATCTTTTCAGAGATGATTTCAAATTTTAAAACATTTGAAAAAGATTTATGATTGGTTAAATGGTTTCGCCAAAAAGATTTAGCCCAATCGATTGGACAGTGCAACGTTCGGTTTTATAAAACCCAAAATGGGTCATTTTCAACCCTAATCGATCCAATCGCCTCCCAGATTTCTCCCAATCAATCGCAGGTGCCCGATCTACTGTTCCCATACAGTTTTGTAGAGCGATTCTCTCAATTTTTTAATTTTTTAATTCTTTATCTTCGTTGGTTTTTGGGTAAAAATAGAGTTATTTTGGTATTTTCTTCCATCTTTCGTGCTTATGGCGACAAATCCCCATTGTAGAAGAGCTATTGTGGTCTCAGAAGAGGAGAGTGCCGATGATGAACCTATTGCTCAACAGACTCAATCTTGCACAAATTGAGGTGGTCGACTTAGTGGTTCGCGGCATTTCGAGCAGGGCGAATCCTCTAGAGATTCTAGGAGAGCTCGCTCCAAGGGTCATTCCGGTCATACCGAGATTCCTTCGGTGAGTCCTCCCATTTTCCCATTTATTTTCAATTCTGCTAGAGATCATTTTAAGCATTTCTATGGTCGCAAATTTACTACTGAGAGAGTAGTTGAATTTAGCACTATTTTGGGTACTATGGTTCATTCTATGTTCGTATCTCGTGAGTAGATTCCTGTTACTCAGTTGAACATCCCATTTTATCTTGTCTTGGTTAAACTCTTTTATGCCAACATGCATTCCATTCAGTGTGATGACCCGAGTGAGCTATCCTTTCAGACTTATGTCTCTGGGGCCCACCTAACTATTACACTTGATTTGATTTCTACCTTGTTGGACATACCTCGTCCTCCTACTTCATATGAGTACCTTCCCAGGACTCATGAGATGACAACTGCTAGAGTCACCTTAACCGAGACTCTCACAGGGCAGTTATTTGATTAGAGTACCTTTATTCCACTTATCTCTCTTCTCCCTGAGTATCGGTTGTTGCACTTCATCTGTGGGTACAACATTGATCGTCTCTAGCTTCTTTATCATCTTGGTACTGGGTTTGTCATTGACCTTCCGAGGTTCATGTTTAGAGCCATGGTTAGAGTAGGTAGCCAATTGGCTAACTATCCGTGTCTTCCATTCCCTCTGCTAGTGAGCTCTATTCTTCTTCACCTGGATGTACCGATTCTAGCTTCTGAGGAGGTCTGCTCTCCCATGGGGCCCATTGGACCCTCCACTATCAGGAAGAGCATGTCTCAGGTTCGAAGAGTGACAGATGTTCCTCCACACTTTGATGATATTTTTTATGAGGACTTGGGAGATGATACTGAACCTGGCGGCCAGTAGATAGATACTGAGATGCATCCTCCAGAGCCACATCTATCCTTTGTCCAACCTCCAAAGATGCTTGCTCCTTACTCTTTTGAGTCTCTTCATCATCAGATGGTGGGATTCAACCAGTGTCTCACATCTCATGAGGAGCGGACGGCTTAGAGCTTTTGCCATTTAAAGGAGGGTCAGGAGAAGATGTCGGGCTCCATGGCAGATATGCAGTGTTATATGGAGTATCAGTTTACCTTGATGGGCTTCAGACAACATCCACCATTTCATCGTCCAAATCAGTAGGATGGTACTGGTCCACCAACTTAGTCTCATAGAAAGAGATTTCTTGAGAGTTATCTGGTGTTTGTTTTATTTTGTTATTATTGCACACCGATAAAGTTAGAGTTTGTATGGTTATACTTTGGTTGTGTTACTTGTCTGTTACAGGGTATAAACCAGTTTGTATTTTGGTTGGATATGTATATATACACTTGTTCTTCATGATGACATTCATTGCATGCTTATTATTTGCTTATATTTCTGTACCTTTGTCAATCTGTGACACAAAGGAGGAGAAAAAATTATAGCGGTAAAAATAAGTTGATGCATGAAATAGGGAGAGAGAAATTTAAGGGGAGAAAAATTTTGCATTATTTTTTCAATTTTTCTACTTGTGATGTGCATAATTAACTTTTGCATTTTAATTATTAATTGTCGATGATATTACATGGTATGTGTTATTGGTAGAATGTGCAGGGAACAGATCAAAAGCCATTCCATTATCTATTTGATTATCTCTGAGAGATTGTGAGATAGTGAGTGAATCATGTAAGAGGGTGGGATTATATTTTTTATTTTTTACCTTCTATATGATTAAATATTTTTTGTCATAGAATTGCCAAAAGGGGAGATTGTAAGAAAAATTTTCATATTCAATTTAGAAAAGATTCTGTTTGACATAAAAACACTCTTGTAACCATTCCTACGAGCACTAGTGTGGAGATGTCGTGGTACGCATACTTCGCCGACTACTTGAAGACTAAAAGATTGAAACAGCAAGAATCAGACGGTTGACGATAGGAGTCATCTGAGTAACCGTCGATTTGTCAGTTAAAGATCATGTTCACTCGATTAGGAAGGTAAGTGACTTAGTAGCCTTAGAAATTGGTGAAAATGGATAAAATATAATGGTCAAACCTAGTCATTGGACTGACCCGAGTCTGAGTCAAAGATATTGACTATTGGGATAGTCCAATCGATTGGACACTTATCCCCAATCGATTGGACATGGCCCAATCGATTGGAGGACTCTGTGTAATCAATTGGGAGCTACGAGGTAGAAACTTATTTCAACCCAATCGATTGGAGACTCTATGAAATCGATTGGAGTCTTCGGGATAGAAACTTCTTTGAGCCAAATCGATTGGAGACTCTGTGAAATCGATTGGAGCCTTCGAGGCAGAAACTTATTTAAGTCAAATCGATTGGAGACCTCTGTGTAATCTGTAAGGAATATTTTCATATTTAATTTGGCAGAGATTTCGTTTGACATAAAAACATTCTTGTAACCGTTCCTAGGAGCACTAGTGTAGTGTGAAGATGTCGTGGTACGCATACTTCGCCAACTACATGAAGACTAAAAGACAGAGACAGCAAGAATCAGACGGTTGACGACAGGAGTCATCTGAGTAACTACCGATTTGATAGTTAACGATCGTGTACGCTTAATTAGGAAGGTAAGTGACTTAGTGGCCATAGGAGTTGATTAAAATGAACAAAATATATTGGTCAAACTTAGTCATTGGACAAACCAGAGTCTAAGTCAATTATATTGACTAATGGGATAGTCCAATCGATTGGACATGTATCCCCAATCGATTAGACATAGCCCAATCGATTGGAGACACTGTGTAATCGATTAGAAACTCTGTGAAATTGATTGGAGTCTTCGAGACAGAAAGTTATATGAGCACAATCGATTGGAGAGTCTATAAAATCGATTGGAGCCTTCGGGACAGAAATCTATCTGAGCACAATCGATTGGAGACTCTGTGAAATTGATTGGAGTCTTCAGAACAGAAAGTTATATAAGTCAAATCGATTGGAGAACCCTGTGTAATCGATTGGTACCTTCAAAACAGAAATCATATTGAGTCCAATCGATTGGACGCTTATCACCAATCGATTGGACATGGCCCAATCGATTGGACCATGCACAGAATTCATCTTTCTCAGATCCGAAATTCTTGGTTCCATCATCTCACATTCCACATGACTCAAGGTCTTGGAATTCTATAAATAGAACCCTTTTATGCCTTCTCTAAACACACAGAGACATAGAGTGACTCAATCTTCAAGAGAGAGAAGAAAATATTTTATTTATTAGAGTATCCATTCAAATAGCAAGAAGCGTATTTTTTCATTCACTTCTTGTGAGCTTGTTCTCTTCTTGATGAAAACCAAAAGCTTGATCCTTCCCTCAGTTTAGGTCTTCCACTTCTATATTCGACCTAGTAGCCTGAGTGTACCAGTGTGACTCAACACCATTTAAGCAACTTAGGATTCAGGGTGTACTGAATCCTTCACCTTCTGCTTAGGCAGGATTGTTGAGAATTAAGATCGGAGGAGCCGATCGATGATAGGTTTGGGGTGTACCAAACTGAATAAGCGGACAAGGCTTCTTGACTGGAAGGGCGTGCGTGGATTCGTAAAGTTGATTCAGAGGACGTGGACGCATCGGCAGTAGGTCTTGGCTAAGGTTGGAAGCTGTATTTGCAACAGTGCTGCGTAGGTAACTTTTGTTTCGTTTAACTTTTTAGTTAATGATACTTTCCGTCTAGATGTGGTCCCGTGGTTTTTCCTTATGTAAGGTTTCCATGTAAAAATCTCTTGTCTTGTGTGATTGTTTGTTTGTATTCCACAATCTATTCTGATTAGATCAAACGACGAAAAGAAAATAGACCACGGAAGTATATTCGATTTGAGTCGGTTGTGATAATCTTTTATCAAATAACTAAGACATGCGATTTTATTCCCTTACCATCGTTTAATAAAACTATGTAAGTATAATTAATTTTAAATGCCTAATCAACCCCCCTTCTAGGTATATTATGTTAAAGAGAATGGACCGGTGAAATTTCAATTGGTATCAAAGCGGGTATTTCTAGTTAAGGTTTAATCACCTGTATTTAGATTCCTGAGAAACCAGTCTATTTTTATTAATTTGTCAAAATGCAAAGAGAATGTGGAAATACATCCAGACCTCCATTGTTTGATGGGGAAGACTATGCCTATTGGAAGGCTACGATGAGGGCTTTTCTAAAGTCCATTGATGAAAGAGTCTGGATGTCTGTAGTGGATGGTTGGTTAGCACCCACAATGGAAGTAGGAGATAAAATCATTCTTAAACCTAAAACGACTGGACTAAAGAGGACATAAATTGTTGTTGTCTTAATAGCAAAGGGTTAAATGCTATTTTTAATGCTGTTGATAAGAATAAGTTTAGAAGAATCTCTACTTGTTCCCTAGCTAAAGAAGCATGGGACATACTTAGAGTCACACACGAAGGAACGTCAGCCGTTAAGATCTCTAAACTTCAAATGCTGACTTCTAAGTTCGAATCCATGAGAATGGAGGAGAATGATACTTTCACTGAGTTTTTATGCCCAACTTAGTGATATTGCGAACTCTGCACACAACTTGGGTGAGGTCATTCCTGAATCAAAAGTTATTCGAAAAATTTTGAGATCCTTACCTGATAGATTTCAGGCTAAGGTCACTGGGATTGAGGAAATTAAAGCAAAGATGTTGACTCTATCAAAGTTGATGAGCTGGTTGGGTCTCTACAAACTTATGAGATGAATTTGAGACAGCCAAAGAAATCAAAAGGAATTGCCCTTAAAGTTTCTGAAGCTCAAGATTCTTAGTAAGATGTTGACTCTGAAGTAGAAATGGCATTATTCGTGAAAAAATTCAAAAAAGTTCTTTCGTTCTAAAAACGATAGGTTCAAGAACAATAAACAGTTTGATAAAACTATAGAACATGCCAGACCTCATGAGAGAGGCAGCAGAAGTAACAGGAACCCTAGGGAAAGCCGCTCAAGCGAACCCCAATGTTTCAAATGTAAGGGTTTTGGTCACTTTGCTAATGTGTGCCCAAACAAAGAAGAATACAAGGCAAGGCAAAAACATTCAATGCCACATGGGATGAAGAATCAGAAGATCATTCTGATAATTCAGATAGCAATGAAAAGACTGATAAGTATACAACTTTCGTTGCTCGTTTTAATAGTCCCTATGGATCTCATGAAGAGTCCAAAAACAGTGATGATGAGAGTTCGGAAGACTCTTACAAAGGGGATGATATTCGCTTAAAAGTGCATATTTTTCACTGTTATCTTCTAAGCGTTATCACACTCCCCTACGTAAAACTGCAATAATTATCCACTTTTCTACGTAAGAGTCTATTTTATTGTGCAGAACACACTTTTCTGGACGAAATGGTATATTTGCATGCATTAAACACATTTCTAGAAGTCTAAGTATAAAGACGTTATGATCAAGTCTCATTACGTGCTTTTCTCTTACAGAAAACTCGATCGGGCTATTCTCAAGACTTGCGGGCCCACGATCAACCACAGAAGCCTAATATCAAAGCTTGAAGAGCCATAGGCTATGACTAGAAGATATAGGCCAAATATGGGCTGAATAAGAGGACCAAAAAGTTGACCCAAAGAACGAAGAGAGTAGGAGAGCCAATGACCAAGAGACAGACCAAAGCGTTTAAAGCCACATGAGTCAGCAATGAATGATGGTCTACTCTACTGGAGAAGTGTGAGGATGGTCACAGTGAAGACCAGGGTTCCAGACCCTCTACCAATACTTCTATCTCCATTTTCTGATATTTTCTCTCTCCTCCCCTTAATTTTTTATCTCATCTCTCCTTATTCTCTCTCAGTCCTCGGATCTACTGACCTAACCCCAGAACTCCTGCCCGTTGGCTCTGTCTCATCTCTCTTAGCTTTCTGACCGTTGGATCTTCAATCGGACGGTTGGATCTTCCACCGGACAATTGGATCTCTCTAGATCCGTCGATCTACCAATCTGAGTCCCAATCAAGTCACCATCCATCCGATTGTCATCAAATTGTCTGTCACATCATCTTGTGAGACGATGGACATCATCAATTCTTGTGGACCAGTAGCCGGGCCCATCTTCATCGACCTGTGGCCCGACCATTTAGTTGACCTCGCGATTTTCAAATGCTTTAAATAAAAAAGGGGGGTCTACTAAATGGGAAAATTCCCCAAAGAAAAGTAAGGTTTTACATTAATGAAAACTAGGGAGCTTTAAAAGGGGAGAAGAGAGGGTTCTTTGGAACCCTAATCCCTCTCCTATCTCTCTCTTCTCCCCCTCTTCCTCCTCTCCTTCTTTCCTCCTCTTCTTCTTCTTCTTCTTCTTCTTCTTTTTCTTCTTCTTCCATCTTCGCCGGAGTTGCAGGCAGCAACTCCAGCCATCTGGTTCTCCTTCTCTCGTGTTTCTCTTCTTCTATTCTTCCTCCAGTTATCTCCACAGCGCTTCTACGTTGCAGCAATCAGCAACCAAACGCGCCTCCATTCATTGCAGCTTCACAACACCGGCTGGTGGTCCTCTTACAGGCGATCTCCTTTGACTGGTGCATCTTACAGCACCCTCCCTCACGGATCAGGGTCTCCTTTTTTTCCTTTGCACTGGGCAAGCGGTGCTGCGTTCACCATTATCGCCGGCCACTTGCAAAACTGGAGCAGCCATCTTCCTTACTTCCAGACCCCCAAGTTGCAGCCCATCAGACTGAATCTTGTTGGTTCAACCACCGGTGATCTCTCACGTTGATCTTTTCCCTTAGGACCTCTTGCTGCCTCACAACTTGCAAACCTGCAAGCACCACCTGTTGTACCGCTACCACAAAAACCATGGCGATTCCATCCCCTTGAACCACAACCACCGTGTGGTCTTCCATCCTTCCACGTCACCACCTACAACAGTCCACACAGTGGACTGCTACACCGCCTCAACCCTCCTTGCAGCCACGTGCTTCACCTACGCCCCCCAGTCCATGCATGCCATCAACCTCCATGTGGAACACCTTGATTTACTCTAGGATCCATGGACTTCTCCAACCTTCCTTGGACAGCCACTGTTTTGTGATCGCATGCAACCCATGATCAAGCCGTGTAGCGTGAATGCAACCTTTCTCCGATCAACTTTCTCATTGCCAATCTCTTCAACAGCTGATCATCCGAGCCAAACCTCATGCATCATTGGCCGATCACATTCCGACCACCCCCGGTAAGTCCTAAGGTTACTTTCTCTCTCTATCTCTCTCTCTCATTCTCTTGTTTCTCTCTCTAGAATCTCTAAGTTTTCACTATCCATTCCTATTTTCTCTCTCTAACTCTCTTTTCTTCTCTCTCTACCTATCTTCTATTTCATTTTCTCTATCTAAATTTATTCTTCTTCCACTTTCTCTCTCTACTTTTATCTCTCTCTTTCTCTATATTTTCCTAATTTCTAGATTAATTTGAAGTATGCATGTTTTATTTCAATGTAATGACAATTCAATCAATGCAATTATTCATATTTTCGTAGTCTTTCAAATGAGTTGATTTCTATTGTTATGCTTTCATTCTTGTTTTAGTTAAATTGTGAAGATTCTCTCTCTAAAAATCACAAAAGCTTGTTTTAATCTCGATTTTCACCATTCTCACCCTTCCATCTTTTTTAGCAAATTTTCGTTAATTTGTTCTTTATTTGCCTTAACCCCGAGTGCGGACGACATCCGACACTTCCCACTGTGCAAAGAATTGTTTAAATCTTGCAGGATAATCGAAAAAATTACAATTGTGTTGAGATTAGGGTTTCCATAACCAACGATGAGGAAAAACCCTACTTTCAGGGAACTCGGATGACTCGGCAGTTGGTGTGAAAGAACTATACGAAGAATCGATAAAATTCATCAAGGCTAACAAAATTTTATCTGACAGGGTTAAATGTCTTGACTCTGAAAAAGCAGCCTTAATAATTGACACTGAAAAATTAGAAGTGTTGATTACTGATTTAGAGCGAGAGCATGAGTCTCTGCTAAAGAGGAACAAGTCACTGGAATGTGAATTCCAAACTTGCATGAAACGTAAGGAATCCCTAGAAAATGAAGTTCTCAAATCAAAGAGAGATGTGTCAGGATTCTCATTTAGCTCTACAAAGCTTGATGAGATTCTTCATGTGAGAAAAGTCTATGGAGACAAACAGGGTTTGGGTTACAAAAACAATCAAGAAAAAGGGTCTTCCTCCAAGATGATTTTTGTTAAAGCCCAAACTATTCCCACTCAGATCAATGACCAAATCAAAATTGTCAAAAGCAGTCGTCAGTACAAGTACTGCAAAAACATAGGTCATGTGATCAGAGACTGTCACAAGTTGAGAAGAGGACGTCAAAACCCTCTAGAAAAAATGGTGAATACCACTCAGAATGTGAAAAGTCAGAGAATTCCTATGAAGACACATTATGAGATAAATTATTTGGATGTGCTATCTAGGAAGATGAAAGACCTACTAGAAAGGTCTAGAGAATTAATCAAGGAGATTGAGTCCCCTGAGAAATTCAAACAACCTCAGAGTTATGTAACTCAAAAGAGAAAAGATTCTAAGAGAATTGATCTATCTACCAAACTCACATCTGTGTGGGTTAGGAAAGATTCTCTAAAGGAGAAATGTTCGACAATGTCATATTTCTGAGCAATGTGCTCTATATCCCCTCTTGTTCTCCATTCTTATTCTTTTGAGGGATTTTTTTGTTTTTGCTTCGTGTTGAAGAATAAAAAGTGAAAATATTTCAGAAAATCAAAAGATCAATTATTCAGAAGAATGTTAAAATTATTATTTGATTATACGATTTTGATAAACAGCAAATTTCTGAGACATACCAAGAAAAAGGATTTAACTGTTAGTAAAATTTCTACTAATCTGTGTATTATATCTTTTAATATTATGATTGGTCAATTTTTACTAGTGTGCGTTAGAAAATTATTGAAACAGTATATCTCACATTCACATGCACACTGATTATTTCTATGGGAATGGATTTGATAGATGTGTGAAATCTTGTATTATTGGAATTACAAATAAACCTCTACTGATTATAACTTCAAATTAGTAGTGTTCCTACCTTCAGTTAATTTTGAAACTGCACTATAGTCGACTGTTGGCTTTCCAATGAGAGTTTATTCTAAGGAAATAGCTACCTCCACAAAAATTAGAGTGAATGCCATCTGTATGGCCCTATTTGAAATTGAAATCTGATTCTCATTGCTGCAGAAAAGGGCTACCTACATGGAGAGTAAAAGCTACCTATATTCAAAGTGAATAAAAAGGGTGTAAAAGACAACTAATTTGCTAGAAAAATTCTTATTCATCAGCAAATACCCATTTATATGAGCGTATGTGAGATCACTTAATAACTCTAATGAGGATTTTATGATCGGATACAAGATACCTCTAGATTCTGATACTTATGAGAAATTATTGCTGAAATCTTATCCGGTACTACAAATAGACTCAGATCACTTACACTTGATGATATTACTGTTGATATTTAAATCTATGATTACTAGTGATTTGTGACTTGGGCTAATGTCTAAAAGAATTAATATTTTTGATAAAGCAAAAGATTGAACTAACGTGTTAGTTAACTCTCTTCAAATAAGAATCAATGTTTAGTGCTTATCAAGATTGACTTCATGAAGTGAATTCTAATTTTTTTTTGACGTTTTATCTTTTCTTGAGAAGTTTAAAAAAAAATAATTTTTAACTTGAAAAGTTTTAGTTGGGGGTCCTGGAAAATGAGCCTATTGGTTTTAAAAATTAAAATTTTTTTTTCTTCTTCCCGGACCAGTCCAATCGATTTGGACCTTACAGACCAATCGATTGGACATCTCCAATCGATTTTAGAGTACAGCCCAATCGATTGGCCAAGCTCCAATCGATTGGCCACTTGTAATGTTTGATTTTATAAAACCCAAACTGGGTCATTTTCAACCCCAATCGATCCAATAGCCTCCCAAATTTCTCCCAATCGATCGCAGGTGCCCGATCTACTATTCCCATAAGGTTTCGTGGAGCGACGATTTCCTAGTTTTCTACTTCACCCTCTTCGTTGTGATTTTGGGGAGTTTTTGAGCAAAAATGGAGATATTTTGGTATTTTCTTCCATTCTTGGTGCTCATGGCGACTAATCCTCGTCGTAGAAGAGCTATTGTGGTCTCTGAAGAGGAAAGTACTGATGAAGAACCCCTGGTTCAACGGACTCAATCTCGCGCCAAACGGGGTGGTCGACTCAATGGGTCACAGCACTCAGAGTGGGGTGAATCATCCAGAGAACCTAGGAGAGCTTGGGGTCGTGCCCGTCATACCGATATTCCTTTGGTGAGTGCTCCCATCTCCTCGTTCATTTTTGATTCCGCTAGAGATCGTTTTGAGCATTTTTCTGGTCGCAAATTCACTACTGAGCAAGTAGTTGAATTTAGCACTTTTAGGTACTATGGTTCATTCATTGTTCATATCTCGCAAGTGGGTTCCTATCACTCGCTTGACCATTCCATTTTACCCTGTCTTGGTTAAACTCTTTTATGCCAACATGCACTCCATTCAGTGTGATGACCCGAGTGAGCTATCCTTTTAGACTTATGTCTCTAGGGCTTACCTAACTATTACACCTGATCTGATCTCTACCTTGTTGGACATACCTCGTCCTTCTACCTCATATGAGTTCATTCTTAGGACTCGTGAGATGACGACTTCTAGAGTCACCCTGACCGAGACTCTCACAGGATAGATATTTGATTGGAGTACATTCATTCCTCTAACATCTCTTCTCCCTGATTGTCGTTTGTTACACCTCATCTGTGGATACAACATTGATCCACCTGGCCATGGGGCACAGGTGAACATTGATCGTCTTCAGCTTCTTTACCATCTTGACACTGGATTTGTCATTGACCTTCCGAGGTTCATTTTTAGAGCTATAGTTAGAGCGGGTAGCCAATTGGGTAACCATCCGTGTCTCCCTTTCCCTCTACTGGTGAGCTCTATCCTACTTCATTTGGATGTGCCTATTCGAGCTACTAAGGAGGTGTGCTCTCCCATGGGGCCTATTGGGCCTTCGACTATCAGGAAGAGCATGTCTCAAGTTCGGAGAGTGATAGATGTACCTCCACACTTTGACAATATTTTCGATGAGGACTTCGGGGATGATACCGAGCCGGGGGGTCAACGGCCAGATACTGAGATGCATCCTCCAGAGCCACAGCCATCCTTTGTCCAGCCTCCCGAGATGCATGCCCCTTACTCCTTTGAGTCTCTTCATCATCAGATGGTGGGATTCGACCAGCGTCTCATAACGCATGAGGAGCGGGAGGCACAAAGCTTTTGTCATTCAGAGGAGGGACAGGAGAAGA
Organism: Euptelea pleiosperma; assembly: GCA_035048495.1. Classification (NCBI taxonomy): domain Eukaryota; kingdom Viridiplantae; phylum Streptophyta; class Magnoliopsida; order Ranunculales; family Eupteleaceae; genus Euptelea; species Euptelea pleiosperma. The sequence goes on from CM068545.1 coordinate 28,693,170, forward strand.
TGTCGGGCTTCATGTATGATATGTAACGTTACATGGAGTATCAGTTCACCATGATGGGCTTTGGACAGCATCCACCAACTCATGGCCCTGATCAGCATGATGGTACTGGTCCATCTACATAGACTCCCGGAGATAGAGACATCTTGAGAGTTATCGGGTGTTTTTATTTTTGTTATTATTGTACACCGATAAACACAGATTGTGTATGGTTATACTCTGCTTGTGTTATATTGTATTACAGGGTATAAACCAGTATGTATTTGGTTATGGATGTATATATGCACTTGTTTCTCATGATAATATTCATTGCATGCTTGTTAGTTGCTTATATTTCTGTACCTTTGTCAACCTGTGACAAAAAGGGGGAGAGAAAATCATAGTGGTAAAAATAATTTGATGCATGAGATAGGGGGAGAAAAATTTAGGGGGAGAATTTTTTTTTTTTTCTAATTTCTCTACTTGTGATGTGCATAATTAACTCACTGCATTTTAATGATTTATTGATTGCCGATGATATTACATGGTATGTATTGTTGGTAGAATGTGCAGGGAACAAATCAAAAGCCATTATCTGTTCGATTATCTCCAAGAGAGTGTGAGATAGTGAGTGAATCATGTAAAAATGGTGAGATAGTGAATCATGTCACGGAATTGCCAAAGGAGGAGATTGTAAAGAATATTTTCATATTCAATTTGGCAAAGATTCCGTTCGACATAAAAGCGTTCTTATAACCATTCCTACGAGCACTAGTGTAGTGTGAAGATGTCGTGGTACACATATTTCGCCAACTACGTGAAGACTAAAAGACAGAGACAGCAAGAATCAAACGGTTGACGACATGAGTTAACTGAGTAACTACCAATTTGTCAGTTAACGATCGTGTACGCTTGATTAGGAAGGTAAGTGACTTAGTAGCCATAGGAGATGATTAAAATGAACAAAATATATTGGTCAAACTTAGTCATTGGACAGACCGGAGTCTAAGTCAATTATATTGACTAATGGGATAGTTCAATCAATTGGACATGTATCCCCAATCGATTGGAGACACTCTGTAATCGATTGGAGACTGCGAGGCAGAAAGTTATATGAGCACAATCGATTGGAGACTCTGTGAAATCGATTGGAGTCTTCGGGATAGAAAGTTATATGAGCACAATCAAATGGAGACTCTGTGAAATTGATTGGAGCCTTTGGGATAGAAATCTATCTGAGCACAATCGATTGGAGACTCTGTGAAATTGATTAGAGTCTTTGGGACAGAAAGTTATATAAGTCAAATCGATTGGAAAACCATGTGCAATCGATTGGTGCCTTCGGAACAGAAATCTTATTGAGTCCAATCGATTGGACACTTATCCCCAATCAATTGGACATGGCCCAATCAATTGGACCAAGTGTACAATCGATTGGACCATGAACATAATTGGTCTTTCTCAAATCCGAAAATCTTAGTTCCAACATCTCACGTTCCACACGACTTAGGGTCTTAGAATTCTATAAATAAAACCCTTCTATGCCTTCTCTAAATATACAGAGACATAGAGTGACTCAATCTTCAAGAAAGAGAAGAAAATATTTTATTTATTAGAGTATCCATTCGAAGAGCAAGAAGCATATTTTTTCATTCACATCTTGTGAGCTTGTTCTCTTCTTGATGAAAGCCAAGAGCTTGATCCTTCCCTCAGCTTAGGTCTTCCACTTCTATATTCGACCTAGTAGCTTGAGTGTACCAGCGTGACTCAACACCATTTGAGCAACTTAGGGTTCAGGGTGTACTGAATCCTTCACCTTCTGCGTGTTGAGAATTAAGATGGGAGGAGCCGATCGAAGGTAGGTTTAGGGTGTACCAAACTGAACAAGCGGACAAGGATTCTTGACTGAAAGGGCGCCAGTGGATTCGTAGCGTTGATTCAAAGGACGTGGAGGCATCGGCAGTAGGCATTGGCTAAAGTTGGAAGTTATATTTGCAACGGTGCTACGTAGGTAACCTTTGTTTCGTTTAACTTTTCAGTTAGTAATACTTTTTCGTCTGGACGTGGTCCCGTGGTTTTTCCTTGGCTAAGGTTTCCACGTAAAAATCTCTTGTCTAGTGTAATTGTTTGTTCGTATTCCGCAATCTCTTCTGATTAGATCAAACGATGAAAATAAAATATACCACAGAGGTATATTCGATTTGAGTCGATTATGATAATCTTTTATCAAACAACTAAGGCATGTAATTTTATTCCCTTACCATCGTCCAGTAAAACTGTGTAGGTATAAATAATTTTAAATACCTAATCAACCCCCCTTCTAGGTATATTGAGTTAAAGAGAACGGACCGGTAAAATTTCATAATCGATTGGAGCCTTCAGAACAGGAATCTTATTGAGCCCAATCGATTGGACTCAGTGTACAATTGATTGGACCATGCACAGAATCAGTCCTTCTCAGATCCAAAATTATTGGTTCCATTATCCCACGTTCTCCACGACTCAATGTCATGGAATTCTATAAATACAACCCTTCTATGCATTCTCTAAATACACATAGAGACATAGAGTGACTCAATCTTTCAAGAAATAGAAAAAAATGTTTATCTATTAGAGTGTCCATTCGAATAGCAATAAGCTTATTTCTCATTCACATCTTGTGAGCTTGCTCCTCTTCTTAATCAAAGCCAAGTGCTTGATCCATTCCTCAGCTTAGGTCTTTCACTTATATATTCGACCTAGTAGCTTGAGTGTACCAGTATGACTCAACACCTTTTGAGCAACCTAGGGTTCAGGGTGTACTGAATCATTCACCTTTTGCTAAGGCAGAAGTGTTGAGAATTAAGATCGGAGGAGCCGATCGAAGGTAGGTTTGGGGTGTACCAAACTGAACAAGCGGACAAGGCTTCTTGACTGGAAGGGCGCGCGTGGATTCATAGCGTTGATTCAGAGGACGTGGATGCATCGGCAGTAGGCCTTGGCTAAAGTTGGAAGCTGTATTTGCAACGGTGCTACGTAGGTAACCTTTGTTTCGTTTAACTTTTCAGTTAGTAATACTTTTTCTTCTGGACGTGGTCCCGTAGTTTTTCCTTGGCTAAGGTTTCCATGTAAAAATCTTTTGTCTAGTGTGATTGTTTGTTTGTATTCCGCAATCTATTCTGATTAGATCAAACGATGAAAAGAAAATATACCACGGAGGTATATTCAATTTTAGTCGGTTGTGATAATCTTTTATCAAACAACTAAGGCATGCAATTTTATTCCCTTACCATCGTCCAGTAAAATTGTGTAGGTGTAAATAATTTTAAATACCTAATCAACCCCCCCTTCTAGGTATATTGAGTTAAAGAGAACGGACCGGTAAAATTTCATAATCGATTGGAGCCTTCGGAACAGGAATCTTATTGAGCCCAATCGATTGGACTCAGTGTACAATTGATTGGACCATGCACAGAATCAGTCCTTCTCAGATCCAAAATTATTGGTTCCATTATCCCACGTTCTCCACGACTCAATGTCATGGAATTCTATAAATACAACCCTTCTATGCATTCTCTAAATACACACAGAGACACAGAGTGACTCAATCTTTTAAGAAATAGAAGAAAATGTTTATCTATTAGAGTGTCTATTCGAATAGCAATAAGCTTATTTCTCATTCACATCTTGTGAGCTTGCTCCTCTTCTTAATCAAAGCCAAGTGCTTGATCCATTCCTCAGCTTAGGTCTTTCACTTATATATTCGACCTAGTAGCTTGAGTGTACCAATGTGACTCAACACCTTTTGAGCAACCTAAGGTTCAGGGTGTACTGAATCATTCACCTTTTGCAAAGGCAGAAGTGTTGAGAATTAAGATCGGAGTCGCCGATCGATGGTAGGTTTGGGGTGTACCAAACTGAACAAGCGGACAAGGCTTCTTGACTAGAAGAGCGCACGTAGATTCGTAGTATTGATTCAGAGGACGTGGACGCATCGACAGTTGGCCTTGGCTAAGGTTGGAAGCTGTATTTGCAACGGTGTTGCGTAGGTAACCTTTGTTTCATTTAAGTTTTCAGTTAGTGATACTTTCCGTCTGGACGTGGTTCCGTGGTTTTTCCTTGGCTAAGGTTTCTACGTAAAAATCTCTTGTCTTATCTGATTATTTGTTTGTATTCTGCTATCTATCTTGATTAGACCAAATGATGAAAATAAAATAAACCACGGAGGTATATTCTATTTGAGTCAGTTGTGATAATCTTTTATCAAACAACTAAGGATGCAATTTTGTTCCCCTACCATTGACCAGTAAAATTGTGTAGGTATAATTAATTTTAAATACCTAATCAACCTCCCCTTCTAGGTATATTGGATTAAAGAGAACGGATCGGTGTTATTTCAGTTTGGTTCATATCTTTTTTTTTGTCGAATTGTATATTTATTTATACTCAAATGACTAATTTTAATTTAATAAAAATTTATTGGGATCCATAAATAAAAAATATTTGGGGAAATTATTTATTTTTGTATTTTTCTTATTCCAAGACTCCTGGGTTGTGGGTTGATCTATGGATTGTTGGTCAGACATCCAAATATGGATAGCGGGTCAAGTCAGTTGGGTGACTTGGGTCTTGGACCTCGAGGTTGTAGAGCCAACGTTACAAATGTACACACCTTGAATTTATGCCAAGATTTCTCTAGAAATAAATGCGAATTAATGAAAAATGACTAAGTTTATTATTATACTAGTGGGTGCCCCGTGCCATCGGCACTCCTCGACAAAGAATTTGCCAAAATCAGATGAATGGCGGAGATCCACCATCCATTTGGGGGAGGATTAGATCTCGACCCTTCTTTCTTGATGCTTGTAAGAGGAGGTATAAGTAGGGAGACAACCAATGTGTTTTGTTATATAGAATAGTAAATGGCACATGTCCACGGCACTCTCCAACAAAACCGTTAGCAAAAATTGGGTGCCTTCGGCACTCAAACGGTATAACGGACTGGGGCGTTATGTTTTTTCCATTATAACGGCTGTTATAACGGATTGTAATGCACAGAGGGAGAAATGGAAAAATAACGGAAATAACAAAAAATAACGGTGTTGAAATTTAAATTTTGAATAAATTGAGGTCAAATGAGGCGGATTGAGTGGCCGAAATCTAACTGTCCACATTAGATCGATGGATATGATCTCAACCACTATTTATCTAAACATCCACATTAGATGGATGGATAAGATAAGAGAATACAACTAAGCTGCCTTGATATATGTGTGGGTGGCCCGTGCCCGCTGCACTTTCTGACAAAGTGTTTGTCAAAATTGGTGGGAGTTAATTTCAGCCATCGATATGAAGCATAGTGGATCTCATCCACTCATTATTGAAGCCATATAAGATAAGAGGGGTATAAGCAAACCATTAAATTTCTATTTTTTTTTTTTAAATTTAAAATTTGAACCAGCACCACTTTTTTTCCGTTTAAAATCATTAAAATCCCTTAAAATCTATTTTTTCTATTTTTGCCCCTGGGCATTTCAATCCGTTTTAACGGTAACACCCCTCTCGAGGCATAAAAAGTCGGGCTCCTGAGCCTGACCCTTGGGCTATATGTAAATCCAACCCATTTCATTCCTTATATGTAGGTAAATAGTAGGTGACCCGTGCCCACGGCACTCATAGACAAAGCATTTGTCAAAATTGGGTGTGAGTGGCTGAGATCCACCGTTCATTTGGTGTGATAAGATCTCGGCCATCCTTTATGAAGCTGGATAAGAGGGGGAGACAACCGTCCTGTTTTGTTATATAGATATATATCCTATTTGGTTGTATACGAATTACCCTTGAACCCATACTTATCTGAATTTTCATCAAATACAACATGAAAATACACGTTCTACAACATCTAAGGAGGCTAAAATGGTTGTTTAGAGGTCTCCAACTCTAATTTTCCACACAAAGATCATCCATCAAAAATGGGTAGATACATGAGACTTGTGACAGCCTCTTGTAACCACTCCTCCCCATTTTGTTTGATCTGCAACCAAAACCACATGAACATGATAAAATGATGAAATGATCAGAAAAAAAAAACGGAACTCGATGTTCAAACTGTGCTATGAGATGCATGTCTCAAAGAAGTTAAATTTTTCATTTTTTTGAATCTTCAAGAACCTGTAAATAACCATAAAAAGGATTTAGAAACCAATTTTTCTTTTTCCTTTTCTTTTTTTTGTAATTTTGTTAGCATGGAGATATTTTCTGAAGAGAACTTCCACTGGAGAAAAATTACCTGTGCACCATCATCATAGTATGCTTCTTCCTCATCTTCTTGGTGATTATTATCGTTCTTCAAAGTCTGAGATTCTTTCCCTCGTTCATTGTTCCTTGCAAATCTCCCACGAACTCGTATTCGCCTATCGGCTAGTGTTTTCCGGCAAGCGTACTGTAAATTATTTATGTAGGAGAGAATTAGTGAAGGATAGAGTAAAAAAAAATAGAGAGAGAGAGCGCTTAATTACCTTGATGGTTTTGTTGAAATTTCTTTGATTTCTCTTCTTCAAGTACTTGAGAATTCTATCCTTCCTTTCTTCTGCTGAGTAACGACCAACTTTCGTATTTGGTTCTTCAATCGTTGGTAACGAATTACCTTGAATTCCCTACACAAAGTACAAAAAAAATAGAAGTTGGTAAATTATAAATTAAATCATTTGGCAAACAAGACCCTCATCCTATTTGCAATTGCATATGTTCTATCTCTAACCAGTGGACACATATCCCCATCCATCAACCATCTACTACAACTATATTAGATTTGGCTATTGTACCCAAATCAAACTAATCGGAGGTTCATAACCGTCCGATTAATTTCTTCTCTTTAGAGCATCAATGGGATGTCTTGGATCAGACATGCAGTTACGTAGATTCGATGGTTCAGATCAATAAGCATGTAGCCGAATTGTGGGTATAGATGGAGCTAGCAAATCATATAGCATAGCAGTGCATGCAACATAATGTCAAGTCAGAGGAATGTACCCAAACATCCCGGCAGCCATAAACGGGACAGAAATCTGATGAAAACCGGTTACATTTAATATCAGCAAACTCATATGGTTCTGGCTGGAATTCTGCTCCGAAACTCTGAATTCCCGCGTTGTAATGTAAACCCATATTGAATTCCGGCAATGCGGGCTCAGCCATGTCCATTGCTGGAATCCCAAGTCGCTGAAAAAATGAAGTCGTCGCGAAAACCGACGACATGTTATCAATTTCTAGTGGAATTAAATTGCTAGCTCCATTTCCATAGAAGGGAAAGCATTCTTGGTTCCACATTTCTGTGGCAACATTTTCTCCTAGAATGGAAGGCAAGATTTCATGGGAATCTGTGGGGAAAATGTAATTAGAGCCGAAATCTGAGATTAAAGCCATGGAAGATAAAGAGTGATGAATGTATGTGTGGGTCAGGTCTTTCCTGGGGCATGGGTGGCAATGAGACCCTAAATTTATAGGCTATTCTAGTCCACATATGCCCTATAAACGTGTACGTGGCACGATAACTAAAGACGACTTGTTATCCATGTGGCAGTTGATGATGTGGCCTGGCCTTCTACTGTTTTCTCACCATGGTACCCTCACCCCTTCTAATTGGGTTGTTCGAATGGGCCCCCATTTAAACATTTTGACATTTATAGGGGTATATCTGTCAATTAGAAACATACTCATCAACTGTTTCCTTTTTTTTTCTTGGTTTTTTTGGTAGGTTGCTAAACTATTTCTTGCCGGTGTTGTGTATAGCAAAAGAGTCCGTCTAGAGCTACACCCATTTCTTACATACAGTTCTTACACCCGGATGTGGGGCCCACATAGAGATCATGTTGGACAATCCAACCATACATTGAGCTGTTCTTCGCTTGATGATCATCATCACCAAAAATCAGTTAATTTCGACATTGCCAACCATATATGAAATTGACCCCAAATAACGGCTTAATTGGATAGTCTAGATTTTTCAAATTAAAGTCCATTTTTCTTGAGGTTAGGAATGTTGAATTTTCCTGATTTTTTGTGAGGAGAGTAACTATAGCATGAAAAACGCATTGTACGGTTGGATTGTCCAAAATGATCTCTATGTGGGCCCCACATAAAACTGTTACATGGTCATAATTAACAGCGACATTATGAGACTGTTATAATGTTCTGGCTGGTGCTGTGTATTACAAAAGAATAAGTTGGTACTTGATCCATGGTTTAAAGATAACAGTAACGGCACGATATCCACTTTAGCAGCCGTTAATTTAAAAAAAAGAAGCATTTTTTACTGTAATGGGGTTCTTTTCAATTATTAAAATAATACTTTTCTAACCGTTTTTTACTCAGACGTGACTGATGTAACCTCGTTATGACAACCGTTACAATGGTCATAACGGTAACATTACGAGACCGTTATAACAGGTCATTTAAAACCTTGCTACATTTATCATCAGTGTATTTTGTCTTGAAATTTTTAAGGGTATAATTGTAAATTAACCCTGAATTCCATAAGAAGCTATCCGTCCTAGCAACTTACAAAAGCTGGAGTCCACTTGTGCGCGCCTGTTATCTTGTCCCCCATAATTAAAGATGTATCCTATATAGCTAGAGAATGATCTATCACATCTGTGATAAGATTTGCACAAGGAGGAAGAGCAAGTACAATATCCCTCAATTTGTTTTTTTTACTTTCCAAAATGTCCCTTCTTTATAAAAATTTACTCCTATACCTCGCTAGGCGAAAATAACAAAAATACCCTCATCACCGGGCCGCACTGGGCCAATGCGATTTTGCCCCGGGTATATAGTATGTTTTTGGAAAAGGCTTGATCGAGTCCAACTCCGAAAACATTATATGACCGGGACAAAATCGCATTGGTCCAAAATCCAAAAAACACTGTTAACATAAAAGACATGGGATACAAGCATCAATTTTTCGAGTGGATGGTCTAGATTGGATCTAAACTGACACAATTTTTAAGTTTCTAGTATAAGGGTAGAGATCTAAATTCCTATTTCCTATAGTCTTCAAATAGAGGGTAAAATCGGAAATATAAAATGTCATATGAGTTATAAAATGAGAAAGGGCTTGTTTGGAATTTTAACCAAATTTTAAAAAAGCAAAATTCAATTTTAATGGAAGATTTTGTACTCCCTAGTATCTGGTGCTCTAGGTTTTCCTTCCCATCAGCCAACCTTATCCCCACTTGTAAACAAAGAACTTATTATTTAAGCTGCTAATAATTTTAGGGAAATCAAAAGCTATATGTGAGATTAATTGCAGATAAAAAATTTTAAGCGGCGAGATTTTTAAAGCGGCAATCATGGCGCCAATGATCGTGCGCGCACATATACCCATGGTTTAGGCTTTGGTTTTAAAAAGTAACAATGGTATATGCCGCACGCGTTCATTGGCGCATGATTGCCACTTCAAAAATCCCGCCGCTTCAAAAAAATAAAAATCTCGAGATTAGAATTCCCAATCCGACACACGTCTCTTATCTCTTGCAAAAGGGTTCTTTGGTCCACAAACTCATGTCATTGCATGTTGCCTGCAAGTGAATCTGGGTACAAGATTTAAGTTTCTAGTAAATCCCTTCTACCTCTTCATGGGTTGTTTAGCTTTTGAGTCGATCCCTTAATATGCTAGTAGGTCGGAAAGGCGATCGCTTTTGCTTTTGTCTAAATGAGATCGATCGACGTAGAGAAGGAATCGGCTAACTTTTTTTTTTTTTTTTTTCTCATTTCATAAGCAGGTATGATGCATGGGGAATGATTATCTATATGCACAGTTTTGTTGACAAAATATCCAAGTTGCACAGGTGTGGCAAAGACTATGATCTTGAAGCCCCGGGTGCCGAATCAATTCAAAGTCATTGTCAAGCTTCAACATTGATGGTTGTCCAGCCATTGCTAGATTTGATTCAGAAAATTACTGGGAAGATAGCTTCTTCTTGCTTAAGGCTCCTAGTATCGAAATCGCGAGCATATAAGCCGCCGCAAAGTAAAATCCGAATAATCTGATATGATAATGGTGATCAGGTTAAAGATTAAAAACCAAATCAAGATGTGGAAAACACATCCTATGGACTGAATGAATGGGCTCGGCCACTCTTTTTTTTTTTTTTTTTTTCTCACACGGTTTCCTTCTTTCATTTCTCAGACTGGCAACTAGAAATGGGTTCAACATGAACAAATTCTACTCCTTGCATACATGCATTTCAATGGTTCAGAAAAATCTATAAAAGAAATTTATATATAGCTTCAATTTTAAACTTCAGATCTTTGGAAGACAATTAAAATTCAAATGAGATTATGTGGTATGATGCACGTGTATGGGGATGCCATAGATCCTACCTCAAATTAATGCCACATGGCTCAGTTTAGTACCACATTCAATCCTAGCAAATTAGGTGAGACCACATGTCATTCGAAATCCCCAATATCGGATAGGTCCCAGATCAATACTTTGTGTATGGAATCACCATAGACCGAAAAAATCTATGATGCCAACTTCTGTATCAAAATTTTGATGCATAAGTCCCTCAATTTGCCATGTAGTAGACTCTTTTGGGGCCACGTACAGTACCTCTGAATGTTCGGCCTACATCTTGGTGGACCCACACACCAAAAATCAGTGTGATTTGTGATTCCTAGCCATCGGATTTGAGCACTTTTCATCATGGGCTTCGAACTAACTCATAAGCCTGTTCATAAAACCCATGATGAAAAGTGCTGAAATCCTATGGCTAGAAATCACTAATCACATTGATCTTTTGTGTGTAGGTCTATCATAATGTGAGCCAGACATTCAATTGGCAAGTGGGCCCGAACGAGTCTACTACGTTGCAATTTGAGGGACTTCTGCATCAAAGAACAGCCCCCATAGACCGTACCCAAATTGTGCAAAGATGGCTTGATTAATACAACATATAATTTTACAAGGGAAATTTTATTTGCACCCCACAAATTCCAAAAGCACCCAATCAGTTCTACTTTTGGACGAAAAAGCCCTCCCTTAAAGGGAAGGAATAAAAAAAATACCACATTTTCCCTTCATCTCTTTCCTCTTGGGTTTGTGAGGGTTAAGAGCAACCACCCTCCATCGACGCCGGCGATAATGCTGTCAGCCGTACGCTATCGTCGGACGCCCCAACCGTTCACCTCCACCTCCTCCATTGTCATCGTCTTCGTCTCCCACTTGCACACGAAGCAACTTGGACAGCACAAAGCAGCTTTACGCAAGGCATAAAATAACCAAAACATAAAGGATTTCATAGGTTTTGTTTGAAAAAAAATTGATCTATTAATGGGTTTAGTTTGCATTGGGCACAATTAGTTCAAAGATCATCTGTTGGTTATTCTAAAAGTGAACCAACAAAAAAAAGAATTGAACAAAAAAAATGACAAAATGGGCTCCACGGCACTGACATACCGAGGGTACTAAGGTACCCACGGCCAGGCCAGCCGTGGGTGCTAGGGTACCCACGGCCGAGAAAACCGTGGTTGCTAAACCACCCACGGTTTGTCTGGCCGTGTACAAGAAAAATTCAAATTTTTTTGGGTTCTGACCTTGGGGACCAGATGTGGGTACCCTAGTAACCTTGGCATGTCAGTGCTGTGGAGCCCATTTTGGCACAAAAAAAAAATCTTAATTTTTTTTTGTGTTGGTTCACCTTTGCATTGTTTGGTTTGCTAACAAGTGTTGTACTCCAATCCATCATCTTATCAATGCAACATATAGACAGTGGATGCTCATTTATCTGTTTGTGTTCATTTATTTGGGTGTTACTGTGGGCCGGGGTGTGGTGGATTCAGGGATGTGAAGTTGAAATATAAGGTTCTGAAGGAGAAGGTGAAGGAGTACGACAAGAAGGATGGAGGTCGCTGGCGTCGAAGGAAGGGTTATTGCCATAGAAGAAGAGGGAATCCCTTTCAAACCCTTGATGGAGGTCATTGGCACCGAGGGGAGGATTATCGTCGGCGTCAAGGGAGAGGGTTACTCTCAACCCTCACAAACCCAAGAGGGAAGAGACGAAGGGAAAATGAGGTGCTTTTTTCATTCCCTCCCTTATAAGTGAGGGCATTTTCGTCCAAGAGTGGAACTGGATGGGTGCTTTTGAAATTTGTAGGGTGCAAATAGAATTTCCATTTTAGCAAATCAAGTATATTCACACGTCATTTGAAGGCGCCGCATATCAGGCCGGTTCCACAATAATGCCTGATTTGTGTATCAATGTGTAAGGACCCTCATGTTAGGTAGGTCCAACATATAAGAGTCCTACATTTTATGGCAGTTACACACCAGTCTTAATTGTAGAAATCCATGTAAGGAATATGACTATTCTATTGGCTAAATTCCATACAACAAAACACTATTGTAACCAATCCTTTGATGTACTAGTTAGGCCGAGAGTGTGTCAGTGGTTGCGCCACTTGAAACTTAGTTTTTCTAATCGTTGGACAGAAATCCCGGTTTCAACACATTTTTTTTTTTGTTTTTCTTTTAGAGAAGGTGGAGGTGAGACGGCTTGGAGAATGGATTAGAGAAAATGGAGAGGACGGTTAGGGTTTTTTTTTTTTTTGCAAAACGTGGAGAGGTGAAGGAAGTTTTCTAAGAATGGGCGAGAACCTTTAAAAAACATGGTGGGTCTATTTTAATAGGAATAGTGGGTTTCTATTATGAGAAATCCACAGTTTCAAAACTTTTCTGGAAACTTCTATATTCTTTTTTTTTCTCTAAAACAACACTTACCGTTTTTTGAATAATCATATGAATTCCCCTTTAATGCCACCTCGTCCAAGAAATCTTTCATAAGTTTTGAAAATACTATAAAATATTTTTTTTTTTTTTAACTTTTGATTTTCAAAACTTTCCAAAACTTGATTGGCCATTTTCTTTAAAGAACATTTCCATTTTCGTAAAAACAAGTCAATCTTTAATATGGGCCATCCATCTCTGTAGGGGTCATGATCACATAGGTCAAGACGTGATCATAGGATATAGAAGAAGAAAAAGATGACCGTCGGATTTTGAGATGGGTGATGATAGGATGGATGATCTACTAGCAATCAGACGGTAGACTAGGATGGCGATGATCGGATATGGATCATCGGACGGTGGAGGTCGGCCAAGGTAAGCCGTAGGATCGAGTGATCGCGGAGGGAGAGGGTCGGATGATTGAGATTTGAGAGTAAAGAGAGAATGAGAGTTTAGAGAGAGGAGAGAGAAAATATTATAAAATAAAGAGAAAATGCTAACAGAGGGTCTTGAACTCTAGTCTTTGACTTGGTCTTCTGTAAGCTTTACCAACTGGTCAAGTCTTCATCATGTGTTGGTTGATTAAGCTTTATTCTCCTTAATCTTTTCTCGGGGTGCTTGGCTATCCTTCTCTCTTGATCTTCTCTCAGGCTTTTTCGACTCTTTGGCTCATCCCGCACTTGGCATATATTTTCTTGTCTAAGTCCACTGGTTCTCTAAGCTTTGATCATTGGTTCTTAAGGTTGATTGTGGGCCCGCATTCCATCAAAATTGTCCACTCGAGTTTCCTGCGATAGAAAAAAATACGTAATGAAGCATAATAAAGATGGCTTTGCATGTAGACCTCCGAAAATACATTTAATTCATGCGAATAGTCAATTTTTATCTAAAATGTGTTTTATGAAATGGTAGAAACTCTTACGTAGAATTGTTGGTAAAAATCAAAGTTGTACGAAGGAGAATGTGACAACGCTTAGAGGATAATTGCTTAAAATAAGCACTTCTGAGCGAATATCACAACCCCCAACTAACATATTGCCAATCCTTGGCAATTAGTGCGAGATAAGTGAGCTCAAAAGGGCTTTGGCACATGCTGAAAAATTTATTTGCATTACTCAGTAAAACTCCATTTTATCAGTTTATTTTTAAGGATGTAAAAAAATCATTCACAAATTAGAACTTAGTCAGTAAAAATGTAACACGCCTACAAATGGACATTTGAACCAAAGATTACTTAGACTTTGTGTGTGTGTACTTAACATCATCCTTATCTTGTAGTAAAGATTCTCCAATCACTTCAAATACTGTATGCCTTGATCTCAATTCTCACTTGTTTACCACTCAGAAGTGTTTTATTTTTTCCTCAAGTTATATGTGAGGAGATAGATATTTAAAACTGACAAACATCTCACATATACAATTTAGAAAAGAGGACAATAGAAGACTCAGAAGATCTTATGATTGGAATGTCATATCACTCAGGAGTGTCGGATCAAACTCTATAGTTTCTCTCTTCTCCATTCTCCACATTCTGTGATGATGCTAACCTAGAATCAAATACGGCTTGCTAAGGTTGTATAGAGGCTAACGAAAGGGTTAGAAAAATAAGGATATTCAGCGATTCAAAAATTCTGAGAGGATATTTCACTGTTCTCTCTAACATGGTGACAATTTTCTTGACTTTACTTTCTTTTTCCTTTTTCCAACTGGTTTGTCTTTTTGACATTTGTTCTATCAATCTTCTTTTTCTATTTTTTTTTCATTTCCTTCTTTCTTTTTCTTTTCTACTCATGTTTTCTTTTTGCTTGATCCATTTGTTTTTTTTTTGTTTTCTTGATTTCTCTTCTTCTTTATGGTGTGATCATACCAACAATTTCTTTATCCCTCTTAGAAGTAGGTGTTTGAGTTGTGCTCATATTGGGGATTAGATTTTTGGTTGACGGGTTAACAATCTCACTAAACCAAAATTGTCAATTTGCAACGATTTTGGACCGTTGGTAGGTGTTTGAGTTGTGTTCATATTGATGATTGGATTTTTGGTTGACGGGTTAATAAGCTCACTAGACCAAAATTGCCGATTTGCAAAGGTTTTGGACCGTTGCAAAACACAAAACATGTAAAAAATGGCTTTTCAAATCGTTTTGCAATGATTCAAAACCGTTGCAAACTAATTTAGTAACGATTCTTTTTGTGCTAAATTTAACGGGTTACGGAACAGATTTGCAATGGTTATTACCAGGGCTGTCAATTTTACCCGTTTAACCAGAACCGAATCGGAACCGGAGCCGAAAATACCGGTTCTGGTTCCACATTTTTGGGAACCGATTAAAAAGTAACCGGAACCGAAACCGAACCGACAATAATGGTTCCGGTTCTGGGTAGCCTAATATGGAACCGAAACCGATAAGAACCGGTACCAATAATAAATATAGTGTAAATATTCTGATTTTCTCAAGATTTGGCCCAATATACCCGGAACCGGAACTGGAACCAACATAAATACATAATCGGTTCCGGTTCCGGATCCATCACTTTGAGAATCGGAACCGTTAAGGAACCGATTGTTCCGGTTCTGGTCACCTTAGGAACCGAACCGGAACCGACCCGTTGACACCCCTAGTTATTACCGTTTCTAGCCATTTTTAAATTATGTATTCTATGGTTAGCAATTGTTTCTAATTAAGCAACGGTTTATAACTGTTGTAAATATGCGTTGCTTAAGTTATGCGACAGTTAAAAATCGTTTCTAAATTCTAGTTTACAACGGTTATAAACCATTTCAAATATCACAACGGTTTAAAACCATTGTAACTCTGTTTTCAATAAAAAAGACCAATAACAAAGAAAAGGTTTCTTTTGCAAATTGAAACGGTTTTAAACCATTGCAAATCGAAACGTTTTAACAATAGGTTGCAACGGTTTTGAGCCGTTGTAAAACCTATAAAAATAAAAAATAAAATAATAATTAGCTTTTGGAAGGCATGTCAGAACCTGTTTTTAATATCCTTGAAATATTTAGAAACTCACAATATACATCAAGAATTTAACAAGAGTTTCAATGGGAAAGGTGCATTGCCTAATTTCCATCATCTACAAGTTCTATACACCTACAAATAGATTTAACATTTAAATCTGGGTATACGAAGTGGAGAATGACAACTTAGGATGGTATAATTGTGCTAAATAATTAATCTTAATAGCTGTCCTAAATAATTAACTTCCGCCTATGGGTCCACAAGTAGAACAAATATTAAACAATCTTTTAGATAATCTAAAACAAGTAGGCTTCAAAATTTGAAATGCCATACTTTGTGAACTATTCAAGGCAATGAAAACTGGCATTGGAATCATTCCACAATAGTCTTTCTCAACCATAGCTATGAAGTTGATGAGAAGCATACCTCAAAAAATAGACATCAGCCAACTATATCCTAGTATAGCTTGAAATGTTGAAAATATAATTATGCCCCCTGAAACTAAGGTTTTTCCACGTCGTTGGATTCGAAAACCCTAGAATCAACACATTTGTAATTTGATCCAATTTTTAATCCTGCAAAATATGAACTTTTGTATAGGGATTCGTGTCAGATGTCGATCTGCACTCGGGATTAGTTAGCGCAAACTAGAACATAAAATGATGGATTTTTGCCGAAAATTCATGGAGAAAAGAGAGGTGATTTTAAAATGAGTTTGAGAGGTTTATCACAATAGACAAATACTAATAAGAGAAAACAGAAAAGTTGAAAATAACTTCATTCAAATTTATTCATTGATCAAAAGGAGAAGTGCTACAACGCTCGAATTTATTAACGAAATAACAAGAAACAAAAGAAAATTAAAGAAAACTAAACAAGAATTTAGTGAGAGAAAGAGATTGTAGAGAGAGAAAGTGACTAAAAAGATCTAGAGAGAGAGAACTAGAGAGAGAAAGAGCTCAAGAGAGAGAATCTTACCCTTGAAACATACCCGGAATGCTTGGTCGGAGATCGAACATAATGAATCGGCCCAAAATGGTTGGATCAACCCAAAAGTGAGGCCATGATGGTGAAAGAGAACACCACAACAGTGATGCTTGGTGATTGCGTAGAGGCGGTGACCCAAGGGAAAAGGTGTGCAACGTGTGAAAGATTGGTTGGATCACTCTCCAGCGTGGAGACAGTGGAGGAGGGCGAGTTTGTTGGTGAAGAACAAACCTTGGATGTAGCACCGTTTGATGACAGAAGTAAGTGGCGCCTTGGAGGTGGATGGGCAGCAAAGAAGGCGGGAACAATGGTGGTTGGCAGGCTCAGCAATGGAGGATGGTTCTAGAGGAGATCTAGTCCGTGAGGAGGCCCGAATCAGTGGTGGTGGCTACAAGGTGGGGGCTTGATCCTAGCAGGCTGGAGTCACCGTTGTAGTGAGAGTTTGTAGGCTGAACAGCCAGCAAGGAGGAAGTTGGTGGTGCAAAGCGCTGCAAGGAGTTGCAGGTGGTGATGTTTGGACAGGTGAGGGTCCTCCTCCTCCTTCCCTCTTTCCCTTCTTATCTTCTTTTCTATTTTTTTTTCTTTTCCTTTGAGAACGTGGAGGAGATCACACTGTTATTTGGTGAGACGCTGGTTGTGTAAAGCATCATGCGGCTTCATGGTGGATACGAAGGTAGCACCAGCAGGTGCTAAGTCAGCAAGTCCGGTAGGGGGTCAATTCACGGCCTGTTAGAGTTGCAGGCCATGAACTTACAGGCACGTTGGGTGCAGATCTGAGAAGGGTAGCTAGTGAGAGAGAGAGGAAGGAACGGCTGGGTTTCTTATTTCTCAAAAACTTGGGAGATGAGTAGGGAGAGAGAGTTGAGCGTGAAGAGAATGGGAATTGTGGTAATGGTTGGGCCTACCAGAGTCACAGGTCCGGCTGTAAAGGGAGACCAAACGGTGTTGATCGTTGCTGCCCCATTAGAGAACATTGATGGAGGCTGTGAAGGGGAGTTGCAGATCTGATCTGCACGCTCGTTTGGAGGAAGCAAGGAGATGCGACCCAGCAACACAAGGAGAAGAGGAGGAGGCTGGGCGGTGCTAGTGGAGGTTACAGGCGGACCTGCAACTCAAGAGTTGCAGGTCGTGATGGAGGTGGTAGAGCATGTAGAGAGGGGCGGCAGCAAGGAGGGATGGCAGCAAGGAGATGGTGGAGAGGCCATTCAAAAACAGCAAAAGCAATGGTGGTGGAGCTCTTGATCGGCCGGAGTTGCAGCCTGCAACTCCGGCAACAACTTGGTGAAGAAGATGAAGAAGAAGGTGGAGAAGAGGAGGGAAAATGGCCAAAGGAGAGGAGAAGAAGGGGCAAGAGGTTTTGGGTGAAGGAAATCAGAAGATGGGAGAGGGATTAGGGTTCAAACGAACCCTTCTCCTTCCCCTTTAAACCTCCCACTTTCCTTTAATGGAAAATGGGGTTTTAAAAAAATAAAAAAAATATTTTTATTATTATTATATTTTTTTTAAGGAAAACCTTACTTTTCTTTGGGGAATTTCCCCATTTAGTAGACCCCCCTTTTTTATTTAAAAATAATTAATTTAAAGCTTTTGAAAATCGCGAGGTCCACTAAATGGTCGGGCCACGGATCGATGATGATGGGCCCGACTACTGGCCCACATGGATTAATGATGTCCATCGTCTCACAAGATGATGTGACAGACAATTTGATGATGATCGGATGGATAGTGACTTGATTGGGACCCAGATTGGTAGATCGACGGATCTAGAGAGATCCAACGGTCCGGTGGAAGATCCAACGGTCCGATTGAAGATCCACCGGTCAGAAAGCTAAGAGAGATAAGACAGAGCCAATGGGCAGGAGTTCTGGGGTTAGGTCAGTAGATCCGAGGACTGAGAGATGAAGAGAGAGAGAATAATGAGATAGAAAATTAGGGAGAGGAGAGAGAAAATATCAGAAAATAAAGATAAAAGTATTGGCAGAGGGTCTGGAACCCTAGTCTTCACTGTGACCATCCTCACGCTTCTCCAGTAGAGTAGACCATCATTCCTTGCTGACTCATGTGGCTTTAAATGCTTTGGTCCGTCTCTTGGTCATTGGCTCTCCTACTCTCTTCGTTCTTTGAGCCAATTTTTTGATCCTCTTATTCAACCCATATTTGGCCCATTTCTTCTAGTCATAGCCTATGGGCTCTTTAAGCTTTGATAATGGACTTTCATGATCGATTTTGACCCGCAAGTCTCGAGAATAGCCCGATCGAGTTTCCTGCAAGAGAAGAGCACGTAATGAGACTTGATCATAACGTCTTCATACCTAGACTTCCGAAAATGTGTTTAATGCATACAAATATATCATTTCGTCCAGAAAAATGTGTTCTACGAAGCAGAAGAGACTCTTATGTAGAAAAGTAGATAAATAGAGTATTTTACGTAGGAGAGTGCGATAACGCTAAAAGGATAATTGCTTAAAATAAGCACTTTTGAGCGAATATCACCCCCTATAGCTCCTTCATGATATGCCTAAAATTCTGCAAATGTTAAATAATTTTTGATGAGTGGATTCAAAACATCTATGCAGAAATAAGCAACTCAACACTAACATTACAAAAAGGGCTAAAAAGTTTCAAATATGCTCGCGATAAACGATTAATGCAAAAAAATGCATAAATGTATCCCTGTTATTATGCTTTTAAGAATATCATAAGGCCTCTAAGAACCATGTGATTATAATAAGCCTTGCATTGCTGTTAGTAGCTTCTGTATTCTTCTTCAATTCCATGCTATCCCTTTACTTAATTTCCTTCCATCTTAAACAAAAAGAGAACTATTATAATCACATATGTGATTATAATAAGCGGCCACAAAGTAAAATCAGAATAATCAGATATTATAATGGTGATTAGGTTAAAGATTAAAAACCAAATCAAGATGTGGTGTAAACACATCCTATGGAGTGAATGAATGGGCTCGGCTACTTTCTTTTTTTCTCACCTGGTTTCCTCTTTTCATTTCTCAGACTGGCAACTAGAAATGGGTTCAACATGAACAAATTCTATTCCATGCATACATGCATTTCAATGGTTTAGAAAATCTATAAAAGAAATTTATATATAGCTTCAATTTTAAACTTCAGATCTTTTGAAGACATTGAAAATTCAAATGAGATTATATGGTATGATGCATGTGCATGGAGATACCATAGATCCTACCTCAAATTATAGTCACATGGCTCCGTTTAGTACCACATTCAATCCTTGCAAATTAGGTGAGTCCACATGTCATTTGAAATCCCCAATATCGGATAGGTCCCACATCAATACTTTGTGTATGGGAGCACCATAGACCGAAAAAATCTATCATATCGACTTTTGTATCAAAATTTTGATACATAAGTCTCTCAATTTGCCATGTAGTAGACTCTTTCGGGCCACGTACAGTACCTCTGAATGTTCGGCCTACATCTTGGTGGACCCACACACCAAAAATTAGTGTGATTAATAATTCCTAACCATTGGATTTGAGCACTTTTAATCATGGGCTTCAAACTAACTCATAAGCATGTTCATAAAGCCCATGATGAAAAATGCTCAAATCCTATGGCTACAAATCACTAATCACATTGATCTTTTGTGTGTAGGTCTATCATAATGTGAGCCAGACATTCAATAGGCAAGTGGGCCCGAACGAGTCTACTACGTTGCAATTTGAGGGACTTCTGCATCAAAGAACAGCCCCCTAGACCATACCTAGATTGTGTCACGATGGCTTGATTAATACAACATATAATTTTAGCAAGGGAAATTCTATTTGCACCCAACCTGTCACGCCCCGAATCCGGATACCCAGATACGACCCAAAAATTCGTGGATCGACTCGTACCGGAACCCAGATGTGATCCATGAATGTCCCATAGTGATCCAATTAGGTCAATTAGGCTACTAAGATTCATTCGAAAACCCACTAAGTAAAAAAAAAGTCTAGATGTAAAAAATAAATAATTAAAATAATTCATAACTCAAACAATTCAATCAATCAATTAAGTATAGAGAGATGGAGGTGAGAACATGCTCTTAATCAAAGGACTACATGCCCGTGAAAATAAATAAGATATGTTTTAAAACAATCAAAATAAAGTCTTCTAAAGTGTGGGGATCGACTCCTAAATCCTCGCCGATCTCCTCGAATGCACCAGAGTCATTCGCCTCAAAATCATCCTACGTACCCAGCTCCTTAAAATCTAAAAATGGTATCGGTGTAGCACCGTGAGCCGAGGCCCAGTAATACAACAGTGTGCATGGTATGATATCATACTATACAAGTTTTAAACCAAGGTATGCATCTCAATTATATAATAAGGATGACATGAATATGAGGGTGAATGCAAGTGAGTATGGGATACAAATGCAACTAGTACCCATAACCACATAGGGTCTCCATCTCCTTCCCGCACTGGGAGCGGTCTCATAGACCGATCTGCAGGATATAATAACGTCTGGGGCCTTTCACCCTAGGGTACCGAACCCTGATTAATTGATAAAACCAATATAAACATATATAATATACTTCAACCCCGTTCCCTTATGCATCCCTTATATGAAATAACGTGATGATCATAGTATGACAACAAGATGGTACTAGGGTTATATGTCATAAGCACACATGTATTTAACATTTAAATAAGAATATAAAATGAACACATGATCATTAAGAATGATAATATGGGAATGAATTAGGGTTAAACATGAATAACATGTAAACAATCACCAAAGATCACGATCAACATCGATGAACAATATAAGTGAAAATTGCAAGAGAATTCAACACACCATGGCCGAACCCTAAAGAGGGATCCAAGACACTTGACCGAACCCTATGAGGGATCCAAAACACATGGGTGGGATCTCCATGCATACAAGCATAGGTCAAACCATCTAGGGTTTAGTCAAACAACAAGGGCTAAACTCTTTTATAGTCAATAAGTCATGACCGAACCACTAAGGGTTTTCAAGGCTATTAATCGTCAAAAATCCAAGAAATAGGTAGTTCGCAGAAAATATGATTTCTTGTAAAAATCATAACTAAATAAATATAAATTAGAAAAATACAAATTCAATAGATTTAAAGACTATATTCACTGAGGTTTCTATGAAAAATAAATTTAAAAATATTTATTTCTAAAATCAAAGTTGAAATTCTTAAAGAAGTAGAATAGACAGAATCTGAAATTTTAGGTTTTGTAGAAACGGTCAGTACATTAGAAAAATTACAACTAAATAAATACATATCCTAAAAATATAAAATCAATGGATCTGAAAAATAGATTCATATAGATTTATAGAAAAAATAAATATAAAAATATTTAGTTTCAAAATATGGGTCAAAACCCTTAATGAAGTGGGCCGGATAGAATCTGGAATTCTGGGTTTTATAAAAAAATCTAGCACTTTTAAAAAATCATAACTTAATCAATACAAATAAGAAAAATACAAACTAAAATGTTCTAGAAAATATATTGATAGAGGTATCTAAAAAAAATAATTAGAAAAATATTTAGGTTAAAACTATAGATCGAAATCCCAAGTGAAGTGGACCATGTCAAAATCTAAAATTCTGGGCTATTTTATAAAGTCCAACTTAGAAAAATTATAATTAAATAAATATAAATCAGAAAAATACAAACTAAACAGTTTTAAAAAATAGATTCATAGAGGTATTAGAAAAAATAATTATAAAAATATTTAAATTATAAAAATATAATACAAATGATAAAGAACATAGTTATCCGTTATAGGTGTAAAAGAAACCATGGCCAAACCCATCATGGTGGCCCAAAATAAAGATCAACCAAATAAGAATAAAGTAAATATTGTTGAAATTAATTTATAATGAGTATCTACCATTATCTAATGAAAGAGAAATAAAATCTTGAAGAAAAACAAGTATAGGATGGATCAAACACACTTACCTCAAGATTTCTTGAACTTTAATGAAGAATTCTTGAATCGCTTGAAAAGTCTCTCCTTTGTTGATCTTTTGCTCCCAAAGTGATATATGTTTATGAGAGAAGGGAGATGAACAATATCCTAGGGTTTGGTGATGATTGGAGAAGAAGATGTGGTGTTAATGGTGGAAGAGTGTAGGTGAAGGCTTGAGTTTTAGGTTAAAGATTAAGTGTAGAGAATAATGGAGGAAGAGAGCTTAAATAAAATAGAAGATAATGAAGGTATAGGTCTCATAAGGATTAGGGTTAAGTGATTTTCGTAACTCTCATAGGGTTAACTTTTCCAACCCTCTAAAACTTATATTTTACACTACTAATGGGTTAGAAATGGGCCCGAGGCCCATATACATCAATAGACTTCATTTAAGAATATTATTAAGCCCAAAAGACATCTAGATTGGCTATACGGGCCCACCCAACAATCGTAACACAAATAATTATAAATAAATTAAATTAAACTATATTATATAATTTAAAAGTTTACACAATAAGGTATTGACACATGACACATACATAAATCACATAAAATAGTCTAAATATACAAAAATCACAAAAAAGTTTAAAGCCTCGAAAAAGTATCGAGATGACCTCGGAATGACCCGAAAAGGGATTCGCAGGTCTCACACTCCTATTAAATAAATAAAATATAATTAAATATTATTTTTAAAAATATAAGAATTGTAGGAATGTTCAAAAATTATGAAAATACTATTTTTGTCAAAATCTCTCGAAATCTCCCGCTAAGGTTTTTATGTCTCAAGAAATGTTCTAAATTTCACAAGTAAGTTGGTATAGATAAAATATGAATATTTTTGGTGTCACGGACCCACAAAATAATTTTTTTATAAAAATTCTAGAATGTTAGTTGCGGTAAGAAAAAGTCCCCTACAAGTTATAGTCCATTATTTTTAGGAGGAATTTAGCTATAAAGAGCGAGTTTCAAAAATAGCAGGTTTTTCAAAGTTGTCGGAATAAATTCAAATTAAATACACATACTCGAGCATGATATCAAACCATAAAAATAATAGAAGTTTGAAAAAGTTTTAGGTTTTTATAATTAGGTGAATTTACCATAATATCCTAGAACGAAAGTTCAGGGTATTACACAACCAGTTCCACTTTTGGACAAAAATGCCCTCCCTTATAAGGGAGGAAATGAAAAAAGCACCACATTTCCCCTTCATCTCCTTCCTCTTGGGTTTGTGAAGGTTAAGAGCAACTACCCTCCATCGACGTCGGCGATAATGCTGTCAGCCGTATGCTATCGTCGAACGCCCCAACCATTCTCCACTTCTTCCATTGTCATTGTCTCTGTCTCCCACTTGCACACGAAGCAACTTGGACAACATAAAGCAGCTTTACACGAGGCATAAAAGAACCAAAACAAAAAGGATTTCATAGGTTTTGTTTGAAGAAAAAGTGATCTATTAATGGGTTTCGTTGGCATTGGGCACAATTAGTTCAAAGATCATTGTTGGTTATTCTAAAAGTGAACCAACAAAAAAACAAGAATTGAACAAAAAAACAAAAAAAAATGACAAAATGGGCTCCACAGCACTGACATACTGAGGGTATTAGGGTACCCACGGCCGGACCAGCCGTGGGTGCTAGGGTACTCACGGCCAAGAAAACCATGGCTGCTAAACCACCCACAGTTTGTCTGGTCGTGTATAAGAAAAATGAAATTTTTTTTGGGTTTTGACCTTGGGGACCAGATGTGGGTACCCTAGTAACCTCGGCATGTTAGTGCCGTGGAGCCCATTTTGGCACAAAAAAAATTTTATTTTTTTTTGTGTTGGTTCACCTTCGCAATGTTTGGTTTGCTAACATGTTTTGTATGTTTTTATCACAATTACATTGTTTGGTTTGTTAACAAGGGTTGTACTCCAATCCGTCATCTTATCAATGCAACATATAGATAGTGGATCCTCATTAATCTGTATGTTGTTCATTTATTTGGGTGTTACTTTGGGCTAGGGTATGGTGGATTCAGGGATGTAAAGTTGAAATATAAGGTTCTGAAGGAGAAGCTGAAGGAGTACGACACGTTAGTGCCATCAAGAACATGAAATGACGAATTTTCTACTGAAAATGCTACCGAAATTGACGTAGGTTTTGAGAATGATGATCACGAGAATTAAAACATGATTTTTCTTGTGTGAAATAGTAGCCAAATTATCACATAGATCCAAACTAATCAAAGAGTCGCGCAAATGAAAAACAATAAGAACTTTTAGTCATAAACTCAAATCCATTACAATTATCTCACTTAAAATAAAAAAAATGAAAAGAACTAAATTAAAACTAACCTAAAAAGCATGAAAGATAGAGAGATATGAAGCTAGAGAGAGAAAGCAAAAAGGATGGAGTTCTAGAGAGAAATTAATAAACAATTTTAAAGAGAGAAATATAGAATAGGGGTAACAAATAAAGAGAAAGCTAGAGAGAGATAGAGAGGCTAAGAGAGATCTAGAGAGAGAAATGGAAAATACCTAGGACCTTACCAGAGTAGAGACTTTCATCCAAGTTACCACTTTGTGCATGGCCTTATGAGGGCAGCAAGGACAGACCGAGAGGAGCAAACACGGCCATGGGTGATTATGGTGTGCCTTGTGAAAGTGCGCGATGGAGTGTTGTGGTGCGCCTCCGAGAAGGAAGAGCACACTTGTGGTGGAGAAGCAGGTGGTGCTCACGGGCTTCAACCCGTGAGGGAGAAGATGGTGGCTTCTAGGTGGAACACGAGCTGGTGATGGGTTGACTTGCTGGAGACGTTGTAGGCCATCATGATTGTGGAAGATGGAGGGGTTGCGCGGCTTGATGGAGAACGTGGAAAACGGACCTGCAACTATGGAGGATGGAGGACTAGTGGTGGAGTTGAAGGAAAGGAGCAACCTGGATGCTGAACGGTGGTTGTTGCAAGGTGCTTTGATGGAGGGCAAACTAGGAAAATGCCAAGACCTTTGCTGACTATGCATGACTTGGGGATTACCAGCTATGGAGAGGAACTACAGCATGGACGGTGGTGGGAGAACAAAATAATGGCTTGCCACGTGATGTTGCTTTGCTAGTGTGGATAAGGAACAGGCGGAGTTGCAGATAGCGTTGGCCAAACCATGAAGTCACAACTATTCTGAAAACCGTGGAGTCAAGTTGCAGGTGCAGGCACTGAAGATGAGAAGTCAAGCTTCAACCTGAGTTGTAGACGTTGGAGCTCAAGTGGATGGCCAGGAAATGGAAGAGTTGCCGGTTGTGGCACACCAATAGGAAAGCGAGGTGAGGTCCTCTTATTCCTTCTTTTCTTCTTCTCTTTTTTTTTCTTGAGGAAGAAGGGCAGATCGATTAAGTGGATGGCTACCCTTTGAAAGAAAAGAGAATGGAAAGGGCTGACGGCTTGAGTTCGAGGTTGTTGAGAGATGTGGCCGACGTCTTGGATGGTGAGAGGAGAAGAATGGTATGGGGGAGAGACGTGGGATGTAAGGAATATTTTCATATTTAATTTGGCAAAGATTTCATTTGACATAAAAACATTCTTGTAATCGTTCCTATGAGCACCAGTGTAGTGTGAAGATGTCGTGGTACACACACTTCGCCGACTACGTGAACACTAGAAGACAGAGACAGTAAGAATCGGATGGTTGACGACACGAGTCATCTGAGTAACTGCCCATTTCTCGATTATAGATCGTGTACGCTCGCTTAGGAAGGTAAGTAACTTAGTTGCCATAAGAATAAGTTTAAAATGAATAAAATATAATGGTCAAACCTAGTCTTTGGACACACCCGAGTCTTAGTCAAAGATATTGACTTTTGGGAGAGTCCGATCGATTGGAGGACTTTGTAAAATCGATTGGAAGCTATGAGATAGAACATGATAAAAGCCCAATCAATTGGAGACCTCTATAAAATCGATTGGAGGCCACGAGGTAGAACATGATCAAAGCCCAATCGATTGGAGTCTACGAGACAGAACATGATCAGAGGCCAATCCATTGGAAACCCCTGTAAAATCGATTGGAGCCTTTAGGATAGAAACTTATTTGAGGCCAATCGATAGGATACTAAACCCAATCGATTGGACCCAGAGTACAATCGATTGGACTTAGCACGATTTGAGTCTTTCTCAGATCCGAAATTCTAGGTTCCATTCTCCCACGTTCTACAAGACTAAGGGTCACGAATTCTATAAATACAACTTTTCTATACATTCTCTAAACACACACTAAGTGACACAATACTTTAAGAGAGATAAGAAAAGGTTTATTTTAGAGTATCCATTCGAAGAGCAAGAAGCTTATTTCTCATTCACATCTTGTGAGCTTGTTCCTCTTCTTGATCAAAGTCGAGCGCTCCATCCATTCCTCAACTTAGGTCTTCCACTTAGATATTCGACCTAGTAGCCTGAGTGTACTAGTGTGACTCAACACCTTTGAGCAACCTAGGGTTCAGGGTGTACTGAATCTTTCACCTTCGGCAAATGCAAGAGTGTTGAGAATTAAGATCAGAGCAACCGATCGATGGTAGGTTTGGGGTGTACCAAACTGAACAAGCGGACAAGCTTTCTTGGCTGGAAGGGCACGCATGAATTCGTAGCATTGATTCAGAAGACGTGGACGCATCGACAGTAGGCATTGGCTAAGGTTGGAAGCGGTATTTGCAAAGATGCTGTGTAGGTAACTTTTGTTTCGTTTAACTTTTTAGTTAGTGATACTTTCCGTCTTGACGTGGTCCCGTGGTTTTTCCTTGGCTAAGGTTTCTATGTAAAAATCTCTTGTCTTGTGTGATTGTTTGTTTGTATTCTGCTATCTATCTTGATTAGACCAAACGAGGAAAAGAAAATATACCACGGAGGTATATTCGATTTAAGTCAGTTGTGATAATCTTTGATCAAACAACTAAGCTTGCGATTTTGTTCCCCTACCATAGACCAGTAAAACAGTGTAGGTATAATTAATTTTAAATACCTAATCAACCCCCCCTTCTAGGTATATTGGATTAAAGAGAATGGACCGGTTGTTATTTCAATTGGTATTAGAGCCGGTCATTTTATAAAAGGTTTAAACACCTGAATTTAGATTCTTGCAAAACTAGTTCATTCTTTCCATTTATAAAGATGCCTAAAGAATGGTTCACTGTAGCCATAGTGACTCTGACAGTGAAGATCAAGGCGATCTTTATACTGCTTATCAAGGGCTATATAAAGAAAGTTTTAGACTGACTAAAGCAAATAAGAAATTGACTAATCGAGTTGAATTTCTTGACTCTGAAAATTCTGCTTGTAAACTAGACAATAATGAATTATTTATGCTAGTTGGTCAGCTTATGGAAGAGAAGAAATCTCTTCAAGAGAGAAACAAGTTCTTGGAATGTGAGTTCCAAACTTGTATAGATGCTAGAATAACTTTTGAAAGTCAACATGAAAAATACGAAACTACTTCTAGACAAGTTGAAGAAGAGAATGCTAGCTTCCAAGACAAAGTTAAATTTCTTGAATCTGATTATCATGAATGTTTGGAGAAGCGAAAGTCACTTGAATTTGAACTAGTTCAACTGAAAAAGGACTTGCCCTATATTTCTCAAAGCACTGAGAAATTAAATGAGATTCTAAGTGTATGACAAAGATGTAGAGACAAGTGGGGACTTGGATATGTTGATATTGTTGATACCCCATCGTCTTCAGGAACTAAATTTGTAAAAGTCAAAGTTCCTTCCACACCACAAGTTGATTAACCTAGACCCAGACCAGTCATATATGTGCATGTTTGTAATTACTGTAGGGGTAAAGGTCACTTAAGTAAGAATTGCTTTCAAAAGAGGAGAGATACCATGGTTCCTCCAAAGAGAAAATCATATGGGAACCAAGGAGATCTACTCCATAAAATGACAGTCTTGCATCAAAAGTCGGATGCCTTGAGTAGAGCGATTGCAAACCTTAAGAAACTCAAGGGCACCTAGACTCAAAGGGCACAAAATAAGATGACAAATAAAAATAGAAATGTCAATTCTCCATCTCCGCCTAAACAAATGGCGAAGAAAAAGAACCCACCTACAAGGTATAAGACCATATGGGTGAGAAAAGAAGGACCGATAAATCTAGATTCAATTTGGTATAAATTCCTTATAAAGTCTAGTGGCACTTGTCACATTGATTGAATAAATGTGGTTCTTTATACTCTTCTCTATTTTATATTGTATATATTTTGTGAGTTAGGTGTGTAGTTTTGTTTTAGGATTTTGTTTCCTTCATAATTTTCTATTTATTTTAGATTTTTGCTTATTTGCATTATTTTGAGTTTATCTATTCAAAAACAAAAATAAAAAATTTAAAAATCATAAATTATTTTGTGTCTTGTTAGTAGTTTATTTTAGAGTTGTGCATTGCATAATTGCTTTTAATATGATAGGCATTGACTCTAGAAAACTCTAGAACCAGGACTTGGCACAAAGTAAATTGAGATTAGATCATTATAGAAAACTCTAAAATATTTAGAAGATTAGTGAAAGTAGGGTTTTTCCGCGTCGTTGGTTACAGAAACCCTAGAATCAACAAGATTTGTAATTTATCCGAGATTCCTACAAGATTTAAACAATTTGCACAGTGGGAAGTGTCGGATGTCGATCCGCACTCGGGGTTAGTTCGTGCAACCAAGAACATAAAATGACGAATTTTTATCAGAACTATGGAGAGGTGAGAGTGGTGGAGAGTTAGGTATTGAAAACATTCTTTTGAGTTGATTGCTGCAAACCATGAACTACAATATTAATGAACAAGAGGCGAAATATCCAAATAACTCCGAAGAACTTTCATAACATCAAAATTCATTACAATGCTTAGATAAATCTTAAACTATGATAAAACAATTAATCTACTGGAAAGCAATAAAAAAAAATACTAAAATAGATGAGAGAGAAAAAGGAAGATAATGAGATTTCTAGAGAGAGAAAGAGAAGTAGGAGAGAGAACGCTAGAGAGAACTAGAGAGAGAAACTAAGGGAGGAGAGAAAAAGTGAGATTTAGAGAGGGAAAGAGAAATCTAGAGAGATAAAAAAAAACTTAGAGAGAGAGAGTGAGAGAAAAGGGATGAGAGAGGAACTATACCTTAGACTTACCAAATGTTTGCATCAGCCACGTGGATCTTGCACATGTGTGGGGTGCATGTAAAGGTGCTGGTTGCGAGGTGTTGATGGAGGGGATGAGCCGGTTTGCATCAAAGTGAGAGTGATTGCAGTCCAAACCAGCACATGGAAAAGCGCAGGTTGGTCTATAACCTATGCGAATAAGGTGGTGGGGCAGCAAGGTTCATGGCGTGGAGTTGCTGGATTCTCCACGGCATTGAGAAGGTGAGAGGCGTGATGGTTGGGGGGAGATTGCAGGCCGTGGTGTGGTGGACGCTTGCTGCTACAGAGGATGCAGATTTGGAAGACGATGAGATGGCTGAAGATGGTGGTGGTGGCTGACGGAGGTGCTGATCGAGGTGAAGAGGAACAGCAGGTAGGCGTTCCTCTTCTCCTCTTCTTCTTCTCTTATCTCTTTTCTTTCTTTTTTTCTTTTTTTATTTTTTTGAACGTCAACGTCTTGGAGAAGCAGGCCTGCAACTCAGCGTTGCAGGTCGTGGTGAGGCGGTGGAGCAGAGGCGGTAATGGAGGTAGCTGTGCGGTGGTGGTGTTGCCGGCGTTGGACGGTGGAGCAACGTGAAGGAGGAGTTGGGCGGAGCAGCAACGGTGCTGCACGAGCAGCAGCAGGCATCCTAGCAGGTGGAGGCAAAACGAAGGTCGTTCAGCATGGCAGGCGAGGGGGTAAGCCGTGGGGGAGAAGTGAAAAGAAGAACGGCCGGAGTTGCAGGCCTGCAACTCCGGCGGAAGCAAAGAAGAAGAAGAAGAAGAAAAAGAAGAAGAATAAGAAAGAAAAAGGAGAAGGGGATGACGGTTCGTGGTGTGGTGATGGTGGTGAGATAGAAGAGGAGAAGGGCGGAAGAGAAGAAGAAGGCGTGGAAGATGAACCTGCCGGAGTTGCAGGTTCTCGCCGGAAAAGAAGAAGATGAAGAAGAAGAAAGGAAGAAGAAGAAAGAAAGGAAAAGAAGGAGAAGGAGGAGAGGAAAATGTAGGGAACGATTTCGGGGAAGGAGAGGAGGAAAGGGGAGAGGGATTAGGGTTCGAACGAACCCCTATCCTTCTCCTTTTAAAGCTTCCCTATTTCCATTAATGGAAATAGGGGATTTTTGAAAATAAAAAAATAAGAAAAATATTTTTTTTTTTTTTTTTTTTTTTTTTAAGTAAAAACCTACTTTTCTATGGGGAATCTCCCCAATTAGTGGACCCCCCATTTAATTAAAATTATTTTGAAATTCGCGGGGTCCACTAACTGGTCGGACAGCGGGTCGATGAAGATGGGCCCAGCTATTGGCCCGTATGGATTGATGATGTCCATAATCTCACAAGATGATGTGACAAACAGTTTGATGGCGATCGGATGGATGATGACTTGATTGGGGCTCAGATTGGTAGATCGACAGATCTAGAGAGATCCAACGGTCCGATTGAAGATCCAACGGTCCGATGGAAGATCCAATGGTCAGAAAGCTAAGGGAGATGAGATAGAGCCGATGGGTAGGAGTTCTGGGGTTAGGTCAGAAGATTCGAGGATCGAGAGATGAAGAGAGAGAGAGAATAAGAAGAGATGAGAGAAAAAGTATCAAAAAAATGGAAAAAAGCACTGGCGGAGGGTCTGGAACCCTGGTCTTCACTGTGACCATCCTCACGCTTCTCCAGTAGAGTCGACTATCATTCTTTGCTGACTCATGTGGCTTTAAACGCTTTGGTCCGTCTCTTGGTCATTGGCTCTCCTGCTCTCTTCGTTCTTTGGGCCGGCTTTTTGGTCCTCTTATTCAGCCCATATTTGGCCCATATCTTCTAGTCATATCAT
This sequence comes from Euptelea pleiosperma, assembly GCA_035048495.1. Taxonomy (NCBI): domain Eukaryota; kingdom Viridiplantae; phylum Streptophyta; class Magnoliopsida; order Ranunculales; family Eupteleaceae; genus Euptelea; species Euptelea pleiosperma. The sequence goes on from CM068545.1 coordinate 28,724,793, forward strand.
GTGGGCTCTTTAAGCTTTGATAATGGGCTTTCATGATCGATTTGGGCCCACAAGTCTCGAGAATCGTCCCATCGGGGTTTCCTGCGACAGAAGAAGCGCGTAATGAGACTTTATCAGAACGGCTTAATATTTAGACTTCCAAAAATGTGTTTAATGCATGCAAATATACCATTTCGTCCAGAAAAGTGTGTTCTACGCAACACAAGAGACTCTTACGTAGAAAAGTAGGTAAATAGAGTATTTTACGTAGGAGAATGCAATAACGCTAAAAGGATAATTGCTTAAAATAAGCACTTTTGAGCGAATGTCAATTAGTCTATTTTACAAATTCTCAGTTAGTAGATGTTCATAAGTTTTAACTTGTTATTCACATTCACACTGACTGACACTGGTTAAACTAGATTTGATCGAGGTAATAAATCTAGTACTCTATAGGAATCAGGAATAAATTTTTACTTTTCATGACTTCAAATTAGTTGTGTTCCTACTTTCAGTTGATTTTGAAATTGCAATATAAACGACTGTTGGCCTCCCTGTGTGATAGTTCTCCATGAAAAGAGCTACCAAAAGTGGATGTACTCAAATCGGTATGGCCCCGATATATATAAAAATCTGATTACATAATGCTGCAGAGGATACCATACCGACCGAGTGTGAAAGTTACCATACCGACCAAGTATCAAAAGATGAGAACTTGAAAATTGAAATTCTGGTAAAATAAGTGAGTAAAAAATAGTCATGTTTTGTCACGCCCCAAATTTTGACTACACAAATCCCGAGGTGTGTGCCGCATGTCCTGAATCCAACGCTTGAATTCAAAACGCGCAAGGCAAAACTCGTCCGCACATCTAATCAGAGTTGCGAAAATCAGAGTAAATTTTTATTTTTAAAACTACGGAAGCGCAAACTTACTAGACTTGCGACTATGCTCGAACTACCAAATTGGAACCGATCGATTATAATATAAGATATAAACTACAACTATCCTGCGTGCTATCATGATATTACATAATAGAGAGATATTTAAGATTCAATGATATAATATAAATATGAATAAGAAATTCAAAGATTCTAATTATGACAACCTACCAACTATCCTACCAATATCATCCGCTCCACTACATTTGACATCATCTCCACCATCAATTTGAATGATTCTTCAATTCTTCTCAGCCTTTCAATTTCTTCTCTGCAAAAGGACTGTGAGTGGGTGAGCTTTTATGAAAAAGCTCGTGAGTGTGTCCAACTTCTAACAACATGTCAGGGATAAAACGGTTGATAAATACAAAACAGGCAGTTTCATAAAAAACACATGTAAAACTATTTGATGAAACTAAACAAGTTTGAAAGTCAAAGATGCGATAGAATCCATGATAGCAAAATGAAAACATATAAAGTAGCAATTAACTCAATTTCATAAAGCAATTAAATTCATACACCACTGCAATACAGAATGATCATGAGATGCATGCACGAGATGCAGATTTTAAATTATAATAGTGGCAGGCCCAAGTCGTAACCTCTCATCCCATAATAAGCGTTACTCATGAGTCTACCTATAGCATGTAATATAATATCCAATTTCCTCTTATTCCGTATCTACTATCACATTTCCACTTAATAATCGGGACCCAGTCCCACAAGTTTCTTTGGACGCCACTAGAGATACGACTAGTTTTCTCACCACCCCAGTCAGGGTCTCTCTCCAAGTAACCATCAACCAGAACCAATCCATCTCCACACATCCACTATAATACATAGCTCCCAAGTTCACCGGCTGGAGTCTGTCCCGTAACCAATTTCACCGCTGGTCAAACGTTCGACGACTGCAGATTTGCTAAGGATCCAAAGCTCATCCAGTGCGGCTTGTCATGGGCCTGCTAACTAAGCCCGTCACAAGCCCACATCCAAGCCTACTATTGGACCATTCTATACTCCAGAAGTCTAGAAGTGTCTTGGAAGATTCTAGAGGACTCTAGAGCACTATGGAGAACCCTAGAGACTGGAAGGATCTAGACTACTCATGAGAGTTCTAGGGGATCTCTACCCTTTTGTAACATATGTACATTCTAGATAATTCTTGAAGAAGAATTGTATAGAAAGTTCTAGAATCTAGCTCCAAGCCTATATAAAGGGGAAACCTTCCTCATTTGTAACCATCCAAGAATTAAGTAGCAATGCAAGAGTTCAAGTTGTGAGCTTACAACCATCTTCCCTCTTCTCCTTAGCATTCTTAGTGTGATCAATTAAGCAAGGGTCTTGGTGAGTTTGGGAACTCTCAAGGCAACTAGGAAAGGCTGACTCGAGTACTGTTGGAGCGTGACACGAGTGCCACACGGGTCTAAGGCAAAGAATTTGCAACCCCGTGACAAGTGGTATCAGAGCCTGGTTCAAGGAAGCTATGTCGTCCGAGGAGGAAAACGTAGCTGCAACCATGGAACTAAGGAATGATGGTGTTCCTAGGAAGAGGCGTGACAAGTCCCGAGACTCCAAGAGGGAGCATTCTGTGGAGCATACAGGGGTACGTCTCTTGGAAATGCGACTTGATGAAATAGAGTCTCGCATTGGCAAGCTGGAGTTTGCCTCTACCGAGAGAGAAGAGAAGGTAGATGAGTTGATGGCCCAATAGCAGGAGTGCTTTGAAGCCATTAAGGAACTCGATGCCGACATGAAGATTACAATGGATGTACTCAAGACAGAAATGAGGGAGCTGTTCAAGACTCTCAGGGATGAGACCGTTGGGGCAGTTGAGAACTTGGCAGCCCAACTTGAGGAAGTTAGGACCAAGGTGGTGGTCTTGGAGAAGGCCATAGCCAATGGTACGACACTACAAGCTCGTGAGGTCCCAAAGCTTCGTGTTCCAGAACCTAAGAGCTACGGAGGTAACCGTGATGCCAAGGAGTTGGAGAACTTCTTGTGGCAAATGGAGCAATACTTCAAGGCATCCAGACTAGAAGATGAGGAAGCAAAGGTTGACATGGCAACCATGTATCTCACCAACGATGCGATGCTATGGTGGCGAAGGAGGCACGGTGACATCGAGAAAGGGCTATGCACCATAAATTCTTGGGAAGACTTCAAGAAGGAACTGAAAACACAATTCCTTCCCGAGAATGTTGAATACCTTGCTCAGAAGAACTTGAAGCGACTCAAGCAGACCGGATCCATCAGGGATTATATCAAGCATTTCACATCTCTAATGCTAGACATCCCTGAGATGGCAGACAAGGATCGTCTCTTCTTCTTCATGGATGGTCTACAACATTGGGCGGAGCAGGAACTTCAACGGCGTGGAGTACAAGATCTTGCAACTGCCCTTGCCACTGCAGAAAAGTTGGTGGACTACTCCAGGAAAGGAGAATCCTCGAGCAAGGCCAAGCCACCCAAGTTCAGCCATGACAAAGGTGAGGGAGACAAGAAGATTAGCCACAAGGAGGGAACTAAGAGGTGGTCCCGTGATAGGAAAGATCGAGGCAAGACCTTCGAGAAGAGTAGTGGATGCTTCATCTGCGAGGGCGATCATCTGGCTAGGGATTACCCTAAGAAGAAGGCGTTGAACGCCATAAAGGTGGATGAAGATGACTTGAATGAAGAACCACAAATGGGAGCTGTTAGGCTTCTCAATGCTCTACGAAGGCAAGCCGTGGATGTCACACCTACTCCTAAGAAGTCGACAGAGCTAATGTACATGGATATACAACTAAATGGGAAGACAACTAAGGCGTTGGTCGACACGGGAGCAACACATAACTTCATAGCAAGAGACGAAGTCGACTGCATAGGACTACGGTTGGAACAAGACTCAAGCTGCATAAAGGCGGCAAACTCAGAGGCCAAGCCAATGCATGGTGTACCAAAGGCCGTAGAGACAAAGATTGGAGGATGGACAGGAGCCATCAACATGACCGTAGTACCGATGGACGACTTCAAAGTCATATTGGGGATGGACTTCCTCAGTCATGCTAAGGCTATTCCTATGCCATTCTTGGGAGTCGTTAGCATCATGGATGAGAGATCACCTTGCATGGTTATGGTCACAAAGGTTGAAAAGGTCAAGGTAAGAGCATTATCAGCACTGCAGCTTAAGAAGGGAGTCAAAAAGGGCGAGGCCACCTACATTGCAACTCTAGTAGAGAAAAAGGGAGATGTTGGTGCATCCCCACCCCAAGAAGTTGAACAAGTCCTTGAAGAGTTCAAGGATGTCATGCCCAATGAGTTACCGAAGAAGTTACCTCCTAGGAGGGAGGTAGATCATCAAATCGAGTTGGAGCCTGGTGCTAAACCACCTGCACTAGCACCATACCGGATGGCACCCCCGGAACTAGCCGAGTTGAGGAAGCAATTCAAGGATCTACTTGACGCAGGGTTCATCCAACCATCCAAAGCGCCATATGGAGCTCCAGTGTTATTCCAAAAGAAACACGACGTGAGTCTACGTCTATGTATCAACTATCGGGCGCTGAACAAGGTAACGATCAAGAACAAGTATCCCATCCCACTCATAGCCGACCTGTTCGATTAGTTGGAAAGTGCACGATTCTTCACCAAGATGGACTTAAGGTCGGGATACTATCAAGTGCGCATTGCGGAAGGCGACGAGCAAAAGACAACGTGCGTAACGAGGTATGGAGCATTCGAGTTTCTTGTAATGCCTTTCGGCCTCACCAACGCTCCAGCCACGTTTTGCACCCTGATGAACAAGCTATTCCACCCCTACTTGGATCAGTTCATGGTGGTCTATCTAGATGACATCGTGGTCTATAGCAAGACACTTGAAGAACATGTGGATCACTTACGGACCGTATTCCGAGTACTGTGGGAAAACTCTCTCTATGTAAAGAGGGAGAAGTGCTCATTCGCCCTACAAGAGGTGTCGTTCCTTGGGCATTGGATCGGGCATAGGAGAATTTGGATGGATGGAGAAAAAGTCAAGGCCATAAAGGAGTGGGAGACTCCTACCAAGGTGACAGAGTTGCGATCTTTCCTTGGACTCGTCAACTACTATCGAAGGTTTATCATGGGGTACTCTGGGCGGGCATCTCCACTCATGGATCTTTTGAAGAAGAATCATACATGACAATCGACGAGGGAGTGTCAAGAGGCATTCGAAGACCTCAAGCAGGATGTGATAGAGGAACTGGTGTTACAACTACCTGACTACACCAAGCCATTCGAGGTCCATACAGATGCATCAGATTTTGCCATGGGAGGAGTCCTTATGCAAGAAGGACATCCAATCGCCTACGAAAGTAGGAAACTCAATGAGACCGAGCGGAGGTAAACGGTCCAAGAGAAAGAGATGACAGCAGTAGTGCATTGTCTAAGGACTTGGAGGCACTACTTGCTAGGATCAAGGTTCATGGTAAAGACAGACAACATGGCTACTAGTTACTTCCAAACCCAAAAGAAGTTGAGCCCTAAACAAGCTCGGTGGCAAGACTTCTTGGCGGAGTTCGACATGGTGATCGAATACAAACCAAGCAAGACCAATCAAGTGGCGGATGCACTAAGTCGCAAGGCGGAACTTGTGGCTCTCAAACTAGAGGAGGTAGCTGCACTATGCCAACTAAAAGGATCTTTACCCGATCACATACGAGAAGGGTTAGACAAAGACCCATTGGCCAAAAGTATCATGACGGTGACGCAAGAAGGAAGAACACGGCAATTCTGGACAAAGGATGGACTCCTATACTACAAAGGGAATCGCCTATACGTGCCTAAATGGGGGAACCTCAGGAAAGAGCTGCTAAGGGAATGCAATGACACACGGTGGGCTAGACATCCCGGTCAACATCGTACCTTAGCCTTGTTGAAGATGAACTACTATTGGCCACGAATGGGTGAAGAGGTCGACGATTACGTGAGAACCTGTCTCGTATGTCAACAAGACAAGGTGGAGCACAAAAGGCCAGGAGGTTTGCTAGAACCACTACCAGTACCCGAGAAACCATGGGCAAGTATATCCATGGACTTCATATCAGCCTTGCCCAAAGTAGATGGATTAGGGTCCATCATGGTGGTAGTCGATTGATTTTTGAAATACGCCACCTTCATTGCTATCCCTACAGACTGCACAACAGAACAGGCAGCCAAGCTATTCATTAGGGACGTGGTGAAGTATTGGGGCGTCCCTGAGACCATCGTCAGTGATCGAGACCCAAGGTTCACTGGGAGATTTTGGACTGAGGTCTTCAAACTCCTTGGGTCAGAACTACACTTCTCCACAAGCTTCCACCCACAGACAGATGGACAAACTGAGCGCATCAATGCTTTATTGGAGGAGTACTTGAGGCACTTTGTAAGTGCCAACCAAAAGGACTGGGTCTGACTTCTTGATGTGGCACAATTTTCCTATAATCTACAAAAGAGCGAAGCATCGGGCCATAGTCCATTCGAATTAGCGACAGGACAATAGCCACTCATGCCACATACGCTCGTTACAGGATACACGGGCAAGAGTCCTGCGGCTTATCAACTTGCCAAGGATTGGCATGAACAAACAAACATCGCCAAGGCCTACTTGGAAAAGGCGGCGAAGCGAATGAAGAAATGGGCGGACGAAAAGAGGAGACCCGCAGAGTACAAAGAAGGAGACCTTGTGATGGTGAAGCTTCAAACCCAACAATTCAAGGTGTTTAAAAAAGTACATAAGGGGTTGATACGGAGATATGAGGGTCCTTTCCCTATCCTAAAGAAGGTAGGCAAAGTCTTATACCAGCTTGACCTACCTTCTAAGTTGAAAATACACCCAGTCTTCCATGCCAGTTGCCTCAAGCCTTATCATACAGACATGGAAGACCCTTCACGAAGCATCAACAAGAGAGCACCAATGACCATGACTACTTCCTTTGATAAGGAAGTAGAATACCTTATAGCTGATCGCCGAGTAAGCAGACGCGGAGTACAACCATATACGGAGTACTTAGTGAAATGGAAAGGACTGCCTGAAAGCGAGGCTAGCTGGGAGCGTGCCGACACTCTTTGGCAATTCGAAGACCAGATTGCTAAGTTCCAAGAAGAAAATGCGACGAGGACGTCTGCAGATTAGGTGGGGGAGAGTGTCACGGGCCCGCTAACTAAGCCTGTTACAAGCCCACATCCAAGCCCACTATTGGACCATTCTATACTCTAGAAGTCTAGAAGTGTCCTGGAAGATTCTAGAGGACTCTGGAGCACTATGGAGAACCCTAAAGACTAGAAGGATCTAGACTACTCATGAGAGTTTTAGGGGATCTCTACCCTTTGTAACATATGTACATTCTAGATAATTCTTGAAAAAGAATTGTATAGAAAGTTCTAGAGTCTAGCTCCAAGCCTATATAAAGGGGAAACCTTCCTCATTTGTAACCATCCAAGAATTGAGTAGCAATTCAAGAGTTCAAGTTGTGAACTTACAACCATCTTCCTTTTTCTCCTTAGCATTCTTAGTGTGATCAATTAAGCAAGGGTCTTGGTGAGTTTGGGAACTCTCAAGGCAACCAAGAAAGGCTGACTCGAGTACCGTTAGAGCGTGACACGAGTGCCGCATGGGTCTAAGGCGAAGAATTTGTAACCCCGTGATAGGCTGCCCACCTACACCCGCGTCTAAATGCCCATTGGGCAAGCATGTATCTCTAGGGTCCGCGTGATCATACAAATAAAATCATGCTTATCTTATTATATGCAATGCCTTCTAAATTCAGAATCCATTCTTCAAACTGTGTAATCATGCGAACATTTGTAAAAAGTGCAAGTAATTGTAGATATATAATTGATAAACAAATAAATGCAATTTCAAATATGCAAGTTAAAGCATTCGATTCAAGATCATTTTCAACTAAAGCAAAAAAAGAATATTTCTTTAGTATTAAATGCAGTTGATAATATAAGTTTGGTTCTGGAAAGCCTAATACAAGGCACGAAGAAGAAGGGGGACCACTCACTATTAAATGCTTTTATTTCTCTTTGATGGTTGAGCTGCTAGTCCGCTTTTTCAAAGCTTTGATGTTTTCAATCTCTAACTTCAAATTCTCTTTCTTCTTTCGTTGTTCTCCTTCGAGATTGAATGTCGACGCCATGAAAGAGTTTAAAAGAAATTAGGTTAAGTTTGGAATAAGACGGATTTAGACTCTTAAGAAACCCTATCTAAATTCGATTAAACATGGTCGATCCCGATTCAATTAACTCGACTCGATTAGGTTGCTTAGAATTCATTTAGACAAGTTTTGGTAAAATTCTAACTTAACAAAAACCCTATATTCTAACTCTTTTAGAAATCTAGGTAATTCTCCCTAATTTATATTTATAATTAAACTCAAAATATATTTATATTATTTTTCATCATTTTATTTATAATTATTTTGGGCTCCCCTATAATTGATATGCATTATAAATACTTAATTTAATATTATTATATTTTTTTTATAATTTATTTTATTATTTTATTATTTATTTATTGAGTTAATTAATAAATTAATATATCTTGGGTCAAGTCGGATCAGGTATGGACCGAGTCGGGTTGGTCTGTCTAGGCATAGCCTAGGCATTTTGCCAAGCACCTGGGGACCCGAGTCAACTCGCCGAGTCCACTGGGCAAACACTAATCCTTATCATAAACGGTGCCCAATCTCACGATAGGCAACCCAGGTGGGTCCCATCAACTCAAGCGAGGCTTTTGACCTTCATGTGGGCCCATGGCCCACCAAAAAGTAGAAATCATAGGTGGTGGGACCCACACACCCAAAATGTACATATTGTGATAGCCATTGGATTGCGTGGTCTATGTAGGTGAAAATAGGGTTTTTCCGCGTCGTTGGTTACGGAAACCCTAATCTCAATAATATTTGTAATTTGATCCGATTATCCTGCAAAATTTAGAATTCTTGCACAGTGGGAAGTTTCGGATGTCGATCCACACTCGGGATTAGTAGCGCAGACAAGAACATAAAATGACGAATTTTTCCACAGAAAATGATAAAAATAAAGGATGGAGGGGTGAGAGTGATGATCACGAGATTTAAAAATCTATTTTCTTAGAGAGAGAATTTATCAAAAAGCATATAGAATGATCAACGATAACAAATTGCCCAAAAAAATAACTATTTTATTATTTGAAATAAAAGTTGCTTACATTGCTTGAATGAAAGACTAATCTAATAGAGAGAAAGAAAGCATTATTTTAGAGAGAGAAAGGGAGGAGAGAGAGAGAAAGGGATAAAGTTCTAGAGAGAGAAACTATGGTAAAAAAATGTTTTACCTTCAACTTATTTGGAGAGATAAGATCTGCCCGGTGAGTGGTTCGCTGGTGGTGTTGACTGTAGATGCGTGGGATAGTTCGGGATGGGCTGAGCACACCCAACCGTTTTTTTTTTTTTTTTTCTCTTTCTCTATTTCTTTTTTTTTTCTTTTTTTTTTGGTTTTTCCTTGGGTTTAGCGGTGAGGAAGAAGAGAGGGATGATGGCGGCTGAGAGAGAGGCGGCAAAGGAGGATGAAAGTCAGCCACGCAGTCCTCCAATGGTGGCTTTTAACGGTGAAGGCAGCAAGGCAGAGGCAATGGTGGTTTGGTACGTTGCAAACCAGCACGTGGGATGGAGATCAAGACGTGGTGGAGTCTTTTGGCAGCGAACTGCCGTTGGAAGATGTGGAGATGGGGAGCGGCTGCAGGCAGAGGGATGGCTTGGCAACAGCCAAGGTGAAGGGAGGATGCAGCAGGCTGTAGCAGGCGGTGGTTGCTGGTGAAACGGACTGGAGTTGCAGGTTGCAACTCCAGCAACGTTAAAGAAAGATGGGGCTGCTGGTTTGGGTGGTGATGGGGCTGCTGCTCCGTTGCAAGAGGATGGCGAGGTCATTAATGGAGGGGTAAGGGGTGGCCAGCAAGAGATGGTGGAGGAGATCTTGATCGGCCGGAGTTGCAGCCTGCAACTCCAGCAATGACGTGATGAAGAAGATGAAGAAGAAGGTGGAGAAGAAAAGGAAAATGGGGCTAAGGGTGAAGGGATCCGTGCGGGATTGATAGGGGAGAGAATGGAAGAGAAAGGGGGGGGATTAGGGTTCGAACGAACCCTTCTCCCTCCTCTTATAAAGCTCCCTATTTCCATTAATGGAAATAGGGTATTTTTTGAAAATAAAAAATATTTTTTTTTTTTTTAAGTAAAAACCTACTTTATTATGGAGAATCTCCCTAATTAGTGGACCCCCCATTTTTTAATTAAAATTATTTTGAAATTCACGGGGTCCATTAACTGGTCGGACAGCGGGTCGATGATGATGGGCCCGGCTATTGGCCCACATGGACTGATGATGTCCATCGTCTCACAAGATGATGTGACAGACATTCTGATGGCGATCGGATGGATGGTGACTTGATTGGGACCCAGATTGGTAGATCGACGGATCTAGAGAGATCCAACGGTCCGATTGAAGATCCAACGGTCAGAAAGCTAAGAGAGATGAGATAGAGCCGAAGGGTAGGAGTTCTGGGGTTAGGTCAGTAGATTCGAGGATCGAGAGATGAAGAGAGAGAGAGAATAAGAAGAGATGAGAGAAAAAGTATCAAAAAAATGGAAAAAAGCACCGGCGGAGGGTCTGGAACCCTGGTCTTCACTGTGACCATCCTCACGCTTCTCCAGTAGAGTCGACTATCATTCCTTGCTGACTCATGTGGCTTTAAACGCTTTGGTCCGTCTCTTGGTCATTGGCTCTCCTGCTCTCTTCGTTCTTTGGGCCGGCTTTTTGGTCCTCTTATTCAGCCCATATTTGGCCCATATCTTCTAGTCATAGCATGTGGGCTCTTTAAGCTTTGATAATGGGCTTTCATGATCGATTTGGGCCCACAAGTCTCGAGAATCGTCCCATCGGGTTTCCTGCGACAGAAGAAGCGCGTAATGAGACTCTATCAGAATGACTTCATATCTAGACTTCCGAAAATGTGTTTAATGCATGCAAATATACCATTTCGTCCAGAAAAGTGTGTTCTACGCAATGAGATAGACTCTTACGTAGAAAAGTGGATAATTAGAGCAGTTTTACGTAGGAGAGTGCGATAACGCTAACAGGATAAGTGCTTAAAATAAGCACTTTTGAGCGAATATCACAACCCCCAACCAGCATATTGCCAATCCTTGGCAATTAGTGCGAAATACATGAGCTTAAAAGGGCTCTGCACATGCTGCACACTTTTTCATATTTGCTCCGGGAAAACACCGTTCATCAAATTATTGAATGGATGCAAAAACAGTTACATGCTAGCGAAGAGTTTGAAAGTTTTGGCAAGACTACAGACTGATAATCATGACCCAGATTAGTCAGACTCTGCGTGTGTGTGTGCTCAACATTCTCATCATCCGACAGTAAAGATTTCCAGATCACCTCTAAGTTTTTTCTGCCTCGACCTCAAATCTCACATGTTTAGCACTCAGAATAGAATCACACAAGAAGGGTTTTCTTCTTTTCTCTCAATTTATATGTGAGGAGATGTATTTAATATAAAGAGGCAAAAGATCTCACATATGTTTTATTTGAAGGAAGGACATCTTTAACAGAAGAAGATCTCATGATTGGAATACCACTTCACTCGGGAACGTCAGATCAAACTCTATAGCTTCTCTTTCTCCAATCTCCACATTTTATGATCGTGCTATCCTAGAATCAAGTAGGACTTTCCTGGGTTGTAATGAGGCTTAGGTCAGGTGTAGAGAGATAAAGGAATACAGGATTTCAAAGATCTTGAGAGGATATTGCCATTTTCTTGAATTTTTCCTGCGACGTAACACCATTATCTGGTTCTTTTTCCTTTTTTTTGTATTTTTCTCTTTTTCTTGATATTTCTGAGACTGCTCAATTTCTTTTCAGCTCTTCTTCATACTTTCTTTCTATATTTTGTTTTTGGCTTGAACCACTTTCTTTTCCTTTTGATTCTTCTTCTTTACTTTTCTTTTTCACGGTACACCCACATCAGTTATTCTTTTGTCCATCTCAAAATAAGGGTAGCCAGTCATGTTTCATAGCTATACTGGATTTTAGGTTGATGGGTTTACAAAGAAAAGGCTTTTATAAAAGGGTTCAAGGGGTTTCTAGTGAAGTATAATTCAGGTGAGTAAAAAGGCTGAATGGTTCAGAAAAATGGCCTAAATCATTTTCTAGGGTTTGCACTATCATGTATACTGTTTTGACTGGATATAGAGAAGGTTCTGTCGTAGTAATCCAATGTTGATGTCGTTCCGAGTTTTATGATCGAAGCAAAAGATAATGAGATCTCTCAATGAATATTGCGGGCATGAAGAATAGTGAGTCATCTTGTGACTCAGGATTATTGTATAACTCTCCGAAATGATTAAAGGTTCGAAAGCTCACTGGGTTAGGTCTCCACAATTATTCTCACAGGATCTCTAGAGTTTCAAAACTTAGGATGACTCTGATGTTGATAGTGTACAATTGTGCCAAATCTGAGTTTTTCTGAGTTTTCAAACCTGCTGTAGTCATGCTTGAATTGACTCAACGCTAACTTTAAACAAAAATTGACATCCTCAATACTGACTTAACGGAGGTTTTTTAGCTAATCAAAGTCAGGGTATTTGACACATTTTTGAAATTCTAGAAAACTTTTGGAGAACATCGGAAATCACCCCAAAAACCTTTTTTTTTTTTTTTCAAAATGAAGACATGAGTTTTGGTAAATACCCACCCCCAACCAAAATACAGCACCGTCCTCGGTGCTCATGACCGGGACATAAAATGATAACAAATCAATGATGATGATGCAAAGATTCAGGAAGGATGTTACCAAGTCGGCAGAAACTCGATAGTGTGTGGTACCTGATGATCGGAAGAATGAATGTACCTTCATTTCCAGAGATATAACAGTAATAACAAATGCATGAGACTCATGTACTCTAGGAATACCAGAATTGCCTTTCCGAAAGCGCTAAGTTTTACGTCTTCAGCCAGACATGACGGGGGTGACAGGCACCCCCAACCAAGTTGGAGCTCAGGAGACTGAGTGGATCATCAGTCGACATAGGCAGGATCGAGGAGATCGATCTCAAAAGTCTGAATGAGCGACACCTCAAGTTCATGGAACTGCTTTAGACACTGGCCATTTACCTGGAATGAGGAGTGATCCTTGGGATCCTCAATAGTGATTGCTCCGAAGGGTGTGGCTGCGGTGACCGTATAAGGACTAGTCCACCTAGATTTCAGTTTACCAGGGAAGAGATGAAGACGAGAATTATAAAGAAGGACCTTCTGTCCTGGATGGAACTCTTTCCTGAGGATGCTCTTGTCATGTATCCACTTCATTTTGGCTTTGTAATTCTTGGACAAGTTGTAGGCATCATTTCTGAGTTCTTCTAACTCATTCATTTGAAGTTTCCGCTCCTCCCCTGCGGAGTCTAGGTCGAAGTTGAGCTTCTTAATGGCCCACAGGGCACGATGTTCAATCTCTACCGGAAGATGACAGGGTTTCCCAAAGACCAGACGATAGGGAGACATATTGAGTGGGGTCTTGTAGGCGGTTCTGTATGCCCATAAAGCATCAGTGAGACGAGTAGACCAGTCTTTACGTGTGGGGATGGCTTGGCAACAGCCAAGGTGAAGGGAGGATGCAGCAGGCTGTAGCAGGCGGTGGTTGCTGGTGAAACGGACTGGAGTTGCAGGTTGCAACTCCAGCAACGTTAAAGAAAGATGGGGCTGCTGGTTTGGGTGGTGATGGGGCTGCTGCTCCGTTGCAAGAGGATGGCGAGGTCGTTAATGGAGGGGTAAGGGGTGGCCAGCAAGAGATGGTGGAGGAGATCTTGATCGGCCGGAGTTGCAGCCTGCAACTCCGGCAATGACGTGATGAAGAAGATGAAGAAGAAGGTGGAGAAGAAAAGGAAAATGGGGCTAAGGGTGAAGGGATCCGTGCGGGATTGATAGGGGGAGAGAATGGAAGAGAAAGGGGGGAGATTAGGGTTCGAACGAACCCTTCTCCCTCCTCTTATAAAGCTCCCTATTTCCATTAATGGAAATAGGGTATTTTTTGAAAATAAAAAATATTTTTTTTTTTTTTAAGTAAAAACCTACTTTATTATGGGGAATCTCCCTAATTAGTGGACCCCCCATTTTTTAATTAAAATTATTTTGAAATTCACGGGGTCCACTAACTGGTCGGACAGCGGGTCGATGATGATGGGCCCGGCTATTGGCCCACATGGACTGATGATGTCCATCGTCTCACAAGATGATGTGACAGACATTCTGATGGCGATCGGATGGATGGTGACTTGATTGGGACCCAGATTGGTAGATCGACGGATCTAGAGAGATCCAACGGTCCGATTGAAGATCCAACGGTCCGATGGAAGATCCAACGGTCAGAAAGCTAAGGGAGATGAGATAGAGCCGAAGGGTAGGAGTTCTGGGGTTAGGTCAGTAGATTCGAGGATCGAGAGATGAAGAGAGAAAGATAATAAGAAGAGATGAGAGAAAAAGTATCAAAAAAATGGAAAAAAGCACTGGCGGAGGGTCTGGAACCCTGGTCTTCACTGTGACCATCCTCACGCTTCTCCAGTAGAGTCGACTATCATTCCTTGCTGACTCATGTGGCTTTAAACGCTTTGGTCCGTCTCTTGGTCATTGGCTCTCCTACTCTCTTCGTTCTTTGGGCCGGCTTTTTGGTCCTCTTATTCAGCCCATATTTGGCCCATATCTTCTAGTCATAGCATGTGGGCTCTTTAAGCTTTGATAATGGGCTTTCATGATCGATTTGGGCCCACAAGTCTCGAGAATCGTCCCATCGGGTTTCTTGCGACAGAAGAAGCGCGTAATGAGACTCTATCAGAATGACTTCATATCTAGACTTCCGAAAATGTGTTTAATGCATGCAAATATACCATTTCGTCCAGAAAAGTGTGTTCTACGCAATGAGATAGACTCTTACGTAGAAAAGTGGATAATTAGAGCAGTTTTACGTAGGAGAGTGCGATAACGCTAACAGGATAAGTGCTTAAAATAAGCACTTTTGAGCGAATATCAGTAGGCCACAATTTCCACGGTTAAGTTCGCCAAACAGGGTAGGCCCATACACCACACATCAATCATGATGGTGATCTAAAAGTGCTCCACTACTTGATGGACCGCATATCAAAATCGGCCAAGATGATGATTTCTGGCCATTGGGTTGGTGGTTGGTTGTTGATACACAAAAATCAACTTTATTTGGGGTCAATTCTAACCGTTGGATCGGGGTCATTTGCATGGACTGATTTTAACCATGGGATTTAACGAACACCATGATCAAAATCAAGAAGACCACTAATCATTATTTAAGTCCAAGAAAATAATAACCATTATTAATATCTAATATTTTCATAACTAACAACTAACATTAATTTATTATTATAAAACATTAACAATTAACATTATTTTATTCTTTAAAGCAACTAATCCTTTGTTTTATTATATATATATATATATATATATATATATTTATAACTTCATTACATATTTTCCATATGGGGCCACCCTTGTTTTGGCCCCACGCATGACACGTTAAAAGGGTGGGTCCCACAACTACCAAATGGACCCACAAACACCGCACCCCACACACACCTCTATTAGGTGGGATCTACCAAAACAGCGAGTCACGTGGCACATTCATGGAGGATACTTATCGCATGGATGTTGGACCAATTCCTAGATGAACTTAAGAACCACAATCAGCTTGGTTGATGCCCTTCATCAACCGTTGGATCTAAGATCACTCTAGAGGGTTAATCTTAATGGTGGGGATTGGACAGCAATAGGAGTGCAAGTGTGAAGGCTTGATGGGATTGGTAGGAAATCAAATGAGGGTGTGAGATGATAAGGCATGATGGAGTGGGCTGGCAATGAAGCTGCATGGGCAGCAGGTGGTGCAAGGGAATAGAAGGCTACAAGGATGAGGAGAAGGGATATATAGGGTGTATTGGAAAGGTGGGATGCTGCTGGCCACACGTGTTGGTGAAGACCATGAAAGTGTCGGCCGGCACAAGGGATGGTGAGTTGGAGACGTTCATGGGAAACACGACAATGGCCTAATGATGGACTGAAACAGTGGATAGCTATAAGTCCATAAGGAAAGCTGCACGGGGCAGTAATAGGGCTGCATGGACATTAGGCCATATCCTAGATGAACCTACGAACCTAGATAAAGCCATGGCTGGATGTATGGTCAGGTCGGTTGGAAAGGGTGACCCGGGGTTCGGTAGAACAATTGTTGAACAAGATGGTGATGGTCTCAGGGTGGTCCATCACTTGATGGGCCCAACACACCAAAATGAACTTTGGTTGGTGATCACAAGTGGTCCACCAATTGATGGACCCACACACTAATTCAGTTCTTGGTGATTTGTGGCCATTGGATTGATGGCCTAACCACCAAAAATCATTTTCTCAACCTTTTCATTTTATTTTATTTTTCTCTTTCCTCAAATAGGGACATTTCTCTTGTTTTGATTCAAACATTGAACCACAACAGGGGCACCGCCCCATACATGTTAAACACCCTATGATGGGCTCCACAACTTCCAAGTGGACCCACCAAAACCGTACCTACTCCAACCATTGAGATCTGCACTTTGTTTTTCACTCTTTTCATTAAAAATAGAGGTGCTGCCCTGTTGAAAGAAAAGTTGCAGGTCCAGCAACAAAGAGCTCTACTCCTAACCCAAATCCACGACCCTAGAGGTCCAAACTACCTTCTTACAGACCCATTAGACCCCTCTCAATACCCTTCAATCCCAGCACCCTTCTAGTGGAGGAAAAAGGACACTAAATCCTATGAAAATGGTGAAACGTCCAAAACAAGGACTGCTTTTAGAGCATAAAATGGCCATCATTGGCTGCTACTTGGACCCTATTTGTGCATACCTCATTCACCTACATATGGTTTTTACTTTAGGACCTAATTTAAACCATAAAAACTTAGCAAATCTAGACTAGAAACCACCATCCAAATCAGGAAAAAGAAAAGAACTTCAAGTTTAACAAGTATGGAATTTAAACAAAATACAAAGAATGCTACAAACTGAAAAGGGGTGTAACCACAGTAGCATAAAGAAGACTTGATGAAGAAAAATGTAAGAAAAGGAGGGCAAGGGAAGAAGGAGATGCCATTTACCTTGTGGTGGAGCTTTTCCTCACCAAGGCGTGGTGCTCCTTCTTACTCCACGACTTTCGCTAGTTCTCAAGCTGCTGCCATTAACGATTCAGCAGGGAGTGGGAAGAGGGGAGAACAACATACTCACCTGTGAGCTCAGTTGTTTGAGAGATGAAGGAGAGAGGAGAGAGATCTTTAGAGAGGGTTTAAGGGAATGACAAAGATGAGTTGTTTCCTTGCTCCTAAGAGAGTCACTCTCCCTTTCATACTGTTTTCCAATTGCTTCCCACACAAGCCACTCTTTCAATTTATATTTGTTCGTTAGGATGGCATAATGGTAATATTGAAAAGGGTAAGTTTGCCTTTCACTAGACTTGGACACATTAGTCATTTGTTTAAAAGAATTGTTTGACACGTGTCGCCATCCTATGAATTATTTCGACACATGTCGCAACATAGGGTGTGGTAGGTAGGAGTAGTTGAGATGCCATCATTGCATTGCTATGGTGTATGATGAGTACAACCTACGACACACCCAATAGCATTTCGTTTATAACGTGTGATAGGTCGTGACTCTCAAAAATCCAACCGTACGGATGCGAAGAGCATTCTGTCCTCTTCGAATGGCAAGTCGGGTGAAACTCCATTATCGAAGGCACGGTGAGATTAAGCTAAGATTGTGTATCACATACCTGGTTTAGGGTTATATTATCCAAAATGAAACCCGGAACATGTCGCAACGCTTTCAAGGTGTCCAAAGAAGTGGAAGTTATTGTCATTGGAGAATTCCAATAACCAAAGACCCCCTAGAGTCACGCAGTAGGACTCATAACTCGAGGAAAAATGCTCAAAAACGGGTCCGAAATCCTAGAAGGAGACCCGAAAAGTTCTTAAAGGACCCGAAAGACCGACCCAAAAATCTGGGTCATTACATGTTTGCTACAAAAGTAATGTGAAATCACGTTGGCAAATACACTTGAAAATAGAGAGTTAAGTGAGAACCTATTAGCTCTAATGAGAATTTCATGATTGGATACAAAATACCTCCAGATTTTGAGTAAAGTATTTAGATTTTTTACTAACATCTGTCTTGTACCCTAAAAAGTAGAAAGTTAGATCACAGTATACCCAAGTGAAAGAAATTGAAAATTCAACTAAAGTATACTAGTTTAACTGACTGGCTCTGATAAATGGCCTAGATTGACTGCATTTGAACTATTCAAGATTAAACTGAGTAGTTAAGTCTAAAATCCTAGGTTTGATATTTGTTAGTGTCAATCACATTGAAACTCATTATACATTGCATTTAACTTGACTTTTCATGTATTTTAGCATACTTCAGATTTGACCTTTTTATTCGAATTAATCTAGATTGATCTGATTTGAGTTCTGTAAGTTGTAAATCTTTTCAGAGATGATTTAAAAATTTAAAATTCATTTGAAAAAGATTTATGATTGGTTAGATGGTTTCACCGGAATTTAAACCAGTGATGTATTTAGACTATGCGTCATCTTTTAGTCTTTATACTTGTTATCATGTTGCACTAATGCACTTGTTTTTCATGATGATATTCATTGCATGCTTATTATCTGATTATATTTCTGTACCTTTATCATTCTGTAATAAAAAAGGGGAGAGAAAATCATAGAGGTAAAAATAAGTTGATGCATGAAATAGGGGAGAGAAATTAAGTTAGTTACATTATTTTACCAATTTCTCTACTTGTGATGTGCATAATTAACTCACTGCACTTTAATGATTTATTGATTGCCGATGGTATGTGTTGTTAGTAGAATGTGTAGGCAACAGATCAAAAGCTATTCTATTATCTGTTCGATTATCTCCCAGAGATTTTGAGATAGTGAGTGAATCATGTAAGAGGGTGAGATTATAATTATTTTTTGTTTACCTTCTATATGATTTAATGTTTTTTTGTCACGGAATTACCAAATGGGGAGATTGTAATGAATATTTTCATATTCAATTTGACAGATTTCGTTTGACATAAAAAGATTCTTGTAACCGTTCCTACGAGCACCGGTGTAGTGTGAAGATGTCGTGGTACACATACTTCGCCGACTACGTGAAGACTAGAAGACAGAGACAGCAAGAATCAGACAGTTGACGACAGGAGTCATCTGAGTAACTGTCCATTTCTCAGTTGTAGATTGTGTATGCTCGCTTAGGAAGGTAAGTGACTTAGTGGCCATAGGAATAGGTTTAAAATGAATAAAATATAATGGTCAAACCTAATCTTTGGACAGACCCGAGTCTTAGTCAAAGATATTGACTTTTGGGAGAGTTCAATCGATTGGAAGCTACGAGGCAGAACATGATAAAAGCCCAATCGATTGGAGACCTCTGTAAAATCGATTGGAGGCCACGAGGCAGAACATGATCGAAGCCCAATCGATTGGACACATCTATAAAATCGATTGGAGTCTACGAGACAGAACATGATCAGAGGCCAATCGATTGGAGACCTCTGTAAAATCGATTGGAGCCTTCGGGACAAAAACTTATTTGAGGCCAATCGATTGGAGACCTCTATAAAATCGATTGGAGCCTTCGGGACAGAAACTTATTTGAAGCCAATCGATTGGACACTAAACCAATCGATTGGACCCAGAGTACAATAGATTGGACTTAGCACGATTTGAGTCTTTCTCAGATCCGAAATTCTAGGTTCCACTTTCTACAAGACTAAGGGTCACAAATTCTATAAATATAACCCTTCAATACATTCTCTAAACACACACAGAGTGACTTAATACTTCAAGAGAGATAAAAAAAGGTTCATTTTAGAGTGTTCATTCGAAGAGCAAGAAGCTTATTTCTCATTCACATCTTATGAGCTTATTCTTCTTCTTGATAAAGCCAAGTGCTTGATCTATTTCTCAGCTTAGGTCTTTTACTTAGATATTCGACCTAGTAGCCTGAGTGTACCAGTATGAGTCAACACCTTTGAGCAACCTAGGGTTCAGGGTGTACTGAATCCGTCACCTTCGGCAAAGGCAGGAGTGTTGAGAAATAAAATCGGAGCAACTGATCGATGGTAGGTTTGGGGTGTACCAAACTGAACAAGCAGACAAGGCTTCTTGGTTGGAAGGGCGCGTGTGGATTCGTAGCGTTAATTCAAAGGACATGGATGCATCAGCAGTCGACCTTGGCTAAGGTTGGAAGTTGTATTTGCAACGGTACCTACATAGGTAACCTTTGTTTCATTTAGCTTTTCAGTTAGTGATACTTTCCGTCTAGACGTGGTCCCGTGGTTTTTCCTTGGTTAAGGTTTCCACATAAAAATCTCTTGTCTTGTGTGATTGTTTGTTTGTATTCCGCTATCTACCAAACGACGTAAAGAAAATATACCACAGAAGTATCTTCTATTTAAGTCGGTTGTGATAATCTTTGATCAAACAACTAAGGCCTGCGATTTTGTTCCCCTACCATAGACCAGTAAAACTGTGTAGGTATAATTAATTTTAAATACCTAATCAACCCCCCCTTCTAGGTATATTGGATTAAAGAGAACGGACCGATTGTTATTTCATGGGAGAGAAGAGATGGGGGAAGGAAGAATAGTGGAATGACGGCTAGGGTTTTTCAAAACGTAGAGAAGAGATGGATCTCAAGAGAAGGAGACGTTCTCCTCTTTTATTAGGGTTGACAAATCTCTATTTGTTGTCCACGATTTCCTCTCTTGGTCAAAAGACTAAGCAGCCCTCCCTTGTTTTAAAATATGCCAATCGTCTCCCAAAACTCTTCAATGACCAAGGTTTAATATTAAAAACTCATTTTTGCAAACATGTCATCCTTATTTTGAAACACAAAGCTCTTATGTTTTAAAAAATAATTTTTCAAGATTTGAAAACAATCTTTCCATTCTTTTATTTCCAAAATCTCTTTCAATATTTATTTTTAAGAAGATTTTTTCATGGGATGTTTTACAACATTCTCCTTAAAGATCTTTTATTCTCAAAAATCATTTCTCCTCCAAAAATGCCATTTTATATGAGCACCAATATCTACTAAAAGTCACAACCAACCGATTTCAAAAATGCCATCACATCCGTCACATGTTATGTGGGCCATGCCTTTGTTTTGAAAAATTTGAGCAAGGCCATTAGATAAGATAGTGAGACGGATGATCGGATGGTAAGCGGATGTGGATGATAAAGTGGATGATCTGCTCGCGATCGGATGGATGGTGATGATCGGATGGATTATCGAACGGTGGAGATTGGCCAAGGTAGGCTGTAAGGTAGCAATCTCGGAAGGAGAGAAGGTTGGACGATTGAGATTTGAGAGTATAGAGAGAATGAGCTTTTAGAGAGAGGAGAGAGAAATTACTACAAAGAGTAAAGAGAAAATACTAGCAAAAGGTCTTGAACCATGGTCTTTGACTTGGTCTTCTGCAAGCTTTATCAACTGGTCAAGTCTTTATCTTGTGCTAGTTGATTGAGCTTTATTCTTCTTAATCTCTTCTCAGGGTGCTTGGCTCTCCTCTCTTGATCTTCTCTCAAGCTTTTCTTACTCTCTGGCACTTCCCACTCTTGGCCTATATCTTCTTATCCTCAGCTTGTTGGCTCTTAAGCTATGATCATAGGTCCTGGAGGTTGATCGTGGGCCTGCATTCCATCAAAATTGTTCGATTAATGCTCCTGCGATAAAAAAATCGCGTAATGAGACTTCTACAAAATGGCTTCGCATGTAGGTCAAATAAATGCATATGAGTGCATGCGAATATACCATTTTATGCAGAAGAATATGTTCTACGCAATGAGAGAAACTCTTACGTAAAAAATTTATAAAATAAGAAATTTTATGTTGAAGAGTGTGACAACGCTAGAAGGATAATGGCTTAAAATAAGCACTTTTAAGCAAATATCACAACCCCCAACCAGCATATTGTCAATCATTGGCAATTAGTGCGAGAAAATAAGCGTGAAAAGGCTAAACACATGCTTCACACTTTTTATCACTAGCTCAAAGAAAACTCTATTTAGTCTAATTTATTTGAAGGATGCATGAAAATAGGTACAAGCTAGCAAATAGTCGAAAGATTCTAGCAAGACTATAAATTGATAATCAGGATCCAGAATAGTCAGACTCAGCGTGTGTGTGTGTTCAACATCATTATCCTGTAGTAAAGATTTTTAGATTTTCCTCTAAGATTTTATGTCTCGACTTCAAATCTCACTTGTGTGTCACTCGGAAATAAATCACTCTGAAATGATTTTACTGCTTTTCTCTCAAGTGATATATGAGGAGATAGGTTGATACAAATAGACAAATATCTCACATATATTATTTTGAAGGGACGGTATTAAGAATTTAGAAGATCTCATGATTAGAATATCACTTCGCTTGATAACGTCGGATCAAACTTTATAGGTTCTCTTTTCTCCAATCTCCACATTCTATGATTGTGATAATCTAGAATAAAATAGGACTTTACTAGGTTGTGTTGAAGCTTGGGATAGGTTTACAAAAATAAGGATACACAATGATTCAAAATTTCGAGAGGATATGTCAACTTTTTCTTTGCAACTTGTCCTGAGGGTGTAGCACCATTTTTCTTTTCTTTCTCTTTTCCTTTTTCCTATTTTTCTCTTTTTCAGATATATTTGAGACTGCTCAATACATTTTTCTGCTTTCCTTTCAGCTTTCCTTTTTCAACTTGTATTTTCTTTTTAGCTTGAGCTCCACTTGTTTTCCTTCTTTCTTTCTGAGTTTTCTTTCAGGGTGTACCCATACCAATCACTTTTTATATCCTTTACAGAAGTAGGATAATGTATTTCTTGATCGGGTTTTGGTTTTCGGTAAATGGGCTGCCAAAGAAAGGTTTTCATAAATTGCTCAAATGGGTTTCTAATGGTAAAGAATTTAGGAAAGTCAAAAAGTCTGAGATGTATAGAAAAAAAAGCCTAAATCATTTTCTAGGGTTTGCACTCTCATGTGTTATGTCTCGAATGGATATTGAGAAAGTTCTTTCATAATGATCCAATCTTTGATGTCGTTCCAAGTTCTATGACCAAGGCAAAACTTAATGAGATCTGGCAAAGAAATAGTGGGGACATGAAGAATTAATGAGTCATCTTGTGACTCAGAATGATTGTATAACCCTCAGAAATGATGAAATGCTCAAAAGCTCACTAGGTTAAGTCTCCACAAATATTCTTCTAGGATCTCTAGAAAATCTAAACTTAGAATGACTATAATGTTGAAAGTATACAATTTGTGCCGAATCTGAGTTTTTCTAAGTGTTTGAAATCAATGTCGTATTGCTTGACTTGAATTGAACTCAAGCTAACATGTAACACTTTAAGAGATGACATCATTTAGAAAAAGACTAAAATGAAGTTTCAATTAATTATAAGTCAGGGCATTTTCAAAAATATTTTGGAAGTTCTAGAAAACTTTTGCGAACAAAGGAAACCATCCCAAAACACAAGATTTTCCCTCTTTTGAAAAGCAATATTTTTTTTTATCAAAATAAAAATATGAGTTTTGGTAAAAACCCACCCACAACCGAAATAGAGCACCGTCCTCGGTGCTCATGACCAAGACATAAATGATGAAAAAGCAGTAATGATGATGCAAAGGTTCAGGGAGGATGTTACTAAGTTGGCAGAAACTCGACTGTGTATGGTCCCTGTTGATCGGCAGAATGGATGTACCTGCATGTCCAGAGATATAACAGTAATGCATGAGACTCATGTACTCTAGGAATACCAGAATTGCCTTTCCGAAAGCGCTAAGTTTTATGTCTTCAGCTAGACATAACGGGGGTACATTAAGTACCCCCAACCAAGTTGAAACTAATGGAGACTAAGTGAATCTGCAGTCTTCCTAACACCTAAGGGTGAACGGAGACGGTTATCCTATCCCTTGTCTAGGTATACCTTTGTAGAAAAGGTCTTTCTCAGTGTAGACTGAGAGAAGGATAGTAAGTGCTCTAAGCAGATGCACAAAACCATTGAGTTCAGTGGGGAGGGATCGAAGCTTCTCAGCAAAAATGGAAAGGATAAGAGTAAGGGGTTCTCTGACCATGGTTAGCAGAGCCGCAAACTCATTAAGTTTAGCGGGAAGGTATCTGAATGGAGTAGACTCCAGCAGATCAGTAAAACCATAATTGTCCAACTCTGAGAAGAAGTCAGGCTCAAAGTGTTCGTGATACTAGGAGAATTTTTCCTCGAGAGAGTCCTGCAGTAGACTCTCTAGGGCACATGGTGTATCGACTATGTCGATGTGTGTTGGCTGTTCAAAAATGGTAACCTTTGCTTTGAGGTTGTCAAATGCCATTGACATGTCCTCATCCCCACACCCGATGTGTGCATCAACGATGGTGAGGAACTGTGGGGCCAGGACAACTGGGTCGGTACTGTTTAGACACTTCTCAGTGTCGGGAATGTCTGCTTCAGGTGCAGATGGTGAAGCATCAGAGGTAGATGATTCCTCTAAGGGCACTAGAAATGGAGACTCTGGCTCATCAATATTGTTACACAATTCATTGGTGTTGAGGAATGGTAGGTCTAGGCCAACTAGGATCCTACGATCGAGACACAACTCAGTGTCATGAATAGCTTCTTCAATGCCATGATAGAAATAGCAGAGGTATATAGAAAAATAAGTTTCTCAGAGCTAGGTTCATGATTTGGTGCTTGTAAGGGCACCGAAGATGGATATAGTGGCTCCTCAATAATCTGGCTCAATCTAGTGGTGGTAACAACTATTGTTTCTTCCTCGAAAGTCTAGTATTGTGTCCAATTGTGCGAGTCCTCATCATGGATCGTGGCCATGTCATTCTCCTCAGGATAGGCTATAGGTTGGCGAGGGAAGTTGACTTCCTCTCTTTCAGATTCTAACGAACCTAGATGGTGATCCAAGCTCTCCATATAGTGCTGTTGTTGGATGATGATTTGAGAGAGGAGTTCCTCTAGACTAGGTTTAGTAGCCGACTATGGAGATTCAGCTAAGTTACGCTAAGGTGCCAACTCTTGATAGTAGTCCAAATGATTATGACAAGGGTAAACCAGTAGTGACTCTAGGACTGTCTGCTGACTCTGGGAATCATGAGGGGTCCACTGTTGACCAAAATATTCAGTCTGTGGATCTGACTGGTACTGCAATTGTGAATATTGCCAATCATACTCTCCATTGGGTTGATGAAACCTGGAAGGATAATTATCCTGTGTCAGTGGCTGCTAAAGAAAAGATTATTGTTTCCAATCAAAGTTATGGTTACTCCTAGTGTCCGGATAATAAGTGTTGTCATAGGATGTCTGCATTGGAGATTGAAATGTACTGAGAGTACAGACATCTTGCTGGACAGGAGGGTAATATCCTACAGATTGAGAATTGTGCACAGGGTGCTGGATAGCAATATTAAGGGTCGAGACAGATTTTCTTAGTACCTGAAGTAAAGAATTATACTCAGGATCTCTGTTAGTGCCTGGATCTTCATAGAAGTGGTGGTAGGTCTCGTATAGAGGCTGTTCCTCTGCCACAGGTGAAAAGTGAGGTACAGGGGTGCGGTAGACTGACTCTCAGATCGAATCAGTCAAAAGTTTGGACAGGTCCACTCGGGCTTCTACTTGAAAAAGTAAGCCCTAGACTTGGCAAAAGTTGCCACAAGGAGACACTGGAATAGTGATCCTAAATGATGCACATAGAGCAAAGAGAATCCTATTTCTAATCAAATCAGGATAAGTTTGAGGATTTATCTTTTTAGTATAGGGGAGGTTAGATTATAACAGTGGGCAGACCACCGATTTATCTTTTTATCCACCGAATTAACTTTGTCGCTCATGGGTTCTTACTGGGATACACTCTTTAAAGCAAATGCTTTAGTACTAACTCAAGTTGATCGCAAGATAATCTGAAGCCTAGACAGACGTGTGGCACATCGACTGACTTAAATACCCCCCAGACTTACCGATTTTGTCAAGTAATAGAGATGAGTTTTCTCGTAGTATAAACTAGGGTTGGTTTATGTTCCTAACCCAACAAATAGCAAACCAACAAAGAACCAGGGAAACCACTGGCGAGCTTGGTATACTTGAGTAGTATGGACCTATGGGTGTGTTAGATAACAGGGACCCACGCTCGTGGATTTATTCGACCTGGGATCGATTGAATGACTAAATAGAGGGGTGTCCTAAAACACTAACCTAGCCTGGCTCTAGCTCTTGATTTTTATTAATGGTGGATCCTGGGGATCAAACTCAACTGGAGTGATGAGGTGGGTGATAAAATCCCACCAGTTTTAAGAGGAGCTGGATCTGCTCAATTAGGGTTCATTAATTAACAGTCATCCATGCAGTGTGAAAAATGTTAGATGTGAAAGCGAATAGACATGTGGAACTTTAATTCACCAAATTGCACAGTATCGTACTCAAGGCGAGGAAATGGACTTACCTTCCGCGGGCCACGCCACGGGGTCGCCTCCATGGGATAGTGAAAGTAAAGTTTTTCCGTGTCGTTGGATTGGAAACCCTTGATTTCAACAATATTTGTAATTTCTCCAAATTAGTTCACTTAATCTGCAAATAAGCAGACTTGCACAGTGGCTCGTGTCGGATATCATCCGCACTCGGGATTAGTTAGCACAAGAAGAAACAAGAATAATCAGAAAATGCTCAGAATAAATGGAAGGGTGAGAATGGTGGAGGTTAATTTAAAATATGCTTGAGATTGTTGTTAAAACTATTAGAATGAAAAAAACATAAGAGAAACGAGAATGAAAAACACAATAAATGAAAACAACTTAAACTTGAATTTAAAACTTATTCATTAAACTAAAACCAAATGCTTACAATGCTTGTTCATATGCTTTATAACGAAAATAATATTAAACCAAATTAATTTAGAAAGTCATTAAAATATTACCCTAGAAAGCATGTAAAGGTAGAGAGAGAAAGAATGTAGGAAGGTTAGAGAGATGAATTAGAGAGAAGCTTACCATTGAAGAGGTAGATGGTGCAACTACGATTGGATCGACATCAATAGGATTGAGGATTGTAGCCTTTGATTGTGGCAGATGGAATGGGCAGCAAGGAAACGTTGCTGTTTGAAGCTTTGCACCTCGAGGTGGAGGCGTTAATGGTGAGCTCGCCGGAGAAGAAGTGTGAAGAAGAAGAAAAAGAAAGAAGAAAGAGAGGAAGAGAAGGGGGAGGGAACCAACCCAAGAAGGAGAGATCGTAGATCTCTTATAGACTTTTTCTTCTTTTTTTCTTTTTGCTTGTTGTAAAAATGATGACCGTTGGATCTAGAGAGATCCAACGGTTGGGAATGGGTTAGTTAGATGAGAGAGAGAGAGTGACTAGGATAGAGAGATATGGGGGAGAGAAGAATCGGTCAAGTGAGACCAATTCTCTCTTGTTGTTGCAAATGGGCATGAGCATGGGTAATGGGCATGGGTCATGGGTCATGGGCCTATGTCATGGGCCAAGATAGATAGATAAAGAGATAAATAGGAGAGAGGTGAGAGAAAAATACAAAAATAAAAGCATTGGAGGGTCTTGAACCCTAGTCTTCTTTATTCTCTCTCGTCCGCTCTACCAATAAGTCAAACATATCCTTTGATGTCAATTGGTGTGGCCTTTAACACCTAAGTCCTTATCTTGGTCTCCAACTATTCTTCTCTCTCTTAGTCCTTGTTCCGGCTCTACGATCCTCTAGCTTTACACGTACATGTCTTCTATCTTTTTATCCTAGCCTGTTGGGTCTTTAAGCTTTGATAGAAGTCTTCTGTGGTTGATCGTGGGCCCGCCAGTACTCGAGAATCTCCCGA
Source organism: Euptelea pleiosperma (assembly GCA_035048495.1). Lineage (NCBI taxonomy): Eukaryota > Viridiplantae > Streptophyta > Magnoliopsida > Ranunculales > Eupteleaceae > Euptelea > Euptelea pleiosperma. The sequence goes on from CM068545.1 coordinate 28,752,681, forward strand.
TAGGGTCTCCTACAAGTGAAAAAGCGCGTAATGAGATTCAACTAAAACGACTTGATACTGGACTATCCGAAATGCATATATTTCATGCAAATAGTCGATTTTCGTCTAAAGAATGCGTTCTACGCAATGGAAGAAACTCTTATATGGAAAAGTTAACAAAAAGACAAGTTTTACGTAGGAGAATGTGACATCGCTATAAGGATAAGGCTTAAAATAAGCACTTTTTGGCGAATATCACAACCCCCAACTAGCATATTGCCAGTCCTTGACAATTATTGCGAAATAAGTGAGCGAAAGAGGGCTAGGCATACATGCTAGAAAACTTATTTGCATTACTCAGAAAGAACTCCGTTTTGTCAGATTATTTTAAGGATGCAAGAAATCATTCACAAATTAGAACTAATCAGCAAAATGCAACACTTCTACAAATGGACCTTCAAACAAAAGATTACTCAGACTCAGTGTGTGTGTTGAAACTAGGATTTTTCCGCGTCGTTGGTTACGGCAACCCTAGAATCAACACATTTTTTTATTTTGATCCGATTATCCTGTAAAATTTTAGAGATTTGTATAAGGATTCGTGTCGGATGTCGATCCGCACTCGGGGTTAGTTAATGCATACAAGAACATGAAATGACGGCTTTCTTTATAGAAATTGCTCTGAAATCAATGTAGGGGTGAGAATGGTGATTCAAAGTTGATTTGTTTTAAAATATTCTTTTTGGATGGATTAACACATGACAATTGAAATATATTAATTCAAATTACTCGAGCTGAAATGAATGCAACAATGCAAAAACAAACTTCCTTTATTCAGTGCTAACATGTCTTACAAAATAACTCTTCTTCAAAAAAAAAACCTAACAACTAACTAGAAAGCATTTAGTAAGAAGGGAAACTAGATAGAAAGATAGAGAGAGTCCTAAAATCTAGAGAGAGAAAGATCAAGAGAGAGAGAGAGAGCTTACCTTGCATTTACTGAGTAGATCGGCCAATGGATAGGCCATGTGAAGTGAGATCAATGGTCAGCAAGGGAATGGGAGTTGGTGATGAGGGACCTATGAGCAGCGTGGTCGAGAAGACGATCTCCATCAGTACAGCCCCACAAGCGGTGGTGCACGGAAAAGAAAAAGTGAAGGTGGAGATGGAGACGTGGTGCAGGTACCCTCCTTCACCTCTTCTTCTTCTTCCCTTCTTCTTCTCCTATTTTCTTTCTTCTTTCTTTTGGGTTTTTTTTTTTTTTTTTTGGTTTTTTTGAAGAAAACAGTAAAGAGTTGAGGACTGTTTTGGGCGGTGGAGAGTGTGCAGGGATGGAAGAATGAACGGCTTGGGTGGTTGTGACGGAACTGAAGAGAAGAAGAAGATGAAGGAGAATAAGGAGAGGGCGGCTGCAGATGGCATAGGCTGGTGCAGCAGCACCGTTAAATGGAGGATGGTGGCTGGGGTGAAAACGTGGAGAGCAGACCTGCAACTAAGAGTTGCAGGTTGTGGTGGTGGTAATAGTGGTAGCTGTGCGGTAGTGGGAGGCACTGCATGTGGCACTCGCAGGGGCGGAAAAGAGTAGCAAGTGGCCACGATGGTAAAAGAGAGGAGGGTTGTACATTGCTTGTGCAACTATATTGACTAGAAGGAGATGCCGAAAATATGGATGGAGAGAGGTTGGGTTGAGGAGCCACCTACTGGCGCTGTCGTGGCTTTTGGAGATGGTGCACGGCGTTGAAAGCTGGTGGCTGACGGTGGTGGAAGGGAGCAGCAGCAAGGAGGCGATGTGGAGCAACAGGCGGTGGTGCATTCCGAGCTGCAACCCGTGGGCGGCAACAAGAGTTGCAGATCTACAACTTCTCAAGTTGCAGATCGGTAGTGAGATAGGAGTTTAGAGAGGAGAGGAAAGAGAGAAGAGAAGGGGGGGCGAGCTGGGAAAGAAGGAGGTGTTGCTGGCTGGAGTTGCAGGCTGCAACTCTGGTGATAGAGATGAAGAAGATGAAGAAGATTGAGAGGAGAAATGGAGGAAAACGGCCTAAAATCGAGGGGAAGAAGGGGCAAACGAGTTGGGGGAGAGAATGGAAGGGATTAAAGGGGGATTAGGGTTCCAAAGAACCCTTCTCCTTCCCCTTTTAAAGCTCCCTAATTTCCATTAATGGAAATTAGGGAATTTTTTAAATAAAAAAAAATATTTTTTTTTTAAGTAAAATACTACTTTTTTTTGGGGAATTTCTCCATTTAGTGGACCCCCCATTTTTTAAAATTTAATTAAAATTATTTTGAAATTCACGGGGTCCACTAACTGGTCGGACAGCGGGTCGATGATGATGGGCCCAACTACTGGCCCACATGGATTGATGATGTCCATCGTCTCACAAGATGATGTGACAGACAGTCTGATGGCGATCGGATGGATGGTGACTTGATTGGGACCCAGATTGGTAGATCGACAGATCTAGAGAGATCCAACGGTCCGGTGGAAGATCCAACGGTCCGATTGAAGATCCAACGGTCAGAAAGCTAAGGGAGATGAGACAGAGCCAATGGGCAGGAGTTCTGGGGTTAGGTCAGTAGATTCGAGGACCGAGAGATGAAGAGAGAGAGAATAAGGAGAGATGAGAGAGAAAATATCAGAAAATGGAGATAAAAGTATTGGCCGAGGGTCTGGAACCCTGGTCTTCACTGTGACCATCCTCATGCTTCTCCAGTAGAGTAGACTATCATTCCTTGCTGACTCATGTGGCTTTAAACGCTTTGGTCCATCTCTTGGTCATTAGCTCTCCTACTCTCTTTGTTCTTTGGGCCGACTTTCTGGTCCTCTTATTCAGCCCATATTTGGCCCATATCTTCTAGTCATAGCATGTGGGCTCTTTAAGCTTTGATAATGGGCTTTCCTGATCGATGTGGGCTCGCAAGTCTCGAAAATTGTCCCATCGGGGTTTCCTGCGACAGAAGAAGCGCGTAATGAGATTTTATCAGAACGACTCAATGTCTAGACTTCTGAAAATGTGTTTAATGCATGCAAATATACCATTTCGTCCAGAAAAGTGTGTTCTACGCAACAGAAAAGACTATTACGTAAAAAAGTAGATAAATAGAGCATTTTACGTAAGAGAATGCAATAACGCTAAAAGGATAATTGCTTAAAATAAGCACTTTTGAGCGAATATCATGTGTGTTCAACATCATCCTTATCTGGCAGTAGAGATATCTAGATCTCTTTAGAGACTCTATGCCTTGACCTCAATCCTCACTTGTATACCACTCAGAAGTAAATCACTCAGAAATGGTTTTATACTTTTCTCTCAAATTATATGTGAGGAGATGAATATAGAAACTGACAAACGTCTCACATATATAGTTTTTGAATGGAGGGTATAAGAAGATTTAAGAAGATCTCATGATTGGAATGTCATATCACTTAAGAACGTCGGATCAAACTCTATAATTTCTCTTTTCTCCATTCTCCACACTTGAGGATTGTACAAATCTAGAATCAAATAGGACTTGGATAGGTTGTATTGAGGCTTAGGATAAGTTCAGAAAAAAAGGATATTCTGGTATTCAAAAATTCTGAGAGGGTATCTCACTATTCATTGCAACTTTTCCCAGGGGTAATATTTCCTTGACTTTTCTTCTTTTCTTTTTCCAATTTTTGTCCTTTTGGCTATTCTTCAACATTTTCTTCTTTTCTTTTCTTTCCTTCTTTTTTTCTGATCATGTTTCTTTTCAGCTCGAACCATTTGTTTTCTTTTCTTTTCTTTTTCTTTCTTGGTTTCTATCTTTTCATGGTCATACCAAATACTCTTTGATCCCTCTCAGAAGTAGGTTATCGTATTGAACTCTTTATTGGGATTGGGTTTTTGGTTGATGGGTTAACAAGAAAAGGTTTTCATCAACAGGCTCAAAAATGGTTTCTAACGGTATAGATGTTAGGGAAGCTAAAAAGTCTGATTGGCTAAAAAGATGGCCTATATCATTTTTTAGGGTTTGCACTTTCATTTTCGATGTCTCGAATGGATATAGAGAAGTTTCTTTATGTAATAATCCGAATTTGATGTCGTTCTGAGTTCCATGACCAAAGCAAATGTTAATGAGACCACTCAATGGAAATATTAGGGGACTAGAAGAATTGTGAGTCATCTTGTGACTCAGAATAATTTTATAACCCTCAGAAATAATGAAAAGCTCAAAAGCTCACTGGGTTAGGTCTCCACAATTATTCTCCTTGGATCTTTAAATAATCTAAACATCAGATAATTCAGACGTTGATATGTGAGCATTTTTGCAGAATCTGAGTTTTCAATCAATTGTAGTAATGTTTGCTTTCAAACTAAATGACGAGCTAACAAGTGATTTTTCAAAATAGATATCATTTTCAATGAATAGACTTTTCGGAAGGTTTTCACTAATCAAGTTAGAGCATTTTCGAAAATCACATGAAATCGCACCCAAAAACACAAGGTTTCTCTCTCTTTTTCTTTTTTCCTTTTTTATTATTATTATTTTTTTTATCAAAATGAAAACATGAGTTTTGGTAAAAACCCACCCCCAACCAAAATATAGCACCGTCCTCGGTGCTAATGACCGGGACAAAAAATGATGAAAAATTGGTAATGATGATGCAAAGCTTCAAGGAGGATATTACCAAGTCGGCATAAACTCGACAGTGTGTGGTACCTGATGATCTGAAGAATAAATGTACCTGCATGTCCAGAGATATCACAGTAATAACAAATAGAGAGACTCATGTACTCTAGGAATACCGGAATTGCCTTTCCAAAAGCGCTAAGTTTTATGTCTTCAGCCAGACATGACAGAGGTATATCAAGTACCCCCAACTAGGTTAAAACTCATGGAGACTGAGTGAATTTACAGTCTTCTAAGGTAGAACAGAGACTGTTATCCTATCCCTTGTCTAGGTATACCTATATAGAACAGGTCTTTCTCAGTGTAAACTGAGAGAAGGATAGTAAGTGCTCTTTGCAGACCCGCAAAAACATGTAGTTCAGCTGGGAGGGATCGAGGCTTCTCAGTAAAGACTAAGATGAGAGTAGTAGTGGGTTCTCTGGCCATGGTTTGCAGAGCCGCAAACTCATTGAGTTGAGCGGGAATGTATCTAAATGGAGTAGACTCCTGCAGATCAGTAATAGCATAATTGTCTGACTCCGAGATGAAGTCAGGCGTAAAGTGTTCTTCACACTAGGAGAGTTTTTCCTCGGGAGAGTCCTGAATTAGATTCTCTACGGCACACTGTTTATTGACAACATCAACGTATGGTGGCGAGTCAAAACTGTGGACCTTGTCCTCGAGGTTTCCTAATGTGAGAGGGATGTTCCAATCCCTGCACTCAATGTGTTTATCCTCGGTGGGGAACGATAGGTCCTGGGCAGCTGGAATCCCATTTTCTAGATATTGCTCAATGGTAGGAATATCTGCATCCAGTGTAGATGTAGAATCATTAGAGATAGAGATGGATATGGATATCTCTGTGCTCAGTGCAGAAGTAGCTGCCTGTAAGGGCACCATAGATGGAAACATGGGTTCATCACGATTGTTGCACAATCCAAGGGTGGTGGGGATGAATAAGTCTAGGCCAATTGGGATCCTATAGTCAAGACACAGCTCAATGTTATGAATAACTTCTTTAGAGTCCCAGATAGAAATAACAGAGGTAGATGATTCCTCTAAGCTAAGTTCAGAAGTCAGTGCTTTGAAGGACACCGAAGATGGAGACTCTGGCTCATCAATATTGTAGTCCGATCCTTTGTTTGTAGCAACCTCAATTTTCTCTTGTAAAGTCTGGTATTGGGTCCAGCTGTGCGACTCCTCATTATGGACTGTGGCCATGGTATTCCCCTCTACATAAGCCATAGGTTGGCTAGTGAAGTTGACTTCCTCTCTCTCAGATTCTAACTCACCTAGACAATGTTCCAAACTCTCCATGGAGTGTTGTTGTTGGATGATGTCTTGTGAGAGGAGTTCTTCTAGACTAGGTTTAGTAGCAGACTGTGGCAGTTCAGCTAAAGGAAGCTGAGGTGCCAACTCTTGAATGTAGTCCGACTGAGTATGAAAGTTATATGATGGATGTGAGTCTAGGACTATCTGCTAACTTTGAAAATCCTGCGGGGTCCATTGTTGACCAAAATATTCAGTCTGTGGATCTGGCTGGTACTGCGACTGCGAGTACTAGCCATCATATTGTCCATAGGGTTGGTGAAACTCAGAATGATACATATTCTGTTGCAGATTCTGCTGGGGAAAAGACCGTTGTTCCCATCCAAAGTTATCATGACTTCCATTGTCCGGATAATACGTGTTATTATAGGAGGTCTGCAGCGGAGGTTCAAATGTATTAAAATTACAGACCTCTTCTTGTACATGAGAAAAATATCCCACAGATTTAGAGTGATAAATAGGCTTCTGGACTACAACATCAAGGGCGGAAACTGATTTTTTCAAATCTTTAAGTAGGGATTTTAGCACTAGATCGCCTTTTGCTTCATGTCCCATGGAACTCTGTGAGACTTGAGTGTCATGACGATACTCAGGATTGGTATACCAGTGCTCGGAGTTATCGCCTAGATCTTCAAAGAAATTGTGGTAGGTCTCGAATAGAGGTCGTTCAGCTGCCATCAGAGAGATGTGAGTCTCTCAGAGGAGGGAGATAGATTATGTGAAAGAGACCAGTGCAGAAGACTGACTCTCAGATCGAATCAGTTTCGGATTGGATAAAATCCAAATGGGCATATGCTTGAAAAAGCAAGCCTCTAGAGTCGACAAGAGGTTATGGAACCGAATGAGCCTAGATGATGCACATAGAGCAACTAATAATCTTAACCTAAACAATCAGGATAGTATTATGAATTATCTTGTTAGTGTAAGGATAGTGTAGATTATGACAGTGGACGGACCACTGGTTTATCTTCTATTACCCGTTGGACTAACTTTTCACTCTATAGGTTCTCACTAGGATACACTCTTCAAAGCAACTCCGCTAGTACTAACTTAAGTTGACTGTAAGATAATCCGAAGACTAGACAGATGTGCGGCACATTGGCTGACTTAAATATGCCCCAGACTAATCGGATTTGTCAAGCATGAAGATGAGTTTTCCCAGAAGAGGAGCTAGGGTTGGTTCGTGTTCCTAATCCGACAATAAGCTAATCCGACAGACAATCAAGGAGGCCACTTATTAGCTCGGTATACTTGAGTAGTAGGGACCTATGGGTGTGTTAGATAACAGGGACCCTCACTCATGGACTTAATCGACTTGATCTTTGAAGGGGTCGCTTTATGTAGAGTTTTCCTCGAACACCGATCTACTTGGGCTCTACTTCTTGATTGATTTTAATTTTTGGCTGTGGTCGCACAAAAGCTGGAATGACGAGGTGAGTAATGAAATCCCACCAGCTTCAAGTTAGAGCTGGGTTTGCTCTTTATGTATTTTATTACGGTCAAACCAAGCAATTCCGATAAGTGTTGCAAAAGCAAATAAACAATCGGCACAATGTTTGCACAATTATCACGATCACACTCAAGGTGAGGTGTAGAAACTTACCTACCCGTTGGCTACGCACGGGGTCTCCTCCGTGAGATAGGGAGGGGTATCCAAATGGGCTTGGGCCCGACTCCACCTCTTTGAGCTTTCGCTCCCTACTCACTTGGTAAACGCAATCCGCAATCACGTTAGTCCATAATGGTCTATGGTATGGATTTGAAAGATATACCGCCTTTGGGGTTTCAAGAAACACACAATGATTTAGGGCTAGTATTGTGAATTAGTTCCAATTAGGGTTTGAAATTCAGCTTTAGCTATTCTCGAATTAGGATTCGGAAATATCTACTTTTGAATTACCCAGAATTGGAAATCTTCCAAATTGAATCAAATAACCAATGGTGATCCAACTAGAAATAGCAAAATTGAAATCTGACCCTAATATTTTTGGTATTTTTTTAATTAATTAATTATCTAAGAGTTATTCTAAAAAGAGAGAAAATGAATCCCTAAATTATTACAACTTCGCACTCGGCCATTCGAGGCATTAAAATAATAAGTGGAAAATGTGAAAAATAAAATGGAAAGTTTTCGAATTGGATCTGATCTTCAAGATTAAGCAGTTTTCCGAATTCCTGTTCGTCTTTTTGCAATCCCGTCAATCGAGCGGCAACAGCGTCATTTGAAAGTAAGGTTTTTCCGTGTCATTGGATCGGAAACCCTTGATTTCAACAATATTTGTAATTTCTCCGAATTGCTTCACTTAATCTGCAAATAAACAGACTTGTACAATGGCTCGTATCGGATATCGTCCGCACTCGGGATTAGTTAGCACAATAAGAAACAAGAATAATCAGAAAATGCTCAGAATAAATGGAAGGGTGAGAATGGTGGAGGTTGATTTAAAATATGCTTGAGATTGTTGTTAAAACTATTAGAATGAAAAAAACATAAGAGAAACGAGAATGAAAAATACAATAAATGAAAACAACTTAAACTTGAATTTAAAATTTATTCATTAAACTAAAAACAAATGCTTACAATGCTTGTTCATATGCTTTACAACGAAAATAACATTAGACCAAATTAATCTAGAAAGTCATTAAAATATTACCTTAGAAAGCATGTAAAGGTAGAGAGGGAAAGAAGAGAGAGAAAGAATGTAGGAAGGTTAGAGAGATGAATTAGAGAGAAGCTTACCATTGAAGAGGTAGATGGTACAACTCCGATTGGATCGGCATCAATAGGATTGAGGATTGTAGCCTTTGATTGTGACAGATGGAATGGGTAGCAAGGAAAAGTTGCTGTTTGAAGCTTTGCACCTCGAGGTGGAGGCATTAATGGTGAGCTCGTCGGAGAAGAAGTGTGAAGAAGAAGAGAAAGAAAGAAGAAAGAGAGGAAGAGAAGGGGGAGGGAACCAACCTAAGAAGGAGAGATCGTAGATCTCTTATAGACTTTTTTTTCTTTTTTTCTTTTTGCTTGTTGTAAAAAAGATGACCGTTGGATGTAGAGAGATCCAACGGTTGGGAATGGGTTAGTTAGATGAGAGAGAGAGTGACTAGGATAGAGAGATATGGGGAGAGCAGAATCGGTCAAGTGAGACCAATTCTCTCTTGTTGTTGCAAATGGGCATGAGCATGGGTAATGGTCATGGGACATGGGCATGGGCATAGGCATGGGTATGGGCATGGTTCATGGGTCATGGGTCATGGGCCTATGTCATGGGCCAAGATAGATAAATAAAGAGATAAATAGGAGAGAGGTGAGAGAAAAATACAAAAATAAAAGTATTGGAGGGTCTTGAACCCTAGTCTTCTTTATTCTCTCTCGTCCGCTCTACCAATAAGTCAAACATATCCTTTGATGTCAATTGGTGTGGCCTTTAACACCTAAGTCCTTATCTTGGTCTCCAACTATTCTTCTCTCTCTTAGTCCTTGTTCCGGCTCTACGATCCTCTAGCTTTACACGTACATGTCTTCTATCTTTTTATCCTAGCCTGTTGGGTCTTTAAGCTTTGATAGAAGTCTTCTGTGGTTGATCGTGGGCCCGCCAGTACTTGAGAATCGCCCGATAGGGTCTCTTACAAGTGAAAAAGTGCGTAATGAGATTTAACTAAAACGGCTTGATACTGGACTATCCGAAATGCATATATTTCATACAAATAATCGATTTTCGTCTAAAGAATGCGTTCTACGCAATGGAAAAAACTCTTATATGGAAAAGTCGACAAAAAGACAAGTTTTACGTAGGAGAATGCGACATCGCTATAAGGATAAAGCTTAAAATAAGCACTTTTGAGCGAATATCAGATAGGGAGGGGTATCCAAATGGGCTTGGGCCCAACTCCACCTTTTTGAGCTTTCGCTCCTAACCCACTCTTGGATTGTACGCTGTAGAAAAGTTAGATCGCACGGTCTAGGTATTTGGGATTCTAGTTGAAAGATTCTTGCTTTTTAGGGTTCATAGAGCAAGCACTGAATTTAGGCAAGTGTTGAATTATTTTCTAAATTCGGGATGGGTTAGGAATTTAGGAATTCCCAAATTGAAAAATACCTAGATTGGAAATGTTTCCCAAACTTTGTAAATCTTCCAAGAAAGATTTGATTTTGAGACCCCTTTCAATTTGAAAAATTTTCAAAAATGAAAATTCTGCTAAATTTAGGGTATTTTCTTTTGCAGACTTTTCCAAATTTAGAGGATTTCTAAAGATAGAAATTCTTCTAAAGTGGAATCTTCTAAGAGTGGAAACCCTAATTTAGTAGAGTTTCAAGATTTTGGAATCTTTCTAAACATTGCAAATCCTTGATTGGTGATTTCTAAAATTCTGCAGAATACAAAACCCTAATTTTTATGAATTTTTTTTTATTTTTTTGATTTTTTTGGTTATTTTTTCACTCAATCTAGGGTTTGCTGGGTTTCTAGCAAACCCTAGAACAAGATCTAGCAAATATTCAAAAAAATAGAAAGTGTCCTAAGTTATTACAAGTTAAACTCAGCCGCCCGAGGTATTAAAAATAGTAATTAAATTTGCTAAAAATAAGTAAAAAGTTAAATTGGAAAGTTTCCAATGATGGAGCTTTCCGCTTTAGCAGCTTTCGGATTTTGTCACCTTCTTTCCTTTTTGCACTCCCGTACAACCGAGCGGCAATGGTGCTATTTGAAATTAGGGTTTTTCCATGTCATCGGATCGAAAACTCTAGAATCAATAAAATTTATACTTTTATCCGATTCACTGAAATTCCTGCAAAAATGTAGACTTGTACAGTAAAATGTATGTCGGATGTCGATCCGCACTCGGATTAGTCACATTAGTGCAATCAAGAACATGAAATGACAAATTTTCTACAAAAATTGCTACCGAAATTGACGTAGGGTTTGAGAATGGTGATCACGAGAATTAAAACATGATTTTTCTTGTGTGAAATAGTAGTCAAATTATCACATAGATCAAAACTAATCAAGGAGTCATGCAAGTGAAAAACAATAAGAAGTTTTATTCATAAACTCAAATCCATTACAATTATCTCACTTAAAATAAAAAGTGAGACCAAGCTTCGAGAACAGTTGGCCGCGGCCGTAGAGGCGACTGAACGGACAGCGGAGCTGAAAGAGGCCAAAGCACGGGTGGCTGATCTATCAAGGAAGGTGGCAGCACTGCAAGAGGAGCTCCAAGAGGCCGAGGAGCGCATGAAACAGATTGAAGGGGCCCCAGTAGTAGAGCAAGTAGAGGGTGCGGCTAGCATATTCGGCACTCTGGTAGAACGAAAGGAGCTGGAGGTGCAGGACACCCGTGAACAACTGAAACGCCTGGAGCCGGCCATGGCGAGACTGAAGAGTCTGCTATTGTAGGGCGTAGACCAGTGTGGTGGGCCAGAGGCCGATGTAAGGTGTCTCGCATAGAGGCAGGGGCTGAAATTGTAGGAAGTGTAATGTAGTTCCCGTTATGAATGAAAAATCCATCCTTAACGAGTGTCCTTGTAGCACGTAGAGTTGTAGTGAGCGTAAAATCAAGCAGAAAAAGGCTGTTACAGTGCCGTCAGTTTCCATGTGTTCATATAGAGGTAAAGGACAGGTGGGAAGTGACGGTGGTTGAAAAATAATCCCGTGGGCCAAAATCTGAACTTCTGCCAATAGGGCACACCCGGAGAGAAATTCGCACAAAACCCTATTGGTGAGGCGAGCCCAAGGCAAGATAATGAAGAACGTCATGATAGTAGTCCATAATAACAAACGGTGCCACAAATGGACGCCTGAGGCCGCCAGAAATGGCAGTGGAAGGCAAAGGGCAGAATCGTCCAGTGAAAAATAAGATAATATATAAGGAGTTAGAAATTTTTTCACAAAAATTATTTTGTTTATGCACAGACGCGGAAGCTCTGCCGAAATTGCAAGAAATCTAAGACAAAGGCTCTAAACAACAAAGATTAACGAAAAACAAGGTAATTAAAGAATTTAAGATGAAAAAAAGATGAAAAACGACCCAAAAAATGCAAAGAACGCCCTAAGGGGCCGAACCTAGGGTGGTTGAGATCTCCCTCATGAAGGGGAGATAGGCCCCTGAGACTTTAGGGGAATGTTAGGGGGATAAAAATGACCCGCCCTTCCAAATTTGGGGGGCTATGGTGAAGTGTGCACAAATGCACCAAAGAAAAACGATTTTGGGGAGTTTTTGGGTAAAAACCGAACCAAGGGCATCCAAAAATCTCCCAAACGAGGGGGAAACATTTGGGGAGATTCTAGGGGATGATAATAGGGGGGAAAATGAAAATTCCCTCCAAATTTGGGAAGAAACCACTCAAAATCGAAGGAGAATCAACGATTTGAGCGAAATTGAGGTTTTTTTTATTTTATTTTATTTTTTATTTTTTTGACCCCCAAAGGTTAATAAGAAAGGGATTCCCCCCATCATTCCCCATGAAATGGTTGAATAATCAAAGATCCTGAGTATAATGGTTCTAAGCGAAAAAATGGAAATCTGACTCGATTTCTGTGGTGTACGCAGGGTTGGATTCGAAGAAAAACACACAAAGCAGCGTGAGTGGACTATCACGTGGAACCGCTTGACGAAAATAGGTTAAAACAAACAAGAAGGAAAATGACACCAAAAGTGAAAGCTGGGAAAAAGAAACTAGCTGGGGGCACCATGTACATAAGCGAAACTTCAGAGATGCTGGCAGAAGCGCCAAGAGAGGTCCAGGAAGCCGAAAGACCCGCCCTGGCACCTGCCCAGGGACATGATAACGAGTCTGCCATAGTAGAACTCACAGCGGATGGTGAACAGTATACCACACTGCAGCCAATGCAAGTAGCAACCAAGACGGCCGAGGAGATGTACAACCCTGCAGCAATGATGCTGTACAGGCACGAGCGAGACGGTGCCACAAAAGAGAACTTCTGTACCGTGGTCGATAAATACCACGCGAACTAGGTGAAGTTCGCAATGCCGTATACGTAGGAGATGAAGTATAGGGATCGCTTGGAGGGCCTAACCATGGCGAGATTCCTTGAGAATAAACTGCTGCTGATGGCCTTGATAGAAGTGTGGAATCCAGCCACAAGTACATTCATTATGGCGTTCAGTGAGGTAGGCTTCACCATTGAAGATGCTGTGATGTTGGGGCGACTCCCCATTGGTACAGAGCTACCCCATGTGTGGGTAACACAGCTCAGCGACGACGAGAAGATATTGTTCGACATGCTAGTGAGCAGGAACGAACGGTTAATGGCCACGCACAGGGGTAGTGAGAGAAGACCTTGGGCCAACTGGCGGACAGAATCGTTTAAAGGCCAGACTTCTGAAGAAGGGTTCTTGGGGCTGCTCACCTATCTGATCTTGATCTTCCTATGTCCACAACCAGCAGCCCACACGGTAGTGGAAGGTTCTGTCTGCGCAGCTGCCATGACCTTTCACGAGAGAAAGATATGCTGGGCGTCGACCATAACGACGCAATTGTACCAAGGCATGAATCAGTACAAGAAGACCCTACAAGATCGTGCAGTGGGCTGGGAAGGAAAGAAAGTGCCTGATATTCGCTCAAAAGTGCTTATTTTAAGCCATTATTCTTATAGCGATGTCACATTCTCCTACGTAAAACTTATCTTTTCGTCGACTTTTTCATGTAAGAGTTTATTCCATTGCATAGAGTGCATTCTTTAGACGAAAATCGACTATTTGCATAAAATATACGAATTTCAGATAGTCTAGATATGAAGCCATTTTGATTAAGTCTCATTACGCTCTTTTCTCTCGCAGGAAATCCGATCGGGCAATTTTTGAGACTTGCGGGCCCACGATCAACCATAGAAACCTAATATCAAAGCTTAAGGAGTCAACAAGCTATGACAAGAAGATACTGGCCAAGTACGGGTTAAGTCAGAGGATCGTAGAGCCAGATAAAGAACCAAGAGAGAGGCAAAGCTGAAGACCAAGAGACGGGCCAAAGTGATTCAAAGCTGCACCAACTGACATAAAATGATGGCTTACGTAATTGGTGAAGCCGACAGAAGATTACATTGAAGATCAGGGTTATGACCCTCCGCCAGCTCTTTTGCCTTTATTTTGTATTCTTTTCTCTCTCCTCTCTCCTAATTCTCTCCATCTCTCTAGACTCTAATATCTAACTCGTAGATCATCTCATCCTACCATTAGATCCCCAGATCTACCATCCGATTCCCCTTTCCATGATCGAATTGCCTATATCTCACCATCCGATCCTTAGATCGATCATCCTAACCCTCCGATCTCTATCATCTAACATCATATCTTCTCTCCTTTAGCTTTATTCCATCTCTCATAGTTCTTCTACCGTTAGATCTTCAATTCAACCGTTAGATCATTCATCTGACCGTTGGATCTCTCTAGATCCTACGGTCCGCCAAATGTGGACCAAGTCAAACCGCTACCTCATCTCATCAAAATATCATAATTCCATCATCTTATGGCCCCCATGGCCTTAGTGGTCCACAAAGCCCATGGCCAAGTGGCCCACAAGCAAATTGGAAGCCCACGGCCTCGTAACCCGTCCGAGAGCCCATGGTGTTTTGGACTCATTCACCATTTCTCTCATAACATGGCCCACAACCCACTCTCTCAAGCCCAAATCCTAGTGGGCCATCATATATGCCCAAGGCCCATGGTGTCGCATCATGTCATGGCCCATAGCTCATTCCCATGGAGAAAAGGTCTTCCAAGACCATTTCTTTCTTCCATCCACGTGGTCACTTATCCTTGAGGAGAAGAATCTTTCCTCTCTCTCTCTAGCAACCTATAAGAGGTTTACAACCTCTTTTGGGAAACTCGGTTCCCTCCCCCTCTAAAAAAAATCTTCTTCTTACCCCTCTCTTCACTCACTTCTCCTAGAAAACCTTGGGTGGCTGTGTGACAGCCAGCATCCCCCACCCCTCCTCACCATTAATTTCGGCGAGAAGCTCACCGGAATTGCACCACCAACATCTTCATCTTCTTCTTCTTCTTCTTCTTTTTCTTCTTTATCTTCTTCTTCTTCTTCTACTACTTCTTCTTTCTTCTTCTTCTTTATTTTATACTCACCGGAGCAACTCCGGCGAACTCCTCCCCCACCTTGCTGCCTCCATTAACGCCGGTAAGATCAGTCAAATCCTCCATCATTTTCACGGCCTGCAAGGAGTTGCAAGCCGTTAACATATCCAGCAATTGCTGGTGTTCTCCTTTCTTGGGCTGCAATGGTTTGCTCTTCACGTTTTGACCGGGGATCCTCCTTTCCCAACGTTGCTGGTTGAACCAGCAACCCAGACGCACTAGCTGCAATGGATCAGACCACCACTAGTTGCACCATCAAACCAGCAACCACCATGTGTTGCTGTCCATGAGAACCACCACCATCTCCTCCCTGCTCATGCTCCAACAGCAACGATCATCTCCCTTCCTCTCAGATCTGGAACCAGCAATAGTTTCTTTCAAGATCTACACCTCATCCAGCAACCTCCTCACTTCTTCTTCTTCTTTCTCCTCTTCTCTCCTTCACGCCGGAGTTGCAGACCAACTCCGGCCAATAGTTTCAGGCATCTACTCCTACCTCTTTGCTGCAACGCCTCACAGCTCCAAGCCGTTAGCAGTCCACCCATCTCCCTCTCATCTATCTTCACATCATTCTCACTATTCTTCTTCATCTTTAATTCATAATACTATCCTGATTGTTTAGAAATAGGATTATCTGTTGCTCTGTGTGCATCATTTAGGCTCATGATATTCGCTCAAAAGTGCTTATTTTAAGCCATTATCCTTATAACAATGTCGCATTCTCCTACGTAAAACTTGTCTTTTCGTCGACTTTTTCACGTAAGAGTTTCTTCCAATGCGTAGAGCGCAATCTTTAAACAAAAATTGACTATTTGCATGAAATATACGCATTTCGGATAGTCTAGATATAAAGCCGTTTTGATTAAGTCTCATTACGTGCTTTTCTCTCGCAGGAAACTTGATCGGGCAATTTTTGAGACTTGCGGGCCCATGATCAACCATAGAAGTCTAATATCAAAGCTTAAGGAGTCAACAAGCTATGACAAGAAGATACCGGCCAAGTACGGGTCAAGTCAGAGGATCGTAGAGCCAGATAAAGAAACAAGAGAGAGGAAAAGCTGAAGAC
This sequence comes from Euptelea pleiosperma, assembly GCA_035048495.1. NCBI lineage: Eukaryota > Viridiplantae > Streptophyta > Magnoliopsida > Ranunculales > Eupteleaceae > Euptelea > Euptelea pleiosperma. The sequence continues at coordinate 28,768,786 of CM068545.1, forward strand.
CAAGAGACGAGCTAAAGTGATTCAAAGCCGCACCAACTGACATAAAATGACGGCTTACGTAATTGGTAAAGCCGACGGAAGATTACATTGAAGATCAGGGTTCATGACCCTCTGCCAGCTCTTTTGCCATTATTTTGTATTATTTTCTCTCTCCTCTCTCCTAATTCTCTCTCCATCTCTCCATCTCTCTAGACTCTAATATCTGATCCGTAGATCGTCTCATCGTACCATTAGATCATTCATCTGACCGTTGGATCTCTCCAGATCCTACGGTCCACCAATTGTGGATCGAGTCAAACCACCACCTCATTTCATCCAATTATCATAGTTCCATCATCTAACAGCCCCCATGGCCAAGTGGCCCACAAGCAAATTGGAAGCCCACGGCCTTGTAACCCGTCCTAAAGCCCATGGTGTTTTGGGCTCATTTACCATTTTTTCCCCTGCCGGCCAAACGCACCCTAACCTACGGCATCGCAAGAGGCCCATATCTATTTGGCCCATTAGCCCGCTTATCCTTGAGCCCATGCCCATACCCATTGACACATGGTCACAAGGCCCATGGGCCAATTATCCTTGTAATGACCCAATCAAAGCAAGTGGCCAACATAAACCCATGGGCTCTCACAAGCCCACATTCAAGCCAATGGGAGAAGTGGTCAACTTTGACCACTTCTCATCAATCCCCAACTTCATTCCCACGGTTTCTCTCTCCCACAACAAACTACTCCCTATAAAAGAGAGAGAAACCTTGGGTCTTTCTTTGGTTCCCTCCCCCTTCACCTTTCTCCTTCCCTCCTCTAAATTCCCTCTCCTCTCTCAAGAATAGTCGGTGGTTGGCTGCTTTACTCCATTGAGCAACCGGAGATCTTTTTGCTACCAATGCATGTACACCGTGTACTTCCAGTGCACCTCATCTCCTCCACCTGTCTTCTTCTTCTCTTTCACGTGCTGCAACCTCATCACCATTAATTCCGGCGAGAAGGTCGCCGGAATTGCCGCCCCAAACAGTAGCAAAGGTTCTCTCCCCCTCTAAAACTCCAGATCTTCTTACCCCTCTCTTCTCTCACCTCTCCTTCGAAGATTTTGGGTGGCTGTGTGACAGCCAGCACCCCCCACCTCTCCTCACCATTAAATCCGGCAAGAAGATTGCCGGAATTGTTGTAGGTTTGCAACTTCTTCTCCTTCTTCTTCTTCTTCTTCTTCTTCTTCTTTAACTTCAACTCCGGCCGGCAACTTAACGGTTCCTTCCATTGCTGGCCCACACGGACAGCAACTCAGCAGCACCTCATCTTCTTTGCTCTCTACGGATTGCAATACCACAACAACCACCATTTCTCCTACTGCCTCCATCCTCCAAGATGCTATCCAGCAACCTTCAACGCCTGTTACCACGTCCTCCTAAGGCGTGATCGCGAGCTGCTGCTACCTCTCTCCTTCTCCCACTCACAACAACACCAGCAACCACGGGTTGCTCTCCTCTTTCCAACCCCGTGCACACTAGCTGCACCTCACCTCATTAGATCCTCCATCTGGACCTGCAACACCTTCCCAAATCTGGAACTCTTCCACCACAGCACCACTGTTGTGCATCCTCCATTGCTGGCCGGAACTGCAAGTCCGGCGAGATTTACTGCTTCCATCTTCTCCGCTAGTACCTGCAAATCTGGTTTCAACCCACAGAAAACCAACAGTCACCTCTTCCTCTAAGGAACGACCAGCACCACCTTTCACCGTTCTTGATGATTCTAGGAGAAAGAAAGACCAGCTTGCAGGCTGTCGTATTCCACCTCCTCCAGCAGCATTCACCATTGTTGCCGTCCTCAAGCACACAAGCAACCCACTGGATCTGAACCCTCCAAACGCATGCTTCGAGATCGTGTGGTTCTTCACCATTCACCGTGCACCAAAATGGTGTTGAAACTCCCTTCATGCAGAGCAACACGACCTTGCTGGGCTAGCAGCTCCACTATTTGTTGCATGTGCAACACCTGCAACGTGCACATCCCTCTTGGAACCGCTCACTTTGCGCGTCCTCACTTGCTGTCCAAGTGGCAGACTTGCAGGTCCATAGACCGCCAGCCCAACCCCACCATGTAGCCAAAGCTACACCACGATCTCCACTATTTCAAAGATTGGACAGCACCTGCGCATTGTTTCTTCCCTTCAACAGCAACTCCCGAGCGCTGCTCCTTATAGCTTTTCTCCATCGAAGTTCCTCCACAAGAGAACACCACGTGGAGCAGAAAATCTCCAGATCGTGTCACTCTTCTCTCCACTTTGACACGTGGTGCATCTCCTCATAAGCCATCGTGGAAATCTCCATCAACATGCCTTGGACGTGATCTCCTTGGAACACCACGTGGTAGGTGGATCCTTCTATGGTGAGTTCTCTCAATCCTTTCTCCTTACAATCTCTCAATTCTTACCTATATCTTCACCATTCTCTTCCCTCATCTTTCTTCCCTTTCTTTCTAAGCCATTCTAGGTTTTATCTTTCTCTCTTCCCCTAACTTTCTCTCTCTAGGTAGAATCCTCCATCTTCTCTCTCTAAAACCTATTACCATTTTATCTCTCTAAATTGATTTCTCTCTCTAGAATTATTCTTACTTTCTCTCTCTAGACCTCTATTTTTATCTCTCTTTAATCTTTGCTTTCTAGAATAAATTTCATTTCAGTTAATTAAAGTGTTTTATGCTAAGTATTTTTGAATCGTGATTAATAAAGTTTATCAAATTTATTTCAAAGTTCTGTCATTTGATTTTTTTTAGATTTTGCTTAAATTCGTCATATAACCTTTATCTCCAAAAATATGTTTTAAAATCGATCAAATCACCATTCTCACCTCCCCATTGTTCTAAGCAGATTTCTGTTAATTGTTCAACTATTTGCCCTAACCCCGAGTGCTGACGATATCCGACACGAGCCACTGTGGAAGTCTGCAATTTTGCAGATTAAGTGAACCAATTCAGAGAAATTACAAATATTGTTGAGATCTAGGATTTCCATAACCAACGACGCGGAAAAACCCTACTTTCAGCTCATTCGATTTCGTAGTCCTTCGATTTTTTTACTGACTCTAGGGCTTGCTTTTACAAGCAAATGCTCATTTGGATTTGATCCAACTCGAGACTGATTCGATCTGAAAGTCAGTCTACCGCACCGATCTCTTTCATCTTATCTATCTCTCTCCTCTGAGAGACTCACATCTCTCTGATGAATGCTGAACGACCTCTATTCGAGACCTACCACAATTTCTTTGAAGATTTAGGAGATAACTTTGAGCACTGGTATACCAATCCTGAGTGTCGTCATGACACTCCAGTCTCACAGAGTTCCATGGGATATGAAGCACAGGGCGACCCAGTGTTAAAATCCCTACTTAAGGATTTTAGAAACTCAGTTTCCACCTTTGATGTTGTGGTCCAGAAGCCTGTTTATCACTCCAAATCTGTGGGATATTTCCCTCATGTCCAGGAAGAGGTTTGTAATTTTAGTACATTTGAACCTCTACTGCAGACCTCCTATAATAACATGTATTATCCGAACAATGGAAGTCAAAATAAATTTGAATAGGAGCAACAGTCTTTTCCCCAGCAAAATCTGCAACAGGATATGTATCATTCTGAGTTTCACCAACCTTCTGGACAATATGATGGGCAGTACTCTCAGTTGCAATACCAGCCAGATCCACAGACTGAATATTTTGGTCAACAGTGGACCCCGCATGATTTTCATAGTCGGCAGATAATCCTAAAGTCACTTCCATCCTATAACTTTCATACTCAGTCGAACTACATTCAAGAGTTGGCACCTTAGCTTCCCTTAGCTGAACCGCCACAATCTGCTACTAAACCTACTCTAGAAGAACTCCTCTCGCAATACATCATCCAACAACAGCACTCCATGGAGAGCTTGGAACACTGTCTAGGTGAGTTAGAATCTGAGAGAGAGGAAGTCAACTTCACTAGCCAACCTATCGCTTATTTAGAGGGGAATACCATGGCCACAGTCCATAATGAGGAATCGCACAACTGGACCATGTACCAGCCTTTATAAGAGGAAATTGAGGATACTGAAAATAATGGATCAGACAACAATATTGATGAGCCAGAGTCTCCATCTTCGATGCCCTTGGAAGCACCAAATCTTGAACCTCTCCCAGAGAAGCCAATTTCTCCATCTACCTCTGTTATTTCTATCTGGGACTCGGAAGAAGCTATTCATAACACTGAGATGTGTCTTGACTATAGGACCCCAATTGGACTAGACTTAACCATCCCCACCACCCTTGGATTGTGCAACAATTGTGATGAACCCATGTTTCCATCTATTGTGTCCTTACGGGCAGTTACTTCTGCACTGAGCACAGAGATACCCATATCCATCTCTATCTCTGATGATTCTACATCTGCACTGGATGCAGATATTCCTACCATTGAGCAATATCTAGAAAATGGGATTCCAGCTGCCCTGGACCTACCGTTCCCCACCAAGGATAAACACATTGAGTGCAGGGATTGGAACATCCCTCTCACATTAGAAAACCTCGAGGAAAAGGTCCACAGTTTTAACTTGCCACCATATGTTTATGTTGTCAATAAATAGTGTGCCATAGAGAATCTAATTCACGACTCTCAAGAGAAAAAACTCTCCTAGTATGAAGAACACTTTGCGCCTGACTTCATCTCGGAGTCAGATAATTATGCTATTACTGATCTGCAGGAGTTTTGTCGCAACCCGAACCCGGGACCCATGACCCGACCTAGAAGAATATGGATCGAACCTGGTATCCGAGGCTAAGGCACGAGGTACGGATAAAAATAATATTAAGGAAATAGTGAACATGTATCTAAGTCATCACACAAATCAAAATGAATCAATCTCATAACGTAAATTTGAAACTTATCTCCGATTACATTCCAAATGTCAAATAACAACCTACTGAGATAACTAAGAATTCAAATGACTAGAAGCAAAACCTAAACATAATTTCTAGGAATGCAATAAAAGTGCTAGAATCCTCTGGCTCCTATCACTGAGCTGCTGGTCCATCCGGTATCTCTACAAAAATGTTATAATATAGGCATGAGTTATCAACAACTCAGTCGGTTCACTCCACCACCCATACTTCTATGGGGATGAGCAGTTAAAACATAATAAAAACCATACAATGATCAAAATATGCATCAATGCTATCGACAATCAAATACTGGACTCATCGGGTAAATTCCAAAACCCCAATGAGTCAAAATAATAATGAAAGTGCATGGTTGGGCTAAACAAGTGGCTTTCTTACGGGTGGGCCATGCCGTTAATTTCACCACAAGGATCCAGGGATGTTTCAGGTCTTTCACCATTGGGAGCAGAATGTCCCCGTTGCTTTTTAGGCATGCTCTCGGAATTTGAGAGAGCATCCAAGGGGTCGTGGTCCTACGATACATCCGAACCCTCAAAATGATAACAACAAAATAATAACAACCAATGCATCTCCAACAATAATTAACAATCCAAGATAATATCCAATGAACGACCATGTTTCAATACATGCAGATAAATCAACGGAGATACATGAGAATCGATATACATGCTTTTCAACATAGATTGAAACAAATTTTCTATTTTAAACACATGCATTTAATAATATAATAATAAAATGCATCCATAAAAGTAAGAGATCGGGAATAGAATCCTACCTTATCTCGCAATCTGATTAACTATAATTCTTCAAGTCGATTCTCTCCTTCGCGTAAATCCGATCCCAAGGTTTTAAAACCTTCAATTTTTTATTATTTAGGGTTAGGTGTAGGTTAAATAAAATAAATTGTTGAAATCGAAAAAGAGTCCTAGATGGTCAAAATGTGAGCTGCACAAGTGTACTCAAGAGTTAGAATTCGATTCAGCTTAATCGGTGTTCTTCTTTGAAAAGGTTTATAAAGAAATTAAGGGTACAATGGTAGAGATTTTACAACTCCCCTAAATTATCCAACCCTAATACTATGGAGCGTATTAATTAAAACTACTAAGAATATAAACAAACCAAAGTACGATGGTCTACACAGCTCTACGCCTTGATTATGTTTTGGGCATAAAACAATACAACCCTACATAAAATAATGGTGAAAGAAGATGACATAACAACTTTATCGGACCCACACATAAACACACGTTGCCTACTGTCTACGTTATTAGAAAGGAACACAGATCGTTTAGACTTGGATGAGTAGCTGCATGTGCGTCAAGGCATAGAAGAGAAAAATAGATTGTTATTAAAGGTGGTCCAAGATCATAGGGTTGGCAATGGTTCTAAGTCTTGAAAGAAAAAGAACATAAGATGATGGTATGTACAGCAAGAAAATTAGAAAATACAACCGATACTTACATACCATTCGACTAAAGGTGATAATGGAGACGTTGGTGGAGATCAATAGTTGGAAGCTACTGAATGAGAGGTTGCTGGGTTGAAGAGGTCAAGGTGGGGTTGTAGCATTGGTTTTAACGTGATTTGAGGGTAACATCAGAAAGTTGTAATGAAATAACAAATAGAAAAAAAATAAAAGACTAAAAGATCAATCAAGTCTAGAAGAAATTTTCTTGAAGAAGGATAAAAAGAACTTTTACCTGAGAAAAAGAGTGATCATACGTTGGAGGATCAAGGTTGAGACAAATGGTAGAGATCTTGATCTACAGTTGGAGATTCTTCAAGGAAGCCAAGAGGGATGACGCCCGCAACTTGTTGGGGCTGGTCCACAATGGTAAGATGCCCGTATGTTCAAGGTGGCTACAAGCTTCTTGATCTGAAGAAGAAGTTGCTGCCTGGTGGAAAGCTTGGAGGCGAGCTATTGATCCACGATTGAGAAAATGAAAGGGATTCAGGGATTCTCGTGAGTGAAACGGCTGCACCTTCTTATGGTAGCAACAACACTCTACAACTAGCGTATTGACAGGTTGCTTAGTTGGAGATGAAGGAGGGAACAATGGGGTTGCTCGTTAGTTCTTGGTGAGGGTTCTTAATAGGTTTAGGTTTTGAAAAGATCTAGTTGAAGACGGAGTCGTATTCGGAGTCGTATTCGGTTATCTCGTGAAGATATGTGAGAATGAAAAGAAAGTTTACCATGTAATTAGGTTGGATGGTTGAATGGTTGGCTGAGGTTCAATTCTAATAGGTTTGGGTTTTGGTAGTATACAACAGCAGCACATAGGGAATAAAATATTATATTTTATGAAAGTTTTGTTTTATATGCATATAGCAACCTTTAACTAAAGGTTATATATATATATAGTTAATTCTTATATGTTACATGTGTATGCAGCATATTACTCACTAATATAATATAATATTCTTAGGTTACCATAATTAATGCTAATACACTTAGGAATTAATAGGGTGAACTACCATATACACATGTGCATACGTTATGCGGGTAATGTACATACATACATACATAATATTTAACATGGTTTAAATACTTAAAAGAAATGGAAATAAATTCACTGCATGTATTAAAATAATGTGCCGCACGCAGGGGACACAACGGTAAAAAAAAAATATTCGTTAGTCTACTAAGCCCATGTGGGCCCGCACGTGGCCCTAAAAATCCCAAAATTTCAATTTCCTCTGAATTGGGCAAAATTTCATGTGCGTGTTTAGACAGTTAGATCGTGCTATCTGGTGAAGAAAAATATGCGAAAAGGTTCTTAGAATTTACAAACGGACTAAAATATCCTTCACAAGGTTTCAGGGTTTTACAAGTTTGCTCCATTCAGATACATTCCCGCTAAACTCAATGAGTTTGCGGCTCTGCTAACCATGGTCAGAGAACCCACTACTACTCTCCTCTCAGTTTTTACTGAGAAGCTTCGATGCCTCACCGCTGAACTAAATATTTTTGCGGGTCTGCTCAGAGCACTTACTATCCTTCTCTCAGTTTACACTGAGAAAGACCTGTTCTACACAGGTATACCTAGACAAGAGATAGGATAACAGTCTCTGTTCTACCTTAGAAGACTGCAGATTCACTCAGTCTGCATGAGCTTTAACCTAGTTTGGGGTATTTGATATACCCCCGTCATGTCTGGTTGAAGACATAAAACTTAGCGCTTTCGGAAAGGCAATTCCAGTATTCCTAGAGTTACGTGAGTCACATGCATATATTATTGTCAAATCTATTTGGACAATACATAAATCATTGATTTGACTTTTGCAAATTTAGGTTTCTGTCAAATGGCGCCGTTGCCGGAGAGGAAGAACGAAAGGTGAAAATAACCATCAATCAAAAATATTAAAACAAATAATCATTCTCCTCTTTTTCTACATTTTTTTTCATTTCAGCATCCAAGTAAGTACCCCTTGTGCACCGCATCCCCCTGTTAGCGGTTTCGTTTCTTAATTTTAAAAGTAACTGGGATTCAAAAAAATATATATATAGATTTTTTTTATTTTTTATTTTTTTGCTTTATTAGTATAATTTTTTTTTTGTCTTTATTAATGTAACTTTTTTTTCTTCTTCTTCTTTTCTTTTTGCTTTATTAGTATAAAAAATTAAAAAAAATATTTTTTACTTTATTAGTGTTACTTTTTTATTTTTTTTTAGTATACTTTTTTTTTCTTTCTTTTTCTTGCTTTATTAGTATAATTTTTCTTGCTTTATTAGTGTAAATTTTTTTTGTGCATTCATTATGTCGATTTATTGCTTTAGCATTTTTGCATTACAATACTTAAGGGCATTGGAACCCCAATAAGATACGGTCGAGATTTAATCACCCGTTCCGTGGCCCACAAACCACCATCCTTGCATATGCGTACCCAAAGCCTAAATTAATCTAAAAATCATTAGAAATTGGCCTTAGGATTTCGAGCTCAATAAGTCGGAAGCGATTGTTAGCCACTCTAGTGAGTTCTTTCAAACTGACAATTAAGGACAGTCTCTGTCTAAGGAAATAAGGACGTACCATCATTAAGCAGGCCTAGTGCCTCTCCTTCTTCCCTAGGAGTACTACTTGTTGGAATAAGGAGGGGTATCCTAATGGGCTTGGGCCCGACTCCACCTCTTTGAGCTTTCGCTCCCTACCCACACTGGATCATGTTCCTGCACTTAATAGTAAGATTGGATCTAGGGTTGTGGGATATTTATTGAAAGGTTTGACCGGCTATTAGGGTTTCACAAAACACGCATTGGTTTTAGCTGGTAATAGAGTTGTTTCCAATTATGGTTTGAAGTTGAGAATAGAAATTTTCGAATTTGGATTTGAAACTTTCTCTTTTCAAATGTTCTCAGATAAAGAAACCTTCTAAATAAAGTGAAGGTTTAAAATCCCGTCTATTTTGGAAATTTCCCAAATTGAGAAAATCTTGTCAAATTAGAAGATCTCCTATTTTAGAATTTTCTAAAATTATGAAAATTTCCCAAATTGAGAAAATCTTGTCAAATTAGAAGATCTCCTATTTTAGAATTTTTTAAAATTAGAGAATATCTATAAATAGACTCTCTCCAAAATTGGAATGTCCTAAAAATAGAAACCCTAATTTTGAGACTCATTTATTTTTGAGAACTATCCAAAAATAGAAAATCCTAGAATCGATCTAAAAATAGCAAGAAATGAAAACCCTAATTTTTTTATTTTTGATTTTTTTTGGTATTTTTCACTTAATCTAAGGTTTCTAAAAAACCCTAGAACAAGATCTAACAATTATTTGGAAAGTAGTAAAATTCCTAAATTATTACAACTTTGCACTCGGCCTTCTGAGGCATTAAAAATAGTAATTTAAAAGTAGCTAAAAATAACTAAAAAAAATGGAAAGTTTCCAAAACGTTGGATCTTCCCACTTGAGCAGCTTTTTTATTCCGTCAACTACATCCTTTTTCGCACTCCCGTACACCCGACCGGCAGCGGCGCCATTTGAAAGTAGGATTTTTTCGCATCGTTGGTTACGAAAACTCTAGAATCAACAAGATTTGTAATTTTGATCTGATTTCCTGCAAAATTTGAGATTTTTGTATAGCAGTTTTGTGTCGGATGTCGATCCACACTCGGGGTTAGTTCATGCAAATAAGGACATAAAATGACGGGTTTTGGCTTGAAATTGTACGGAGGGGTGAGGATGGTGATTCAATGATCAATTTAAAACATGCTTTAAGAGATCATTATAACTATTTAAAATAAGAACAATTAAACAAGAAATGAATGAAATAAACTACGCCAACATAAAATCCATTCTTTAAATCAAAATGTCAAATTACACAAGAAATTAAAACTAACCTAAATAAAAAAACTTGCTAAGTCTAGAGAGGGGCTAGAGAGAAAGTGGGCAAGCTTACCCCTTGACAGGTATGGATAGCTTGCCACGAACGAGAATGGAGGAGGATATAGGCAGGCGGTTGTGAGGAGGAGCATGTGGTGCACTTGCTGGTGTTGATGGGTTCAATCTAGTCGTGATGCTGATCACATGGCTAGTAGTGATTCACCTGGAGAAGATGCTTGCAGCGTTGCCGTGGAAGGAGGAGCGATCGGCTTTGGAGAACACTATAGTTCCTGGTGTCGTGAATGAGCAACCACGGTGGACGTGTAGATCTGCACGATGGTGTGTAGAGGTGCTCAACAGCTGCACCCCATGAAGAAGATGAAGAGGGCAGCGGTGCTTCAAGGCGTCAATCTCTCCGATGGGGAGATAAGGCAGACGGTGGTGAGGATGGAGAGTGAGGCGGTAAGGCTCTCCTCTTCTCCTCTCTTCTCCTTCTCTTCTTCGTCTTCTTTCTGTCCTTCTTTTTTTCTCTTCTTTTCATTTTTTTTTTTTCGTTTTCTTCATGCCATTAACGCCGGAGTTGCAGACCTGCAACTCCGGCCATGAGTTAAAAAAAAATATGGATGGGCTGTGAGGCTTGGAGATGAGAGAACAGTGGAGAGCGAGAGAGAGATTGGGGTTATAGGGTGAAACAGACTAGAGTTGCAGGTTGCAACTCCAGCAATGTTAAAGAGAGGTCCTGCTGCTGGTTCGGGTGGTGATGGGGGCGGCAATAATGGAGGCTGCTGCTCCGTTGAAAGAGGATGGCGAGGGCAGCTCATTTTGGGGGCAGAAACGTGGTATAGAAGATGGGGTATGAGTGGGGGCGGTAGTGGAGAGAATGAATGGGGCGGTTGCTGTAACAGGCGGTGGTAATGGAGAGCAGGGAGGCGGTGAAGGTGGAAAGCAAGGTCAGACCTGCAACTCCGTGTTGCTTGTCTTGGTAGATGCGGTGGAGGAGGTGCAGACCGTCCCCTCCTGTTTTCTTCTCTCTTCTCCTTCCTCTCTTCTTCTTTTCTTTTTTTCTGGTTTTCTTTTTTTCTTTTTGAGAATGAGAGAGGGAGAAAATGGTAAGAGAGGATGATGAATGACGGTCAGGGTTTGTGAAGATCTGGAAGAGGTTAGAAGAGATTGGAGATAGAGGCGGTGGTGTTGCTGTTTGGGGGGAAAAATGTGGTGGAGAAGAAGGAGATATGGGAGATGATATTGGATAAAATGGGAGTAACTTGGAACGTGGTGGAGGGGGAGAGAATCCCCCTCTTTCTTTTCTTTTATATCCCTCCTCTCTTAGGTTTTGTCACTTTATTCCCATCTTCTCCTAATTTGTGATCATTTTGCCCCTCATCATGGATGTGCTGCCCCTCTTTTTGTTTCCAACACTACCCCTCACTAGTGTTCTCATCCATTCTTTTTGTGCCAAAAGTTGCTGCCCTTCCTTCTTTCAGTTTGAGGATTGATATCACCTAAGCTTGGGCCCCATTCCTCATAAGTCTAATGTCCAACAATGCACTCAGCCCACCTCATGACCCGCAGGCTGGTCTATCAATATCGTGGTCTGCCATGTGGTCAATCATCATTGATTTGAAATATCTCCATGCTTTGATTACCGTCCATCCTTTATGATGCATCGCATAATTGCGGTCCCCTAGCGTGGGTTACTTGCCTTAGGTCCGCGATCTTTATTACATGTACATGCCCTTTTGTGTGGTCCCGAAACACCCTATTGTTGGTTGGCCCACAACGAAGGCCCATAAACTTGCTGGCCTAAGTCCACATTGTGGTCCATATTTTTGCCAAATCATTTTTATCTCTCTGAAACCATCTTTACTCAAACCTCAATCATTTGTTTCATTTCACCTCTGTTGGTTCACTTCTTTTGATTGAATTTATTCTTCTCACTCTGCTTTAGTGGTTGATCATGAGGTCCAGATCTCACAAGCTGTCCAATCCGGACTCTTAGATTTAGATCGTAGATTCTTGGGTTCGAGCATCTTAAGTAGCAGTTTGACCATGTTGACACATTCGCTCTTGAGCTTTCAAGATTGATCCTGGGATGATAGACACATCTTGGGTCCCGAGAATTGTTCTAATAGGGTGACATGGCTCACTGGTCCAGTTGATCTCTTCCATAGACTTGATAGAAGCTTTTGGGGTTTGACCGTGGGTCCGCCAGTCTCGAGACTCTTTTGATCGGGTTCCTACAATCACGAAAAGCGCGTAATGAGACTTCTACAAAATAGCTTCGTATGTAGGTCAAATAGATGCATATGAATGCATGCGAATATACCATTTTGACTAGAAAAGTGTGTTCTACGCAATAGACGAAACTCTGACGTAGAAAAGTGGATAAATATAACAGTTTTACGTAGGAAAGTGTGATAACGCTAGAAGGATAATTGCTTAAAATAAGCACTTTTGAGCGAATATCAACCCCATTCAACCCTAGCCATTCAACGTCCTGCACCGTTTCTCTTTCATCGATTTCCCCTATATTTTCTCTCTCTACCCTAATCCACTAACCTCATGGCCAAACAGCCCACTCACATGAGGTCCACGGCCTCGCAAGGGGCCCACGACCTCGTTAGCACATTACCCCACGAACTTGAACCCGCAACCCACTTACAAAAAAATAAAGGGATAAAAAACTAATTAGAAAAGAAAAGAAAAAAAATAATAAATCAAAATCAAAATAGATATAAAGAAAATGAGAGAAAGAGAGAGAGATTTTCTCTCTCCTCCCTTCCCATGCATTCCCACGTATCCCACTATCTCTTTCCCATTCTACCCCCCAAAACCCAACTAACCCTATTTAACCTCTTTTTCTCTATCTCACCCAAGGTCCCCTCCCCCACAAATTTCTAATCCCCTTCTCCTCCTTCTTTCTCTTCTTCTTCTTCTTCTTCCCCTTCTTCTTCTTCTTCTCCGGCCAATCGCCTGCAACTCCAGCGGACTGGTTCGGCATCTTCTTCTTCTTCTTTTTCTTCTTCTTCTTCTTCTTCTTCTTCTTCTTCTTCTTCTTCACCACGACCTGTGCGCCGCCACCGTCATCAGCTACACCTACCCGTCCAAGTGCCGCCCTCCTTCTCCTCCTTCTCCTTCTTTTTCTTCTTCTTCTTTTACCGCCGGAGTTGCATGTTTGCAACTCCAGCCGTCTCCATCTCCTTCACATCGTTGATCTCCACAGGTGCTGCACGTCCTCTTCACCAAATTGTTTTCTCCACTTGCTCACTGCTCCTGCTCGCCTCTTGCCCTGCAACAACATCTGCTACCACTTCTTTCACGATCACCATCTTCCCGTAACACTTCACCATCGTCTGCAACTCCATCACCGGAGGAGTTGCAAACTTGCTTGGTGGCAGTCCACGTTGAACTGTTGCTACACCTCCAAGCCTACACCCATCTCTCCCTTTTCCTCACAGCCCCCTCGCTTGCCACCACGTTGCTGCTACTCATTGATTCACCGTTCACCTACTACTGCAACCCATGTTGCTACACTTCACATCTCCTACACCAACAACGACAATCACCCACCAGCACGACTTGTGCGCCTCCAAGCCGCAAGTTAACATCAAAGGGCAGCAACCCATTGCTCCCTTAATCTGGCGATCAAACCTCTGCAAATGAAAGTAGGATTTTTCCGCGTCGTTGGTTTCGGAAATCCTAGATCTCAACAATATTTGTAATTATCCGATTCTTTTTCACTCAAATCCTGCAAAAATCACAGGGTTGTACAGTGGCTCGTGTCGGATGTCGATCCGCACTCGGGGTTAGTTTGCGTAATTCAACGACATGAAATGACGGATTTTTATCAAGAAAACATGGAGAGGTGAGAATGGTGATGGATTTAAAACATTCTTAGTGATTTTTAGAGAGAGAAATTACCACAAATAATCAAAAACACAAAAGTAAACTAACAAATGCAAAAATAATAATTTTATTCATCCTCAATGAGTCTTACAAAATCAAACTAAATTCAAAAATTAACCTAGAAAACCATAAAAATTAGAGAGAGAAATGAGAAAATGTAGAGAAAGAAACATCGAAGAAGGCTATCCTAGAGAGAGAAAATATGGGGGAGAGAGAAAGTGGAGAGATCTAGAGAGAGAAGAGAACTCTTACCTTGGAGTGGAGACGAATCAGCAAGGATGGGCAGCAACTAAAGACAAGAAGCTTTACCTCTTCCCACCTTCATTCTTCTTTACTCTTTTTTCTTTTTTTTTTTTTTTTTTTTTTTTTTTTTTTTTCTTTGCAAGGTGATTTTTTTGCAAGGTGAAGACGGTGAGAAGAATGGAGGAGATGAGTTCGATGAAGGGGCGAGGAGCTATTAGACCTGCAACTTAGTGTTGTAGGTCATGGTGAAGACGGTGCTGGACAGGTAGGGACGATCTCCCTTCTCCCTTTTTCTTCTTCTTCCTTTTTTTCTTTTTTTTTTTTTCTTTTTTCTTTGATGAAACGGTGAAGGGGATGAGAGGAGAGAGGGGCAGGGCGGTGCAAGGCTTTTGCACACTGGTTTGACGGTGTGGTGCAAGGGCTGGATGTGCAGGCGGAGGAGAGAGCATTGGGCTACCGGAGTTGCAGGTGGAGGGCGGTGTGCAGCAGCTCGGAAAGTTGCTGTTCGTGGTAGCAGGCAGTGCTACGCACTGGTGGAAGATGAGGAGCAGGGAAGAAGAATAAAGAAGAAGGAGAGAAGAGGAAGACGAAGAAAGAAGGGGCAATGAGATCCTCACAGAGTTCGCCGGCGTTAATGGAGTTCGCCGGCGATTCTGTTTTTTTTTTTTTTTTTTTTTTTTTTTTTTTTTTTTTTAAAAACTCAAAGCCGATAACGGCTTGAGTTGGTGGCGAGATGAGGAAGAATAAGAAGGAAGGATGGGGGAGAGGGAAGAGATCTTAGCAGGCTGGGGAGCCCACTTGGAAGGACTGGCCGGAGTTGCAGGTCTGCAACTCCGGTGGATCAGAAAACAAATAAGGAGAAGGAGAAGACGAAGAGAAGAGGAAAAAGAATAAGAAGAAGAGGAAAGGAGATGGGGAGGCGATTTTACAGCAACTGTTGGTTGCTGGTCCGCAAGAAGGGAGACTCGTGGGCAGCAACCGAAGTTACAGATTGCCGGAGTTGCAGGTCTGCAACTCCGGTAATCAGGTTGAAAGGAAAAGACGAAACAGAAGAAGAAGAAGAAGGAAAAGGAAGAAGAAGAAGAAGAAGAAGAAGAAGAAGAAGAAGAAGAAGAAGAAGAAGAAGAAGAAGAAGAAGAAGAAGAAGAAGAAGAAGAAAAAGGGGGGGGGTTGCTCCACCAACTCGCCGGAGAAAGGTCGCCGGAAGAGGGAGGAAGAAGAAGAAAAGGAAGAGAAGAGAAGAAAAAAAATGGAAGAGAAAGGGGGGGGGAGAGAGAGAGAGAGCTGGGCTCCCTAGGGTTCATTCCTTTATAAAGGGAGGAGCTTAGCCTCCCTTGACGGTTTTAGAAACCGTGGATGAAGTGAGAGAAAAAGTCTCTCTCTCTCTTCTTAATTTTCCCAAAAAGATGGGCTTTATGGGAGCGGGCTGAGCGTGAGCGGTCCTCTAGGGGCCTGGGCCATCAGGTAATGCAAGGACTAACAGGACAGTGGGCTTATGGACTTGGGTCGCTTTGGGATCCATGATAATCATATGTTATTGCAATGATAAAGGGTTTAGGGACCAATCGCCACATGTAAGCCCATGATTGGCCAATAAGATAGTGGGCCATGGGTTAGAGAGAGGTGGGCCTCTTGCGAGGCCGTGGGTTAGGGTGCATTTGGGTGCCAAGGGAGAAAAATGCATTTTTCCCTCGAAATATCAATCAATGAATAATGCATTTTTCTTTCCTCGGAGATCGAGCTCTGCTCTCTCTCTCATCTACAATCAACCATTTGAGGCGTTTCTCAACAATCAAACCTGCCCTAGGGACTGATATTTTACAATGGAGATCGGGTGGTTGATAGGATGGATGATCGACTGATCAGTAGCATGATCGGATGGTTGGATGCATAGAATTGATAGATCACATGGCGATCTATAGAGATTCAACGGCCTGATGGAAGATCCAACGGTCAGAAAGCTAAGGGAGATGAGACAGAGCCAATGAGCAGGAGTTCTGGGGTTAAGTCAATAGATTCGAGGACCGAGAAATGAAGAGAGAGAAAATAAGGAGAGATGAGAGAGAAAATATCAGAAAAAGTATTGGCAGAGGGTCATGGACCCTGGTTTTCCATTGTTCTTCACTTGAGCTTTTGCCAGTAGAGCAGGCCATCATTTGATGTGGCTTTAAATGCTTTGGTCCTTCTCTTGGTTATCAGCTCTCCCGCTCTCGTGGTTCCTTGGGCCAGCTCTTCGATCCTCTTTTTCAACCCGTATTTGGCCCATATCTTCTAGTCATAGCCTGTGGGCTCTTTAAGCTTTGATAATGGGCTTTCATGATCGATCTAGGCCCGCAAGTCTCGAGAATCATCCCATCGGGGTTTCCTGCGACAGAAGAAGCGCGTAATGAGACTTTATCAGAACGGCTTAATATCCAGACTTCCGAAAATGTGTTTAATGCATGCAAATATACCATTTCGTCCAGAAAAGTGTGTTCTACGCAACAGAAGAGACTCTTACGTAGAAAAGTAGGTAAATAGAGTATTTTACGTAGGAGAATGCAATAACGCTAAAAGGATAATTGCTTAAAATAAGCACTTTTGAGCGAATATCACAACCCCCAACCAGCATATTGCCAATCCTTGGCAATTAGTGCGAAATAAATGAGCTTAAAAGGGCTCTGCACATGCTGCACACTTTTTCATATTAGCTCCGGGAAAACACCGTTCGTCAAATCATTGAATGGATGCAAAAACAGTTACATGCTAGCGAAGAGTTGGAAAGTATTTGCAAGACTACAGACTGATAATCATGACCCAGAATAGTCAGACTCTGCGTGTGTGTGTGCTCAACATTCTCATCATCCGACAGTAAAGATTTCTAGATCACCTCTAAGTTTTTATGCCTCGACCTCAAATCTCACACGTTTAGCACTCAGAATAGAATCACACAAGAAGGGTTTTCTTCTTTTCTCTCAATTTATATGTGAGGAGATGTATTGATATATGAAAGCAAAGATCTCACATATGTATTATTTGAAGGAAGGACATCTTTAACAGAAGAAGATCTCATGATTGGAATACCACTTCACTCGGGAACGTCAGATCAAACTCTATAGCTTCTCTTTCTCCAATCTCCACATTTTATGATCGTACTATCCTAGAATCAAGTAGGACTTTCCTGGGTTGTAATGAGGCTTAGGTCAGGTGTAGAGAGATAAAGGGATACAGGATTTCAAAGATCTTGAGAGGATATTGTCATTTTCTTGCATTTTTCCTGCGACGTAACACCATTATCTGGTTCTTTTTCCTTTTTTCATATTTTTCTCTTGTTCTTGATATTTTTGAGACTGCTCAATTTCTTTTCAGCACTTTTTCATACTTCTTTCCGTATTTTGTTTTCAGCTTGAACCACTTTCTTTTCCTTTTGATTTTTCTTCTTTACTTTTCTTTTCACGGTACACCCACATCAGTTATTTTTTTATCCTTCTCAAAAGTAGGGTAGCTAGTAACACTTCGTAGCTAAACTGGGTTTTTGGTTAATGGGCTTACAAAGAAAAGGCTTTTATAGAAGGGTTCAAGGGGTTTCTAGTGAAGTATAATTCAGGTGAGTAAAAAGGCTGAATGGTTCAGAAAAAATGGCCTAAATCATTTTCTAGGGTTTGCACTATCATGTATACTGTCTTGACTGGATACAAAGAAGGTTCTGTCGTAGTAATCCAATGTTGATGTCGTTCCGAGTTTTATGATCGAAGCAAAAGATAATGAGATCTCTCAACGAATATTGCGGGCATGAAGAATAGTGAGTCATCTTGTGACTCAGAATTGTTGTATAACACTCTGAATTGATTAAAGGCTCGAAAGCTCACTGGGTTAGGTCTCCACAATTCTTCTCACAGGATCTCTAGAATTTCCAAACTTAGGATGACTCTGATGTTGATAGTGTACAATTGTGCCGAATCTGATTTTTTCTGAGTTTTCAAACCTGCTGTAGTCACGCTTGAATTGACTCAACGCTAACTTTAAACAAAAATTGACATCCTCAATACTGACTTAACGGAGGTTTTCAGCTAATCAAAGTCAGGGTATTTGACACATTTTTGAAATTCTAGAAAACTTTTGGAGAACATCGGAAATCACCCCAAAAACAAAAAGTTTTTTTTTTTATATTTTTTAATTTTTTTTGCCTCATTCGCGTATGCCCGTTTGGAATCGTCCGAACAAACGCTTGGTTCGATCTGAGAATCACGTCCCTACAGTGGATCCTCCACTGAATTCTTCCCCATCTCTTTCCCCACCCGCCTCCCCCAATACTACTACCTTTGTAGTCATGGCAGTCGAACGACCTCTTATCGAGACGTTCGCTCCTATCTCTGCCAATCCGCCCACTTGCATTGTTCTCCCACCTACTACGGCGGTACAATTTGAGATCAGGCCACAGACGATCCAAATGCTGCCAACCTTTCGTGGTCTCCCAAGAGAAGACCCATATTCCCATATTAGGGAATTCCAACATGTCATCCTACTTTTCAAAAATCAGAACCTCGATGATGACAATGTCCGTCTGCGAGTTTTCCCATTCTCGCTCAAAGACAGAGCCTCAGATTGGCTCTACTCCTTACCCGCTGATTCAATCAGCAGTTGGAAAGAATTGGTGGGCAAATTCATGTCTAAATTCTACCCCATGACTCGGACCAACCAAATGAAGCAACTCATTCAGGACTTTAGACAGAAGTCCGATGAGAAATTTTTTGAAGCATGGGATAGATTCCAAGACTACCTGACTAAGTGTCCCCACCATAGCATCGACAAGGGCAATCTTGTCCACGTCTTCTATAAGGGACTTACTGATGAGTCCCGGACCATGGTAGAGTCAATGTGCCAAGGAAAATTCCTGCACCAAACTCCGACCGATGCATACAAATTCTTGGGAGAGTTAGGAGAAAACTCTCAACATTGGACGACTGACTCAGAGTTTAGTCGAACCACTTCGGTCCAAAGGACAACCAAGGGACATGATGCTACAGCTGATACTGAGCTTCGATCAGTCATTCAAGAGTTGAGCAAGTCAGTCTCGGCACTGGCTGTGTCTGTACAAAAGCCTACTCAACAATCTACCCCAGTCATGCATGTGGGACACGAGAGCCCTATGGAATCCTGTACCCTCTGTCTGCAACCCTCCCATACTACTGAGCATTGTCCTTTAAATGAAGGATGGTCTAATCCTCTTCAGGAAGAAGTTTGTGCTTTCAGCACATACAAACCTCCTACTCAGAACTCGTATAGTCAATCTTATCATCCGGACACGAGAAACCACCCTAACTTCTCTTGGAGGCCTCAGTCTACTCAACCACAAGCTCAACCTCCACGTCAACCTCAGGGCATGTATCCTCCTGGGTTCAATCAACCCAATAGGCAATTCAATCAGGGTCAGTACCAGCAGAATCAGTACCCATCTACTCAGAACCAGCAATTCCAACAGGGTCAATACTCTGGACAATCGAGCACATTTCAGAATCAGCAAAGAGTCCCACAGACCTTTCAGAACCAACCGATTGTCCCAACTAATTCTCCAGCCTATAACTATAATGCCCCAATGAGCTCGAATCGCGAATTGGTGCCTCAGCTCCCATTAGCTGCCCCCCAACAGTCGGTCCCCAAATCTGGTATCGAAGACCTTCTAGCTCAACTCATTACTCAGCAACAACAATCTATGCAACGCCTAGAGCAACAGCAACAACAATCCATGCTTCGTCTAGAGCAACGCTTAGGCAACTTGGAAGCTGAGAAAGCTAAGGGGATCTTTCCTAGCCAACCCATTGCCAACCCTAAAGGAAATGCCAAAGGGGCAGTATATGAGATCGGATCCCAATCTCAAAGCCAGAATGAGAATTGTCAAGGGGAGGTGCAAGCTGTAACCACCCTACGATCTGGAAAAACTGTGGACATGGGAGTCCAACCACCACCGGTGCCATCTCCAGCACCCATCACTCGTACAGAGGAAACTAGTACCAATCCTACCTCTGCTTCTTCCACCTCTGCACCAACTTCTGATATCCCTGTGCAGAAATCGAAGGCTAAAGACAAATCCATTTGTCGAGTAAAGCCTCCCTTCCCGGACAGACTTGTCCAAGATAAGCGGGATCAGCAATTCTCAGAGATCTTAGACGTCTTTAAAGACGTCCAGATCAATATCCCATTCCTTTCTGCTATCAAGCAAATCCCCTCCTATGCCAAATTCCTCAAGGACTTGTGCACAGTTAAGCGGCGTACGCATGTACCCAAAGCTGCCTTTTTGGCCGAAAAAGCTACCGCGTTCATTCAACGCAATAGTGTGATCAAACACAAGGATCCAGGTAGCCCAACTGTCCAATGTGAAATTGGAGACAACTTTAGCTGCACTGCCTTGCTAGATTTAGGGGCTAGCGTTAACCTCATACCGTTCTCGGTATATCAGCAGTTAGGACTGAAAGATATGAAGCCTACCAATGTCACCCTGAAATTGGCTGATCAGTCCATCAAGATTCCAAGAGGAATCATTGAAGATGTCCTAGTAAAAGTCGCTGACTTTTATTATCCTGTGGACTTTATCATTCTAGACACCGAGCCGTGTCAGGATAACCGCATTCCGGTCATCTTAGGCCGTCCATTCCTTGCCACCGCGAACGCACACATCGGTTGTCGGGACGGAAACATGTCCATTGCTTTCGGAAACCTCAAAGCTGAGGTCAATATCTTTCGTTTAATGCAACAAGATGCCGATCGCGAAGTGACCGATGAAATGTGTGCCGTTGAGAGTCTAATCCCGGACTCCACTGAAGATATTCTTAAACAGTGTCTAGCACACTTTGGAGCTGACTTTGCAACAGAGTCAGCCATTTCTGATCTCAATGATCTTTTGCAAACTGCTCCATTGCTAGAAATCCCCGCTCCACTCATCGAGTTCGAGCCTCTGATAACCATGACCAGAGAACCCATCATTCCTTTTACTACTGAAGTCAAACCTCTTCAATCCGTGTCTTCTGTGACACCTACTTCAACTCCATCTGCTCCAACATTGGAGCTCAAGCCACTTCCAACAGATCTTTCCTATGCCTATCTTGGTCCTAAGGAAACCTACCCTGTCATTATTGCTTCCGCTTTGTCTGAGAGTGAACGTAAGAAACTTCTCGAGCTGCTCAACGAGCACAAATCTGCTATAGGTTGGACTATAGATGATATTCGTGGCATAGACCCCTCGGTGTGCCAACATCACATCTATCTCGAGGATGAATCCAAAACCTCTCGAGAACACCAGAGGAGGTTGAACCCCGTCTTGAAGGATGTAGTCCGGGACGAGGTCCTTAAACTGTTAGATGCGGGTATCATTTACCCCATCTCCGATAGCAAATGGGTGAGTCCTATTCATGTCGTCCCTAAAAAGGCAGGATTCACAGTTGTGGAAAATGAGAACAAGGAAATGGTCACCCAGCGCCTGAAGAAAGGGTGGAGAGTCTGCATCGATTACCGACGACTCAACACCAACACTAGGAAGGACCATTTTCCTTTACCCTTCATAGACCAAATGTTGGAGAGATTAGCAGGTCACTCCTATTACTGCTTCCTCGATGGTTACTCAGGGTATAATCAAATACCCATCGCCCCTGAGGATCACGAGAAGACAACTTTCACCTGTCCCTTTGGCACTTTTGCCTACAAGCGCATGCCCTTTGGCCTCTGCAATGCACCCGCGACCTTTCAAAGGTGTATGATGAGCATATTCTCTGACATGGTGGAAAAATTCCTCGAAGTCTTTATGGACGACTTCTCAGTCTTTGGGTCATCCTTTGATGACTGTCTGAACCATCTAGGGCTGGTACTTCAACGCTGTCAGGACAAGCGACTTGTCCTCAATTGGGAGAAATGCCACTTCATGGTGAAGAAGGGCATTGTTCTGGGACATGTCATTTCCCATCAGGGCATTGAGGTCGACAAAGCTAAAATCGATATCATCTCGACCTTGCCCATTCCTAAGTCCGTACGTGACATCCGATCCTTTTTGGGACACGGAGGATTCTATAGGCGATTCATCAAGGACTTCTCTCAAATCGCTCGACCTCTGTCCCATCTTCTAGCTAAAGATAGTCCTTTCGACTTTAATGCTGACTGTGTCAAGGCATTTGAGCGTCTCAAATCTGAGCTCACTACTGCACCCATTATCCGTCCCCCGGATTGGACTCTACCTTTTGAGGTAATGTGCGATGCTTCTGACTACGCGTTAGGTGCTGTTCTAGGGCAGAGAGTTGACAAAAGGTCACACGTGATCTACTACGCGAGCAAAACTCTTAACTCTGCCCAAATGAATTACTCCACCACTGAGAAAGAACTCCTGGCGGTAGTCTTCGCCCTTGATAAATTCCGTCAGTACCTCTTAGCCACTAAGGTGGTAGTGTACACTGATCATGCAGCCCTTCGTTATCTCATGTCGAAAAAGGAAACCAAGCCTCGATTAATTCGATGGATTCTCTTACTGCAGGAATTCGACCTCGAGATTAAGGATAAGAAAGGAACTGAGAATGTAGTGGCTGATCACTTGTCTAGACTGACTTTAGAGTCATCCTTCGACACCCAGCCCATCCCTGAAACCTTTCCAGACGAACAACTGTTCGCCATCTCTGTTAATCCTTGGTATGCTGACATTGTCAACTACCTTGCCACCGAAGAAATGCCTTCACACTGGTCAAAACAGGACAAAAGCCAATTCCTAGCAAGAGTTAAGTACTACTCTTGGGATGACCCTTATTTGTATAAATACTGTCCTGACCAGATCATTCGTCTCTGTGTCCCTGAGTCAGACCAACTCAATATCTTGTCCTCGTGTCATGACCAACCTTGTGGTGGTCATTTCAGCACTAAGAAGACTGCAGAAAAAGTGCTGCAATGCGGATTCTACTGGCCCACATTATTTAAAGATGCCCATATCTACAGCAAAACCTGTCCTAATTGCCAGCATCTAGGCCGCATCTCCCAGAGGAACATGATGCCCCTAACTCCCATCCAGGTCGATGAAATATTTGACATTTGGGGCATCGACTTCATGGGCCCCTTTCTCGTTTCCTATGGTTTTGAGTACATTCTCCTTGCGGTAGACTATGTCTCCAAATGGATAGAAGCCATTCCCACCAAGACCAATGACCACAAAGTAGTGGTCAAATTCCTAAAGGAGTTCATCTTCGCTCGATTCGGTGCCCCTAAGGCCATCATTAGTGATGGGGGCACCCATTTCTGCAATAAGATATTCGAGAACTTAATGAAGAAGTATGGGGTAACCCACAAGGTTGCCCTAGCTTATCATCCGCAGACTAGTGGTCAAGTAGAGGTCTCTAATCGTCAGATCAAGCAGATCTTGGAGAAGACAGTCAATACCACACGTAAAGACTGGTCTACTCGTCTCACTGATGCTTTATGGGCATACAGAACCGCCTACAAGACCCCACTCAATATGTCTCCCTATCGTCTCGTCTTTGGGAAACCCTGTCATCTACCGGTAGAGATTGAACATCGTGCCCTGTGGGCCATTAAGAAGCTCAACTTCGACCTAGACTCCGCAGGGGAGGAGCGGAAACTTCAAATGAATGAGTTAGAAGAACTCAGAAATGATGCCTACAACTTGTCCAAGAATTACAAAGCCAAAATGAAGTGGATACATGACAAGAGCATCCTCAGGAAAGAGTTCCATCCAGGACAGAAGGTCCTTCTTTATAATTCTCGTCTTCATCTCTTCCCTGGTAAACTGAAATCTAGGTGGACAGGTCCTTATACGGTCACCGCAGCCACACCCTTCGGAGCAATCACTATTGAGGATCCCAAGGATCACTCCTCATTCCAGGTAAATGGCCAGCGTCTAAAGCAATTCCATGAACTTGAGGTGTCGCTCATTCAGACTTTTGAGATCGATCTCATCGATCCTGCCTATGTCGACTGATGATTCACTCAGTCTCCTGAGCTCTAACTTGGTTGGGGGTGCCTGTCACCCCCGTCATGTCTGGCTGAAGACGTAAAACTTAGCGCTTTCGGAAAGGCAATTCCGGTATTCCTAGAGTACATGAGTCTCATGCATTTGTTATTACTGTTATATCTCTGGAAATGCAGGTACAGTCATTCTTCCGATCATCAGATACCACACACTGTCGAGTTTTTGCCGACTTGGT
Organism: Euptelea pleiosperma; assembly: GCA_035048495.1. NCBI lineage: Eukaryota > Viridiplantae > Streptophyta > Magnoliopsida > Ranunculales > Eupteleaceae > Euptelea > Euptelea pleiosperma. Next base: position 28,793,347 of record CM068545.1, read on the forward strand.
AACATCCTTCCTGAATCTTTGCATCATCATCATTGATTTGTTATCATTTTATGTCCCGGTCATGAGCACCGAGGACGGTGCTGTATTTTGGTTGGGGGTGGGTATTTACAAAAACTCATGTCTCTAAAAAAAATAATAATAATAAAAAAAAAAAAAAAAAAAAAAAAAAAAGAGATTAGATATAAAAAATAAATAAAATGAAAAAAAATAATAAAAAAAAAAGAAAAAAAATAAAAAAAGAAAAAAAGGTGTGATTTAAAAAAAAGATAAAAAGAATAGAATAGAATTAAAAAGAAAAAGAAAGAATGTAATTTATAGGTAAATAAAAAAGAAAAAGATTAAAAAGATTAAGAATAAAAAAATAGATAAAGATAGAAAAAAAAAAAAAGGAGAATATTAAAAATAAATGATAAAGTAATAAACAAAATAGAAATAAAAAAGAATATGAGAGAAGAAAAAAAATAAAAGAAATAATAGAAAAAAAAAAAAAGAAAAAAAAAAAATGAAAATAAATAAATAAAGAAAAAAAAATTAAAAAGAAAAATGGCGCGTTATAGGGTTTGAAAGTAGGATTTTTCCGCGTCGTTGGTTTCGGAAATCCTAGATCTCAACAATATTTGTAATTATCCGATTCTTTTTCACTCAAATCCTGCAAAAATCACAGGGTTGTACAGTGGCTCGTGTCGGATGTCGATCCGCACTCGGGGTTAGTTTGCGTAATTCAACGACATGAAATGACGGATTTTTATCAAGAAAACATGGAGAGGTGAGAATGGTGATGGATTTAAAACATTCTTAGTGATTTTTAGAGAGAGAAATTACCACAAATAATCAAAAACACAAAAGTAAACTAACAAATGCAAAAATAATAATTTTATTCATCCTCAATGAGTCTTACAAAATCAAACTAAATTCAAAAATTAACCTAGAAAACCATAAAAATTAGAGAGAGAAATGAGAAAATGTAGAGAAAGAAACATCGAAGAAGGCTATCCTAGAGAGAGAAAATATGGGGGAGAGAGAAAGTGGAGAGATCTAGAGAGAGAAGAGAACTCTTACCTTGGAGTGGAGACGAATCAGCAAGGATGGGCAGCAACTAAAGACAAGAAGCTTTACCTCTTCCCACCTTCATTCTTCTTTACTCTTTTTTTTTTTTTTTTTTTTTTTTTTTTTTTTCTTTGCAAGGTGATTTTTTTGCAAGGTGAAGACGGTGAGAAGAATGGAGGAGATGAGTTCGATGAAGGGGCGAGGAGCTATTAGACCTGCAACTTAGTGTTGTAGGTCATGGTGAAGACGGTGCTGGACAGGTAGGGACGATCTCCCTTCTCCCTTTTTCTTCTTCTTCCTTTTTTTCTTTTTTTTTTTTTCTTTTTTCTTTGATGAAACGGTGAAGGGGATGAGAGGAGAGAGGGGCAGGGCGGTGCAAGGCTTTTGCACACTGGTTTGACGGTGTGGTGCAAGGGCTGGATGTGCAGGCGGAGGAGAGAGCATTGGGCTACCGGAGTTGCAGGTGGAGGGCGGTGTGCAGCAGCTCGGAAAGTTGCTGTTCGTGGTAGCAGGCAGTGCTACGCACTGGTGGAAGATGAGGAGCAGGGAAGAAGAATAAAGAAGAAGGAGAGAAGAGGAAGACGAAGAAAGAAGGGGCAATGAGATCCTCACAGAGTTCGCCGGCGTTAATGGAGTTCGCCGGCGATTCTGTTTTTTTTTTTTTTTTTTTTTTTTTTTTTTTTTTTTAAAAACTCAAAGCCGATAACGGCTTGAGTTGGTGGCGAGATGAGGAAGAATAAGAAGGAAGGATGGGGGAGAGGGAAGAGATCTTAGCAGGCTGGGGAGCCCACTTGGAAGGACTGGCCGGAGTTGCAGGTCTGCAACTCCGGTGGATCAGAAAACAAATAAGGAGAAGGAGAAGACGAAGAGAAGAGGAAAAAGAATAAGAAGAAGAGGAAAGGAGATGGGGAGGCGATTTTACAGCAACTGTTGGTTGCTGGTCCGCAAGAAGGGAGACTCGTGGGCAGCAACCGAAGTTACAGATTGCCGGAGTTGCAGGTCTGCAACTCCGGTAATCAGGTTGAAAGGAAAAGACGAAACAGAAGAAGAAGAAGAAGGAAAAGGAAGAAGAAGAAGAAGAAGAAGAAGAAGAAGAAGAAGAAGAAGAAGAAGAAGAAGAAGAAGAAGAAGAAGAAGAAGAAGAAAAAGGGGGGGGGTTGCTCCACCAACTCGCCGGAGAAAGGTCGCCGGAAGAGGGAGGAAGAAGAAGAAAAGGAAGAGAAGAGAAGAAAAAAAATGGAAGAGAAAGGGGGGGGGAGAGAGAGAGAGAGCTGGGCTCCCTAGGGTTCGTTCCTTTATAAAGGGAGGAGCTTAGCCTCCCTTGACGGTTTTAGAAACCGTGGATGAAGTGAGAGAAAAAGTCTCTCTCTCTTCTTAATTTTCCCAAAAAGATGGGCTTTATGGGAGCGGGCTGAGCGTGAGCGGTCCTCTAGGGGCCTGGGCCATCAGGTAATGCAAGGACTAACAGGACAGTGGGCTTATGGACTTGGGTCGCTTTGGGATCCATGATAATCATATGTTATTGCAATGATAAAGGGTTTAGGGACCAATCGCCACATGTAAGCCCATGATTGGCCAATAAGATAGTGGGCCATGGGTTAGAGAGAGGTGGGCCTCTTGCGAGGCCGTGGGTTAGGGTGCATTTGGGTGCCAAGGGAGAAAAATGCATTTTTCCCTCGAAATATCAATCAATGAATAATGCATTTTTCTTTCCTCGGAGATCGAGCTCTGCTCTCTCTCTCATCTACAATCAACCATTTGAGGCGTTTCTCAACAATCAAACCTGCCCTAGGGACTGATATTTTACAATGGAGATCGGGTGGTTGATAGGATGGATGATCGACTGATCAGTAGCATGATCGGATGGTTGGATGCATAGAATTGATAGATCACATGGCGATCTATAGAGATTCAACGGCCTGATGGAAGATCCAACGGTCAGAAAGCTAAGGGAGATGAGACAGAGCCAATGAGCAGGAGTTCTGGGGTTAAGTCAATAGATTCGAGGACCGAGAAATGAAGAGAGAGAAAATAAGGAGAGATGAGAGAGAAAATATCAGAAAAAGTATTGGCAGAGGGTCATGGACCCTGGTTTTCCATTGTTCTTCACTTGAGCTTTTGCCAGTAGAGCAGGCCATCATTTGATGTGGCTTTAAATGCTTTGGTCCTTCTCTTGGTTATCAGCTCTCCCGCTCTCGTGGTTCCTTGGGCCAGCTCTTCGATCCTCTTTTTCAACCCGTATTTGGCCCATATCTTCTAGTCATAGCCTGTGGGCTCTTTAAGCTTTGATAATGGGCTTTCATGATCGATCTAGGCCCGCAAGTCTCGAGAATCATCCCATCGGGGTTTCCTGCGACAGAAGAAGCGCGTAATGAGACTTTATCAGAACGGCTTAATATCCAGACTTCCGAAAATGTGTTTAATGCATGCAAATATACCATTTCGTCCAGAAAAGTGTGTTCTACGCAACAGAAGAGACTCTTACGTAGAAAAGTAGGTAAATAGAGTATTTTACGTAGGAGAATGCAATAACGCTAAAAGGATAATTGCTTAAAATAAGCACTTTTGAGCGAATATCACAACCCCCAACCAGCATATTGCCAATCCTTGGCAATTAGTGCGAAATAAATGAGCTTAAAAGGGCTCTGCACATGCTGCACACTTTTTCATATTAGCTCCGGGAAAACACCGTTCGTCAAATCATTGAATGGATGCAAAAACAGTTACATGCTAGCGAAGAGTTGGAAAGTATTTGCAAGACTACAGACTGATAATCATGACCCAGAATAGTCAGACTCTGCGTGTGTGTGTGCTCAACATTCTCATCATCCGACAGTAAAGATTTCTAGATCACCTCTAAGTTTTTATGCCTCGACCTCAAATCTCACACGTTTAGCACTCAGAATAGAATCACACAAGAAGGGTTTTCTTCTTTTCTCTCAATTTATATGTGAGGAGATGTATTGATATATGAAAGCAAAGATCTCACATATGTATTATTTGAAGGAAGGACATCTTTAACAGAAGAAGATCTCATGATTGGAATACCACTTCACTCGGGAACGTCAGATCAAACTCTATAGCTTCTCTTTCTCCAATCTCCACATTTTATGATCGTACTATCCTAGAATCAAGTAGGACTTTCCTGGGTTGTAATGAGGCTTAGGTCAGGTGTAGAGAGATAAAGGGATACAGGATTTCAAAGATCTTGAGAGGATATTGTCATTTTCTTGCATTTTTCCTGCGACGTAACACCATTATCTGGTTCTTTTTCCTTTTTTCATATTTTTCTCTTGTTCTTGATATTTTTGAGACTGCTCAATTTCTTTTCAGCACTTTTTCATACTTCTTTCCGTATTTTGTTTTCAGCTTGAACCACTTTCTTTTCCTTTTGATTTTTCTTCTTTACTTTTCTTTTCACGGTACACCCACATCAGTTATTTTTTTATCCTTCTCAAAAGTAGGGTAGCTAGTAACACTTCGTAGCTAAACTGGGTTTTTGGTTAATGGGCTTACAAAGAAAAGGCTTTTATAGAAGGGTTCAAGGGGTTTCTAGTGAAGTATAATTCAGGTGAGTAAAAAGGCTGAATGGTTCAGAAAAAATGGCCTAAATCATTTTCTAGGGTTTGCACTATCATGTATACTGTCTTGACTGGATACAAAGAAGGTTCTGTCGTAGTAATCCAATGTTGATGTCGTTCCGAGTTTTATGATCGAAGCAAAAGATAATGAGATCTCTCAACGAATATTGCGGGCATGAAGAATAGTGAGTCATCTTGTGACTCAGAATTGTTGTATAACACTCTGAATTGATTAAAGGCTCGAAAGCTCACTGGGTTAGGTCTCCACAATTCTTCTCACAGGATCTCTAGAATTTCCAAACTTAGGATGACTCTGATGTTGATAGTGTACAATTGTGCCGAATCTGATTTTTTCTGAGTTTTCAAACCTGCTGTAGTCACGCTTGAATTGACTCAACGCTAACTTTAAACAAAAATTGACATCCTCAATACTGACTTAACGGAGGTTTTCAGCTAATCAAAGTCAGGGTATTTGACACATTTTTGAAATTCTAGAAAACTTTTGGAGAACATCGGAAATCACCCCAAAAACAAAAAGTTTTTTTTTTTATATTTTTTAATTTTTTTTGCCTCATTCGCGTATGCCCGTTTGGAATCGTCCGAACAAACGCTTGGTTCGATCTGAGAATCACGTCCCTACAGTGGATCCTCCACTGAATTCTTCCCCATCTCTTTCCCCACCCGCCTCCCCCAATACTACTACCTTTGTAGTCATGGCAGTCGAACGACCTCTTATCGAGACGTTCGCTCCTATCTCTGCCAATCCGCCCACTTGCATTGTTCTCCCACCTACTACGGCGGTACAATTTGAGATCAGGCCACAGACGATCCAAATGCTGCCAACCTTTCGTGGTCTCCCAAGAGAAGACCCATATTCCCATATTAGGGAATTCCAACATGTCATCCTACTTTTCAAAAATCAGAACCTCGATGATGACAATGTCCGTCTGCGAGTTTTCCCATTCTCGCTCAAAGACAGAGCCTCAGATTGGCTCTACTCCTTACCCGCTGATTCAATCAGCAGTTGGAAAGAATTGGTGGGCAAATTCATGTCTAAATTCTACCCCATGACTCGGACCAACCAAATGAAGCAACTCATTCAGGACTTTAGACAGAAGTCCGATGAGAAATTTTTTGAAGCATGGGATAGATTCCAAGACTACCTGACTAAGTGTCCCCACCATAGCATCGACAAGGGCAATCTTGTCCACGTCTTCTATAAGGGACTTACTGATGAGTCCCGGACCATGGTAGAGTCAATGTGCCAAGGAAAATTCCTGCACCAAACTCCGACCGATGCATACAAATTCTTGGGAGAGTTAGGAGAAAACTCTCAACATTGGACGACTGACTCAGAGTTTAGTCGAACCACTTCGGTCCAAAGGACAACCAAGGGACATGATGCTACAGCTGATACTGAGCTTCGATCAGTCATTCAAGAGTTGAGCAAGTCAGTCTCGGCACTGGCTGTGTCTGTACAAAAGCCTACTCAACAATCTACCCCAGTCATGCATGTGGGACACGAGAGCCCTATGGAATCCTGTACCCTCTGTCTGCAACCCTCCCATACTACTGAGCATTGTCCTTTAAATGAAGGATGGTCTAATCCTCTTCAGGAAGAAGTTTGTGCTTTCAGCACATACAAACCTCCTACTCAGAACTCGTATAGTCAATCTTATCATCCGGACACGAGAAACCACCCTAACTTCTCTTGGAGGCCTCAGTCTACTCAACCACAAGCTCAACCTCCACGTCAACCTCAGGGCATGTATCCTCCTGGGTTCAATCAACCCAATAGGCAATTCAATCAGGGTCAGTACCAGCAGAATCAGTACCCATCTACTCAGAACCAGCAATTCCAACAGGGTCAATACTCTGGACAATCGAGCACATTTCAGAATCAGCAAAGAGTCCCACAGACCTTTCAGAACCAACCGATTGTCCCAACTAATTCTCCAGCCTATAACTATAATGCCCCAATGAGCTCGAATCGCGAATTGGTGCCTCAGCTCCCATTAGCTGCCCCCCAACAGTCGGTCCCCAAATCTGGTATCGAAGACCTTCTAGCTCAACTCATTACTCAGCAACAACAATCTATGCAACGCCTAGAGCAACAGCAACAACAATCCATGCTTCGTCTAGAGCAACGCTTAGGCAACTTGGAAGCTGAGAAAGCTAAGGGGATCTTTCCTAGCCAACCCATTGCCAACCCTAAAGGAAATGCCAAAGGGGCAGTATATGAGATCGGATCCCAATCTCAAAGCCAGAATGAGAATTGTCAAGGGGAGGTGCAAGCTGTAACCACCCTACGATCTGGAAAAACTGTGGACATGGGAGTCCAACCACCACCGGTGCCATCTCCAGCACCCATCACTCGTACAGAGGAAACTAGTACCAATCCTACCTCTGCTTCTTCCACCTCTGCACCAACTTCTGATATCCCTGTGCAGAAATCGAAGGCTAAAGACAAATCCATTTGTCGAGTAAAGCCTCCCTTCCCGGACAGACTTGTCCAAGATAAGCGGGATCAGCAATTCTCAGAGATCTTAGACGTCTTTAAAGACGTCCAGATCAATATCCCATTCCTTTCTGCTATCAAGCAAATCCCCTCCTATGCCAAATTCCTCAAGGACTTGTGCACAGTTAAGCGGCGTACGCATGTACCCAAAGCTGCCTTTTTGGCCGAAAAAGCTACCGCGTTCATTCAACGCAATAGTGTGATCAAACACAAGGATCCAGGTAGCCCAACTGTCCAATGTGAAATTGGAGACAACTTTAGCTGCACTGCCTTGCTAGATTTAGGGGCTAGCGTTAACCTCATACCGTTCTCGGTATATCAGCAGTTAGGACTGAAAGATATGAAGCCTACCAATGTCACCCTGAAATTGGCTGATCAGTCCATCAAGATTCCAAGAGGAATCATTGAAGATGTCCTAGTAAAAGTCGCTGACTTTTATTATCCTGTGGACTTTATCATTCTAGACACCGAGCCGTGTCAGGATAACCGCATTCCGGTCATCTTAGGCCGTCCATTCCTTGCCACCGCGAACGCACACATCGGTTGTCGGGACGGAAACATGTCCATTGCTTTCGGAAACCTCAAAGCTGAGGTCAATATCTTTCGTTTAATGCAACAAGATGCCGATCGCGAAGTGACCGATGAAATGTGTGCCGTTGAGAGTCTAATCCCGGACTCCACTGAAGATATTCTTAAACAGTGTCTAGCACACTTTGGAGCTGACTTTGCAACAGAGTCAGCCATTTCTGATCTCAATGATCTTTTGCAAACTGCTCCATTGCTAGAAATCCCCGCTCCACTCATCGAGTTCGAGCCTCTGATAACCATGACCAGAGAACCCATCATTCCTTTTACTACTGAAGTCAAACCTCTTCAATCCGTGTCTTCTGTGACACCTACTTCAACTCCATCTGCTCCAACATTGGAGCTCAAGCCACTTCCAACAGATCTTTCCTATGCCTATCTTGGTCCTAAGGAAACCTACCCTGTCATTATTGCTTCCGCTTTGTCTGAGAGTGAACGTAAGAAACTTCTCGAGCTGCTCAACGAGCACAAATCTGCTATAGGTTGGACTATAGATGATATTCGTGGCATAGACCCCTCGGTGTGCCAACATCACATCTATCTCGAGGATGAATCCAAAACCTCTCGAGAACACCAGAGGAGGTTGAACCCCGTCTTGAAGGATGTAGTCCGGGACGAGGTCCTTAAACTGTTAGATGCGGGTATCATTTACCCCATCTCCGATAGCAAATGGGTGAGTCCTATTCATGTCGTCCCTAAAAAGGCAGGATTCACAGTTGTGGAAAATGAGAACAAGGAAATGGTCACCCAGCGCCTGAAGAAAGGGTGGAGAGTCTGCATCGATTACCGACGACTCAACACCAACACTAGGAAGGACCATTTTCCTTTACCCTTCATAGACCAAATGTTGGAGAGATTAGCAGGTCACTCCTATTACTGCTTCCTCGATGGTTACTCAGGGTATAATCAAATACCCATCGCCCCTGAGGATCACGAGAAGACAACTTTCACCTGTCCCTTTGGCACTTTTGCCTACAAGCGCATGCCCTTTGGCCTCTGCAATGCACCCGCGACCTTTCAAAGGTGTATGATGAGCATATTCTCTGACATGGTGGAAAAATTCCTCGAAGTCTTTATGGACGACTTCTCAGTCTTTGGGTCATCCTTTGATGACTGTCTGAACCATCTAGGGCTGGTACTTCAACGCTGTCAGGACAAGCGACTTGTCCTCAATTGGGAGAAATGCCACTTCATGGTGAAGAAGGGCATTGTTCTGGGACATGTCATTTCCCATCAGGGCATTGAGGTCGACAAAGCTAAAATCGATATCATCTCGACCTTGCCCATTCCTAAGTCCGTACGTGACATCCGATCCTTTTTGGGACACGGAGGATTCTATAGGCGATTCATCAAGGACTTCTCTCAAATCGCTCGACCTCTGTCCCATCTTCTAGCTAAAGATAGTCCTTTCGACTTTAATGCTGACTGTGTCAAGGCATTTGAGCGTCTCAAATCTGAGCTCACTACTGCACCCATTATCCGTCCCCCGGATTGGACTCTACCTTTTGAGGTAATGTGCGATGCTTCTGACTACGCGTTAGGTGCTGTTCTAGGGCAGAGAGTTGACAAAAGGTCACACGTGATCTACTACGCGAGCAAAACTCTTAACTCTGCCCAAATGAATTACTCCACCACTGAGAAAGAACTCCTGGCGGTAGTCTTCGCCCTTGATAAATTCCGTCAGTACCTCTTAGCCACTAAGGTGGTAGTGTACACTGATCATGCAGCCCTTCGTTATCTCATGTCGAAAAAGGAAACCAAGCCTCGATTAATTCGATGGATTCTCTTACTGCAGGAATTCGACCTCGAGATTAAGGATAAGAAAGGAACTGAGAATGTAGTGGCTGATCACTTGTCTAGACTGACTTTAGAGTCATCCTTCGACACCCAGCCCATCCCTGAAACCTTTCCAGACGAACAACTGTTCGCCATCTCTGTTAATCCTTGGTATGCTGACATTGTCAACTACCTTGCCACCGAAGAAATGCCTTCACACTGGTCAAAACAGGACAAAAGCCAATTCCTAGCAAGAGTTAAGTACTACTCTTGGGATGACCCTTATTTGTATAAATACTGTCCTGACCAGATCATTCGTCTCTGTGTCCCTGAGTCAGACCAACTCAATATCTTGTCCTCGTGTCATGACCAACCTTGTGGTGGTCATTTCAGCACTAAGAAGACTGCAGAAAAAGTGCTGCAATGCGGATTCTACTGGCCCACATTATTTAAAGATGCCCATATCTACAGCAAAACCTGTCCTAATTGCCAGCATCTAGGCCGCATCTCCCAGAGGAACATGATGCCCCTAACTCCCATCCAGGTCGATGAAATATTTGACATTTGGGGCATCGACTTCATGGGCCCCTTTCTCGTTTCCTATGGTTTTGAGTACATTCTCCTTGCGGTAGACTATGTCTCCAAATGGATAGAAGCCATTCCCACCAAGACCAATGACCACAAAGTAGTGGTCAAATTCCTAAAGGAGTTCATCTTCGCTCGATTCGGTGCCCCTAAGGCCATCATTAGTGATGGGGGCACCCATTTCTGCAATAAGATATTCGAGAACTTAATGAAGAAGTATGGGGTAACCCACAAGGTTGCCCTAGCTTATCATCCGCAGACTAGTGGTCAAGTAGAGGTCTCTAATCGTCAGATCAAGCAGATCTTGGAGAAGACAGTCAATACCACACGTAAAGACTGGTCTACTCGTCTCACTGATGCTTTATGGGCATACAGAACCGCCTACAAGACCCCACTCAATATGTCTCCCTATCGTCTCGTCTTTGGGAAACCCTGTCATCTACCGGTAGAGATTGAACATCGTGCCCTGTGGGCCATTAAGAAGCTCAACTTCGACCTAGACTCCGCAGGGGAGGAGCGGAAACTTCAAATGAATGAGTTAGAAGAACTCAGAAATGATGCCTACAACTTGTCCAAGAATTACAAAGCCAAAATGAAGTGGATACATGACAAGAGCATCCTCAGGAAAGAGTTCCATCCAGGACAGAAGGTCCTTCTTTATAATTCTCGTCTTCATCTCTTCCCTGGTAAACTGAAATCTAGGTGGACAGGTCCTTATACGGTCACCGCAGCCACACCCTTCGGAGCAATCACTATTGAGGATCCCAAGGATCACTCCTCATTCCAGGTAAATGGCCAGCGTCTAAAGCAATTCCATGAACTTGAGGTGTCGCTCATTCAGACTTTTGAGATCGATCTCATCGATCCTGCCTATGTCGACTGATGATTCACTCAGTCTCCTGAGCTCTAACTTGGTTGGGGGTGCCTGTCACCCCCGTCATGTCTGGCTGAAGACGTAAAACTTAGCGCTTTCGGAAAGGCAATTCCGGTATTCCTAGAGTACATGAGTCTCATGCATTTGTTATTACTGTTATATCTCTGGAAATGCAGGTACAGTCATTCTTCCGATCATCAGATACCACACACTGTCGAGTTTTTGCCGACTTGGTAACATCCTTCCTGAATCTTTGCATCATCATCATTGATTTGTTATCATTTTATGTCCCGGTCATGAGCACCGAGGACGGTGCTGTATTTTGGTTGGGGGTGGGTATTTACAAAAACTCATGTCTCTAAAAAAAATAATAATAATAAAAAAAAAAAAAAAAAAAAAAAAAAAAGAGATTAGATATAAAAAATAAATAAAATGAAAAAAAATAATAAAAAAAAAAGAAAAAAAATAAAAAAAGAAAAAAAGGTGTGATTTAAAAAAAAGATAAAAAGAATAGAATAGAATTAAAAAGAAAAAGAAAGAATGTAATTTATAGGTAAATAAAAAAGAAAAAGATTAAAAAGATTAAGAATAAAAAAATAGATAAAGATAGAAAAAAAAAAAAAGGAGAATATTAAAAATAAATGATAAAGTAATAAACAAAATAGAAATAAAAAAGAATATGAGAGAAGAAAAAAAATAAAAGAAATAATAGAAAAAAAAAAAAAGAAAAAAAAAAAAATGAAAATAAATAAATAAAGAAAAAAAAATTAAAAAGAAAAATGGCGCGTTATAGGGTTTGAAAGTAGGATTTTTCCGCGTCGTTGGTTTCGGAAATCCTAGATCTCAACAATATTTGTAATTATCCGATTCTTTTTCACTCAAATCCTGCAAAAATCACAGGGTTGTACAGTGGCTCGTGTCGGATGTCGATCCGCACTCGGGGTTAGTTTGCGTAATTCAACGACATGAAATGACGGATTTTTATCAAGAAAACATGGAGAGGTGAGAATGGTGATGGATTTAAAACATTCTTAGTGATTTTTAGAGAGAGAAATTACCACAAATAATCAAAAACACAAAAGTAAACTAACAAATGCAAAAATAATAATTTTATTCATCCTCAATGAGTCTTACAAAATCAAACTAAATTCAAAAATTAACCTAGAAAACCATAAAAATTAGAGAGAGAAATGAGAAAATGTAGAGAAAGAAACATCGAAGAAGGCTATCCTAGAGAGAGAAAATATGGGGGAGAGAGAAAGTGGAGAGATCTAGAGAGAGAAGAGAACTCTTACCTTGGAGTGGAGACGAATCAGCAAGGATGGGCAGCAACTAAAGACAAGAAGCTTTACCTCTTCCCACCTTCATTCTTCTTTACTCTTTTTTTTTTTTTTTTTTTTTTTTTTTTTTTTTCTTTGCAAGGTGATTTTTTTGCAAGGTGAAGACGGTGAGAAGAATGGAGGAGATGAGTTCGATGAAGGGGCGAGGAGCTATTAGACCTGCAACTTAGTGTTGTAGGTCATGGTGAAGACGGTGCTGGACAGGTAGGGACGATCTCCCTTCTCCCTTTTTCTTCTTCTTCCTTTTTTTCTTTTTTTTTTTTTCTTTTTTCTTTGATGAAACGGTGAAGGGGATGAGAGGAGAGAGGGGCAGGGCGGTGCAAGGCTTTTGCACACTGGTTTGACGGTGTGGTGCAAGGGCTGGATGTGCAGGCGGAGGAGAGAGCATTGGGCTACCGGAGTTGCAGGTGGAGGGCGGTGTGCAGCAGCTCGGAAAGTTGCTGTTCGTGGTAGCAGGCAGTGCTACGCACTGGTGGAAGATGAGGAGCAGGGAAGAAGAATAAAGAAGAAGGAGAGAAGAGGAAGACGAAGAAAGAAGGGGCAATGAGATCCTCACAGAGTTCGCCGGCGTTAATGGAGTTCGCCGGCGATTCTGTTTTTTTTTTTTTTTTTTTTTTTTTTTTTTTTTTTAAAAACTCAAAGCCGATAACGGCTTGAGTTGGTGGCGAGATGAGGAAGAATAAGAAGGAAGGATGGGGGAGAGGGAAGAGATCTTAGCAGGCTGGGGAGCCCACTTGGAAGGACTGGCCGGAGTTGCAGGTCTGCAACTCCGGTGGATCAGAAAACAAATAAGGAGAAGGAGAAGACGAAGAGAAGAGGAAAAAGAATAAGAAGAAGAGGAAAGGAGATGGGGAGGCGATTTTACAGCAACTGTTGGTTGCTGGTCCGCAAGAAGGGAGACTCGTGGGCAGCAACCGAAGTTACAGATTGCCGGAGTTGCAGGTCTGCAACTCCGGTAATCAGGTTGAAAGGAAAAGACGAAACAGAAGAAGAAGAAGAAGGAAAAGGAAGAAGAAGAAGAAGAAGAAGAAGAAGAAGAAGAAGAAGAAGAAGAAGAAGAAGAAGAAGAAGAAGAAGAAGAAGAAGAAAAAGGGGGGGGGTTGCTCCACCAACTCGCCGGAGAAAGGTCGCCGGAAGAGGGAGGAAGAAGAAGAAAAGGAAGAGAAGAGAAGAAAAAAAATGGAAGAGAAAGGGGGGGGGGAGAGAGAGAGAGAGCTGGGCTCCCTAGGGTTCGTTCCTTTATAAAGGGAGGAGCTTAGCCTCCCTTGACGGTTTTAGAAACCGTGGATGAAGTGAGAGAAAAAGTCTCTCTCTCTTCTTAATTTTCCCAAAAAGATGGGCTTTATGGGAGCGGGCTGAGCGTGAGCGGTCCTCTAGGGGCCTGGGCCATCAGGTAATGCAAGGACTAACAGGACAGTGGGCTTATGGACTTGGGTCGCTTTGGGATCCATGATAATCATATGTTATTGCAATGATAAAGGGTTTAGGGACCAATCGCCACATGTAAGCCCATGATTGGCCAATAAGATAGTGGGCCATGGGTTAGAGAGAGGTGGGCCTCTTGCGAGGCCGTGGGTTAGGGTGCATTTGGGTGCCAAGGGAGAAAAATGCATTTTTCCCTCGAAATATCAATCAATGAATAATGCATTTTTCTTTCCTCGGAGATCGAGCTCTGCTCTCTCTCTCATCTACAATCAACCATTTGAGGCGTTTCTCAACAATCAAACCTGCCCTAGGGACTGATATTTTACAATGGAGATCGGGTGGTTGATAGGATGGATGATCGACTGATCAGTAGCATGATCGGATGGTTGGATGCATAGAATTGATAGATCACATGGCGATCTATAGAGATTCAACGGCCTGATGGAAGATCCAACGGTCAGAAAGCTAAGGGAGATGAGACAGAGCCAATGAGCAGGAGTTCTGGGGTTAAGTCAATAGATTCGAGGACCGAGAAATGAAGAGAGAGAAAATAAGGAGAGATGAGAGAGAAAATATCAGAAAAAGTATTGGCAGAGGGTCATGGACCCTGGTTTTCCATTGTTCTTCACTTGAGCTTTTGCCAGTAGAGCAGGCCATCATTTGATGTGGCTTTAAATGCTTTGGTCCTTCTCTTGGTTATCAGCTCTCCCGCTCTCGTGGTTCCTTGGGCCAGCTCTTCGATCCTCTTTTTCAACCCGTATTTGGCCCATATCTTCTAGTCATAGCCTGTGGGCTCTTTAAGCTTTGATAATGGGCTTTCATGATCGATCTAGGCCCGCAAGTCTCGAGAATCATCCCATCGGGGTTTCCTGCGACAGAAGAAGCGCGTAATGAGACTTTATCAGAACGGCTTAATATCCAGACTTCCGAAAATGTGTTTAATGCATGCAAATATACCATTTCGTCCAGAAAAGTGTGTTCTACGCAACAGAAGAGACTCTTACGTAGAAAAGTAGGTAAATAGAGTATTTTACGTAGGAGAATGCAATAACGCTAAAAGGATAATTGCTTAAAATAAGCACTTTTGAGCGAATATCACAACCCCCAACCAGCATATTGCCAATCCTTGGCAATTAGTGCGAAATAAATGAGCTTAAAAGGGCTCTGCACATGCTGCACACTTTTTCATATTAGCTCCGGGAAAACACCGTTCGTCAAATTATTGAATGGATGCAAAAACAGTTACATGCTAGCGAAGAGTTTGAAAGTTTTGGCAAGACTACAGACTGATAATCATGACCCAGAATAGTCAGACTCTGCGTGTGTGTGTGCTCAACATTCTCATCATCCGACAGTAAAGATTTTCAGATCACCTCTAAGTTTTTATGCCTTGACCTCAAATCTCACATGTTTAGCACTCAGAATAGAATCACACAAGAAGGGTTTTCTTCTTTTCTCTCAATTTATATGTGAGGAGATGTATTTAATATAAAGAGGCAAAAGATCTCACATATGTTTTATTTGAAGGAAGGACATCTTTAACAGAAGAAGATCTCATGATTGGAATACCACTTCACTCGGGAACGTCAAATCAAACTCTATAGCTTCTCTTTCTCCAATCTCCACATTTTATGATCGTGCTATCCTAGAATCAAGTAGGACTTTCCTGGGTTGTAATGAGGCTTAGGTCAGGTGTAGAGAGATAAAGGAATACAGGATTTCAAAGATCTTGAGAGGATATTGCCATTTTCTTGAATTTTTCCTACGACGTAACACCATTATCTGGTTCTTTTTCCTTTTTTCGTATTTTTCTCTTTTTCTTGATATTTCTGAGACTGCTCAATTTCTTTTCAGCTCTTCTTCATACTTTCTTTCTATATTTTGTTTTTGGCTTGAACCACTTTCTTTTCCTTTTGATTCTTCTTCTTTACTTTTTTTTTTTTTTTTTTTTTTTTTTTTTTTTTTTCACGGTACACCCACATCAGTTATTCTTTTGTTCATCTCAAAATAAGGGTAGACAGTCATGCTTCGTAGCTAGACTGGATTTTAGGTTGATGGGTTTACAAAGAAAAGGCTTTTATAGAATGGCTCAAGGGGTTTCTAGTGAAGTATAATTCAGGTGAGTAAAAAGGCTGAATGGTTCAGAAAAATGGCCTAAATCATTTTCTAGGGTTTGCACTATCATGTATACTGTCTTGACTGAATATAGAGAAGGTTCTGTCGTAGTAATCCAATGTTGATGTCGTTCCGAGTTCCATGATCGAAGCAAAAGATAATGAGATCTCTCAACGAATATTGCGGGCATGAATGCATTGACTCAGGATTATTGTATAACTCTCCGAAATGATTAAAGGTTCGAAAGCTCACTGGGTTAGGTCTCCACAATTATTCTTATAGGATCTCTAGAGTTTCAAAACATAGGACGACTCTGATGTTGATAGTGTACAATTGTGCCAAATCTGAGTTTTTCTGAGTTTTCAAACCTGCTGTAGCCACGCTTGACTTGATTCAACGCTAACTTTAAACAAAAATTGACATCCTCAATACTGACTTAACGGAGGTTTTCAGCTAATCAAAGTCAGGGTATTTGACACATTTTTGAAATTCTAGAAAACTTTTGGAGAACATCGGAAATCACCCCAAAAACAACATTTTTTTTTTTTTTTTTTTTTTTTTTTTTTTTTTTTTTATCAAAATGAAGACATGAGTTTTGGTAAATACCCACCCCCAACCAAAATACAGCACCGTCCTCGGTGCTCATGACCGGGACATAAAATGATGAAAAATCAGTGATGATGATGCAAAGGTTCAGGGAGGATGTTACCAAGTCGGCAGAAACTCGACAGTGTGATACCTGATGATCGGAAGAATGAATGTACCTGCATTTTCAGAGATATAACAGTAATAACAAATGTATGAGACTCATGTATTCTAGGAATACCGGAATTGCCTTTCCGAAAGCGCTAAGTTTTACGTCTTCAGCCAGACATGACGGGGGTATATCAAGTACCCCCAACCAGGATAAAACTCATGGAGACTGAGTGAATCTGCAGTCTTCCTGACACCTAAGGTGGAATAGAGACAACTATCCTATCCCTTGTCTAGGTATACCTGTGTAGAACAGGTCTTTCTCAGTGTAGACTGAGAGAAGGGCATTGAGCTCTCTGAGCAGCCCGGCAAAAGCACGGAGTTGATCTGGGAGGTATCGAAGCTTCTCAGTAAAGATTGAGAGGAGAGTAGGAGTGGGTTCTCTGAGCAGACCCGCAAAAATATTTAGTTCAGTGGGGAGGGATAGAAGCTTCTCAGTAAAGACTGAGAGGGGAGTAGTAGTGGGTTCTCTGACCGTGGTTAGCAGAGCCGCAAACTCATTGAGTTTTACGGGAATGTATCTGAATGGAGCAGACTCCTGCAGATCAGTAATACCAGAAGTATTGGACTTCGAGATGAAGTCAAACTCACAGTGTTCATGACACTTGGATAATATATCCTTGGGAGAGTCCTGGATTAGACTCGCTACGGCACACGGGTCATCGATAATATCGACGTAGGGTGACGAGTGAAAACTGTTGACCTCTCCCTCGATGTTTCCTAATTTGATAGGGATGTTCCAATCAATATGGTCCTCCTCGGTGGGGATTGGTAGGTCCAGGACAGCGGGAGGTCCATTTTCTAGACACGGCTCTACGGTGGGAATGTTTGCATTCAGAGCAGAGAGAGAATTATCAGAGATAGAGATGGGACTAAGTTCCTCTGTGCTCAGTCCAGAAGTTGATGCTGTTAAGGGCACCAAAGATTGAGACTCGGGTTCATCACTATTGTTGCACAATCCAAGGGAGGTGGGGAGGAAAGGTAGATCTATGACAGCAGGGATCCTACGATCGAGATAAAACTCAGTGTCATGATGATCATCTTCAGGGTCCAGGTTAGAAGCAGTAGTGGGAGAGTGAGAAATAGGTTGCTCTGAGGTAGGTTCAGGATGTGGTGCTTTTAAAGGCACCGTATAGGGATACACTGGTTCCTCAATAATCAAGCTTGATCTAGGGATGGTAACAACTTCTATTTCATCCGGGCAATTCTGGTACTTGGTCCAATTGTGCGACTCCTCATTATAGACAGTGGCCATGTCACTCTCCTCAAGATAGGCTATTGGTGGGCTAGTGAAGTTGGCTTCCTCTCTCTCGTTTTCTAATTTAACTAGACGTTGCTCCAAGCTCTCCATAGATAGCTGTTGTTGGTGCTCTAGACCATGGAAATACTGTTGTTGCTGGGCAATGTACTGAGAGAGAAGGTCCTCTAGACCGGGTTTAGTAGCCAACGGAGGCGGTTCAGCCAAGGGGAGCTGAGGTGCCACCTCTTGGTTGTAGTCCGACTGGGTATGAAAGTTGTAAGGCAAAGTTTCTGCCGACTTGGTAACATCCTCCCTGAACCTTTGCATCATCATCACTGATTTTTCATCATTTTATGTCCCGGTCATGAGCACCGAGGACGGTGCTATATTTTGGTTGGGGGTGGGTATTTACCAAAACTCATGTATTCCTTTTGATAAATATAGATATAGATATAAAAAAAAATAAAAAAAAAAAAAAAGAAAAAGTTGTTTTTGGGGTGATTTCCGATGTTCTCCAAAAGTTTTCTAGAATTTCAAAAATGTGTCAAATACCCTGACTTTGAATAGCTGAAAACCTCCGTTAAGTCAGTATTGAGGATGTCAATTTTTGCTAGCGTTGAGTCAATTCAAGCGTGACTACAGCAGGTTTGAAAACTCAGAAAAACTCATATTCGGCACAATTGTACACTATCAATATCAGAGTCATCCTAAGTTTAGAAATTCTAGAGATCCTGCGAGAATAATTGTGGAGACCTAACCTAGTGAGCTTTCGAGCCTTTAATCATTTTAGAGAGTTATACAATAATCCTGAGTCAATGGATGACTCACTATTCTTCATGCCCGCAATATTCGTTGAGAGATCTCATTATCTTTTGCTTCGATCATAAAACTCGGAACGACATCAACATTGGATTACTACGACAGAACCTTCTCTGTATCCAGTCAAGACAGTATAAATGATAGTGCAAACCCTAGAAAATGATTTAGGCCATTTTTCTGAACCATTCAGCCTTTTTACTCACCTGAATTATACTTCACTAGAAACCCCTTGAACCCTTCTATAAAAGCCTTTTCTTTGTAAGCCCATTAACCAAAAACCCAGTTCAGCTACGAAGTGTTACTAGCCACCCTACTTTTGAGAAGGATAAAAAATAACTGATGTGGGTGTACCGTGAAAAGAAAAGTAAAGAAGAAGAATCAAAAGGAAAAGAAAATGGTTCAAGCCAAAAACAAAATATAGAAAGAAAGTATGAAGAAGAGCTGAAAAGAAATTGAGCAGTCTCAGAAATATCAAGAAAAAGAGAAAAATACGAAAAAAGGAAAAAGAACCAGATAATGGTGTTACGTCGCAGGAAAAATTCAAGAAAATGGCAATATCCTCTCAAGATCTTTGAAATCCTGCATTCCTTTATCTCTCTACACCTGACCTAAGCCTCATTACAACCCAGGAAAGTCCTACTTGATTCTAGGATAGTACGATCATAAAATGTGGAGATTGGAGAAAGAGAAGCTATAGAGTTTGATCTGACGTTCCCGAGTGAAGTGGTATTCCAATCATGAGATCTTCTTCTGTTAAAGATGTCCTTCCTTCAAATAAAACATATGTGAGATCTTTTGCCTCTTTATATTAAATACATCTCCTCACATATAAATTAAGAGAAAAGAAGAAAACCCTTCTTGTGTGATTCTATTCTGAGTGCTAAACATGTGAGATTTGAGGTCGAGGCATAAAAACTTAGAGGTGATCTGGAAATCTTTACTGTCGGATGATGAGAACGTTGAGCACACACACACGCAGAGTCTGACTATTCTGGGTCATGATTATCAGTCTGTAGTCTTGCCAAAACTTTCCAACTCTTCGCTAGCATGTAACTGTTTTTGCATCCATTCAATGATTTGACGAACGGGGTTTTCCCTGAGCTAATATGAAAAAGTGTGCAGCATGTGCAGAGCCCTTTTAAGCTCATTTATTTCGCACTAATTGCCAAGGATTGGCAATATGCTGGTTGGGGGTTGTGATATTCGCTCAAAAGTGCTTATTTTAAGCACTTATCCTGTTAGCGTTATCGCACTCTCCTACGTAAAACTGCTCTAATTATCCACTTTTTTACGTAAGAGTCTATCTCATTGCGTAAAACACACTTTTCTGGACGAAATGGTATATTTGCATGCATTAAACACATTTTCGGAAGTCTAAATATTAAGCCGTTCTGATAAAGTCTCATTACGCGCTTCTTCTGTCGCAGGAAACCCCGATGGGACGATTTTCGAGACTTGTGGGCCCAAATCGATCATGAAAGCCCATTATCAAAGCTTAACAAGCCCACATGCTATAACTAGAAGATATGGGCCAAATATGGGCTGAATAAGAGGACCAAAAAGCCGGCCCAAAGAACGAAGAGAGCAGGAGAGCCAATGACCAAGAGACGGACCAAAGCGTTTAAAGCCACATGAGTCAGCAAAGAATGATGGTCGACTCTACTGGAGAAGCGTGAGGATGTCACAGTGAAGACCAGGGTTCCAGACCCTCCGCCAGTGCTTTTTTCCATTTTTTTTGATACTTTTTCTCTCATCTCTCCTTATTCTCTCTCTCTCTTCATCTCTCGATCCTCGAATCTACTGACCTAACCCCAGAACTCCTGCCTATCAGCTCTATCCCATCTCCCTTAGCTTTCTGACCGTTGGATCTTCCATCGGACCGTTGGATCTTCAATCGGACCGTTGGATCTCTCTAGATCCGTCGATCTACCAATCTGGGTCCCAATCAAGTCACCATCCATCCGATCGCCTTCAGAATGCCTGTCACATCATCTTGTGAGACGATGGACATCATCAGTCCATGTGGGCCAGTAGCCGGGCCCATCAGCATCGACCCGCTGTCCGACCAGTTAGTGGACCCCGCGAATTTCAAAAATAATTTTAATTAAATGGGGGGGGTCCACTAATTGGGGAGATTCCCCATAGAAAAGTAGCATTTTACTTAAAAAAAAAAAAAAAAAAAAAAAAAAAAAAAATTAAAAATATTTTTTTTATTTAAAAAATACCCTATTTCCATTAATGGAAATAGGGAGCTTTATAAGAGGAAGGAGAAGGGTTCGTTCGAACCCTAATCCCCCTCCTTTCCTCTCCTTTCTCTTCCCAAAAACCCCCCCTACGTTCTTTCCTCTTCTTTTTCTTTTTCTTCTTCTTCTTCTTCTTCTTCTTCTTTTACCGGCCGGAGTTGCAGAACTCCGGCCACCTCGTCTTCTTCACGTTTTTCTCCTCTTCCAGCCACTGCCCAACCCCTTGCTCACCTCCCCAGCGTCCTCCACGATCTCTTTTGGAGGTCCACCGCCCTCAGCCATCACCAGCGTGTGCAACTGCTTGATGTCAAAACCGCACCACACAGCCCACCGGACTGGTTCGCCTCCGTCTCCTCCGCCTGCAACAGCACCTCCTCTTCTCTCCGGCAACGCCCCCTCCTTCTCCACCTGCTACGCCTGTCTCCACGACCACCTCCCTGTTGCTGTTGCGAACAGCAACTCCGGCAATACCCATCTGCAACCGTCTTCTCTCCTCGACGGACTGGACCTTCTCCACCCCTGCAACAGCAGCGCCTGCACGAACCAGCAAGAGCCTACAGCTCCTCTCCAAACTTGCTGCCATTCCCTCCATCCCATTACCGTCTTCTTCTCCTACCACCATCACTTGCACACTGTCGACCATCACGAGCAGCACATGTTGCTCCACCGTCTTCTCCATGGCCGGAGCACTTTCCAAATGGCCAACAGGTTGGTGCGCCTCTACTACTTGCATGCACCGTGGAATATTCTCTCCTCCACCGTCTTGAATGGCCACCACCAGCAGCCTCCTCAACAGTCCATCAAGCATCCCCGGACAGCAAGGTCAAAGCCTTTATGGTGAATCTTAATGAGCCATCCACATGGCCTATGTACCCACAGCCATCATGTGGCTAGCATGCACACCAATGGCCATCCACTTGGCTGAATCCCACCATCTCCTCTTCCAACCAAGCTGTGCTCCAAGGGTAGGTTGTGTGCACCATCAAATTGTCGCAAGCCACACCACTCTCATCTTCATGGCTGATAGGGGGCAACCATCACATGCACCACCAATCCTGCTAAGTATTCAAGGCACTTTCTCTCTCTAAGTCTATTTTCTCTCTCTAGATCCTCTCACTACTTCCCCAGGCTGATCGCCTTTTTGCACCACTGACTCCGTTCGGTGAATGCAAGAGGGTGAGTTTTTCTCTCACCTCTACCTTGTCGGCCGGTAAACGACCGAGGTGTGAAAATTCTCTCTCTACCTTCTTCCTCTCTCTCTAAAATTTCTCTTTACATGCTTTCTTACATGCTTTCTAGAATAGATTTACCGCTTTATTTATTTCTGTCATTTATTTCATGTAAGCCACAGTTTAATTAATGCAATTTGATTTTGATAATTTTAGTCTTCTCTGGATCTTATTTGGATGTGTTTTAAATCGACTCGCCCTTCTCATCTCTTCCATCATTCTCCTTTTTCTCTTGTATATTATCTGTCATTTTATGTTCTTATTCGCGCTAATCCGACTAATCCCGAGTGCGGATCGACATCCGACACGAATCCCTATACAAAAGTTCATATTTTACAGGTTAAAAGTCTCGGATAAATTAAAAATGTGTTGAAGTTAGGGTTTCCGTAACCAATACATTTTCTCATTTCTCTCTCTAATTTTTATGGTTTTCTAGGTTAATTTTTGAATTTAGTTTGATTTTGTAAGACTCATTGAGGATGAATAAAATTATTATTTTTGCATTTGTTAGTTTACTTTTGTGTTTTTGATTATTTGTGGTAATTTCTCTCTCTAAAAATCACTAAGAATGTTTTAAATCCATCACCATTCTCACCTCTCCATGTTTTCTTGATAAAAATCCGTCATTTCATGTCGTTGAATTACGCAAACTAACCCCGAGTGCGGATCGACATCCGACACGAGCCACTGTACAACCCTGTGATTTTTGCAGGATTTGAGTGAAAAAGAATCGGATAATTACAAATATTGTTGAGATCTAGGATTTCCGAAACCAACGACGCGGAAAAATCCTACTTTCAAATGGCGCCGCTGCCGGGGAGGAAGAAGAAGAAAAGGAAGAGAAGAGAAGAAAAAAAATGGAAGAGAAAGGGGGGGGGAGAGAGAGAGAGAGCTGGGCTCCCTAGGGTTCGTTCCTTTATAAAGGGAGGAGCTTAGCCTCCCTTGACGGTTTTAGAAACCGTGGATGAAGTGAGAGAAAAAGTCTCTCTCTCTCTTCTTAATTTTCCCAAAAAGATGGGCTTTATGGGAGCGGGCTGAGCGTGAGCGGTCCTCTAGGGGCCTGGGCCATCAGGTAATGCAAGGACTAACAGGACAGTGGGCTTATGGACTTGGGTCGCTTTGGGATCCATGATAATCATATGTTATTGCAATGATAAAGGGTTTAGGGACCAATCGCCACATGTAAGCCCATGATTGGCCAATAAGATAGTGGGCCATGGGTTAGAGAGAGGTGGGCCTCTTGCGAGGCCGTGGGTTAGGGTGCATTTGGGTGCCAAGGGAGAAAAATGCATTTTTCCCTCGAAATATCAATCAATGAATAATGCATTTTTCTTTCCTCGGAGATCGAGCTCTGCTCTCTCTCTCATCTACAATCAACCATTTGAGGCGTTTCTCAACAATCAAACCTGCCCTAGGGACTGATATTTTACAATGGAGATCGGGTGGTTGATAGGATGGATGATCGACTGATCAGTAGCATGATCGGATGGTTGGATGCATAGAATTGATAGATCACATGGCGATCTATAGAGATTCAACGGCCTGATGGAAGATCCAACGGTCAGAAAGCTAAGGGAGATGAGACAGAGCCAATGAGCAGGAGTTCTGGGGTTAAGTCAATAGATTCGAGGACCGAGAAATGAAGAGAGAGAAAATAAGGAGAGATGAGAGAGAAAATATCAGAAAAAGTATTGGCAGAGGGTCATGGACCCTGGTTTTCCATTGTTCTTCACTTGAGCTTTTGCCAGTAGAGCAGGCCATCATTTGATGTGGCTTTAAATGCTTTGGTCCTTCTCTTGGTTATCAGCTCTCCCGCTCTCGTGGTTCCTTGGGCCAGCTCTTCGATCCTCTTTTTCAACCCGTATTTGGCCCATATCTTCTAGTCATAGCCTGTGGGCTCTTTAAGCTTTGATAATGGGCTTTCATGATCGATCTAGGCCCGCAAGTCTCGAGAATCATCCCATCGGGGTTTCCTGCGACAGAAGAAGCGCGTAATGAGACTTTATCAGAACGGCTTAATATCCAGACTTCCGAAAATGTGTTTAATGCATGCAAATATACCATTTCGTCCAGAAAAGTGTGTTCTACGCAACAGAAGAGACTCTTACGTAGAAAAGTAGGTAAATAGAGTATTTTACGTAGGAGAATGCAATAACGCTAAAAGGATAATTGCTTAAAATAAGCACTTTTGAGCGAATATCAGCAAATCACCTCTAGATCTAAACCACCTTCGGCCGGTTTCCTCTATGGAAACCGACCACACCTGTTACACCTAACAGTACCTCCGGTTTCCTTCTCTACTGTTCCAGATGGCTTCACCCTCAAACCCCACGGCCTGAAAATTCCTTCATTGACTGTGGGTGCACTACAGCCAGTCTACTCGCCTTCTCCTCAAGGTAAGTTGCCGGAGTTGTGACATCTTGCTTTCAACCACCATGCTCCTCACAGTTTCTCTTTTGGGAGTCCTTTGAACCCCTCCATCAGCTGGGTGCATCTTGCAACCACATTCTTGACTGCAAGTTTTACCATCTTCTCCAAGTGTTACAAGACGAGTGCGACCCATTATCATCACCACGGTTGGATCTCTCCGGTAAGTTTGCATGGTAATCCCTCTCTTCTCTCTCTCCTCTCTCTAGGTTAAACACCCCACTCGATCTCTAGAAATTATTTTATCTCTCTAGATTTCTCCATTTCTTTTTCTCTCTCGCTTTCTCTCTCTTTAGTTATCTTCTCTCTCTTTTCCTCATTTTCTCTCTCTAAAATCATCTCTTTCTCTCTCTAGATTTCTCTACTTTCTCTTTTTTCCCTGCTTTCTCTCTCACACAGCTTTTATCTCGCTTCTCTCTCTCTCTCTAATTTAGTTTTATTGCTTTCTAGATTAATTGTTTCATGTTTGAATTGTACGTTATAGTTGAATTCAAGAAATAAAGTTTATTTTGATTCGAGTTTGACAAATTTCTGTTAGTTTATGTTTATTATTACGCTAACCCGATTAACCCCAAGTGTGAATACGATATCCGACACTTCCCACTATGCGAGATTTGCTCATTTTTCAGGGTAAAAGAATCGAAAATTAAAAATATTGTTGATTCTAGGGATTCTGCCCAACGACCGGAAAAAATTCTAGTTTCACTAATTTTTGGTGAGGTTGATCTTCTCACCATATAGAACACCTCTACAAAAAAATATTAGCCCATTTTAAAATTTCTAACCCTATCAAATGTGGTTTTCAAGTTAACAGTAAAAATGGTCCATAATTCTTCAACTTCTAAACCAATATACGAATATCGGAATGATTTGAATTTTTGTGAGATAGAGACCATTCTTGCCAAAAGTCATCCAATTCTAAAACTTATAATTTACATATTGGCTCGCACCAATTCTTTGTTGTCCCCAATCTTGACCTATATATATATATATATATATATAGTCCCTCATCTCCATAGGAGTATGGGTGGTAGAGCGAGCCTATTGAGATTCATAGTTCATTATTATTTAACCTTATACAGATATACCGGTGGTGCCAGCGGCTTAGCTTCATCGAGCTACTAAAGATTTATTACTTTATTTGTTTATTCGACTATCCTAGAACCATATATAGGATTTACTTTTATTTACTTATTTAAATTCCTATATCTTATGCATTAGGATTTATATTGGTTAATTGATGTAGTGACAACTTCACAATACTTCTCTTTGAAAAAAAATTAAGTTAATTTAAGGCATGTGTGCTTTTGATACTTTTACACTTTAATTTCAGTCCGGGTTCCACTGTATACCCTCTACTATTTTAGGCATAACTTGGGATGTGGTCATTATTTTTTAGTGATTCTAAAGCTAACATTTTTTCTAATTCACATGTGCATCTCCATGTCAATTTTTAGCTTAAAATCCCTTAGTAGGTCCTTTTGTGACCTTAGGAAATTTTGTGAAAAAAATCTAACTTTTATAGTTTCTTTTGTCGACCTTTTCTAAGAAAATTTGTAAAGAATTAACTCTTGGCCAATATATGAAATGCAAGTAAATCAGTTTGTATCCCAGTACAATTAACAATACAAATATAAATACATGATTTTTCCACAAACCCAAGTGATGCTCCTTCCTCCCTTTCCTTCCCTTCCCAGCTGCAACCAGACCAACAACAAAACCAATTCAAGTCAACAATCACAAAAATAAAAAGAAAAATTGTAAAAATTGAATTTTAGATTAATGATCTGCACTTATGGGACTTTCATACACAGACAATCCTAACCATCTGATCAATGTACTATTGACCATTGATCAATTGGATTGTTAGTACCCTGTCCAAAATGCAGCCTCATGATTGGACTGGCTGTATCTCCAATGTTGGGTAGTAATCAATCAGAGGGGTGGGCTAACAACATTTGGACGGTCCAGATTGATGATCATAAATACAGCTCCTTTGATTTTCTATCAGATCAGGTTCTTGATCTAAACATATATCATCCAGATCGTCCAACTAGCACCCATCCATTCCTTAGATGTGCTAGTTA
Organism: Euptelea pleiosperma; assembly: GCA_035048495.1. Classification (NCBI taxonomy): domain Eukaryota; kingdom Viridiplantae; phylum Streptophyta; class Magnoliopsida; order Ranunculales; family Eupteleaceae; genus Euptelea; species Euptelea pleiosperma. The sequence goes on from CM068545.1 coordinate 28,819,991, forward strand.
TTCTTAGCTCTATATCAAACAGATCAATGGTCCAGATTACATGCACAGTATATATGTTCATCATTATCATATACTTAAATGAAAATAAGAAAAAAAGAGTAAAACTTCTATCACACGAAATTGTAAATCACACAATCACAAGCCAATGAGTTCTCAGCACGTACACAAGTGCTTTTGCAACGTACCCATTGCTTTTGCTTTTTAGGTGTACGTGCCGAGAACTCATTGGCTGTGTTTGTGTGATTTGCATTCCAATTGTGACAGAAGTTTTACTCAGAAATAAATATGAAAATAATCGAACAAACCTCTCTAAACAACGGTGACATCAGCATCATCGACCACGAGCTCTCCGTTCACAAACTCCCTGTATGCTGCAACGGGCCAGATGAACCCTCTGAACAGCAATCCCGACGCCAAGGGTACGTCGATGATGATCTCCTTCTGGGTTGGCTTCTTTTCACCCCTGATTGCAATCAAGTAGCTCCGACCTACCCACCCAATCCATCCCGCGATGTACAAGAACAAAATCCCGGGTGTAATAAACTCCCCCCAGTGCCGCTGGTCCCCACTCACAATCAAGTGAGGTAGACCGTCTGATCCACAAAGAAGCCCTTGCTTCCCATAATTATCAAACCTACGCTTGGTTTTCTCCATTGTAGCTTTGATAGCCAACGCTGGCGCAGAATCAGGAGCGTACAGCTTCAGAGATGATTCGAGCTTTTTGAGTTGCTGTTTTTCCCGTTTAGCGAATTGCTTTGATTCTTTGCATGGGGTGAGGCCTGCAATATCGGCGGATGCGGGGAGTGGGGCCGACAAAAGAATGGAGGAGAGTGCAAGTGCAGCTGAGAATGCCTGGAGTGGCGAAGTTGAAGATGGTTGTTGTTGATTCGGTGGTGGACTGGCGCAGCAGAGGACTTGTGAGCGTGATTTTGGGCTGAATTGGGAGTTGAATTTGGATTTGGAAAGGGGTTTGGAGAGGGTGGTGGGAATTGTGAGTGACATTTTTCTTTTCTCTTTTGGGTTCTTGTTGGGGTGTAGGATAAGAAGAGGGAGTGTAGGATAAGTGAGTTGCAGAGAGGAGATTGAGAGGAGAGTTGAGAGGTTTTTTTTAGATTTTGTTGGGGTGAGAGAGGTGGAGGAATGAAGAGGGAGGATAAGGTAGGTAGAGTGTGGAGGCTGAGTTGGGTGGTGGTGATTGGTTGGAAGTGTTCGGTTTTGGGGTCTTTATTAGATTTTCTTTCTGATGTTGGATAATTTTGTATCTTTTTTCTTTTTTCTTATTTTTTTAATTTTAAACTCTTTTTATAATGGGTCGGGCTCCGTTGACAGTCTAAAATGACAAGATTCTGTACAGGACACATATATGTGCCACATGGCACACTCTTAAGAGGACTCTGACCGTATGGATGATTGGCCAATCCCTAGGTGGACCGACAAACCAAAATTAAGCCTGATTAGTGATTTCGAGGTGTTGGATCTTTGTACCTCAAATACTGCTATAATTCCCACAGTTAAGATCAACCCATGCAAATAAGTCCAATCTAACGTCTAGAAATTACTTATCAGGCTGCATTTTGGTTTGTAGGTCCAACTAGGGGTTGGCCAAACATCTATACGGTCCGAGTCCTCCATTGTGCCATGTGGTATATATTGTGTCCGGTACAGAATCCTGTCATAATAGAGCTGTCAACGGAGCTGGCCCTTTTATAATTTAAGGTTTTTAAATTATTTATTTTTTATATATTCGGGTGACTTTTTATTTAAGAAAAGGCTCAGGCTCCAGTTACCGCCCTAAAATGACAGGCTCCGGTTACAGGACACAAAATGAGCCACGTGGCATACTCTTAGAGGACTATGACCATATGGATGTTTGGCCAATCCCTAAGTGGACCTACAAACCAAAAATCAGCCTGATTAGTGATTTATAGACATTCGATTGGACTTTTTTCTTGGGTTGATCTCAACTGTGGGAATTTGAGCAGTAGTTGAGGTACAAAGATCCAATGTCTAGAAATCACTAATCAGGATGATTTTTGGTTTGTAGGTCTACCTAGGGATTGGTCAAACATCCATACGGTCAGAGTTCTCTAAGAGTGCCACGTGGCTCATATACCGAGACCCCTTTATAGTATGTTTCCTCCAAAATGCTACTGCAACGTGGATATATATTGAATATAAACAGGTACATTTTGGTCACTGCCTAGCTTTCTTCAGGAGTCTAAACTTTTTCCCCTTTTGTTTTTTCACAGACGCACCCTAGTAAATATATATTTAAAAAAGGGTCAGGTTCGGGGGACAACCATTTTGGCGTACCCACATAGAAGATGAATCAATGGCTGATTTTTTGTGAGGATGATCTCCTCATCGTATAGATCACCCCCACAAAAAATCAGTCCATTCTGAAATTTCTAACCCCATCAAATGTAGTTTTCACGTTACACGATAAAAATAGTCGGTCCATAATTCTTCGACTTCTAAACAAGTCTACGAATATTGGAATGATTTGAATTTTTGTGAGGATGATCTCCTCATCACCATAGAGATCATCCTGATCACCAAAATCACCCATTGATTCATCTTCTATGTGGGCACGCCAAATGGATGTCCCCCCAACCTGACCCTTTAAAAAAATTGGGAATTTACTCTCTCTCTCTCTCTCTCTCTCTCTCTCTCTCTCTCTCTATATATATATATATATATATATATATATATATATAAAGTGGATTTCCATTACCAAAAAAAAAAATGGATTTCAAAAAATAAAAATAAGTGGACATATAAGGTCCTCTAGTTATAGATGTGTGCTATGCACGTGCCAAAGAGCAGCCACATGGCCTCCACACGCTACATATCAGGCATATACCACAGATTGAGAGAGAGCACTTGAGGTCACTAACTTGCTTCACTACTTGTGATAAAATAAAATAAAAAGAAAAAAAAACCTCGCTTCGAAGTACCTTTGCAAGACAATATTGTTTTCTAAAAGAGGAATGCCAGTCGAGCAGGGGTTCACTAAATCACTCCACAAAGTTAAAGAAATCACTCCTTCGAGGAAGAATCATTCTACCCAAAGCATCAAACCATGTAAATTATATAAATCACTCCCAAAATAAAATTCTTCATTCAACCATTCAAATCTTCATATGTACAAAATTTAAAGCAAATTCAATTCAATTTTTATAGACTACTAATCTTAAATTCTTAATCCTAATCAAATTCAATTGAAACTCTTAAAACTCCTTTTCAGCCAAGATAAATATATATAAAAAGGAAAGGAAATGGAGGAGATCTTGGAACAAAACGAAAGGGGCAAAGGAAAGAAACAAAAGAAACCCAGTCCCCGAGAATCACATTGATTAGCATCCCATTAGTGCTTCAAGTCCAAAAACTATATCCCCAAAGAAGCTCCATCTCATCTCAGGAAAGATGTTATCCCAACTAAATATAAGAGCTTTGATGCCAAGAATAATTTTGTGCACGGAGCTTTCCTTCCCTTTAAAAACTCTTATATCTTTCCAGCCATACTCCCCATATAATATCAAATAGCATCAGCTTCCACAAAATATATAATCCCCTAAATGATGCATTAATTTGGGGGGCCATCCTCCCAAAAGTGCCCCAATAGACTCCGAGAAGACCCAAGAAAGACTCCTTGGTACTAGAAAGTATAACCAAATCTGTGTAGCCACATCACAGTGCACAAGAAGATGATTATTACTCTCACCATTAGATTACTAATGGCACACCGGTTCACAAAATAACAATCTCTCAAGTTATCGTTAGTGGGTAGATTGTCCCAGGAAGCAACTCACGCAAAGAAACGAACTTTCAATAGATCTTTAGCTTTTCAAATGTTGGGGCAAATAAAAGGGTTGGCCAAAGGTAGGGAAGTCAATGAAGCATAGGAGGAGTTCACAGAAAAGCGTCTCAACTTGAAGTGCACCCAAGATCCCAAACTATTCCATCTCCCATATAAAGAGTTGTCTCCAAAGACCTAAGTCCCAAGGAGCACCCACGGAAGACACCCAATGAAATTGCCTTTCCAAAGTGAAAGAGAATACCACTAATGAAAAGATTTCTGGAGGCAGAGGTCGCCAACCCATGAATCCTCCCAGAATATAATCCTAGCCCCATCACCTAACACTGCTCTCGTGCCCTCCAAAAAGAGATCATTAATCTTGCAAATACCTTTCTACACCCCACACCCAAATGATTATCTAAGAACTTGAGAGACCCAACCCTCAGATCCTCTCCAAACTTATCTGCAATAACTCCATGCCACCGACTTATTCTTTCCTAGCCAAAATGCCATAACCATTTAGCCAATAGAGCCATGTTGAACAATCCAATCCTCCTAGTCCTCAAGCCTCCCTCCTTCTTGGGACGACAAACATGTGCCCACTTCACCAAGTGATAATAAGGAGAATCGTCCATATCAGTGCAAAGAAAATCTCTCATGAGCCTCTCTAGTTTATTCCGAACTCCAATTGGGGTGAAAAATAAGGATAGGTAATACACTAGTAGGCTAAAAAAATACTCTTAATTAGAACCAATTTCTCACCTTTAGATAAGTACTTGCCTTCTAGCTAGTCAATCTCCTATGAACTCTCTCAATCACTGGATCCCAATGTGCAAGCACTCTATACAACGCCCCTAGCGGTAACCCAAGGTAAGATGAGGGTAGAGAATCAGTAGAGCATGCCATAATCCCAACCAAATCCTCTAGGACATCAATCTCCCATATTCTCATGATTTTGCTTTTCCTAAAATTGACTTTTAGCCCCGAACACACTTTGAAACAGCTAAGTGTGTAATTGAGAAACGGTTGCTCTACGGGCACCCACCTCTTTAAATTGGGCACCAACAATGGATAGGCACCCATGCTGAAACTAAGGTTTTTCTGTCATTGAGAAAGCGACCCTAGAGTCAACAAAATTTGTAATTTCCAAGATTTCAATTCTGCAAAATAGACAATTCTTGCACAGTGGAAAGTCGTAGTCGAATCCGCACTCGGGGTTAGTTCGTGCGACTCAAGAACATAAAATGACGAAAAATAGCTAAAAAATGATGGGGGGATGAGTGGGATGATATTATCGGGATTAAAATAAGCATTTTTAATTTGGAGAATTTTTTGCTACGGATATCAAAATAACAAGATTTGCAAAATAAACTAACTTTATTAATCCAAATACTTCTATTGCATTCAAAGAAAGTACAACTAAAGCAAAGTAAAAACAACTAAAAAGCTATTAATGAGAGGAAATATAGAGAGAAAAAAAGAGATAGAGAGAGAGAAACTAAGAGAGAGAAAGTGAGAAAGATCTTACCCGCATACACACATGGAGAAGGTGGGTAGCCACGGCCTTGGAGGTTTGACGATTTTCGTGAACCGTGATTATTATGAGATGAGAATGGAGGGCATCAAAACAGTGGGAAGATGGTGGAGTCGAAATGGATTTTAGGTGTGCAACGTGCAAATCTGAGATGGCAGGCTTGGAAGAGCCCGAGAAGGTAAAGCGCACCTGTAGGTTCGTTTGGAGAGGCAGATGGCGGTGCAACATTGGAGGGAACCTGCAGTGGGTTTCACGGTTTAGTGGAGGCAGTTCATGGAGGAGATCTCGTCCATGCGGAAGTTAGAATCAGTGGTGGTGGCTTGCTGGTATGGAAAATGGAAGGTACATGCTGGTGCAAGGTTCCGGGCGGAGGTTGGAAGAAGAAAACGGTGGTGCAGCAGCAACCACGCATGGTGATGATGGCTATGCACGAGCTGCACCTTGGCAGCAAAGAAGAAGAGGATGTCAATGATACAAGTTACAAGTTAGGGCGAGGAGAGAGCACCGTAGAGGAGATTATGGTCTGTTGCTGCAACGAGGATCCATCTACAATAGCGCAGATCTGATTGGGTGCACAGAATGTGAGTTGCAGGTCAAACCTACAACTTTTGACTTGTTGGAGACGCTGAGAGGTGAGACGAACCAGGTGAATGCGAGACCAGCAACCGTGAAGGTGAGAGAAGCTTAAGAGAACGGTATCTGGTGGGTGCTTGCAGATGCTGCAATCGCTCTCCCCTTCAAGATGGCTCAGCAAGAGGAGAAAAAGTGATGATGGCTAGAGAGAGGGGTTAGATCCCTGGAGAAGGGAGAGAGTAGGGTTTCTTGAAGGGATCGACGATCAGGCTTCCTTGGAGATAGAAGATTAGAGATCGACTGGGAGAGAGAGATGGCAGAGAAGGGCTAGGATTCGAAGTTGGAAGAGGGGTTTTTGGGTGAAAGAGATAATGGGAGAGGAGCAAAGAAGACGTGGGTGAGATCCCCTCTAGGGTTTTGGTTGGACCCTTTTAAGTTAGCCCAAGAGAGGTAGAGAGAAAGGATGTATATGCCCTTGCTGCCTCTCCTATCCAACATGGATATTAGCCCAAGAATCTCCAAAAAGGAAATAGCCTCCACGTGCTCACCTCCTTCTAAAAATCAAAGATTTCTTCTTTTGCTTCTTTACAAATCAGTTTCCTCTTTGCAACTCTTCCTTTCTTGCCCTTTTCTATAACTGCTACTTGCCATGTGGCATCGTTTCATTGCAACATTTATCACCATCTGTCATTTTGTGCCTCCTTGTATGGAGTCAAGATTTTCACATGGTCTCTTATGTTCTCAAAACCAACACCCTGATCTATCTTGGCTTACTAGCCCATAAATGAGGCCCACGATCTCATGCTTGGCCAGTTTACTCATGCGATGAAATCCACAACTATGGCCCACCATTAATTCATACCGATCCACTTTTAAGTGTACTTGGATTCAACACTAGTTTCTTTGACCTGGTAGCTTACATTTAGACTTTCTTGTATACAGTCTCTCTACTTGATCACCTTAGTTGATGTGGCAATGGATGGGTGATAAATCTTTGTGATGAGCTTTGTGGTTGATCTTGGTCATCCACACTTTTCGCACCTTAAGGATTCTTCAAACATGGGTTATTTCCTTGATTTACCCTCCATTTGCTTGGCTCTCGTGGTTCTTGGTCTGGCTTTACGATCCTCCGACTTGGCCTGTACTTGGCCCATATCTTCTTGTCATCGCCTGCTAGCTCTTTAAGCTCTGATCATGGGCTTTGGTGGTCGATTGGGGGTCCGCGCGTATTCCCTCAAAATCGTCAGATTGGTGTCTTTGCGGTAGAAAAAGCATGTAATGAGATTTAATCAACACAGCTTTATATCTAGACTTCCGAAAATGTGTTTAATGTATGCAAATATACTATTTCATCTAGAAAAGTGTGTTCTACGCAATGAAAGAGACTCTTACACAGAAAAGTAGATAAATAGAGCAGTTTTACGTAGGAGAGTGTGATAACGCTTAGAGGATAATAGTAGAAAATACGCACTTTTAAGCGAATATCACACGCCTATTAGAAGGCCCATGTTTGGGCACCCCATTTTGCTGGGCACCCACCTAACCATTGTAAATCTCTCCCATGCACGTCGAACCTCCTCTTCTCCATCACTGAAATACCTTATCTTCTCCTCTTCTCTTCTCCAATACTGAAATTTGGAGGTTCACATCCAAACCTCATTCTCACTTCTCCAAAGCCATTTAATCATCGAACTCCCAATCCCCTTTCACCTTCTTGAGCGCCACCATAGTACAAAGGGTACCCAACTACAAAACCTTTGATTTTTTGGCTAGTTATTACGGTTAAGAGTACGAAAAGTAGAGGATTTCATCACTTCATATCCTCTTCAGTGTTTTCTTCGCCTTCTTTGACTTCTCTTCAGTCTTTCCACATAATTAGATATACAAAGTACATTGTTGTTTGCATAGTAAAATTTACATTGTTGTTTACATTTAATGAATGTAAAATATTTGTATTTTATTATGTTCATTATATGTATTTAGTTTTTTATTTTGATTTTAGTTTATATTATTTACATTATCATTATGTATATCTTGATAGGGATTTTATGTCTATTTGCATACCATGTGTTTGTTAAAATGTCCAAGAGATCATTTAGCTTTGTTTCACACTAAGTCGCTCTACGGGGGCCCACCTCTTTAAGCTGGGCACCATCATTTGATGTGTACCCACATCATTGTTTGGTAAAAATGTCTCAAATGACTATATATTTGTAATTGGGTGTGTGTTTTGTTTTCCTGAAATGTTTAATAATTTTGTAATTGGTTTCTGCTTCTAAGTACAATGGATCGGACACGAAGTTCGGGCAAAATAGAAGGGGAAGGAAGTTTGTCTGCACCAAGTAGATGAGTTCCGCCTACGCATCTGAAAGAAGATGTCAAAATCTTCCAAAGCAAGCGAGAATAGAAGAAGAGCCTGTATATGAAGATCAACATCAATTCTATGTAGAAGAAGAAAAGCACCAAGAAAAGCACCAAGAGGAACAAAAAATTGGTGCTTTTGAAGAGGAAACACGAGAGAAAACTGAGGTCCCTTAGATGCAGCATCCATCTGGACCATTCAGTGGAAGTCCAGAGGACCCATCGATACTAAAGAGTTATGAAAAACCATATCGCTTATCAGATATGGCAAAACAATGTAAATCACCGATTGTTATATTGTATATATTTTTTAAAATTCTAATACATTTTAATGTATAGTAAAGTCTAATACATTTTATCACATGCAAGAAAGTCTCCCTCTAACGTGTATTCAACACACGGCGAAAATTGGCACATGGGATTGGACAAAGGAGCGTAGTCATTTTAAAAAATGGGTGACTAATTCAGGGTTAATAAATGTGGTCCGATATGGTTATAAATCAACAAATAAAGTAATCATATCAGCATTTGTGGAAAGATGGCACCCTGAAACGAATACCTTCCATCTCCCATTTGGTGAGATGACTATCACTATAAATGATGTGTCCCAAATTTTGGGCATCCATATGCATGGAAATGTGATGATGTGTCCGGCAGTAGGTTTGACAGTCGAAGAGGCTGCCACTTTGTTGGTAAGAACATTGGGGGTTCAGAGAGGTAAAGCTATCGAGGAGCTTCAATATAATGGTCGATGTATAGTAAGGATGAAGTGGTTAGCTAACAATTTCCGCGGGGTCAAACATGCTTCGAATGAGGAAATTGATTGTACAGCAAGGGCATATCTATTATATTTGCTCGGTTGCTCTCTATTATGTGACAAAAGTGGGACAAAGGTACCTGTGCTATACCATCAATTATTATAAAACCTCGATCAAGTTGATGAATATGCATGGGGAGCAGCAACACTTGCCCATCTTTATAGATAGTTGGGACTTCCGTCTAGGTGTGGAGTGAAACAGATTGCTGGTTGTCTCACGCTACTTGAGGTATACTTCCTAAACATATACCTGAAAGAAAGTATTATTTTATCTAATTTTTTATCATTAATGTTATTGTGTAGGTATGGGTTTATGAAAATTTCCCAACTATAAGGGGTACGTTAGACTTTGAGTACTAATTAGGAGATCCCCGAATTAAACGTTGGATTCCAACCACACAAACTGGGGATGCATCCTCTAATTTGAAAGTGCTTCGGGAGGCACTTAATGTTGTCGAGCCTAATGAGATCAGTTACAATATATATATATATATATATATATATAAAATAAGGGAGGGAGGTTGTCTCCCCCTCTTATACCCCCCCATAAAGGATGGTTGAGATCATCCCGTCCATGAGGTTTGGACGGTCAGATCTGACATACTATTCAACCCACGTTCTTACTTAACAAAAAAAAAAGTTTGTGGATCAAACATTGATTTGTCGTGGATTAAACCCACGACACACTGAAAGTATGGTTTTTTCGCGTTGTTGGTTACGGAAACCCTAATTTCAACACATTTGTAATTTATCCGAGACATTTAACCTGTAAAATGAGCAATTTTGCATAGTGGCTCGTGTCGGATGTCGATCCGCACTCGAGATTAATCGGATTAGCGTGAATAAAAACATGAAATGACAGATAATATACAAAGAAAAAGGAGAATGGTGGAAGAGATGAAAAGGGCGAGTCGATTTAAAACACATCCAAATGAGATCTAGAGAAGACTAAAATTATCAAAATCAAATTGCATTAATTAAACTGTTGCTTACATGAAATAAATGACAGAAATAAATAAAGCAGTAAATCTATCCTAGAAAGCATGTAAGAAAGCATGTAAAGAGAACTTTTAGAGAGAGAAGAAGAAGGTAGAGAGAGATTTTTCACCTCAGTCGTTTACCGGCTGACAAAGTAGAGGTGAGAGAAAAACTCACCCTCTTACATTCACCGAATGGAGTCGGCGGTGTAGAAAGGCGATCAGCCTGGGGAATTAAAGAGAGAATCTAGAGAGAGAAAGTTGTTAATCCTAGAGAGTTGCTTCTTAGAGAGAGAAACTCATGGTAATGAAGAAGAAGAAGAGAGAGAGTAGAAAACTTAGAGAGAAAAAGTAAGATAAGAGAGAGAAATGCCTTGCAAACTTATCAGAGATAGAGATCAGCCTAGTGAGTTGTCCAAGATGGAGAACATGTGATTAGGAGAGCATCGACCATAGATGATGGTGATGGAGCAAGCTAGGATGAGCCCGGAAGTGGTGCAAGGTGCACTAGAGTTGGAAGAGAAGCTTCCAAGAGGTTGCACGAGGGTGCATTTTGCTGGTGTGTGCAGGGGGTTGAACGTTGCTGCTATGAACGTCAGGAAACCCGAAGTGGTGGTGGGATGCATAGGGCTTGGCCAAGGGAAGAGGTTCGGCCATGCTTGGTGGTGGTGTTGACCGTTCAAGGGATGTGGTGAAGAAGAAGGGCGGAGCATATTAGGAGGTGGTGGTGTGATCAAATCCCAAGAGAGAGAGAGATGATCGTTGATGGAAGGAGTAGTCCTGGATGTTGCCGCCAAGGGAAAGGCAGGCAGCAAGGAAGAGCGCTTGGAGAAGAAGTTTTTGGAGGCGAGCTGGCTGGAGTTGCAGGTCCGGCCAGCAATGGAGATGGAGATAACGGAATGCAAACCTTACAGGCCATGAAACAACAGCGTGGTGGAAATGAATTGCCAGAGTAGATCATGGTGGCTCCCCAAACGGTGGCTGAGATGGTAAGTGATTGAGGGCTTGCAGACCAAACCTGCAAGTGTACATGCGGTGGTGCAAGGTGGTTGCTAGAGGTGAACCAGCCAGAGTTGAGAGTTTTAAGCGGCTTAGCAAGGTGGAGGCATTGGCTGTGAGGGAGACAGATGACAGGGAAGGTGAAGCCCGTGGAAGGGAGAGTGAAGCGTTGCTGGTTCAGATGGCCGGAGTTGCAGGTTTTGCAACTACAGTCAAGAAGAAGTAAAAGAAGAAGAAGGAGGTGAAGGGTTGAAGCACTTACCAGTGAAGATGGGCCATGGACAAAAGAGGTGTGGGAAGAGATGTTGTAGCCAAGGAGAACTTTAGAGGAACCGTTTATAGCCCCTAACCTTGGTAGCAACGTTGCTGGTGTTGGACGTCCAGAAATCGGGAGGAGAAAGCTTCGGTAGTGAGGGCAGCACGCAGGCAGAGTCGCACGGAGCAGCAGCAGGTGGTGGCTGAGGCGTTGAAAAGAAGAAGAAGAGAGAAGCTGCAGAGTGGAAGAAGAACCAGGCAGTGGTAAAGAACGACACACCGTTGAGTTTTTGGTGAGGCGGATAAGCAGCTCACCGGCGTTCATGGTTGGTGCATACAGCATGAAGAGGAGCCCACGACTCCTCTTCTTTTTGGCCAAGGAGAGATCGATCCCCCTAGGTTACTTGGGACAAGATTATTTAATGGTTAGGGTTTGAGGAGAGATGGTGAGAGAAAGGAGGGAGAGGCCGTTGGATCTTGTGAGATCTAACGGTTTATAGGGCTTGAGAGAGAGAGTGTTAGGGTGAGGACATGGAGTGAGGAGAAATAGAAGGTGAGGTATTGACGTGGGATAGGGAGAGGGAAACGGTCAAAGGGAGACCGTTTCTCTCTCATTTACATGGGCTTTAGTTGGGCTTTAGGTGGGTTGAGGCCTAGGTTAGTGGGTTTGAGGGAGCAATGAAAGGTGATGGGCCGTTAATTTTAATGAAGGCCGTGGGCCTTATGTGAGTGGGCCATTTGGCTAAGTGACTTGTCGGCCACTTGGTCCTGAGATTAGTGGGCCATTTTAATCGGGCCGTGGGATGAATGGGTATCTAATGGGGATCGGCCCAAGATTGGCGATCTATCGGATCTGGAGAGATCCAACGGTCTGATGGATGATTTAACAGCCTGAAAGAAGATCTAATAGTGGAAATGCCGTGGGAGATGGGATAGAGTTAGAGGAGAGAAGATTAGAGGTTAGATGATGGAGATCAGAGGGTTAGGATGATCGATCTAAGGATCAGGGTGGTTAATCTGAGGATCAGATGGTGGAATGTGAGCTATTCGATCATGGAGAGGGAGATCGGACGGTAGATCTGCGGATCTAGTGGTAGGATGAGATGATCTAAGGGTTAGATTTTAAAGTCTAGAGAGACGAGAGAGAAATAGGAGAGAAGAGAGAGAAAATATTACAAAAATAAAAGAGAAAAGAGCAGGCGGAGGGTCTTGAACCTTGATCTTCAACATAGACTTCAGTAGGCTTCACCAATTACGTAAGCCATCATTTTATGCCATTTGGTGCGGTTTTGAGTCACTTTGGCTCATCTCTTGGTTTTTAGCTTTTCCTCTCTTTTGGTTCTTGGTCCAACTCTAAGATCTCTGACATGGCCCGAGCTTAGCTTGCATCTTCTTGTCACAGCTTGTTGGCTCTTTACACTTTGATATTAGGCTTCTATGATCGATGTGGGCCCTCAAGTCTCGAGAATCATCCAATCGGGGTTTCTTACGACAGAAGAAGCGCGTAATGAGACTTAATCAGAACGGCTTTATATCTAGACTTCTAAAAATGTGTTTAATGCATGCAAATATACCATTTCATCCAGAAAAATGTGTTCTACTCAACAAAAGAGACTCTTACGTAGAAAAGTGAATAAATAGAGTAGTTTTACGTAGGAGAGTATGATAACGTTTAGAGGATAATAGGGAAAATATGCTCTTTTAAGCGAATATCACACACTACGCCTACACTATCACAACCACCCACCTCTCTTTCACCCACGTATCTTAAAAACCACCCACATCGGTCTCTATTAAGAACCTCACTCTCTCTCACCCCCACACTCTCGCTTTAGCACTGTGCTCATCTTCCCTTCTGCCATTGTTCTACACTGCCGCTGCTCAACACCGCCGACTCTCTCTCAAGGATTTGGCACCCATTAATAGGTGTTTTTTCTTCTTCTGCTATTTCAGGGTTCATGAATGGTATTCTTCTTCTGATCTCTTCTGAGTTTTGATTTCTATCTTTATCATATCCTGTATCTTCAGTTTCAAGTTTTAGTTGCATTTCTTACAGAAATAAAAAGCCTTGCTGAACAACAACTGTTTGTTATTTTGTCTATGAGACATATTGATGGTCAGCAAGGCCGCTGATTGCCAACAATGAGCCACGTTGCAATGGCCAATCCATATATAGTGGACCTACAAACAAAAAATCAGCTTGATAACTATGGGTATTTGAGCATTATTCACCATTTTTTGGGGTACATGTATCCAAAGGATTGACATCACTAATCAGGCTGACTTTTTGGTTTTTAGGTCAACCTAGACAGTTGGCCAAACATCAATTCGATCAGTGTTAAGAGTTTGTCACATGGTCGGGCGAATGGTTAAGGGCCCACTGACGTTTTGGATGTTTGGTTCACTTCATGATGGATTTACACATAAAAAAAATGGTGATTTGTAGCCATTTGATTTACCATTTTAATGTATATTTTGTTGTCTCTTTGATGACTTCATGCATGCTTGGACATTTGTTAAAAGGAAAATCTAATAGATTGTTTGGGCCTTTACTGATAAGTCTGTGTGGTAACATGTAGATTTGGGGTTACATGAGTTCATATGGTGTACTCCAAAAGTTACGAATTTTTGTTATTTGGGTTTCCCCTTTTAATTTCATTTTTGTGATGTTTGAAAGACTACAGATCTGCATTGTTATTAACTTGAAGTGTTTCAAGTTCATGATTTGGTAGTTTCTGCCAAAATGTACAAGTTGGGCACTGTTGTTGCTTTTACTTTGAAGCTGAGGGTCCCTTTTCATTTGACACATCACTAAGTCCACCAACAATGCCGACATCGGCTAGATTTGTCTTCTTGGTGTGTACGTCCATTAAGACTTGAACCAATTATTCATAGAATGTGGTCTATTTTTATGTGTTTGGTTGAGTGTGTGTGGTGTATGGGTGCAGTAAGCATAGTGTGGGTGGTTTTGTTGTTGGTTCATGGGTTTGTATATTTTTCCTTGCATTCAGAGAGAATTTGATAATCCACAATGCTATTTTGAATAAATTGGATATCTTCTATGATCTATGTGGCAACTTTGAGTTTTAAATTTTTTTTCCTTCCATTTGGCACATTGTATAGGATCTGATCTAATGGGTTTGCATATTTTTACTTGCATTCAGTGGGAGTTTGTTGATCTATGCTGCTATCTATGTGGCTACTTTGAGTTTGAAATTTTTTGTTCCTTTCATTTGGCACATTGTATAGGTTCTGATCTAACGACATTTGTGTGTATACAATGGTAGGATTGTAGGCAATAAGCCTTAAGAACAAAGCAGCTATTGTGACTGATTGTTTTGTTTAGGTCCAACAAGTAGTTTCATGTGCCAGTGGGCCCGAAAGACTGCCAGGTGGTGCACTTTTATGTGCTCCATACCCCTCAAAACCTTGAGGGGTGATATTCCAAAGTGTTGTGGACCCCATGCACCTCAACAGGTGCTCTTGACCAAGGTTTAAAATGGGTGTTATGCAGGACTGGGGGCGTTACTATTTTTGTGTTATAACAGATTGTAGCACACGTGCAGAAACAGAAAAATTGAAAAAATAAAGGCGTTAAAATTCAACTTTTTATTTTCAAATTTTCTATAAAATTTATAACAGCAATAACATAATTTTTTTAGCAATTTTTATTTCTAAAAAAAACTGGTCGTTATTTTCATTATAGCGGCCTTTTTTCTGTTATCATTGAACGGTATATAAGGCAATGGGGGAGGTGCGAACAATTGTAGATGTTCATTTTTTTTCTTCCATGCAGTAGGAGCCTCCACCAGTTGATATGGGGTCCACGTATTAGAAGGAGATATTACAAAGTGTTGTGGACCACATGCACCTCAATAGGTGGTCTTGAGCAAGGTTTAAAATGGGGAGTGCCGTCGGCTCGGGCCACCCACTATTCATTGATATCCTTGATTCATTTTTGCAGGTTATATAGGAACCCTATCAAGAATTTAGGGATACTTACCCATTTCTGGACATTGCATACTTCTCCGGGTGCTTGAGGGCATTTAATATCATTAAACTCTATCACCCAACTCTGGTTCTTAAACAATTTGGACATGTTCAGTCTATCCCTCCTGAACCATTAGCGCCTATTCGAGCTAATCGATGACCCACCTCCGCCCAATATGATGTTGTGTACCACTTGCTAGATCAATATTGGGAGTAGTGGCCTGATCACACAATATGAAAATGGGAGAGGCTTCCATGCGCCAGGGCCGTATGGGGCAAACAAAACGGCCCTACTCAGTGCTTGCCATGTCAGCGAAAAAGTTAAAATGGAAAAATAAAAACTGACAAACTTGGGTTGCCGTTGCTGGGTAGTTTTGCTTTTTTCACTGATGTGGTAAGCACTGAGCAGGGCCCTTTTGTTTGTTCCATACAGCCCTGGCGCATGGAAGCCTCTCCCTACGGAAATCACATCGTGGACGTTAGGTTGTAAATCCATGGGATTCTAAAAAAGACTATCTACCGTGGTTCCATTCGATTTCTTGTGTCATTGTCCAAAACCCAAGTAATAGTACTAGATACGATCCACGTAGAGGAACGGCACGAAATGATGATTGGATAAGTGTGACATTAATTTTTAGTTCCTTCTTGTACATATGTTTACTATATTAATTGTGTAAGTATGCTTATTGTATGCAGATTAAAACTACATATCAGACAGTAAATATCCTCGACAACGCTGATGAATGTTCCACCAATACCCTCAAAGAGAAGATTAGAGAAGTCAAAGCACTTCTTAAAGGTGCGGGCGAGTTTGAGCAGGAGGAATGCAGGGGATAGTTCAAGGAGGAAGGGCAAGGAGCTAGAATCAAGCAAAAGGAGATGAGATATGAGAGTTTATATCTGTTTGATATGTTTGTGTATGATGGTTACAAGGCCTACAAGGCTTGCAAAATGATGTTTTTTAAAATTCATACAAATGAATTTGTTATCCATTTAAGTCTGTGTTCAAAAACATTTTTATGAATGATTATAAAGTTTGGATGTAAAACTATGACTATGTGATGTTTAAAATCATTTTGCGTGATCTTATTGTGAATGGATGGAAATCACCAATCATGCTAATTATTAGTGGTGGAGTTGGTGGTGGTAGGTTAGTGGTGGGGTGGTGGAGTTAGTGGTAGTGGTGGTGGTGGTGGTGGAGGTGGTTGGATTGAAGCATGTTTATCCAACAATAGATGGGATTTAGGCCCAAAAACTCTAAGGGTGGTCAAGGGTGGTGGTATAGTGGTGTAAGAGATCATGGTAGAGTTGGAGTAGAGTCCAAATGCTAAGTGACACGCTCTTGGCACTCTCACAATGCTGGGTGGCATGCGCTTGATCTTGTTGTGAATGGATGGAAATCACCAATCATGCTAATTAGTGGTGGTGGTGTTTTAGGTGGTGGAGTTAATGGTAGTGGTGTTGGTGGTGGGGACTGGTGGTGGAGGTGATTGGATTGACAATACGCAACAATTCCCATAAAAAACTTTAAAAAAATTGTCTCCATGGCCAAGAAAATCGTGGCTACCAGGTCATCCACAGTCGAGCTAGCCGTGGGTGACCTAGTGTCCATGATTTTTCTAGCCGTGGAGACTACAATGCCCGTAAAAATTGCTTCTAACTTGGGGTCCTGGTTGTGGCTACCAGGATACCCACTTTGAAAACTATGGACACAAGGTGACCCACAGCTAGCTTGACCGTAGGTGATCAGGTGGCCACGGTTGGTGTGGTCATGGGCACTAGGGCACCCACAGTATTGTGCTGCCATGGAGGCTAAATTGAGCCAAAAAATTTGGCTTCTGACTTTCTGTCCTGGCTGTGGTTACCAGTTCACCCACGGTATGACAGTACCATGGACACTAGGTCATGCACTGCCAGCTCGACCTTGGGCACCACTTCACCCACGGTAGGATAGTACCATGGGTGGCAAATTTTTTAAGAAATGGATTTGCTGGTCTCCCCTGAAAGTCTTAATGATTCATCGGGCCCAAGACCTTGCCACTTGGCATGATGGGAGTGCCAAATGATATAAATCATTACCCCATCATATTTTTTGGTTTTTTAGACAACCCCTTTGATGTCCAAACATCCACACAGTCAATATTCAAAATCATCGCATATTACCTACAAATCACTAGTAAATTCTAACCAGTTGGAGTCAATTTGGGCCTAATCACTACATGGATGTTAAGCCCACTAGGGCACCACTAACTCCACCACTACCACCACCTTATTGAATGCATGGAAGCTCATCCCACCTATTGTTGGATAAAGACACTAAAAATCAACTTGATTGATGATATCTATCCATGATACTATCCTACCACCACCACCACTAACTCCACCCCACCAACTCCAACATCAACTCCGCCACCACCACCATACCACCACCCACACCAACACCACAACTAACACCACCACCCACACCACCTTAACCCTACCTTCACCACCACTACCACTTACTCCACCATCACTAACTCTACACAAACACCACCACCATACCACCACCAACATGAACTTCACTTAAGTAATATTTACAAGTTTATAATCACAAGTATATATTTATAATATGACAAGTTTGGCTCGCAGGCCCCACAAAAAGATGGCTCGTAGGCCTTACAAAAAGATGGCTCATGGGCATCAAAAAGAGATGGCACACAGGCCTAACTCCATCTAATCTATGACTATGGGATTTTGTTGTGCTGATTCAGTATTATACATAATCAACTGTTCAAAATGCTTCACACGTTCATGATAGGGTGTGGCCCAGTTGTCAGCTATACGCTCATGATATTCTGTCCAAGTATTGATGATTGTTGGGAGTGGACATCCTTTATGCAGATCAAGGCGCACAAAGTGGTTGTCATTCACAAAACCAATGCCGATGATCTTATGGTAGACTGAGGACCCCAGTGGCGGTTTATACAGTGGGGAAAAAGTCAAACATTGAGATGAAGATATGAGAACCATGACTACTCCATAGCATGAAGCAATGATATGGCCCACGTCTGGCATAATCATCTAATGTTCTTCATTGGCACCAAGCCTTTACATTCTAACACTTGCATAAGGGCAACAACCCTACCTCTCACACGAAATACAACGTTATAGAACTCTGAGTGAAATGATAACTCATCTTTCAAATCGTGTCATGTGCCCAACCGGTCTCACCCAGCCCTAGGTGGTCTGCCACCACTCTAAGACCACAATGTCTATTTCTAAGAACATTTTTGACTCCCGCAATGTAGGGTTGGAAAACTTCTGGGAATATATCCACATACGGTAATCTTCCACTTTCTTGCACTTGTACCTTAAGAGCCCTAGTACGGTGTACTTTCAATTTTTGTTTATGTTCCTTTTTATTGTCTTCTGCATACTCAAATGCTGATGGATCGCGTTTAGTAGATGAATCTACCTTTGATCTTTTATTTGCCAACCAACTTTTTGGCCTGCCATTGGTATTTGTCTTCACTACTGGCTCAAGCAACCCAATGGTAGACGGGCTACCTAATTCCTTCAACTGCTTCAAAAGATGGAGCTGTACATCTTGACCTGCTCATTCAAATCTCTGTTTAAATATCTCAAACTTTGGTGTGTAGTCTAGGTCTTCTACTGGGATAATAGTGGGTATAGTAGAAAGCCTCATCTAATGTGGATGGACACATGATGGAAGTATGGCTGACCTTCACACTTGGATTGGACAATCTCATGCGCACACGGCAACCCATGTGTACGACGAAGGTCACAACCGCATATGTGAGCATCCATACCAATAGACTCTGCAATTTTTTCCTCTTAAAGTATCATAGCAAGTGTAGACCTGGAAATAATTCTCCTCAGATTCTTATACAAAGCTGGTCTAAATTTATGCATCATTGTGTTTATACTTTTCTCAAATGATTCATTTATATCAGTGTGCTGCAACAATAACGGTGTGCTCATTATAGCCCACGAGGACTCAAAATCTCCTATTGACTATCCCAAATGTCTCTTCAATTTTGCATTAGCACTTTCAGCTCTATTTGTCGTCGTATTTCTAAAATTGGTAATCTCGTCAGTCCACACTGCTACGAATGATTCCTTGTACGGATCCAACCAACTGGCTTTGACATATGAAATTGGACCAGGATACTTAGCAAAATCGCTTTCAAATGCAGCAATTATATCATAGAAGTCTTCCACAATAGATGACGCTACTAGGTCATTCCACCTCGATAAAAATGAATTCCAATCTTCTTTTGTTTCAAACTCTTTTTTGCAATTAGACAACAATTTTTTGAAATATGGTACCGACAAAGAAAGTTTTGTGCTTCTAGAAAAACTATATTGATTGCATTCATTAAGACTAACTCTCTATCTGTCACAATAACAACTGGATGTATATTCGGACCGAGAGTTGACTTCATGCATTTCAATGCCCACACAAAATTAGCCTCTTTTTCAGCTTTCATGTAAACAGTAGCAAATGTGAAAGTCTTCTCGGTAGATGTCACCCCAACAATCTCTAACAAAGACATCCTATATATGTTTGTCTTATACATACAATCCATCAGAAATACATTATGGAAGCACTTCCCAATATCAATAGACTCCAGATGATTCCAAAACAAATCCATAATCACGTTTGTATCTGGGTGACTCCGATGAAATTCAATGTAATCGTGGTCATGTAACTTTTTCATTAACTGCTGCAACTGTGATCTTCCACTCGTTTCATGAATTTTCATGTTTGTCCTAGCACTATATATCGTACTCATTGTGGATGAATTCTCTGGATCTTTCTCTTTTAAGACTTTCAACACATCTCTTGCCTTACTTCCACTTGTCGACATATCTTTCAAAATATCTTTCTCTACAACAATGAGCCTCCCTACAAAAGGGTAGCCTTCCAAATGGGCTGCTACTATGTGGTTGTGAATACCACACTCTACTCTAATTAATCATCCAATAATCGTCCTCTGGCAATTTAATTGCTTTTAAAGCAAATGGGCACCCACACCGTTTTATATCCATATTTCTAATATTTTCTACTTTTTTGCCAGATTGCTTCTCTCTATATTGGCCACCCCTCTCACAACCAAATGTAAGTCTAGGGGTCCTTCCATTTACACCGTAGTCTGATCTTTTAGTCACAATGACAATCCAACTGCCTTTCCAACTTCTCTAGTCCACTGCATTAGTTCATTCCGACTTTTGAAAACCTAAAATTCAAAAAACAATTGTTCAATCAATATTTGTTGTTATAAAAAAAACCAAAACTAGATAATAAAAATTGATAATTTACATACCATGTCAGTTGTAAATCGATTTGTTACATCAACTGATATAGGTGATGGAACAATTTCATTTAATGAATCAGATGCCTACAACAACATGGGTTAAAACAAAGATAAATAACAAATTATTACAAACAAAATTTTACAATAGAGTTTTAAAAATAATTAATAGAAAGTATAAACATAATTCTTATCAGCCAATCACATATTAGGCAATTCTTATTAGTCAATCACACATTGAGCAAAGTCCAAACAAGAATAAGTGATATATAACTCTATATATTTATGCATCAAGCAATTTTTCAAGACAATTACAGAAGTTAAAACTGAAAGACTTAACAATTATGTAAGTCAAAAGCGGATAAACACATTTGATTAACAGCCATGGCTATCACTTTAACTCATTTGATTAACAGCCATGGCTATCTCATTGTTTATATTTGATAATAAATATATGTGTATAATGAGGTTTATTATGTGTGTGTGTATGTATTTTTTTTATTCCATACATGATAGTGTATGGCCTTAGAGTCAAATATAGACAATCAACAATATATAATTAAAGAGTTACCTTAGATCATTGTGAAATTCCACCGGTCCGTTCTCTTTAACTTAATATACCTAGAAGGGGGGGTTGATTAGGCATTTAAAATTAAATATACCTATATAGTTTTACTGGTCTATGGTATGGGGATAAAATCTCATGTCTTGGTTGTTTGAAAAGGATTATTACAACCGACTCAAATTAAATATACCTCCATGGTATATTGTCTTTTTGTCGTTTGATCTAATCAGGATATAATGCGGAATACAAACAAACAATCACACAAGACAAGACATTTTTACGGGAAAACTTAGCCGAGGATAAACCACAAGACCATGTCTAGATGGAACGTATCACTAACTGAAAAGTTAAACGAAACAAAGGTTACCTATGCAGCACCATTGCAAATACAGCATCCAACCTTAGCCAAGGCCCACTGCCGATGTGTCAACGTCCTCTGAGTCAATGCCATGAATCCACGCATGCCCTTCCAGCCAAGAAGCCTTATCCGCTTGTTCAGTTTGGTACACCCCAAACCTACCTTCGACCAGCTCCTCCGATCTTAATTCTCAACACTCCCACCTTTGCAGAAGGTGAAGGATTCAGTACACCCTAAACCTCAAGTTGCTCAAAAGGTGTTTGAGTCACACTGTACTCTCAGGCTTACTAGGTTAAATATAGAAGTGGAAAACCTAGGTTGAGTAAAGATCAAGCTCTTGGCTTTGATCGAGAAGAGAACAAGCTCACAAGATGTGCATGAAAACAAGCTTCTTGCTCTTCGAAATGGACACTCTACTATATATAGCCTTTGCTTCTCTCTCTTAAAGATTGAGTCACTCTCTGTCTCTGTGTATGTTTAGAGAAGGCATAGAGAGGTTATATTTATAGAATACCCCCTGAGTCGTGTAGAACATGGGATAATGAAACCATGAATTTCGGATCTGATAAAATCGATTATGTTCAAAGTCCAATCGATTGTACACTTGGTCCAATCGATTGGGCCATGTCCAATCGATTGGGGACAAGTGTCCAATCGATTGGGCTCAATAAGTTTTCTGTTCCGAAGGCACCAATCGATTGCACAGGGTTCTCCAATCGATTTGACATTTATAACTTTCTGTCTCGAAGGCTCCAATCGATTAATCAGAGTCTCCAATCGATTTGACATTTATAACTTTCTGTCCCGAAAGCTCCAATCGATTAATCAGAGTCTCCAATCGATTTGACTCAAAAAGATTTATGTCCCGTATTCTCCAATCGATTACACAGTGTCTCCAATCGATTTGACTCAATTATGTTTCTGCCTCGTAGTGTCCAATCGATTACACAGTGTCTCCAATCGATTGGGGACACATGTCCAATTGATTGGACTTTCCCACTAGTCAATAAAATTGACTTTGACTTAGGTATGTCCAATGACTAAGTCTGACCATTATATTTTGTTCATTTTAATCAACTCTTATGGCCACTAAGTCACATACCTTTCTAATCGAGCGTACACAATTATTAACAGACAAATCAGCAGTTACTCAGATGACTCCTGTCGTCAACCGTCTGATTCTTGCTGTCTCTGTCTTTTAGTCTTCACATAGTTGACGAAGTATGCGTACCACGACATCTTCACGCTACACTTATGCTCGTAGGAACGGTTACAATAATGTTTTTATGTCAAACGGAATCTTTGCCAAATTGAATATGAAAATATTCCTTACACATTGTACAAGATGATTGAGAATGCCATCGACCATAAGAAAGGAAAAACATATAATGAAAGCAATTTGGATTTCCATGCAAGTAATGCAAATTTCCTAATCAAGGGACTCACTTATAAGATTCATAATCAAATGGCTATATTTTGCACTCTATAAATTTAAGCATCAAATGATTTAGAACTCTATATATTTATGCATGAAGCAATTTTCTCAAAATAATTACACATGTTCAAACTGAAAGATTTGACAGAATTGAAACTCATGAGAAAATAAACCCATTTGATTAACATCTTTCACTCCAATCCATTTGATTCTCATACATTTTTGCATGATGGTCATTATTTAGGGTTTACAAAGATAATGGGACATGAAAAACAAATTAAAATTTTTAAAGATTAAAGGGTTTACCTCCTTCATTGCTAAACTCTTCACCGATCACATGAAGAACAACTAGAATATTTTTGTTTGGTAGAGAGAAATGTAAAAGAAATCAAAGCTTCTAAGAAGATCAAGAAGAAGTACAAAGAAGTGGAAGAGAAGATGATGAAGATATACAAAGAAGAAGAAGAGAAGATGAGGTAATGGAAGAAGAAATGGAAGGAGAAATGGAGGGCATTGAGAGGCGTGTGCAGCTTGAGCTTCGTTCGAATTCGACATCCTCAAACAAAACACATAACTATACCTAACATGAGTGTAGGTGCCCAGCTTAAAGAGAAAAGGGATAAGAAAGGGCAATTTTGTCCTCAAAAGTTGATTTGTTTTGTGGGTGCCCAGCTTAAAGAGGTGGGTGCCTGTAGAGCGACCCTTTGAGAAATGCTACTTGTCTCCTAGATCTACAGGAAAATACTAGCCTATCATCGGCAAATTGCAAATGGGAAATCTCCACTCTTTCTGAATCAGTTATAAAACCTGACAGTTCTCCTAACGACTCCCTTTTCGCAATCAATCTTCCCAACTCTTCTACTACTAGAATGAAGAGAAACGACGACAAAAGATCGCCCTGACCTAAATCCCTCGAGGCTTTGAAGAATCTAGTTGGGGAACCATTTATCATCACTGAGAAACAAGGTGAACTGAAGCACTTCCTCATCCATACTCTCCATTTAGACCCAAATCCCATCCTCCCCATCATATAATCCAAAAAATTCCAATTGAGTCAACACATCATCAAAAATTTACTTACCATTCATAAAAGCTCTTTGGTCACCCAGAATTCCCTCTCAGAACACTTTTTTAGATTAAAGCTAGCACCTTGGCAATGATTTTATACACATTTCCTATAAGACTGATGGGTCAAAAGTTCGTTATGTCTTGAGTTCCTAGGATTTTGGGAATCAGAATAATAAAAGATTCATTGCACCCAAAATCTAAGAAATCCCTTGCATAAAGATCCTCAAAAGCTTCATCAAGTTGGTTTTTATGACGTCCCAATAGTTTTGAAAGAACGTCAAGGTGAGTGAACCCATCAGATTACGAGCTTTATCTTGAGACATCTCAAAAATTACTGATCTCACTACCTCCTCATTAAAAGCTCTTTATGTGTCGACTCTAGACTCCTCATTGATATTATCGAAGTGTAGCCCATCAAACGTAGGCCCAAGTTATTTTATCTCAGCATATAACTTCTCATAAAACTCACAAATTTTGCCTATAAGTTCTTCCTCCTCGACAAAGATCTTGCCTCATATCTTAATCGATGTGATGAAGTTGTTCATTCTCTTAAAATTGGCTATTTTATGGAAACGTTTGGTGTTATTTCCCCCTCTTTCAACCATTTCAGCCTAGATTTCTACCTTCACCCATAGTTTGAAGTCTCAGGCAATCTAGATAGGTCTCAGTGCTTGCCGAGACGGTAATCCACCATTTGGTTCGTTTCACACCAGATCGGCCGAGTTAGCAATTCGACTCGATCGGATCAGGCGATCCGGACGATCCAACTTGACGAGTTGAACCAGCGGAACTTTACATATAAAAGCTCATTTTTTCCATTTGTCTCTCATTTTTCTTCAATTTCCTCTCTTAAACTCATTTTTCCCCTAAAACGTCTCTAAATCCACTAGATCTTGCAAAAAAACTCTTAGATTTGTAGAGATCTAAAGTTTCACATTCCAAAACTCCAAGATTCGGCGAGTTTCGGGCAAAATCCAATGAGATCCGGCCAAATCCGAGGACATTTGTCAATTTGTCAGTAGATCTCCCCCTAAAATATATTATTTTGCAATGTTTCATGATCTTCTCTAGTTTTATGTAAATTTATGATAAAAAATGGTAAATTTGTGATGAAAAATGTTTGTTTTTCTATTTTTTATTTTATTTTTGGAAAAAAAAACATTTTTATGTTATTTAAAAATTACATGGAACATGCTTAACTTTTCATTTTTGTATTCATGGATCTACATAAATTTATGATGAAAAATGGTAAATTTATGATGAAAAATATTTTTTTAGTTATTTTTTGTTATTTGTTTTTGAAAAAAAATATTTTACGTTATTTTCTTGGGGTAAAAATTACATTGATCATGCTTAGCTCTCTCATTTCCGTATTCATGGATAAATTTATGATGAAAAATGTATTTTTTTTATTTTTTTTTTTTTTTTGTAAAATAACATTTT
This sequence comes from Euptelea pleiosperma, assembly GCA_035048495.1. NCBI lineage: Eukaryota > Viridiplantae > Streptophyta > Magnoliopsida > Ranunculales > Eupteleaceae > Euptelea > Euptelea pleiosperma. The sequence goes on from CM068545.1 coordinate 28,845,480, forward strand.
TATTGTATTTTCTTGGAGTAAAAATTACATTGATCATGCTTAGCTCTCTCATTTCTGTATTCATGGATCTTCTCTAGTTTGATATAAATTTATGATGAAAAATGTTACTTTTATTTGTTGCTTTTTTTTTGAAAATTTTTTTTTCTTGGGGTAAAAATTACATGGAACATGCTTAGCTCTCTCATTTCTGTATTCATGGATCTTCTCTAGTTTTACATAAAGTTATGATAAAAATGATAAATTTATGATGAAAAATGTTTTTTTTTTATTTTTTATTTTTTTTGAAAAAAAAATTGTTATGTTATTTTCTTGGGGTAAAAATTACATGGATCATGCTTTCTCAAATCTTTATGTTCATTACGGCAAATGTATGGATTGTGGGTTTGATTTATTTTTTCCTTCATTTTTTTTAGTTTTACCTTAGGGTTTAAGGTTTAACGTAACATTTGAAATAATTAGAATTGTGTCAATTATGCTGCTATTATATAATACATGTGCTGGCTGGTTAAAATACAGAAGTGAATTGCAAAAAATGTCAAGGGGAATAGGATAAGATATTGGTTAGCAACATTGTACAGCAATTGGAGGTAATAAATAGAATGTGAAATGCAGATATTGTGAAAAGATAATGTTTGGGGAGTTACAAGATTAAAACAACATCTTGCTGCACAACCGGGAGATGTAACATCTTGCCCTAAAGTTTATAAAGAAGTGAGACTGCTGATATTTAGACATTTAAAGTCAAGCAAAGAGACAAGGGTTAAAGAACAAAGAAAAAAAGAAAAAGTAAGAAAAAGATTTAATGAGTTGAAGATATTCAAAGTTCTTGGTCTCAAATAAACTCTATTGAGAGTATAACAAGCAGTGTTCACTGCTTTTGCCCATAAATTTTGCTGTGAAGCATTACCCGGGCAATTTTCTGAATCACCCTATTCTTTCTTTCCACCACTCCATTCTGTTGTGGTGTAATGGGTGTAGAAAATTCATACTTAATGCCAATAGCATCACAGTACTCAGTGAGATGATAATCTTCAAATTCTCCACCATGATCAGTACGAATCCTGACTATACTATAGCCTTTTTTATTCTGTATTTTTTGGCATATCTTTTTACATTCTTCAAAAGCATCTGATTTCTCTCTAAGAAAAGCAATCCAAGTCAATCTAGAGTAATCATCTATCATGACCAGAATGTATCTTTTACCTCCCAAACTTTCAGTCCTCATTGGACCCATAAGGTCCATGTGAATCAGATCAAGCACTTTAGAGGTAGCGCAATAATTTTCCTTTTTGTGAGAACTTTTATTTGTTTACCGATTTGGCAAGCTCCACAAATAGTACCCGTAGGTTTTCCCAATTTGGGCACACCTCTCACTAATTCTTTATTAGTGATTTTAACTAGGTCCTTTTAGTTTATGTGACCTAGTCTTTGGTGCCATAAGTCAAAATCATTTAATTTGGTAGAATTACAGATGATCTTCGGATTTCTACCAATGATATAACAATTTTCAGAGGTTCTTGAACCTCTCATAACACATTTGCCAGATTCATCAATAACATCACATCCTTGGCTTACGAATTTAACTGTATGATTATTATCACAAATTTGACTTATGCTAAGAAGATTGGCTTTAAGTCCTTCAACACAGAGAACATTATCAAGCTTAGGAATACCTGGAGCTTGAATACTTCCCTGACCAATGACTTTGGCCATACTTCTATCCCCAAAAGTAATACTACCATCCTTATGATCTTCAATATGACAAAACATTGACTTGTCTCCAGTCATGTGTCTAGAACAACCACTGTCTAGATACCATTTATTATTTTCTAATGCTTTGAAAGCAGGATGAATCATAAGACATTTTTGATCATCTTTTCTCACCCAAATGGTCTTAAATTTTGAAGGTTTTGCCATTTGTTTGGGAATAAATGAATTATTCATTCTTTTGTTGTTTCTGGACCATCGATTCTTAGCAACATGACTATCAAACAAAGTTTTTCTTAATTCAGAAATTTTAGAAATTTCTCTCTTTAGTTCATTAGATTTCATGTATAACCTACTTAGCCTAAAACTATGATGACTTACCAATTCAGTTTGTTTGAACTTTATTGTCATATATTTTCCTGTAGGATATGTGTGTTTCACATTATTCTTATGAGAGCAAAGGTGAGAATCAAAATTTTTGAATTTAGCAATATCATTCTTGTTTGTCAATTGATTTTTCAATGACTTTTGGAACTCTTTTTCCAACACATTATTTTTTATTAGAAGTAATTTCTTTTTTTTTTCCCACTGTCTCTTTTCATCAGTGAGTTCAATATTTGCTAGTTCTAATGACACATTTTTACAATCTAATTACTCCATTTGTAAAAATAAGTCTTTATTTTCTTTAGTCAATCTCAGACTGTCTAAATATAGTTTTTCATAAGCTATATTCAAATAGTCTCCAGACAATGGAGTTCTGGAAGTATTTTCACCTTCTCTTTGCATTTTGATTAAATTAATGAAAATTGACTGATTTCTCAAGAATCTAAATTCAGGTGATTAAACCTTAAATAGAAATACCCGCTCTGATACTAATTAACATTCCACCGGTCCGTTCTCTTTAACTCAATATACCTAGAAGGGGGGGTTGATTAGGTATTTAAAATTAAATATACCTATACAGTTTTACTGGTCTATGGTATGGGGATAAAATCTTATCCCTTGGTTGTTTGAAAAAGATTATCACAACTGATTCAAATCAAATATACCTCCTTGGTATATTGTCTTTTTGTCGTTTGATCTAATCAGGATATAATGCGGAATACAAACAAACAATCACACAAGACAAGATATTTTTATGTGAAAACCTTAGCCAAGGAAAAACCACAGGACCACGTCCAGATTGAATGTATCACTAATTGAAAAGTTAAACGAAACAAAGGTTACCTACGCAGCACCGTTGCAAATACAACATACAATCTTAGCCAAGGCTCACTGTCGATGCGTCCACGTCCTCTAAATCAACGTCACGAATCCACGCGTGCCCTTTTAGCTAAGAAGCCTTATCCGCTTGTTCAGTTTGGTACACCCCAAACCTACCTTCGACTGGCTCCTCCTGAGTAAAGATCAAGCTCTTGGCTTTGATCGAGAAGAGAACAAGCTTACAAGATGTGAATGAAAACAAGCTTTTTGCTCTTCGAACTGGACACTTTGATAAATATAACATTTACTTCTCTCTCTTAAAGATTGAGTCACTCTGTGTCTCTGTGTGTGTTTAGAGAAGGCATAGAAGTATTCTATTTATAGAATTCCAAGACCTTGAATCGTGTGGAACGTGGGATAATGGAACCATGAATTTTGGATCTGAGAAAATCGATTCTGTTCAAGGTCTAATCGATTATACTCTTGGTCCAATCGATTGGGGACAAGTGTCCAATCGATTGGGCTCAATATGTTTTCTATTCCGAAGGCACCAATCGATTGCACAGTGTTCTCCAATCGATTTGACATTTATAACTTTTTTTTCCGAAAGCTCTAATCGATTACCCAGAGTCTCCAATCGATTGTACACATAAAGATTTCTGTCCCGAAGGCTCCAATCGATTACACAGTGTCTCCAATCAATTACACAGTGTCTCCAATCAATCGGGTTATATCCAATCAATTTGACTTTTCCACTAGTCAATATAATTGACTTTGACTCGGGTCTGTCCAATGACACAGTTTGACCATTATATTTTATTTATTTTAATCAACTCCTATGGCCACTAATTCACATACCTTCCTAATCGAGCGAACGCGATTATTAACTGACAAATCGGTAGTTACTCAGATGACTCTTGTCGTCAACCGTTTGATTCTTGCTGTCTCTGTCTTTTAGTCTTCACGTAGTTGACGAAGTATGCATATCACGACATCTTCATATTACACTTGTGCTTATAGGAACGGTTACAAGAATGTTTTTGTGTCAAACGGAATCTTTGCCAAATTGAATATGAAAATATTCTTTACAATAGAAGCCACAATGGTTGTCACAACAAGTGGTGACATCAATCTTCGGAGACCTGGTGGTGGAACACAAAAAATACCTAGGTCAGCCTTGGTCCTTGTCACGCCTCGAATTCGGATACCCAGATACGACCCGAAAATCCATAGATCGACCCGTACCCGAATCCAGTGGTGATCCATGAATGTCCCCTAGTGGTCCAATTAGGTCAATTAGACTACTAAGGTTCATTCGAAAACCCACTAAGTAAACAAAAAAGTATAGATGTAGAAAATAAATAATTAAGATAACTCAATCAATCAACTAAATGTGAAGAGAATGAGGTGAGAACATGATCTTAATTAAAAGACTACATCCCCGTGAAAATAAATAAGTAATGTTTTAGAACAATCAAAATAAAGTCTTCTAAAGTGTGGGATCGACTCCCAAATCCTCGTCGATCTCTTCGAATGCACCAGAGTCTTTCACCTCAAAATCATCTCACGTACCCGGCTCCTCAAAATCTAAAAATGGTATCAGTGTAGCACCGTGAGCCAAGGCCCAATAATACAACAGTATGCATGGTATGACGTCATACTATACAAGTTTTTAACCAAGGTATGCATCTCAATCATATAATAAGGATGACATGAATATGAGGATGAATGCAAGTGAGTACGAGATGCAAATGCAACTAGTACCCATAACCACGTAGGGTCTCCATCTCCTTCCTGCATTGGGAGCGGTCTCATCGACCCATCTGTAGGATATAATAACGTCTGGGGCCTTTCACCCTAGGGTACCGAACCCTGATTAATTGATAAAACCAATATAACGTATATAATATACTTCAACCCCGTTCCCTTATGCACCCTTTATATGAAATATCGTGATGATTATGGTATGACAACAAGATGGTACTAGGGTTACATGGGATAAGCACACATGTATTTAACATCTAAATAAGAATATAAAATAAACACATGATCATCAAAAGTAATAAAATGGGAACGAATTAGGGTTAAACGTGAATAACATGTAACAATCACCGAAGATCACGATCAACACGGATGAATAATATTAGTAGAAATCATAAGACAATCCAACACACCATGGCCGAACCCTATAAGGGATCCATGATACAAGGTCAAACCCTAAAGAGGGATCCAAGACACTTGGCCGAACCCTATGAGAGATCTAAGACACATGGGTGGGATCCCCATGCATACAAGTACATGTCAAACCATCTAGGGTTTAGTCAAACAACAAGGGCTAAACCCCTTAATAGTTAATAAGTCATAACTGAACTACTAATAATTAATAGGTTTTTTACAAAAAAAATATATTGCCTTATAAAAATCATAACTAAATAAATATTAATTAGAAAAATATAAACTCAATGGATTTAAAAACTAGATTCACAGAGATTTTTAGAAAAAATAAATAAAAAAATATTCAGATTCAAAATATAGGTCGAAACCCTTAATTAAGTGGACTGGACAGAATCTAGAATTCTGGGTTTTATAGAAAAGTCCAACACATTTGAAAAATCATAACTAATTAATACAAATCAGAAAAATACAAACTCAAAGGTTCTAGAAACTAGATTGATAGAGATATCTATGAAAAATAATTTGAAAAATATTTAGGTTAAAAATATAGATTGAAATTCTAAGTGAAGTAGATCATGTAAAATTTAAAATTTTGGGTTATTTTGTAAAGTCCAACAACTTAAAAAAATTATAATTAAATAAATATAAATTAGAAAATATAAACTAAATGATTTTGAAAAATAGATTCATAGAGTTATTTAGAAAAAATAATTATAAAAATATTTAAATTATAAAAATACAACGAAAATGATAAAGAACATAGTCATCCGTTATAAGTGTAAAAGAAACCATAGCCAAACCTACCATGGTGGCCCAAAATAAAGATCAACCCAATAAGAATAAAGTAAATATTGTTGAAATTAATTTATAATGAGTACCCACCATTACCTAATGAAAGAGAAATAAAATCTTGAAGAAAAATAAATATAGGATGGATCAAACACAGTTACCTTAAGGTTTCTTGAACTTTAATGAAAATTGAAAGTTTCTTCAAATTTGAAAGTCATCGGATCGTCCTCTCCTTGGAGTATGTTCTTCCATTCGGAGTCCCCGTCAATTCTCCATTCTTGCTCGAGTGCGATCAGTGCCCGGATGAAGATTTAATGGAGATTTCTCTATTCTTTAATGGAATTTGAGTTTGTGAAAGCTTCTAATACTTTAGGGTTTTCATAAATAGGTTTAGGGAAAGATTATGATTTTTATATTAGTAAAATTCGTAACTATCAAATGGATGACTTTTTCAACCCTCAAAAACTTATATTTTACATTCTTAATGGGTTAGAAATGAGCCAAGGCCCATATACATCAACTAGGCTTCATTTAATAATATTATTAAGCCCAAAAGGCCTCTAGAATTGTCATACGGGCCCACCCAACAATAATAACATAAATAATCATTAATTAATTCAATCAAACTATATTATATAATTTAAAAATTCATATAATAAAGTATTGACACATGTCACACACACATAAATCACATAACATAGTCTAAATACACAAAAATCACCAAAAAGTTCAAAGCCTCAAAAAAGTATCAAGATGACATCGGAATGACCCAAAAAGAGATTTGCAGGTCCGACACCCTTATTAAATAAATAAAATATAATTAAATATTATTTTTGAAAATATAAGAATTGTAGGAAAGTTCAAAAATTACGAAAATACTATTTTTGTCAAAATCTCTCGAAATCTCCTGCAAGGTTTTTATATTTCAAGAAATGTTCCAAATTTCTCGAGTAAGTTGGAAATGTTAAAATAAGAATATTTTTGGTGTCTCAGGCCCACAAAATAATTTTTTTTATAAAAGTTCTGAACTGTTAGCCGAGGAAAGAAAAAGTTCCCTACAAGTTATAGTTCATTATTCTTAGCAAGAATTTAGCTCTTAAGAGCGAGTTTCAAAAATAACAGGTTTTTCAAAGTTGTCAGAATGAAACTAAATTAAATACACATGTTCATACATGATATTAAACAATAAAAATAATAATACGAGCCTGAAAAAGTTTTAGGTTTTCATTATTAGGTGAATTTACCATAATACCATAGAACGAAAGTTCAGGGTATTACAGTCCTCGTATAAGAAGACCAATCATGGGTTGACACTTATCAATGTATGTTCAACCATGGTTCCATTTGATATAAAGAGGATCAATCATAGGTCAACATATGTCATCCTAGTCTTGGTCTGGCAAACATTTTTGTACGAGGGTTACCTTTTAAGAGGATAATTTCGATTAAAATCTGGAATAGTTTTGTGTCATTCCTAAGAATAGAAACTTTTCTACCACTCCTAAATTTAAATGATACACAATAGGAACAGTCATTCCTAAATGCTATAGGATAGGTTCAAAATTATTCTTGTTTAGTATTTTTCTTGTAGGCTGTGTTTGGTTCGTTGGAAGTGGTTTTCCAAGAAGTGGGTTTTCCAGGAAGTCCACTTCTTGGAATCTGTTTTCATACTGTTTGGTTAAATCTTGAAAAAAAAAACATAATTTTTTTGTTGTTGTTTGGTTTCTAAACAGTACATGTCAACCAATTTTGTGAGAATGTAAACAATGTTCTAACTCCTAGATAACAAGTTAGTTGAAACTTGTAACAACCCATGAACGACATAAGTAAAAAAATTGACTTAGCATATTAGTTAACAACTAACATTGCTAGTCAAAATAGATGGAAGTAGATCGAACCATTTGCTAGATGTAACTATGCTCTAACATGTATAATAGTAGCAAATTTTCGGACGAGACCCCATATGCTAATTGAAGCAATTGTCGTACCACACAGTTCTTCTAACTGTTCGACCAGTTTAGAGTGTACTCTTCATAACCCAATATGTAGGTTCTACAATTCTTATACCTTTAAGTTTCGTCCAAGCTACTTGACGTGTTGTAGGTCGGTATTTACATCACTGATTAGGCAACAACAAATGGGTTACTGACCTAAATATATAGTTTTGTTTCACTAACCCTGATATGGTTCTGTCATATTGGATCATGGGAAGAAAGATCAAATTGGCCCCAACAAGCAGCAAGCAGTATTACCACCACACTTCAACCGCTTGAGATGTCATTGGAAGAGAAAGGTAACAAATATTTAAAGTTTCTTTTGTATCCTACGCGGATGTTCTAATATGCAACTAGGATTCCACTCCAATCTTGAAGAATACCAGTGAAATTAGAGAAACACAATACATTTGAAAATAAACCTCTGCAATCATCTACATAAAGTTCAGTTACACTAGTTGTTGGTGATGGATATATACATGGATACGAACCAAGTCATTGTTTACTAATTGTGTTAGTCAAAACCCAGATGTTATCTTTTACCCAAAAGTTAAAGCTAAAATTGATAAATCAAAAAAACTCAATGCACTTCTCTACAATCATTAGTGTTTTAGCAAGGTCCAAATAGCATGAAATTAAGCAACTCAATGAGGCAACCGAACAAACTACCAAAGCTTGTTATCGTGGGTACATCCTATACACATTAACCCACCACCGGATAATTTTACCAATCAACTCTCCATGAGTCACACACACATGGAGGCAATTCCATCTTTTCGATATCAAACCCAAGATCAAAAACCAAAAGGAGAAATTCAACACGACTTGCAGAAAGATCACCAACCAAAAGAAAAAAAATTCTACATGAATTGCAGAATCTACATCAAAGAAGCTTCGGTTTCAACTTTCAAGTTCTGAAGCAAGAACTTCTCCTTTCTTTGTTTAAGAACAAAATCCACTTTTTGAATGACACAATAAGGGGAAGTCCAGGTGGCAGGCAGCGACAAGAGCTTCTAAGAGGGGGGGGGGGGGGGGGCGCAGCAACAAGAGTCCAAGACTCCAAGACCTGTGCAACCGATGGCAAATAAGGGCAGGGGTAGGTGGCCGTAGTGGCAAGCTGTGTAAAACCCTGAAAGAATAATTTTGTTATTTCGATAGATTAAGGTAATTTTGACTTTTTCGCCGATCTTGACTTTATTTAACTATTTGAAGACTATATTTGACTTTCGATAAATTTTAGAGAAAATTTTTTTTAAGGCTTTTGGTGATTTTCATATGGGGCCCACATGGGCTTAGTAACCATGAGTTGAAAAATGTTTTGAGGCCCATATATGTGCATTATAATTTTTATGTTAATTTTGATTACTTAACTAGAAATATTCACATAACTTATGACTTTAATTAATTAATTACTTATGTTTTAATGTATATATGAATAGTGCATGCTTATTTAAGTGTTTATGTGTGTGTCATACACATACTTCTAACATTTAAGAAGAGGATGACTATGATAGCTATCTTAAATTTTTTAAAGAAACACATTTGATTATGTGGCTGTCACATGTACCAATTAGAATAAGTTGTGAATAAAATACTACATTTAATAATGCATTCTTAAAAGCCACCTATGAAAGAGGAAATATTTTTTTTCTTCTCCCTCCGCAGAAATTATTGAACATTTTATCGGAAGAATAACCTAACTTTAAAAACAAGAAACTCAATTTTTATTAAGTTTAGAAATCATTTTTTATTATAAAAAACTCTTTTAGTCATTAATAAATTTACCACTTTTGAAAACCTCTTTGCTAACCTAAACCTAACCTTGCTAACCTAAGCCTTTCTTAAGGCTATATAAAGGCCTTAGGGGATACCCTCTTCTCATCAAGCCATTAGCTCCCCCTTTCTCTTGTGTTGGTTCTTCATCTCCCTCTTAAGATCCTAACATTTTTCATTCTCTTTTCTCTCATATAGGGTTTGTCATCTTCAGTAGCCTTTATATATCCTAAAGTTTTAACAACTGTTCACATTTCATTATCTAAACTGTAGCTTAATTTTTTTAAGACTTTTTACTCCTTTCAAAAGGCAGAGTAGGCTTCTTATCTTGGTCCACAATCTTTAGAACCTTCACAAGAAGTCCTATAATTTTACACGCAACTTCAATAGCAGTCCAGAAATCATCAGTTAGAATTATCTTGGAGACATCCCTAGCCAGTTCCTTCTTTTCTCTATTATTGCTGTAAGTCTGTCTAACTAGCTCTTTTCATTCATCTGATGTAAACATTCTCCTCAAATGAAGTTGATAGCGGATAAGACTTTCCAAGGAAATGAATTCTATAGCAAATCTAGTGATACCGAGATGTAACAAGTCTTTGCCTTCAGTGAAATTCTTCATCAAGTTCACTAACTTTGTGCTGTTATATATAAAAATAGTAATTTTTCGAGCATCTCTGATGGTATCTCTAATTTTGCTTAACTTTTCAATATCCTTAAATATTAGGTCAATGCAGTGTGTTTCACAAGGACTCCAGTACAAATGAGGTCTCCATTTCATTAACTCTATCCCTTCACGCTTAAATGAAGCTCCGTTGTCCGTCACAATCTGGACAACATTCTCTTCTCCCACTTCATCAACCATCTTATCCATCAACTCGAGAATGTAACTCGCTGTCTTGTCTTTTCCAGATGTGTCTACAGATTTTAAAAAAATCATATCTTTATCACAATAGACCAAGAAATTTAATGGACTTCCTAGTCCTCGAAGTCCAACCATCACACATGAGTGTGCATCCAAATTTTGGTCATTTCTTCTTTATTCCACCAATATAATCATCTAGCTCGGCCACCTCCTCATTCAGATATTTATTTGCAAGTTGATATGGGGTAGGTCCTCTTACAGGCCCCGCCTCTCCGATAGTGTCAATCATTGTTTGATAATAGGGCCCCTTTGCTGCATTGAAGGGAATTGAGTAAAACATAAAAAACTTTGAAATTGCTTTCCCAACTTTATGCATAACTTGTTTCCCACCCCATGATCCCTTCAACTTTTTTTGTGTTCCTCCTGCAGCTTTGTATAGGAATGGGCCAATTCTTATAGGAGATTCTACTACAGTATCAATCTCTTTATCTGGTCTCGATGGTCAAGAAGAAGGAACATGTACACTAGCACTACGACGCATCATCTCCCTAATATCAGTACCATTACATGTACTTGTATTGCAATGCATCCCCCTACCCACATCACCAGATGAACTTGCCCCGTCAGATACAGAGAGCCTTCTTTGAGCTTGTTTCTCTGGCTCTCGTCTACTTTCACGCATAGCATATCTCAAATCTCTTTGTTCATCTCTTTTTCAAGGTGCAAGATGATCTTCTTATGAAATCTGGTCTAGTAAAAAACCTAATGTCAAATATTTCAAGGTTTTTGGGAGCAAATGCTACATTCTTAGAGATAGAGAATCTCTAGGAAAATTTGACAAAAGAGAAGATGAAGGAATTTTTTTAGGATATTCCACAAATAATAGAGCTTATCGGGTTCTCAATCAAAGAACTAAAACGATAATGGAGTCTATTAATGTGGTTATTGATGATTTGAATATTAAAAAAAATTCCTCTCAAGATGACAACTGTGATGATATCTATCAAAGTATTGATGACATTCATGTTACTTCATCTTCTAGTGACTCTCTGGCTGATAAATCTCCTTATTTGTGGGTTAAGAAAAATTATCCTAGTGTTGATATCATTGGTGAGGCAGGGAGTAGAGTTCAAACTAGAAGACAGATTGAAAATGTTGTTAACTTTGTGTGTTATACGTCTCAGATTGAACCAAAAAATATTTTTGAAGCTCTTACTGATGAAAATTGGATTAGTGTCATGTAGGAGGGACTAAATCAATTTACTAGAAATGATGTTTGGTATTTAGTGCCCAGACCTAAAGATACTAATGTTATAGGCACAAAATAGATTTTCAAAAATAAATCAGATGAAAATGGAACAGTTGTCAGAAACAAAGTCAGACTTGTAGCTCAAGGCTAAACTCAAATTGAAGGCATTGATTTTGATGAAACTTTTGCTCATGTTACTAGATTGGAATCCATTCGTATACTGCTTGCTGTTACATGTCATCTTAAATTTAAACTTTTTCAGATGGATGTCAAGAGTGCCTTCTTGAATGGTGTTCTTCAAGAAGAAGTTTATATAGAACAACCCAAAGGGTTTGAGGATCCAAAATTTCCTGATCAAGTTTATCGTCTCAAAAAGGCCTTGTATGGTTTAAAACAAGCCCCCAAGGCTTGGTATGAGAGATTAACCACTTTTCTGCGTCATTAAGGTTTCATCAGAAGAGAAGTGGACAAGACCTTATTTGTTAAAACTATTTAGGGAATTTATGTGATTGCTCAAATCTATGTTGATGATATTATTTTTGGGTCCACATCTGTCAATCACGCTCACATGTTTTCAGAACAAATGAAGAAAGAATTTGAAATGAGTATAGTTGGTGAACTAAATTATTTTCTAGGTCTTCAAGTAAAACAGTTGGATGATGTAATTTTAATTTTTCAATCCAAATATAGCAAAGACCTAGTTAAGAAATTTAGTATGGAATCAGCTAAACATCATCGTACTCCTATGAGTACTACTACATAGCTGAGCAAAGACACTAAAGGAAAGGATGTTGACCAGACCTTATACAGAAGCATGATAGGAAGTTTACTCTATCTCACCGCTAGTCGTCCTGATATCTCATTCAGTTTGGGTGCATATGCTAGGTTTCAAGCTAATCCCAAAGAATCTCATATTCTTGCAGTCAAACGTATCATCAGGTATATTAGTGAAACTGTGGGATATGGTCTCTGGTATTCGTTTGATACTACTATAGAACTTGCAAGATATTCTAATGCTGACTAGGCTGGAATTGTTGATGATAGAAAAAGTACAAGTGGTGGGTGTTTTTATGTTGGGAACAGCCTAGTTAGTTGGCAAAGCAAGAAACAGAACTGTATTTCTTTATCTACTACTGAAGTCGAGTATATTGCAGCTAAGAGCTGTTGTACTCAACTGCTATGGATGAAGCAAATGTTGACTTATTATGGGATTAATCAAGGATTGATGACTATATATTGTGATAATACAAGTACGATAAATATATCAAAAAATCCTGTTCGACACTCTAGAACTAAACATATTGACATTCGTCATTATTTTATAGGAGATCTTGTTAAAGAAAAAATTATCACTTTGGAGCACGTCGCAACTGAAAATCAATTAGCGGATATTTTTACAAAACCTCTTGATGTCATTAGATTTGAATTTCTTTGTAAATCTATCGGTATTAGCTTGATTGATTGATTTTGTAGTTTGTATTTTTTTGCTTTCATAATAATCTATTTGATTATAACTGATTTTGAATACTCTAATTACAGACTTGTTTGAAGATCATCAAAATCATATCATGGTGATACATATATTTTCTATGTTTGTAATGATTATTTATTTATACCTTGTCTGTGTCAGTGGTTAAAATTATCTCTTACAATCATGGTTTCACACACTACACACTGACTGATTTTTCTTCATGAATAGATATGATTTTAGTATTATTTCTAGATCTTATTCCGAGAAAAATGAATAAACCTCTACTAGATATGACTTCAAATTAGTAGTGTTCCTGCCTTTAGTTGATTTCAAAACTGCACTATAGTCGACTGTTGGCTTCCCAATGAGAGTTATTATAAGGAAACAGCTACCTCTATTCAAGTTAGAGTGTATGTCATCAGTATGGCCCTGTTCGAAATTGAAATTTGATTCTCATTTGCTGCAGAAAAGGGCTACCTACATGAAGAGAGTGAAAGCTACTTATATTCAAAGTGAATAAAAAGGGTGTAAAAGACAGCCAATTTGCTAGAAAAATTTTTATCCGTCAGCAAATACCCATATACATGATCGTATGTGAGAACCCTTAATAACTCTAATGAAGATTTCATATCTGGATACAGGATACCTCCAGAATTTCTAGAATTTGATATCTGAAATATTACTGAAATTAATTATCCTATTTTGTGTCAATTCTGATTTCAACATTGTACCTTATACTGGTTCTCAAGAGCAATGATTTTATTACTTTCTTTGACTAAATATTTTTTATTAAACTGACGAATAAGAATTTCTATATACATATCTTGATCTACTTTAAATTTTAACTTTCACAAGTTCTGTATTTCATGGTAATCTTTGTCAGTATTAATCAAACATGTTTCAATAAAATTTTGTTTTGCTTGCTTCTTAAAATTTTATCCAAACCAATTCATATTCCAGTCATTAGTCTCCAAAGCTCAGTATTTACTTCAAGATCTACTATAATTTGTTGCTTAAATGTTAATTGATTGGATATTGATGTATATATTGCACTTGTTTCTCATGATAATCTTTACTACATGCTTATTATTTGCTTATATTTTTATACATTTGTCAATTTGTGATAAAAAGGGAGAGAGAAAATTATAGCGATAAAAATAAGTTGATGCATGAGATAGGGGGAGAGAAATTTAGGGGGAGAAAAATATTTTATTATTTTTCAAATTTCTCTACTTGTGATGTGCATAGTTAAACTCACCGCATATTATATGATTTATTGATTGTCAATGATATTATAGGGTATGTATTGTTGGTAGAATGTGTAGGGAACATATCAAAAGCCATTACACATATCTATTCGATTATCTCCAAGAGAATGTGAGATAGTGAGTGAATCATGTAAGAGGGTGTGATTGTATTTTTTATTTTTTTTACCTTCTTTATGATTAAATGTTTTTTGTCACAGAATTGCCAAATGGGGAGATCGTAAGGAATATTTTCATATTTAATTTGGCAAAGATTCAGTTTGACACAAAAATATTCTTGTAACCGTTCCTACGAGCACAAGTGTAGTCTGAAGATGTCGTGTTACGCATACTTCGCCAACTACGTGAAGACTAAAAGACAGAGACAACAAGAATCAGATGGTTGATGACAAGAGTCATCTGAGTAACTGTCAATTTGTCAGTTAACAATCGTGTACGCTCGATTAGGAAGGTATGTGACTTAGTAGCCATAGGAGTTGATTAAAATAAACAAAATATAATGGTCAAACTGAGTCATTGGACAGACCCGAGTCAAAGTGTCACGCCCCGAATCCGGATACCCAAATATGACCCAAAAATCCGTGGATCGACCCGTACCCAAACCCAGAGGTGATCCATGAATGTCCCCTAGTGGTCCAATTAGGTCAATTAGACTACTAAGGTTCATTCGAAAATCCACTAAGAAAAAAAAGAAGAGTAGATGTAAGAAACAAATAATTTAAATAATTTATAATTCAAATAATTCAATCAATCAACTAAATATGAAGAGATGGAAGTGAGAACATACTCTCAATCAAAGGCTTACATGCCCGTGAAAATAAATAAATAATGTTATAAAATAATCAAATACAATTTTCTAAAGTGTGGGATCGACTCCCAAATCCTCGCCGATCTCCTCGAATGCACCGGAGTCTTTCGTCTCAAAATCATCTCACGTACTCGGCTCCTCAAAATCTGAAAATGGTATCGGTGTAGCACCATGAGCCGAGGCCCAGTAATACAACAGTGTGCATGGTATGATATCATACTATACAAGTTTTTTAATCAAGGTATGCATCTCAATCGTATAATAAAGATGGCATGAATATGAGGATGAATACAGATGAGTAAGAGATGCCAATGCAACTAGTACCCATAACCACATAGGGTCTCCATCTCCTTCCCGCACTGGGAGCGGTCTCATTGACCCATCTGCAGGATATAATAACATCTGGGGCCTTTCACCCTAGGGTACCGAACCCTGATTAATTGATAAAACCAATATAACGTATATAATATACTTCAACCCCGTTCCCTTATGCACCCCTTATATGAAATGACGTGATGATCATGGTATGACAACAAGATAGTACAAGGCTACATGGCATAAGCACACATGTATTTAACATTTAAATAAGAATACAAAATGAAACATGATCATCAAAAGTGATAACATAGGAACGAATTATGGTTAACCATGAATACCATGTAACAATCACCGAAGGTCGTGATCAACACGGATGAACAATATAAGTAGAAATCACGAGACAATCCAACACACCATGGCCGAACCCTATGAGGGATCCATGACACAAGGTCAAACCCTAAAGAGGGATCCAAGACACTTGGCCGAACCCTATGAGGGATCCAAGACACATGGGTGGGATCCCCATGCATACAAGTATAGGTCGAACCATCTAGGTATAATAGTCAATAAGACATGACCAAATATCACAATCAACATCGATAAATAATATAAATGAAAATCGTAAGACAATCCAACACGCCATGGCCGAACTCTATGAGGGATCCATGACACAAGGTCGAACCCTAAAGAGGGATCCAAGACACTTGGCCGAACCCTATGAGAGATCCAAGACACATGGGTGGGATCCCCATGCATACAGGTATAGGTCAAACCATCTAGGGTTTAGTCAAACAACAAGGTTAAAACCTTAATAGTTAATAATCATGACCGAACCACGAATAATTAATAGGTTTTTTACAAAAAAAATATACTGCATTATAAAAATCATAACTAAATAAATATGAATTAGAAAAATATAAACTCAATGGATTTAAAAACTAGATTTACAGAGATTTTAGAAAAAAAATAAATAGAAAAATATTCGGATTCAAAATATAGGTCAAAAATCTTAATTAATTGGGCCAGACAGAATCTGGGATACAGAAAAGTCCCGCACATTTAAAAACTCATAACTTAATCAATACATATCAGAAAAATACAAACTCAAGGGTTATAGAAACTAAATTAATAGAGATATCTATGAAAACTAATTAAAAAAATATTTAGGTTAAAAATATAGATTGAAATCTCAAGTGAAGTGGACCGTGTAAAATCTAAAATTCTGGGTTTTACAGAAAAGTTCAGTACGTTTCAAAAATCATAACTTAATCAATATAGATCAGAAAAATATAAACTCAAAGGTTCTAGAAACTAGATTGATAGAGGTATCTTTGAAAAATAATTAGAAAAATATTTAGGTTAAAAATATGGATCGAAATCTCAGGTAAAGTGGACCGTGTAAAATCTGGAATTCTGGGTTTTACAGAAAAGTCCAGTATGTTTGAAAAATCATAACTTAATCAATACAGATTAGAAAAATATAAACTCAAAGGTTCTAGAAACTAGATTGATAGAAGTATCTGTGAAAAATAATTATAAAAATATTTAGGTTAAAAATATGGATTGAAATCTCAGGTAAAGTGGACCGTATAAAATCTAGAATTCTGGGTTTTACAGAAAAGTCCAGCACGTTTGAAAAATCATAACTTAATCAATACAAATCAGAAAAATATAAACTCAAAGGTTCTAAAAATTAGATTGATATAGGTATCCATGAAAAATAATTAGAAAAATATTTAGATTAAAAATATAGATCGAAATCCCAAGTGAATCGGACCGTGTAAAATCTGAAATTTTAGGTTTTTTGGTAAAGTCATACAACTTAGAAAATTCATAACTTAATCAATAAAAATCAGAAAAATATAAACTAAACGGTTTTGGAAAATAAATTTAAAGAGGTATTTAGAAAAAAATAATATAAAAATATTTAAATCATAAAAGTACAACAAAAATGATAAGAACATAGTCATCCGTTATAGGTACAAAATAGACCATGGCCAAACCCATCATGGTGGCTCAAAACAAAGATCAACCTAATAAGAATATAGTAAATATTATTAAAATTAATTTATAATGAGTATCAACCATTATCTAATGAAAGAAAAACAAATCTTGAAGAAAAACAAGTATAGGATGGATCAAGCGCACTTACCTTAAGGTTTCTTGAACTTTAATGAAAATCAAAAGTTTCTTTAAATTTGAAAGTCGTCGGGTCGTCCTCTCATCGGAGTATGTTCTTCAAATCGGAGTCCCCGTCAATTCTCCCTTCTTGCTCGAGTGCGATCGGTGCCCGGATGAAGGTTTAATGGAGCTTGCTCTATTCTTTAATGGAGTTTGGTTTTGAAAACTTCTAAAGCTTTAGGGTTTTTCATAAATAGGTTTAGAGAAGGATTAGGGTTTCTATTTTGTTAAAATTCGTAATTAGCAAAGGGATGACTTTTTCAACCCTCAAAAACTTATATTTTACACTACTAATGGGTTAGAAATGGGCCCAAGGCCCATATATAACAACTAGGCTCAATTAAGATTATTATTAAGCCCAAAAGACTTCTAGATTGACCATACGGGCCCACCCAACAATCATAACATAAATAATTATAAATTAATTCAATCAAACTATATTATATAATTTAAAAGTCCATACAATAAGGTATTGACACATGTCAAACACACAAATCATAAAAACGTTCAAAATCCTAGAAAAGTGTCAAATGACATTGGAATGACCCGAAAGTGATTTGCGGGTCTCACGCTCCTATTAAATAAATAAAATATAATTAAATATTATTTTTGAAAAATATGCGAGTGGTAAGAAGTTCAAAAATTATAAAAATACTATTTTTGTCAAAATCTCCCAAAATCTCCCGCTAGGGTTTTCATGTCTCAAGAAAGGTTTCAAATTTCACAGGTAAGTTGGTAAGGATAAAATAGGAATATTTTTGGTGTCTCGGGCCCACAAAATAAATTTTTATAAAAGTTTTAGAATGTTAGCTGGGGAAAGAAAAAGTCCCCTGCAAATTATGGTTCATTATTTTTAGCAAGAATTTAGCCCTAAAGAGCGAGTTTCAAAAATAGTAGGTTTTTAAAAATTGTCAGAACGAAACCAAATTAAATACACATACTCATACATGATATTAAACAATAAAAACAATAATAAGAGTCTGAAAAAGTTTCAGGTTTTCATTATTAGGTGAATTTACCATAATACCCTAGAACGAAAATTCAGGGTATTACACAAAGTCAATTATATTAACTAGTGGGAAAGTCCAATCGATTGGAGACACTGTGTAATCGATTGGAGACTACGATGCAGAAACATAATTGAATACAATAGATTGGAAACACCGAGTAATCGATTGGAGCCTTCGGGATAGAAATCTTTATGTGTACAATCGATTGAAGACTCTGGGTAATCGATTGGAGCCTTCGGGATAGAAAGTTATAAATGTCAAATCGATTGGAGAACACTATGTAATCGATTGGTGCCTTCAGAACAGAAAACTTATTGAGCCCAATTGATTGGACACTTGTCCCCAATCGATTGGACATTGCCCAATCGATTGGACCAAGAGTACAATCAATTGGACCTTGAACAGAATCGGTTTTCTCAGATCCGAAATTCATGGTTCTATTATTCCACATTCCACGTGACTCAGGGTCTTGGAATTCTATAAATAGAACACTTCTATGTCTTCTCTAAACACACACAGAGTGACTCAATCTTCAAGAGAGAGAAGTAAATGTTATATTTATCAGAATGTCCAATTCGAAGAGCAAGAAGCTTATTTTAATTTACATCTTGTGAGCTTGTTCTCTTCTCGATCAAAATCAAGAGTTTGATCTTTACTCAGCCTAGGTTTTCCACTTCTATATTCAACCTAGTAAGCCTGAGAGTACCAGTGTGACTCAAACACCTTTTAAGCAACTTGGGGTTTTGGGTATAATGAATCCTTCACCTTTTGCAAAGGTGGGAGTGTTGAGAATTAAGATCGGAGGAGCCAATCAAAGGTAGGTTTGGGGTGTACCAAACTGAACAAGCGGATAAGGCTTCTTGGCTGAAAGGGCGCGCATGGATTCGTAGCGTTGATTCAGAAGACGTAGACGCATCGGCAGTGGGCCTTGGCTAAGGTTGTATGCTGTATTTGCAACGGTGCTGCGTAGGTAACCTTTGTTTTGTTTAACTTTTCAGTTAGTGATACTTTCCGTCTGGACGTGGTCCCGTGATTTTTCCTTGGCTAAGGTTTCCACGTAAAAATATCTTATCTTGTGTGATTATTTGTTTGTATTCCGCATTCTAGCATGATTAAATCAAACGACAAAAAGACAATATACCAATGAGGTATATTTGATTTGAGTCGGTTGTGATAATTCTTTTCAAACAACCAAGGCATGAGATTTTATCTCCATACCATAGACCAATAAAATTGTATAAGTATATTTAATTTTAAATACCTAATCAACCCCCTTTCTAGGTATATTGAGTTAAAGAGAATAGACTGGTGGAATTTCATCCATGTCATCACCCTGCGGTGGGGTGAATCCAAATGCTAATGCTCACTTTCAGTGCCACGTGAGACAACTAGGATCATTTATAGTTTTTTCTTAACATTGAAGCATTGGACATGTAGGACCTTGTCTAAAAATGGGTCTTAATTTAATTGCTTAGATCGTCCAAATAACAATCTAATGTACTCCTTCATCCAATGAAAGAAGCACGAGGGGGCACCATGGTTTATATCACGGCGCTCCCTCTATGGTGTCGACACCCAGGGAACTTTTATTTTGTGTCCAATCCAAACTATTGGCCCAACATTGAATGCTTCACAATGAATCTTCATAGTGTAGAGTGAAGACTAAGGTAGTGTTGGTAAAACTTAATTTCATACCTTAAGTAAAGAACTGGGACCTTAAAACAGTTTGGTAACCACATGAAGTTTTGTAATACCCCGAACTTTCGTTCTAGGGTATTATGGTAAATTCACCTAATAATGAAAATCCAAAACTTTTTCAAACTCTTATTATTGTTTTTATTGTTTAATATCATGTATGAATATGTGTATTTAATTTGGTTTCATTCTGACAACTTTGAAAAACCTGCTATTTTTGAAACTTGCTCTTTAGGGCTAAATTCCTGCTAAGAATAATG
The DNA here is from genome assembly GCA_035048495.1 of Euptelea pleiosperma. Taxonomy (NCBI): domain Eukaryota; kingdom Viridiplantae; phylum Streptophyta; class Magnoliopsida; order Ranunculales; family Eupteleaceae; genus Euptelea; species Euptelea pleiosperma. The sequence goes on from CM068545.1 coordinate 28,866,240, forward strand.
AACTATAACTTGCAGGGGACTTTTTCTTTCCTCAGCTAACATTCTAGAACTTTTATAAAAAAATTGTTTTGTGGGCCCGAGACACAAAAAATATTCCTATTTTATCTTTACCAACTTACCTGTGAAATTTGGAATCTTTCTTGAGACATGAAAACCCTAGCGGGAGATTTCGGAAGATTTTGACAAAAATAGTATTTTCGTAATTTTTGAACTTTCCTACTATTCTTATATTTTTTAAATAATATTTAATTATATTTTATTTATTTAATAGGAGTGTGGGACCCACGAATCACTTTCGGGTCATTCCAATATCATTTGAAACTTTTCTAGAGTTTTGAACATTTTTGTGATTTATGTGTGTGACATGTGTCAATACCTTATTGTATGAACTTTTAAATTATATAATATAGTTTGATTGAATTAATTTATAATTATTTATGTTATGATTGTTGGGTGGGCCCGTATGGCCAATTTAGAGGCCTTTAGGGCTTAATAATATTATTAAATGAAGCCTATTGATGTATATGGGCCTTGGGCTCATTCCTAACCCATTAATAGTGTAAAATATAAGTTTTTGAGGGTTGAAAAAGTCATCCCTTTGCTAGTTACGAATTTCAACAAAATAGAAACCCTAATCCTTCCCTAAACCTATTTATGAAAACCCTAAAGCTTTATAAGCTTTCACAAATCCAACTCCATTGAAGAATGGAGAAAGCTCCATTGAACCTTCATCCGGACACTGATCGCACTCGAGCAAGAAGGGAGAATTGACGGGGACTCTGAATGGAAGAACATACTCCGAGGAGAGGACGATCCGACGACTTTCAAATTTGAAGAAACTTTTGATTTTCATTAAAGTTCAAGAAACCTTGAGGTAAGTGCGCTTGATCCATCCTATACTTGTTTTTCTTCAAGAGTTTGTTTTTCTTTCATTAGGTAATGGTTGTTACTTATTATATATTAATTTTAATTATATTTACTTTATTCTTATTGGGTTGAGCTTTATTTTGGGCCACCATGATGGGTTTGGCCATAGTCTATTTTGTGCCTATAACGGATGACTATGATCTTTATCATTTTCGTTATATTTTTATAATTTAAATATTTTTATAATTATTTTTTTCTAAATACTCTGTGAATCTATTTTTCAAAACCGTTTAGTTTGTATTTTTCTGATTTTTATTGATTAAGTTATGATTTTTCTAAGTTGTATGACTTTACCAAAAAACCCAGAATTTCAGATTTTACACGGTCCGATTCACTTAGGATTTTGATCTATATTTTTAACTTAAATATTTTTCTAATTATTTTTCATGGATACCTCTATCAATCTAGTTTCTAGAACCTTTGAGTTTATATTTTTCTAATTTGTATTGATTAAGTTATGATTTTTCAAACGTGCTGGACTTTTCTATAAAATCCAGAATTTCAGATTTTACACGGTCCACTTCACTTGAGATTTTGATCTATATTGTTAACCTAAATATTTTTCTAATTATTTTTCATGGATACCTCTATCAATCTAGTTTCTAGAACCTTTGATTTTATATTTTTCTGATTTGTATTGATTAAGTTATGATTTTTCAAACATGCTGGACTTTTCTGTAAAACCCAGAATTCTAGATTTTATACGGTCCACTTCACTTGAGATTTCGATCTATATTTTTAATCTAAATATTATTTTAATTATTTTTCACAGATACCTCTATCAATCTAGTTTCTAGAACCTTTGAGTTTGTATTTTTCCGATTTGTATTGATTAAGTTATGATTTTTTAAATGTGCTAGACTTTTCTGTAAAACCCAGAATCCCAGATTCTGTCCGACCCACTTCATTAAGGGTTTCGACCCATATTTTGAATCTAAATATTTTTCTATTTATTTTTCCTAAAACCTCTGTGAATCTAGTTTTTAAATACATTGAGTTTATATTTTTCTAATTCATATTTATTTAGTTATGATTTTTATAATGTAGTATATTTTTTATAAAAAAACTTATTAATTGTTCATGGTTCGGTCATGATTATTAACTATTAAGGTTTTAACCTTGTTGTTTGACTAAACCCTAGATGGTTTGACCTATACCTGTATGCATGGGGATCCCACCCATGTGTCTTGGATCTCTCATAGGGTTCGGCCAAGTGTCTTGGATCCCTCTTTAGGGTTCGACCTTGTGTCATGGATCCCTCATAGAGTTCGGCCATGGCGTGTTGGATTCTCTTACGATTTTCACTTATATTATTCATCGATGTTGATTGTGATATTTGGTCATGTCTTATTGACTATTATACCTAGATGGTTCGACCTATACTTGTATGCATGGGGATCCCACCCATGTGTCTTGGATCCCTCATAGGGTTCGGCCAAGTGTCTTGGATCCCTCTTTAGGGTTCGACCTTGTGTCATGGATCCCTCATAGGGTTCGGCAATGGTGTGTTGGATTGTCTCGTGATTTTTACTTATATTGTTCATCCGTGTTGATCGCGACCTTCGGTGATTGTTACATGGTATTCATGGTTAACCATAATTCATTCCTATGTTACCACTTTTGATGATCATGTTTCATTTTGTATTCTTATTTAAATGTTAAATACATGTGTGCTTATGCCATGTAGCCTTGTACTATCTTGTTGTCATACCATGATCATCACGTCATTTCATATAAGGGGTGCATAAGGGAACGGGGTTGAAGTATATTATATACGTTATATTGGTTTTATCAATTAATCAAGGTTCGGTACCCTAGGGTGAAAGGCCCCAGACGTTATTATATCCTGCAGATGGGTCGATGAGACCGCTCCCAGTGCGGGAAGGAGATGGAGACCCTATGTGGTTATGGGTACTAGTTGCATTGGCATCCCTTACTCATCTGCATTCATCCTCATATTCATGCCATCCTTATTATACGATTGAGATACATACCTTGATTAAAAAAACTTGTATAGTATGATATCATACCATGCACACTGTTGTATTACTGGGCCTCGGCTCACGGTGCTACACCGATACCATTTTCAGATTTTGAGGAGCCGGGTACGTGAGATGATTTTGAGACGAAAGACTCCGGTGCATTCGAGGAGATCGGCGAGGATTTGGGAGTCGATCCCACACTTTAGAAAGTTGTATTTGATTAATTTATAACATTATTTATTTATTCTCACGGGCATGTAGTCCTTTGATTGAGAGCATGTTCTCACTTCCATCTCTACACATTTAGTTGATTGGTTGAATTATTTGACTTATTTGTTTCCTACATCTACTCTTCTTTTTTTTCTTAGTGGGTTTTCGAATGAACCTTAGTAGTCTAATTGACCTAATTGGACCACTAGGGGACATTCATGGATCACCTCTGGGTTCGGGTACGGGTCGATCCACGGATTTTTGGGTCGTATTTGGGTATCCAGATTCGGGGCGTGACAAGTTTAGACTTTAAACTCTGTATCACTGAAATTCATTGATCTTAATATTTTAAACCACCTGTCACGCCCCGAATCCGGATACCCAAATACGACCCAAAAATCCGTGGATCGACCCATACCCGAACCCAGAGGTGACCCATGAATGTCCCCTAGTGGTCCAATTAGGTCAATTAGACTACTAAGGTTCATTCGAAAACCCACTAAGTAAAAAAAAAGAGTCTAGATGTAGGAAACAAATAATTCAAATAATTCAATCAATCAACTAAATGTGAAGAGATGAAAGTGAGAACATGCTCTCAATCAAAGGCTTACATGCCCGTGAAAATAAATAAGTAATGTTTTAGAACAATCAAAATCAAGTCTTCTAAAGTGTGGGATCGACTCCCAAATCCTAGCCGATCTCCTCGAATGCGTCAGAGTCTTTCGCCTCAAATTCATCACACGTACCCAGTTCCTCAAAATCTGAAAATGGTATCGGTGTAGCACCGTGAGCCGAGGCCCAGTAATACAACAGTGTGCATGGTATGATATCATACTATACAAGTTTTTTAATCAAGGTATGCATCTCAATCGTATAATAAGGATGTCATGAATATGAGGATGAATGCAGATGAGTAAGGGATGCCAATGCAACTAGTACCCATAACCACATAGGGTCTCCATCTCCTTCCCGCACTGGGAACGGTCTCATCGACCCATCTGCAGGATATAATAACGTCTGGGGCCTTTCACCCTAGGGTACTGAACCCTGATTAATTGATAAAACCAATATAACGTATATAATATACTTCAACCCCGTTCCCTTATGCACCCCTTATATGAAATAACGTGATGATCATGGTATGACAACAAGATAGTACTAGGGTTACATGATATAAGCACACATGTATTTAACATTTAAATAAAAATATAAAATGAAACATGATCATCAAAAGTGATAACATAGGAACGAATTATGGTTAACCATGAATACCATGTAACAATCACCGAAGGTCACGATCAACACGGATGAATAATATAAATGGAAATCACAAGACAATCCAACACACCATGGCCGAACCCTATGAGGGATCCATGACACAAGGTCGAACCCTAAAGAGGGATCCAAGACGCTTGGCCGAACCCTATGAGGGATCCAAGACACATAGGTGGGATCCCCATGCATACAAGTCAATAAGACAATAAGACATGACCAATAGGTCAATAAGACATGACCAAATATCACAATCAACATCGATGAATAATATAAGTGAAAATCGCAAGAGAATCCAACACACCATGGCCGAACTCTATGAGGGATCCATAACACAAGGTCGAACCCTAAAGAGGGATCCAAGACACTTGGCCGAACCCTATGAGAGATCCAAGACACATGGGTGGGATCCCCATGCATACAGGTATAGGTCAAACCATCTAGGGTTTAGTCAAACAACAAAGTTAAAACCTTAATAGTTAATAATCATGATCGAACCACGAACAATTAATAGGTTTTTTACAAAAAAGGTACTGCATTATAAAAATCATAACTAAATAAATGTGAATTAGAAAAATATAAACTCAATGGATTTAAAAACTAGATTCATAGAGGTTTTTAGGAAAAATAAATAGAAAAATATTCAGATTCAAAATATAGGTCAAAACTCTTAATTAATTGGGCTGGACAGAATTCGGGATACAGAAAAGTCCCGCACATTTGAAAAATTATAACTTAATCAATACAAATCAGAAAAATACAAACTCAAATGTTATAGAAACTAGATATAAGGAGGTATTTAGGAAAAAGAAATATAAAAATATTTAGATTCAAAATATGGGTCGAAACCCTTAATGAAGTGGGTCGGACAGAATCTGGGATTCTGGGTTTTACAAAAAAATCTTGCACATTTAAAAAATCATAACTTAATCAATACAAATTGAAAAAATACAAACTCAAAGGTTCTAGAAACTAAATTGATAGAGGTATCTAGGAAAAATAGTTAGAAAAATATTTAGCTTAAAAATATAGATCGAAATCTCAAGTGAAGTGGACCGTGTAAAATCTGGAATTCTGAGTTTTATAGAAAAGTCCAGCACGTTTGAAAAATCATAACTTAATCAATGCAAATCAAAAAAATATAAACTCAAATTTTCTAGAAACTAGATTGATAGAGGTATCTATGAAAAATAATTAGAAAAATATTTAGCTTAAAAATATAGATCGAAATCTCAAGTGAAGTGGACCGTGTAAAATCTGAAATTCTGAGTTTTATAGAAAAGTCCAGCATGTTTGAAAAATCATAACTTAATCAATGCAAATTAGAAAAATATAAACTCAAAGGTTCTAGAAACTAGATTGATAGAGGTATCTATGAAAAATAATTAGAAAAATATTTAGGTTAACAATATAGATCAAAATCTCAAGTAAACTGGACCGTATAAAATCTAGAATTCTGGGTTTTACAGAAAAGTCCAGCACGTTTGAAAAATCATAACTTAATCAATACAAATCAGAAAAATATAAACTCAAAAGTTCTAGAAACTAGATTGATAGAGGTATCAATGAAATATAATTAGAAAAATATTTAGATTAAAAATATAGATCGAAATCCCAAGTGAATCGGACCGTGTAAAATCTAAAATTCTGGGTTTTTTGGTAAAGTCATATAACTTAGAAAAATCATAACTTAATCAATAAAAATCAGAAAAATATAAACTAAACGGTTTTGAAAAAAAGATTTACAGAGGTATTTAAAAAAAATAATTATAAAAATATTTAAATTATAAAAATATAACAAAAATGATAAAGAACATAGTCATCCGTTATAGGTACAAAATAGACCATGGCCAAACTCATCATGGTGGCCCAAAATAAAGATCAACCCAATAAGAATAAAGTAAATATTGTTGAAATTAATTTATAATGAGTATCAACCATTATCTAATGAAAGAAAAACAAAAATCTTGAAGAAAAACAAGTATAGGATGGATCAAGCGCACTTACCTCAAGGTTTCTTGAATTTTAATGAAAATCAAAAGTTTCTTCAAATTTGAAAGTCGTCGGATCGTCCTCTCCTCGGAGTATGTTCTTTGAATCGGAGTCCCCGTCAATTCTCCCTTCTTGCTCGAGTGCGATCGGTGTCCGGATGAAGGTTTAATGGAGCTTGCTCTATTCTTTAATGGAGTTGGGTTGTGAAAGCTTCTAAAGCTTTAGGGTTTTTAATAAATAGGTTTAGGGAAGGATTAGGGTTTCTATTTTTGTTGAAATTCGTAATTAGCAAAGGGATGACTTTTTCAACCCTCAAAAACTTATATTTTACACTACTAATGGGTTAGAAATGGGCCCAAGGCCCATATACATCAATAGGCTTCATTTAAGAATATTATTAAGCCCAAAAGGTTTCTAGATTAGCCATACGGGCCCACCCAATAATTATAACACAATTAATTATTAATTAATTCAATCAAACTATATTATATAATTTAAAGTCCATACAATAAGGTATTGACACATGTCACACACATAAATCACAAAAATGTTCAAAACCCTAGAAAATTGTCATATGATATTGGAATGACCCGAAAGTGATTCGCGGGTCCCACACGCCTATTAAATAAATAAAATATAATTAAATATTAATTTTAAAAAAATATAAGAATAGTAGGAAAGTTTAAAAATTACAAAAATGCTATTTTTGTCAAAATCTCCCGAAATCTCCTGCTAAGGTTTTTATGTCTCAGAAAAGCTTCCAAATTTCACAAGTAAGTTGATAAGGATAAAATAGGAATATTTTTGGAGTCTCGGGCCCACAAAATAATTTTTTTATAAAAGTTCTGGAATGTTAGCTGCGGCAAAAAAAAGTCCTCTGCAAGTTATGGTTTATTATTTTTAGTGGGAATTTAGCCATAAAGAGCGAGTTTCAAAAATAGCAGGTTTTTCAAAGTTGTCAGAATGAAACCAAATTAAATACACATACTCATACATGATATTAAACAATAAAAACAATAATAAGAGTCTGAAAAAGTTTCAAGTTTGCATTATTAGGTGAATTTACCATAATACCTTAGAACGAAAGTTCAGGGTATTACACCACCCCCCTTTCACTTAATGCAGTAAGTAGTTTTGGCTGAATGTAGTAAGTGATGAATCTTTAAAAAATTCTAAGATTCTCTAAAAATATCCAATATGCCCTTAGATATTAAAAATCTACCTAAAATGCTATTGTCTCAATTTTCAGATATAAGGATCTTAAACCAAATGATCTTTTAAATGTACAAAAATTAAGCATTTAAGCCTTCAACACTTATAGGTTGTTTGGTGAAGGTCTCTTAAAATTAAGTCAAGGGCATTGCGGGTATTTTGAAATATTTATTAGGATACTTTCGTAAGTTTTTAAAAGAGAAAGCTTTAAAAAAAAGGGTATTGTTGATATTAAAAAAGAATCTAAGAATCTTTTTTAAAGATACATTCACTTACAGCTTTCACTTTTTTTCCTTGAGTTTGGTGATAAGTGTTGAAATTAAGAAGTTTACCAAACACCACTTAATCACCAAAATCACTTAATTCCACTTCAATCAGACTTGAGGTCTGAAAAAAAGTTTACCAAACGCCACCTTAAATTAAGCACTTTAAACTTTCAGTGCTGAAATTAAGTTTTCCCAATGTTTGCAATGCATACAATGCATACAATGTTTGCAATGCATACAATGCATACAATGTTTGCATACTTTAGAATTTGCACCACGCTTGCATACTAGTTTTATTTGACATTTTTTTGGAAGGTTAACTGGGGCTAGGCAAGACCCCTACCGTATATATTGATATTCACAAACTTACAAACGTGTGTACACTTTACCGGAAGCATCTTGCCTCAAAACGGTCTCCAACTCCTCATCAAAAGAAGGTATAAACACACTAATGCCAGTGTCAGTGTCAGTGTCAGTACAAACACACTAGCATCTCTAGCCAAACGCCAATGACATTTGATTCATAAGATAAACTTTACTCTCGGAGTTGGAGCACAAAGTTTGATCCACCACCACCCCTTTTTAGGTCCACTGACCCATGAATGTTTGGCAACCAACTTGGTGGACCTATATATACAGCGAAAATTAGCCTAATTGGTGATTTCTAGGCTCTGGATTTGAGCAATTTTCATCACGGGCTTCATGAACAGGCCCATGGTGGGTTCCATGCCACGATGACAAAATCAAATGGCTAGAAATCATCAATCGATCTCTCATATTTCAACAGTGGCTGTATGTGCCACGTGACAAACTCTTGAGACCACTAACCGTATGGATGTTTGGCCCATCCTAGGGTGGACCTACAGTCCAAAAATCAGCCCGATTGGCGATTTATAGCCATTTTGGATTTCGGCCTTTTCAGGAGTTGATTTTCAGCCATGGGGTAGTCTGTAGGTCCACCAAGGGGTGGGCCAGCATCCATTCCGTTAGTGGCCTTCAAAGTGTGCTACGTGGCATCAGAGATGCTATTGAGAATCGTTCTTCATAGAAGAGGCGGGCTCTATGGAGTAGAACTTTGCTGTACTCATAAAAAAGTGACTAGATGCGCATCTGGATTCTGGAGTCCATGTTTACTCAACTACGTCGCATACTGAGATTATTGACTGTGTAGATCTTTGACCCATTCCTAGGTGGACCTACTGGCCACTCTGGTGATAGCCATTAGATCAAATAATGCTCGAATCCCACGGTAGCCCATGAAAATGTTTAATCCAATGGCTAAAAACCACCAATCTGGTTGATTTTTGGTATGTAGATCCACTTAACGATGGGCCAAACATCTATACGGTCAGTGATCTCGAAGTGTGTGCCACGTGGCTAATACAGCCGTCTTCGACGTCTTTGAAGAAAATGGATTCGCGGATCTGGCGCAAGATGGTAAAAAAAACCAGGTAAAACTTCGACGTTCGACCCGCTGCGAAGTAACTCGTTCTCGAAGATTAAAACCTCGGAAGACAAAAGTTTCTGTTACGCAAACTTTATCTGCTTCCAGCCTTCCGCAGACTTTCAGACAGTTGCAGAGTCGTGTGCGTAGATTAAGCATCGTTCGCACCCTTTGCAACGTCACTCTCTCTCTCTCTCTCTCTGTAACAAATTTAGGGCATCAATAGGAAGTCTCTGAAACAAGTAGGAGAAAAAAAATTCAATGGAGTTGGAGGTGAGGGTCGTGGGAGGGATAGAGAGCTGCTTCATCTCTCTCCCTGTATCTTTCATCCAAACCCTTCAATCGACTCGTTCGGGATTTCTTCCTCCAGTTCTTGCTCTCGAGCTTCGATCCCGCAACCACGATGTCTGGCACGTAGCCTGGTCTGGCTCTGCTTCAATGTCTTCGGCAATCGAGGTACTTTAATTCTCAAATTAAAACTCGCTTTTCATTGCTTAATTAGACCTTTTCTTTGTTAATATGAACTAATTTCCTATCGAGCGTTTTCTTATTTCTCACTCAATATATATTAATTGTGAGTTGATAAATAAAAAAAAGGATACTTTTTTTTTTGTAAAGGGATGATGTTTAGATTTTGGGAAGAAATGGTTGGATTCTTGACAGAAATTCCAGATGGAGTGGCTGCTAGTAATCCGGTCACTACAAATTAACCACCAAAACTATCTTTGAAATTCCGAAAAGTAGATATCCCCTCTAGCTTCTCAACTTAGACTGATTTGTGACATTACCCGTATAGCCTTCCTTTCTGCAGCCATTTCATAGGCAAATTCTATCTGCACCAACTTTCTTGCCAGAAAGTTCTTGAAGCACAACCGCTTCTTTACATGCTATTCAAGTAGCCATATTATCCACTACCATGCTCCATGGTAGCTTGTACAAGTTTCCAACCTGAACTACCCATATGACCACTACAGCACACTTCTATATTTTCACATCCCCACTAATCTGGTGATTAGTCGACATTCTCTCCCATTAAAAAAAATAAATTATCAAACACCTTACATAACGAGAAAGCTCTGATACCACTTGTTGCGGCTAGGCCCCATCACTACTAATCTGGTCACCAAAAATAAACACTCAAACTATTTTCTTATGTATAAAATTTATTAAAAAGACATCAGCTGAAGGGAACAACAAAACAGCTTAGCAAGTCGAGATGACTTATGGCAAGCAAAAGAAAAACAAAAGCTCACAAAAGAAACAACCCGAAGGTCAAGAAAGAAAAGGAAGAGGAAGAAAAGCTAAGACATTCCTTCCTAGCAGCCATCAATGGGGCATAAAAGGTCCCATCGGAAGACGAAATCTTCAAAGAAAAGACCTCTTCATTTTGAGAAAACTTTCAATCACTGAAACATTAAGCCCTTGATGTGGAGGATGATCGCAGCATCCACTTCCTCCTTGCCTTCGAAGGCTCTAAGATTTCTCTCCTTCCAACGCCCCCAACAAATTGCAAAAGGAAGCAACCTCAAACTATGAATTTGTTGATTTCGATAATCTGTGGAAAAAATGCAGGATCAAGTGCAATAAAAATAAATAAATTTGGAGAAAATAAAGCAAATCTAGTCACACACTATAATACAATGGTGTGTATGTGGTTCACCTAAAATGGGGCTACATGCACTGGCAATCCAATAAGAGATAAATCCACTAATCAATGATGGAGATTACATGAGAATAAGATTACTTTTCCTAAAAAGAACTCGACGAGAACCCGTTGAACCTCTCTTTCTCAATTCATTTGGAATCCCCTCTGTTTCTATTCTGCAACCCCGCTTTCACCTTGTTGTCACAACCCAGATCGAACATGTGATGGCACTAGAAAATGAACCTCAGGCCCTTACGATTTTTCAAGCACTAATAAGCGAAGAGAGCTAGGGAGAAGAACGACTCCCAAGAAATCCCTTTTCCAAAGGGCTACTATAATCTATGATGACATGGCCCACTGTATTACAAGAGTAGTGAAAGATGTTCTTCGGGAATCTAAAGGGAAGAATTGTTTATAGAGAGAAACGTGGTGGTGGAGTGATGTGATTCAAAAGACCAGTAGAGGAAAGAGATCTTGCTATAAGAATTGACAACTAAAAGTTACGGAAACTTCAAGAAACAAAATGCTAAAAAGGAAGCAAAGGAAATAGTAAGTGAGGCAAAACATGTGTACGATGACTTGTACTATATGTTGGGTACAAGAGAAGGTTAGAGAGGTATGTACATACTTGCAAAAATGATAGAAAGGAAATGTGTCTTAGTTAGAGATTAGGAGTTAAAGAAATGTGGATGGGTTATTTTTATAAATTACTAATTGAAGACTAAGGGTCTTAGTCTAGAAGGAGACATTAATCCTGTGAAAATCCAATGTCATAAACTTCTACAGAATGAGGGTAACAAAAGTGAAAGATGCTTTGGCAAAGGTGAAGATAGGAATGGCTTTGGGTCTAGAGAGTATTCTTGTAGAGTGTAGAGGTATGGAAGGGCATTAGAGAAATTATAATGTCTTGGTTAGTTAAGTTGTTCTACAAAAGTCGTGAAATTAAGACAATGCTGGATAAATGAAGGAGATGTACTTTTTTTTTTTATAAGTGTAAATTTATATTAAAAAATTCTTAAGCCAAAATTACCTGAACGAGGAGATGTACAAAATTACACTAACTATTGTGTGATCGAACTTATGAGCCACATTATGAAACTATATGAGAGAGCGATGGCATAAAGACTAAGAAAAGAAACAAAGATATTAGAGAATTAGTTTGGCTTCATGTTAGTGAGGTCAACCATTGAGGCTATCTTCTTATTTGACAATTAATGAAGAAGTTTCAAGAAAAGAGGAAAAATCTTCACTCAATTATTGTTGACTCAGAGAAAATATCGGATAGAGACCCTATAGAGTTAATTTGATGGGTATTGGGGAAAATGAGTCTTAAGTGGATATATTGAATCATCAATCGTTAAAGACAGGTGCGAAGGAATGGTAACTAGTATGAGAACAATAGGTGGCAAAATAAGTGAGTTTCTAGCCATAGTGGAGTAGTACTAGAGTTTTTTTTCATTCCTTTTTTGCACTAGTTATGGATGAAATAACTCATATTCAGGAGGAAGTCTCTTAGATTACGTTTGGTAAAACTTAATTTCAGAACTTGAGTCCGAAATTAAGTCATTCAGACTGTTTTTAACCGACTTATTTTAAGTCCTGAAATTCAGTGACTTATTTTAAGTCATCCTCCTCCCTTCACTTAATGCAGCAAGTGAAAGCATCTTTAAAAAAGATTCTAAGATTCTATTTTAATACCGAAAATGCCCTTTTATGAAAGCGTTCTCTTTAAATTTTTACAAAAGGGTCCTAATAAACATTTTAAAAAATACCCACAATGCCCTTGACTTAATTTTCAGACGTAAGACCTTTACCAAACGATCTAATTCAGACATAAGTCACTAAGCTTTCAGTGCTGAAATTAAGATTTACCAAACGCAACCTTAATCCATGTTATTTGCAAATGCTTTATTGTTTGTTGAAACTATATGGGGAGTTAATTCAAAACTATAAGGTTGGAGGGATACCTTGGAAACTAGGATTTTAAAATAAGTAGTACCAACTAGCACAAGTGATAGAGGCAAGCAAGATTGTTCTGGAGGGAGATGTAAGCATCATCCTCCACATCTTATCGGGGAAATTTGATACTACGCCATGGCTTATTGAACCTATTCTTGTAGTTTCTTTAATGTTAAAGTCATATGAATATTTTAAGATCATTCATGTGCCTAGGGTCTATAATCAAGTTTCTCATGTCTTTGCTAATTGGGCAGCTCAGCATACTTGTAATGGCACATGGTATAAGGACTTTTGGTATGGTTGAGGAAAGACATTAGTTTAGATATTGGTTCTAGTCTTCTAGACATTATTTGTAAACTCCTTTATTTCTGTTTATTTGTCAAGCTGATCTCCTATCTTGCTTACCAAGAAAAAGATAGGATCAATATAGAGTATATTAAGTGCACCTTTAGTAGGATGGTACATTCATTAAGATTGATGGAAATATATATCCCAATGCGAGCATTTTCGTCAAGGTTTGATTATCTAGAAGGAGGTTAGTATTAATTATTTCACTAAATATCTATGCAACAAGGACACTAGTTTTTTGTCATCTTGGACATGCATTAGCATGGAAATGGATGTCAACACATCTTGACACGTACGACAGTGTGACCGTTTGATTTAATGTCATTTTTTAATTAAAAGTGATCTCTAAAAGAGGGTTGGTGTGTTCCATCTTCCTTACAATACTTTGTTAAGTTGGTAAACACAATTATAGTTGTTTTATAGTCTTTCCTCTTGTAAATCTACTTATATTATTATGTTATTGGATAGCTCCATGACATATAAAATGTTCTCTTTTACTTTTCACATATTTCTTTCCTTAATTTTATGTAATATTTTTTTGGCTTAAATATAACTAAAATATTATACTATAATACATGTGTATAAATGTTTTTGCGTTTTTGACTTCTTAAAGGTGCATGTTAGACACCTCAGATCTGTGTCTAACACTGTCACACTTGTCCATGTCATTTTTACATAGCTAAACACCACTTATTAAAAACAAATCACTTATCGAAGATGTAACTATGATTTACTGTAATGTATCTTCGAAGCTTTACGTGTTGAAGCATATCATGAATTTTCTAGTGTAACTTATTGTCTCACACAATACTTCTCATTTCGTTAGCTTTCCTATATGTTGAGTGATACCAAGATTTTGAGCCATGTAACAACATTTTTATAGAATGTGTGTAGTAGAAATGAGGATGGTGAGATGTATCAGTGGAATGATTAGGAAAGACAATTAGAAATGAGCACAACCGGGGGAATTGGGAATTTAGGAGTATCCCTAACAAGAAAGTTGATTAAGATGGTTTAGGTATGTACAATGAAGGCCATGATGGCACTAGTGAGAAGGAATGCTTTCATGTAGTTTGAAGGCTCTAAAAGAGTGAAGGGAAGGCCGATAGTGACATGGATTAGGTAGTAAGAGAAGATTTGAAGGCACACGCCTTAACTGAGGATATGACTCAAGATAGAATTGAATGGAGAAATAGGTTTTATGTTGCCGATCCCAAATAGTTGGGAAAAGACATTTTGAATGATTAATGGTGATTAATAAAACGATGCTGTATTCCATTGTTAAAAAGAAAAAAGAAAGATATTATACTCAATGCTGTGTGAAACCATACTCTACAGTAAATAATGATACACTAAATTTTATATTATGTGCTGCAGTCCAATACAAATGCTAAATTTCTCACATGGAAGTTATTCTATTAGTTAGAACATTTTTTCTCATTTCAATTTGCATCAAATGCATTCTTTTCCATTATAGTCACACATGTTATTCTACCAGTTCACTGAAGATCTCATTATACTAATTTTCTTTCGTCCTATATGGTTATGATTTTGATCACTTTAGGTTGCTCAACAACTGGCAGAATGCATTTCTCTATCAGATCATACGACAGTTCAAGTGAGAGCTGTTTCTAATTTGCCAAAAGCTACCCTAGTTACAATAGAACCCAATAGTGAGGATGATTGGGAAGTTTTGGAGCTTAATGCTGAACATGCTGAGGCTGCTATTTTGAAACAGGTGCCTCAAGTAATATCTATTGAATGCTTTATTTTTCTTTCAAAATTTGACCAATTCAATATACGTTGATCTTGATTACCTGTGGGTGGATGGTGCTTCACTCTGTAGGAATATTTTTGCATCAATTCGCTAAATTTTTTGATTAGCTGTTGAATAATATCAATGCAGTTATAAAGCACCATATTTTGTGATGTTAAGTGGTTGGGTTCAATTTATGATGCAATATTTGCATTCTTCTCCATTATCTAGTCCTGGTCATTTTCCTCCTTTCTAAGATCTGGTTGTATTTGCAATTTCTCCCTCTTCAAAATTTTCTCAAAACTTGAAGCTTGCTATTATGTTTCCCTGTAATTCATACCATTCTTTCACTAATATCACCCATTCTATTAATGATCCTATATGATCTAGGAAAAGCTTGTCTCAAAAGTAACATATCACAATTGTAATTTCTCCAAGAGCCTTAACCTATCACATACAACCATCCTAATGTAGTTCCTCCCCAAAGCTTCTCCCCCATTTTACAAATATTCAAACTAGCCAGCCCCACCTTCAGAGTACCACAATCCCACCCATTATCAATTCATCCATATTTTCCTTGGATAGACAGTTCATCAAGGAGAAGCTTCTACAAGAATTGATTTGTACACCCTATGTAAGGACTCAAGAGCAGGTTTTTTTTTTAAAAGTGTAAGTATTATTCACAGGGGAAAAAGCCCAAAATGTACAAGTAAAGGGCCTTAAGAGAAGGACCTTACAAGAGACAAAGAGAAACTAAAGAGAGGATATTATCATCTCCTCCCATCTAAAAACAAAAGATTCAAAATAGCAACCTTTGAACCCCAGGTCTATAGAAGACCAAAGAAACAGATAGGCCTTAATGCTCAACACCAACCTTTGGCTATCTTCCTCTTTCCCTACAAAAATGCGATTATTTCTTTCTCTCCAGACTGCCCACATGATGGCAAAAGGAAGAATTCTCCACAACAATCTACCCCTACCACTGAATATATTGTGTCTACATCCTTGTATAACATCAATAACCTTTCCTGGAAGCATATACTCCAATCCAAAAAGAGAGAAGAAAATCTGCCAAATACTATAGGTGAACGGGCAATAGACAAGAAGATGGTCTACTATCTCGGCGTTAGATTTGCATAAAGGACATCTATTCGGCATCATCATTCCTCTATGAATCAGATGGTTAACTGTCAAGATCTTGTCTAGGCTGGCCGTCCACACAAAGAAAGCCACCTTGGATGGCACAGGAGCCCCCCACACACTTGATGCTAGGAAAAACTTAGGACCATCTGGCTTCAACTTCGAATAAAAAGATCTAACAGAAAAGATATCTCTTTTCTCACATCTCCAACACCTTCTATCCTCCTCGGGAACTTGAGGTGGGCATTCCCCCACTATAGACAGAAGGGATCCAAGACTATCGATTTTCCAATCGTTGAAGTTTCTCTTAAAACCAAAATTCCAAGAAGCTTCTCCTTCATTGAAGACTTTACAATCTAACACTTTGGCCCCTATCCGGTCCGAAATCTGATAAAGAGCCAGAAAAACCCGTTGAAGAGCTTCTTCCCCACACCAAAGGTCTTCCCAGAGCCGGACTTTGTCCCCTTTACCGACTTTGTACTTGATTCCCTTTCGGAATTTGTCATAGATTTTGTGGATACCTTTCCAGACCCCGAACACATAAGAGAGAGAGTTTACTCCATCTAACCTCCCCTCAAGCTGCACACCATGTTTGCCTTCTATCACTTTACTCCATAAGCTTCCCTCTTCCTCACCCATTCTCCACCACCACTTGCCTAAAAGGGTCACATTCATTTCTCTCAAAGAAAGAAATCCCAAGCCTCATTCCTCTTTAGTTTTGCAAATAGTAGCCCAATCAACCAAGTAGAAATTATGTACATCCTACCTGCCTTCCCTAGAAATTCTTTCATCAACCTTTCCAGGTAAGAAGCTACCAATGCTAATTGCTAAGATGGTAAATAAAGATAGATAGTAAATAGGCAGACTAGATAGAGTACTCTTAATAAGAGTGATCCTGTCAACCTTGGAAAGATAACCCTTCTTCCAAGATCCTAACCTCTTACTAACCCTCTCCAAAACAGGATCCCAAATCGTCTTATCCTTGTACTTGGCCCCCAATGGCAGACCCAAGTATAACGTGGGAAAGGTCCCCACCTTACATCCCAAGCTATCGGCCAGGCCCAACACATCATTCTGAACACCCACCCCAAACACCTCAATTTTGGCCAAATTGATCCTAAGACCAGAAACGACCTCGAAGCAACGAAGAATACAATGATAGTATCTCAATTGTCGATGATTAGCCTGGGTGAAAAATATCGTATCGTCTGCAAATTGGAGATGAGAAATAACCGGACCTTGACTGCTCGTCTGGAAGCCTTCAATAAACCCTCCCTCCACAGCTTTAGAGGTCATCCTGCCCAAGACTTCAACTACTAAGACAAAGAGAAAAGGCGATAGGGGGTCACCTTGTCGAAGGCCCCTAGATCTCTTGAAGAAACCAGCAGGGGAACCGTTCACAAGAACTGAAGACCAGGTCGAGGAATAACACACTTTCATCCATTCCCTCTATCTAACTCCAAATCCCATCCTCTCCAAAACTTAATCCAGAAACCCCCACAAACATGGTCATAGGCTTTCTCCATGTCAATTTTGCAAACAATCCCAGGCTTCCCTTCTCTCACTATAGAGTCTATGTATTCATTAGCTATCAAGACTCCATCCAAGATTTGCCTACCTTTAACAAAGGCTCCTTGAAAAGCGGAGATAATCGATCCCATCACCTCTTTTAGCCTAGAGGCTAGTGCTTTAGAAATGATTTTGTAAGTACTATCAATAAGACTGATAGGACGAAAGTCTCTCACCGAATCCGCACCTTCCTTCTTAGGGATGAGTGTAATGAATGTACAATGGACATCACGTTCTAGACAAGCTTCACCTTCGAACTCTTTAACCACCATCATGAAGTCCTTCCCCACTATATCCCAACAATGCTTGAAAAAAGCAAGAGTAAAACCATCAGGGCCGGGGCTACGCTCTCCACTGAGACTCTTTATCACACCCAGGATCTCCTCAACCTCCATAGGACGCTCTAACCAAATCTGTTGTTCTTGACTAATCCGATCCAAATGAAGTCCATCTACCTTCAGCCTGTACCTACCAGAATCGGAGTAGATATTGGCGAAGTACTGCACCACACATTTTCTGATATCTTCCTCCTCAATCATCTTGCCTTATGATTTAAGCCTCATAATACAATTATTTTTGAATCTAGCATTAGCTATTTGATGAAAGAACTTGGTATTCTTATCACATGCCTTCAACCACCTAACCTTAGACTTTTGTCGCCAGCTAATCTCCTCAAGCTGGGCCCATTTGAGGAAGTCCTTTTTGGCTTCAACTCGTTTCCTTCCCTCTTCTGTAGTAATCCCATCCTTCTCTTCCTTATCATCCACAGAAGCTATCTCCTCCAGAAGTTCTTTCATTCTCACATCCACCCGCCCAAAAACTTCCTTGTTCCTAACTTTCAGCCGACCTTTCAAGGCTTTAAGCTTTTGGCTAAAAATAGAACATGATGTCCCCTGAAATTTAAAAGATTCCCACCACCCAGCTACCAAATCATGAAATCCCGGATCTTCCAACCACATATTCTCAAAGCGAAAAGGGTAAGGCCTCCTCTTCTTACTACAGCTTCTGAGTAACACCGGAATATGGTCAGATGTGGGTTTTGGGAGAATGTCTTGAATCAAATCAGGAAAGAGACAAGACCATCCATCAGAAACTAGAAACCTATCTAGTCTGCACATCGACGGCCTCACCTGATTGTTGGTCCACGTGAAGCTAGGTCCTTTGTAGGGCAAGTCCAAGAGACTATTCCGACCCACGAAATCTGAGAAATCCCGCATGCTTCTTGTAATGACCCTATTTTTAGCAATATTATAGTAGACTTTTTATAATACTTTAAACATTATATGTATGTCATTTTAAAGGTCTTAACAATAGCTTTTTATCGGTATCAAGTTTGTCCAAATCGGACGTGCGAGTCAAAAGTTATTGTGTTTAGTTCTGGACAACATTTTAAGTTTTTACATGCTATAGTTTGATATCCAAAATATAAAATTTGAAAAAAAAAAGACAATTTTCAAAATTATAGTCCCACATCGGATAGGAATGAAAAGTTCTGAGTTTTCAACCTCTATAAATACAAGGCCATGCCTTGAGAAAATTACATCAATTTGGGTATTTGCATTCTAACCCCTGAGGTAAGAATATTTGCAAAAAATCCCTCAATTAGAAGAAATTCTAGAAAATTCTTAAGAATTCTTGAAAATATTCGGGAGGTCCTTTGAAAAGTTTTTGTGGGGCCTATTGCTTTGAGATACGCGCTACCTCGAGATTCGCATCGTACGAGGTTTAAGGATTTGGGATTCTAGTGTATTCACTTGTAAGTACATAGTTATTTATTTTATACATTTAATTAATTAATTAATTAATTAATTATTTATTTAATTGATTAATTATTATTTATTTATTTATAAATATATTTTATTTTGGAAATAGTAGAAAATTCACAGAATATTGTAGAAAAATTCTAGAAAATTCTATTATTTTTGGGGAAAATGTTTGAAAATGTTATTCTTGTTATCTATTAAATTTTAGCAAGGAAAAATTCCAATTCTTGTATTTTTCACATAAAATGTGTAAATGCATTGATAATTTCTTGTAATCTTAAAAGCATGAAATTATGATAGATGAGGACATGTGTAATCTATTTAGTTGGATGAAGTCATGCTCAAATTCATTTAAAATGAGTTATATGCGTTTTTCATCCGTTTTATGTATTCGCTTTCTAAGATATTAATAGGGCTTAAATGTTCTTATTTTTAGTTTCAAAATGCAAAAAAATATGAATGTTATGCATGTAAAGATGTTTCTACAAACATTATTATTTTATGCATATAAATACGATTAAGGACATGAATAAGAACGTGATTAGGAATGTGGAATATCAGATTAGTTGGAATCAGGCGTTGTCTCATTTCTTTAAGACCCCTTGGGGTTTTAGTCCTCTAAAGTATCAGGCGTTGTCTTATTTCCTTAAGACCCCTTGGGGTTTCAGTCCCCTAAAAAAGAGGCGTTGTCTCATTCATGAGACCCCTCGAGTATTTATACTTGAAAGAAAATTAGGGAATCAGGAGAGAGGATATCTAATGAAACAATTAGTGTGAACATTAGGGAGTTTACTTGTGGACTAGAAGTGTTGACATCGTACACTAGAACCGATGAAATGTTGATACTGAATACATCAGAATTAATAGTTTGACTGTATAGAAATGGTCATGGGTATTCTGATAAGAGAAATGTTGACTGTTATATGAAAAGTCATCATTGTATTCGAAGTTATACGTAAGTAATTGATGGAAAATTGAGTTTTATCGAATTACATGTGAAATTCATTTGCAAATCGTATTTGTTTTAAAATAAACAGATTTCCGTTCAATAATCCCAGGGGCTTTCACTTTGACACGTCTTTGTTCGTGATCGCTTAGAGCCCCTCTTCCATCAATAGGTACTCCCAACGCGTCGACCCATGAACGCGGAAAGCACCACTGACAGATCACAATGGACTGAAGTACCAGTGATCTTAAGGAAGCGCGTCTTTGTCGATTAGTCGGATGCTGGTGAGCCGTTGGATAGAATCCCAATCGTCAAATAAACAGCACAACACATAATCTGGTGATTTTGCGAAACAAAAAAAATGAGTTCTTTTTTTAAAAAACTACAAAAGTCGCTGATTTAAGTGGTTTTACGCATGAGGAATGTACTTACTGGGCCCTAGCTCATCGTTTTAAAATGTTTTGTTTTCAGGAAAGGATAAGGGGAAGTTGGTCTGATGCTTCCAGCATTTCTGTTGATAGACTTGTGCTAGAGACGATGTTATATTTTGTTTAATTCTTCTATCTTGTAGAATGATACATAAGTTATGTAGGTCGTTTGACCGTTTAGTAACATGTATTTGAGAGTACGATATATATACAATGTTTTCTTTTGGATGGGCATATTACGGTTTTGTTTGAGGTAAGAGATCCTCTAATATTATTAATGTGTCAATGAAGTGCATTTCGTCTTATGGATTGTTTAAACAAAATGAAAAAAAATTATCTGGTGTATTTCCGCTGCATCGTGATACCAGTTTTGTTTAATTGTGCGTTTGTATGATCAGATCGCGCCTCAAGATACGAGAAAGGTCGATATGACCAAATATCGGATTTGGGGGCGTGACACTTCTGGTCATCTTACTTCTGCTCGTCTTTTCATGACAGAAGCGAATGACATTAAAGTCGCCACTTACACACCACGGATATGACCACCTTCCCTTAATATTGTCAAGTTCTTTCCAAAATTCCATTCTACGATGTTGCTCAGTAGGACCGTAAACCCCCGATATGATCCAAGGAGCAGGTTGCCGATATACTTACTAAGGGAGTCAACAAGTCAATCATGAATACATTGATAGCCAAGATGGGCATGATGGATATCTTCGCACCAGCTTGAGGGGGAGTGTTGGATTCTATGTACACCACATGGGGGTACACTTAGTGGGCTGCGTCCCACTACCCCACGTGGGGTTTATTCTCTATTGTATAGAGGTTAAGTGGTGGGCCCACCCACTTAACCTACAATCCTTTTTATGTTAGTGGGTTAAGTGGTGGGCCCCCACTTGACCCACACGATTTCTCCTTTACTTGTAGAAGGGGTTTCCCCAACTTATATATATCACTCGCGAAATAAAAATGAATTATGATTGATTAGCTATCTATATATAATTTTGTTTCATACAGTAGTACTCGGACAAAACCGGAATCAAAACTGATAGAATCCGGAACCAGCGTACCCATATAGTAGTGCTAAAGATGTTGAGTTTTTTCTTAACTTTAACATAAAATCATTTTATTTATTTTTTCACATTTTTATACAACCTGGAAGAACTGAATATCTATTGGTTCTAGTTTTGGAACCACTTGTTTTTGTACCGGATCCAAAACCAATAGGAACCGGAACCGGAACCGACCCGTTGGCACACAGACTTATATAGTTAACTTTATTAGAAGGGCCCCATGACATGATAGAATTGTCAAATTGAACAAAGGAATAGAGATCTTGATGTCCTACTTCAAATTGCTTGTAACTTGATGGAATCTTCCCTTATTAGTATTCTTTTAAGAGAATATGTTACTAAAGTGATCAAGGACAAGGTAAGTAGGTCCCTGGTCACCATAGTTATTAAATTTTGATCATTTGACGAAGTATTTCTGTTTTGAGAGCAACTAACTTGTAATTCATCTCATTGGTTGAATTTGTGTATATTTCGCGAAAACACTATTCATTTTTGTGAAATCTTTCTATGAATAGTAAATTTCGATCAAAATAATCAGAACACAGTTATAAAATTTCAATATTTTGGTGAATATTATATTTCACAGAAATATTTCTTTATAATTTTTTTAATTACACATAATATTAATTCATCAATAAAATTGAATTATGATTGATTAGCTATCTATATATAATTTTATTTTAGAAATAAAGAATAGTTAAAATAATATTTAAAATCAGATATAAAAAGTTATTTTTTTTTTTGAGAAAATTAGGAAACCATAGTGCATCAAATGCTTGCACATATGATGTATATAATTGTTAGCAATCATGTGCATATAATTGTTCACGTTCTACTTAGTTGGAGATATTAGTAATTTATTCACATATATTTAATACGCAAAAAATATATAATAATGCATGGACTTAGTGATTAATAGATTAAAAATAGAAAAATTATGCATTTTGAAAAAGATTAGGGAACCCACCCTAGTCCATCAAATGCTTGCATATACGATGTATTCTAAGCATGTTAGCAAGCACATACAATTGTTCACGTTTTAATTAGTTGTAATATCTGTACTTTATTCGTGTAAATTTAATGTATTAACAAAGATGTAAGCAAGTGTTTTACATATTTAAGGTGTATGAAGTCACCGTGACATGATTATAATCATTTCTGTGTAGTTTGTAGCTGTAATTGGCTATCAGATGCTCAAATATTGTATTGCCATGTAATAGAACACTATGTAGCTTTTTTCCACACTTCAAATGGTTGTTTGTGTTATCATATACGTCTTTACGTATTTTCATGTACGAGGGGTATATCTGTAAATACCTCCCTAGAGGGGTATACTTGTCTTTGTATTTGGGTTTTATATAAATAAGATTTATGAAGTCATAGTGATCTAATCATATGACATCCTTTCCCTCTTCTCTTTCCTCTCTCTCTGCTCTTCCATCTCTACCTTGAAACCCTAGACCTGAATCAAACCCTAATTCACTAATTCAACTTGGTATCAGAGCCAACCCTAATTTCTTTCACAAGAACACAGATCAGAGGGCTTCCAGGAGGATGATGACGTCATCAAAGCCGAACGGCTGTTGTCAGCAGTCGTACGGACAAGGTTCTCGGATCAACCTGAAATTCAAGATCCTAATAGAGTATGATTTATCCTCTTTTTTGGTGATTTTTGCTAATTATTTACAATTTGTTTGGATAGTTTTTTATCCATTCTTCTATATAATTCGAAAAAATCAGGTTTTCGAACCAGCCTTGTTCTTGGAGCCTTAAAGGCCTTTTTGGGGGGGGGGGTTTATTGCTTCGTTTTGATTCCTTTTTTTATCCTCTTCACGTACATACCACATAAGGATGGGTTCATGCTGATTTGGAGAGCATGGGACGAGTTTTCTGCCCTATAGTTACCGCCGGTAACGACTTTAAGCCCAATAGGACTGTCGGTTGGGTCTCTTTTCTCCCCAACATCACTCTAAACCTTTGTTAAATGGTTTTTATTGTCTCTATGGTATTTCCAACCATCCGTAGGTTGCTGCCATGGCTCTTCGGTGTTAATAGCCTCTCAACAACCCTTTTTTGATACATTCCGGAGGTTCAAATTGGGTATTTCGACACTTGCCTTGTCTTGTTAGACCTTTTCTTGATCTATGGTGTTGCCTTGGCTCTTAGGTGTGCATAGCTTCTCTATTTAGCTTTCCTTTGGCTTTCCTTGTCGTTTTTTTTTGTGGTGGAAATGGCTGCAGATCTTCCTATATTAGATCCTATCCCACCTGTTGTACCACTCATTATCCCGGATACTCCTTCCAGATCTATATTGAGCACGGAAGCCACCTCCAGAGGGACTGGAGGACCTATGGTGTCTCAGATGGTCGTGGAAAACCCCGGATTGCAGATAACTACGGTGAAATTGGATGGGAAAAATTATCTTGTGTGGTCACAGGCCGCTAAGATGTTCATAGGAGGCCGTAGTAAGATGGGTTATTTGACAGGTCGTATTACTGAACCTGCTTCACATGATGATCCTTCCTATGCTAAGTGGGAGATGGACAATCTCACTGTGATGTCCTGGCTTGTTAGCTCTATGCAACCACATATCAGCCGTGGCTTTCTCTTCATGCAAACTGCTCATGAAATTTGGGAATCCACTCGGAAGATTTACTCTCAGCAACAGAATGTTGGTCGCGCTTATCAGCTTAAGCAGAGTATTTCTCGACTTCACCAGGAGGAGAGATCTTTGTCTGATTACTTTGCCACTCTCAGAAGCATGTGGGAGGAGTTAGATCACTACCATGCCTTTCATCCGACTGGTTCTGAGAACATCAACAGCTATCAGAGACATGTGGAGAAGAGTCGGATCTTTGAGTTCCTTTCAGGACTCAACTTTGAGTTCCTTTCAGGACTCAACTTTGAGTATGAGTTGGCTAGAGTTCAGCTCCTGAGCAATCGATCTGGTCTACCTTCTCTAGAAGAGGTGTACTCGTACATTCAGAGTGAGGAGAGCAGACGTAGTGCTATGGCACCATATCCTCCTCCTGAGAGATCTGCTCTGGTCACATCTACGTATAGTGGATCCAATTCCCAGTCTCAACGCTTTTAGAAGTCAAAGACTTTTTCTTCTCCTAGCCAACAGTATCCTTCTCCTAGCCAGCAGTATACATCTCCTGGTCAGCAGTATCCTTCTCCTAGCTAGCAGTATACTTCTCCTGGTCAGCCGTATCATCCTCCCACTACTGGGAAGCCTTCCAGGGAGAGGCCCAAATGTGATCACTGTGGCAAGTTAGGTCACATACGGGACAAGTGCTGAGCGTTGTTTGGCAGGCCTCCTCACTTCAGTCAGCCTGGATCTTCGGGTGCCCACTCTGCTAGCATGGACACTTTGGCATCACCGGCTAATCCGTCTCTTTAGAGCTCTACTCTGTTCGCCCAGCCGCATCAGAGTTCCTCTCCACTGGCTTCTCCCTTGGCTGCTTCCGAGCTTGCAGGGCTTCGACGGTTGCTCTCTCAGCTAGATGGTCCTTCTGCTACTTCATCCTTTGCATAGACAGGTATCATTAGGCCTGCCCATCATGTGTCCATTCCCATTTCCAGTCCTAAATGGATCATTGATTCAGGGGCTTCGGAACACATGACAGGCATGTCTTCTTTATTTTCTAGCTATTCTATTTGTTCTGGCCGTGATAAAGTTAGAATTGCAGATGACACTTTATCTTCTGTGTCTGGGAAATGGGTTGTTCTCCCCTCTCCTAAGCTTCCACTTGCATCTGTTTTACATGTGCCCAATTTCACTTATAATCTCTTATCTGTTGGTGCTCTTACCAAATCTTTGCATTGCAGTGTAACTTTCTTTCCTTCATACTGTGCCTTTCAGGACCTCGAGACGAGAAGGACGATTGGCACTGGACATGAAACTGGTGGCCTGTACCTTCTTGATGGACGATCGTCTGAGCTCATAGCACTGCAGTCCTCACCTAGTAGCATAGAGTCTGTTTTATGTTGGCATGCCTGTTTGGGGCATGTTTCATTTCAAGATCTCAAACTTTTATTTCCAGCTTTATTTGCTTCAGTTTTGTTATCTGACTTGTATTGTGAGACATGTGAGCTTTCAAAACACTGTCGATCTACTTATCCTTCAAGAGGTAATCGAACATCTATTTCTTTTGATCTTTTGCATTCTGATGTATGGGGTCCTTCCATTTTGGTTTCTATTTTTGGCTTCCGCTATTTTGTTATTTTTGTTGATGATCATACTTGATGCACCTGGATTTATCCTATGAAAACCAAAGATGAGGTTCATTCCATCTTTAAGGGTTTTCATAAGATGATCCTAACTCAGTTTGGTGCCTCCATCAAGGTCCTTCGTTCTGACCAGAGTGGAGAGTATATCTATGGGGGACTCCAACAGTATTTTTTAGACCATGGGATTTGTCACCAAAATTCTTGCAGTTACATCCCTCAACAAAATGGTGTAGCTGAAAGAAAGATACGTCATCTGACTGAGGTTGCTCGATCTCTTCTGATCGGCTCCAAAGTCCCCAAATCCTATTGGTCGGATGTTGTTTTAACTGCCGCTTATTTGACTAACAGAATGCCCTCTCGTGTTCTCAACTTCAAGTCTCCACTACAAGTCCTTACTCCCAATGCATCCGTCTTTGTAGTTCCTCCTCGCATCTTTGGGTGTGTATGCTATGTGCACATTCTCGGTCCTCATCGTACCAAACTCGATCCTAAGGCACTTAAATGTGTCTTTCTGGGTTACTCTTATTCCCATAAAAGGGTATAAGTGTTACCATCCCTCCACCGAAAGAAATTTGTTTCTATGGATGTCACCTTTCGTGAGGATCTACCTTTTTTCTCCGCCTCTCTTCAAGGGGAGAGTAGTAGTGAAGAGAGGTGCGATGTTCCTCTTCATGCTATATTACTTTCTTCTCCCTCTCTTGAGTTTGAGAGGCCTCAGACTACTCCACCTGCTACTGTGATTGACAATGCTCCTGGTACTCAGAAGGAGCTCCGAGTCTATCACAGAAGGGAGAGAGCCACAGTGGATCCAACACCAGTGGTACCATCCTCGGATCAAGGTAATCCTTCTCCTTCTATACCTGTCATTTCTCCTTCTACTGATGCTTCTAATCTTCCCATTGCTTTACGAAAAGGAGTCAGAAGTTGCACTCAGCATCCTTTGAGCCATTTTGTCTCCTATGATGCCTTGTCTCCCTCCTATAAAGCCTTTGTTACATCCCTTTTTACCATTCCTATTCCTTCTTCTATGGCAGAAGGTTTGGCTGAACCAAGGTGGCAAGCTGCTATGATAGAGGAAATGAGAGCTCTTGACAAGAATGGGACATGGGAACTTGTTGATTTGCCAAGAGGCAAGAAACCTGTGGGTTGCAGATGGGTGTTCACAGTCAAATACCAGGCAGACGGGTCAGTTGAGAAGTACAAGGCAAGATTAGTAGCCAAGGGGTACACTCAGACCTATGGGATTGACTATGTGGAGACCTTTGCTCCAGTGGCCAAAATGAACTCCATTAGGGTGTTGTTGTCCCTGGCAGCAAATCAAATGTGGCCTCTGCATCAGCTGGATGTGAGGAATGCATTCCTTCATGGCGACCTACATGAAGAAGTCTACATGGTGCCTCCTCCTGGATTCACTCCACCAGGGAATAGTAGCAAGGTGTGTCTACTGAAGAAAGCCCTCTATGGGCTAAAGCAATCTCCACGAGCATGGTTTGAGAGGTTCACCCTAGCTGTGAAGAAGCTGGGCTACACTCAGAGTCAAGCAGATCACACTCTATTTGTGAAGCATTGAGGGAAGCACACCACTGCCCTCATTGTTTATGTTGATGACATTATTCTCACAGGGAATGATGCAGAAGAGGTAGCTACGCTGAAGCATCAGTTAGCAGAGGAGTTTGAAACCAAGGATCTAGGATCTCTCAAGTACTTCCTAGGTATTGAAGTTGCAAGATCAAATCAGGGGATCTTCATATCTCAGAGGAAGTACATCTTAGATCTGTTGAAGGACTCAGGCAAGTTAGGTACCAAGCCGGTGGAAACTCCTATAGAATAGAACCACCAGTTGGCCGATATCAGTAGTGAGCCACTACAGGATGTAGGGAGCTTCCAGAGATTAGTTGGGAGACTGATCTATCTCTCTCTGACCAGACCGGATATTGCCTATGCAGTGAGTGTGATCAGTCAGTATATGCACTCACCTAGAGGTGTTCATCTAGAGGCCGTACATCAGATCTTGAGGTATCTCAAGTCAGCTCCTGGTAGAGGTCTTCTTTTTGAGAAGAATGGCCACATGTATACGGATGCAGATTGGGCAGGTGCCAAAGATGATCGACGATCTACTTCATGGTATTGCACCCTTGTTGGGGGCAATCCTGTCACTTGGAGGAGCAAGAAACAACCAGTTGTTGCTAGATCTAGTGCTGAAGCCGAATTCAGGGCAATGGCTCATGGTCTATGTGAGATGCTTTGGTTAAAGGTGTTGGTCGCTGAACTTGGCTTTTCAGTTTCAGGGTCTGTGAGCTTGTACTGTGACAACAAGCCCGCCATCAGCATTGCTCATAATCCTGTTCAGCATGATCGTGCCAAGCACATTGAGGTGGACTGCCACTTCATTAGAGAGAAGATTGTCTCTAGGGCAGTATACACTCCTTTTGTGAAGACTGATGAACAACTTGCAGATATTTTCACTAAAGGCGTACCCAGTTGGCAACTACATAAGTGTTTGTGCAAGTTGGGCATGAAAGATATTTATGCACCAACTTGAGGGGGAGTGTTATCATATACGTCTTTACGTATTTTCATGTATGAGGGGTATATCTGTAAATACCTCCCTAGAGGGGTATACTTGTCTTTGTATTTGGGTTTTATATAAATAAGATTTATGGAGTCATAGTGATCTAATCATATGACATCCTTTCCATCTTCTCTTTCCTCTCTCTCCTCTTCCATCCCTACCTTGAAACCTTAGACCTGAATCAAACCCTAATTCACTAATTCAACTATTTGTTATAATTTGACGGTTTATGGGTGTGGTTTCACACTTGTTGTCATTGGAAGTTTTCAATAAAAAATTTTACACTATTTCCATCATTTCCATGAAAATGGTAATATTTCCAAACTGATCAACATATGTCCATGGAATATTTCCATTTCCAGGTTGGTCGAAATATACCTCGAACAAGCTATTTAATTTCTTTTATTTCTCGAAGTATTTCCATTTCCACAGGGGTCAACAAGAAAGGTACCACACATGTCCAAATTTGAATTATTTTGCGAATTATTTCGCAAAATTAATGTAACATTTCAACCCAAACATAGTATAAAAAACTGCATTATTTCTGTCAAAATATTTCTATTGGGATACAGTAAACCCTTCTAAATTTGATTTTTTTATTGTTGCAAACTTTCAATCCTCAATCCATTTTAGACCAACACTTTGATTATTTGTCAAAAAAACTCATATTGATCGGTGGAGCAGATCAAATAGAAATTTGGGGATTTTATAAATTTTCAAGATAACAATGAATTCTTTCAATTAAATTCAATTGTTTTTGTACTTTATTCACTTTCTTGTTAGAAATAGAGTTTGGAGGTGTTAGTGCATCAGATTCATAGATCTATTATGCATTGGCATCGGATTTGTTAACATATTTAGGGATTTTTTGGGTGAAACATTCTGAAATTTGGGGAAAATATTTCCTTTATTTTCACCTTAAACATCTATGGTTGGGTATGAATGAATTATATGTTGTATAAGGTGGAGCGATCTACAACTTGGTTTCCTCCTCATCATCATCATCATTTATGCCTTATCCCAACTTTTGGGGTCAACAACATGAATCCTATTTCACCATTCAACTTTATTAAGAGCTAAATCTTTTGTCAAGGCAATTAATTCTTTCGCTGAAAATGAAAATTCTAACCCATCAAATGCATGCATATACGATGCATTTTTAATTGTTTATTTCTAATTAATATAAGATTTTGATATTTTATTTCTTAAATAAACAAAGTTTCTATTTTGTGACCTTCCCATGTGTAATGTAAAGTTCTATTTTGATATATGTATAATATGAAGTTCTACTTTGATATAATATACTTAATGTGACATAATTTAATGGTTATAATCATTTTCATGTGTAACTATAGCTGTATTTAATTGCGAGGCTCTCAAATACCTGCATCAGCATGTTATAGGACACTGTTGGCATTCATTTCCACACTTCATATAGTTGTTTATTATAGTTTGATGGCTTATAAGTATATTTACATGCTTGTTGTAATATTTTATATAGTTTCAACCTATGTTACGTGGGTATGTATTATACTTTGATGGCTTATAAGTTATAAGTGTATTTTACATTTTTTTTTTATCGTTTTTTATAGTTTCAACCTATGTTATCTGGGTGTGGGTATGGGTATATGTCTAAGTGTCGGACTTGATCAACCCCCAATTTTTGGGTTCTTGGACACTTCTACTGAGTTAATGTTTTAATATAGTAACAATAATATTTAATTTTTTTAATATTATAACATTTTTTACTCCTTACACATGGGTGCAAGTAGCCGTGTCCAAGAGTCTATACATGTGTTCATGTCTGACTCATTGGATGCTTGCCCAACACAAGACTGAACTTGAAAAATCGGATACGATTTTGCAGGATTTGACAGGGATCCTATAGCCGTACCCGTATTGTGTCATATAGACACGGGCATGGTGGGATAAAGTGAAGGGTATGGGTATCACAAGTTTCAACAATATTTCTACCATTTCTATAATTTCCAATATTTTCATGAAAATTTTATTATTTCTACATTGGTTGAAAAATTCATTTCATATCCAAGCTATTCGAAATATATCCCAAAAAAAAATCCTACATCTCAGTTGGTAAACGTCCAACAGCTCAGTTGGTCAGGTCTTTGGGGGGTTATACCCAAAGACCTGGGTTCAAGTCTTGTTCTTACCTGGGGAAGGGGGCTTTAAGGGTTACTAAAAAAATGGACTTATGAAAAAAAAAAATATACCAAAAATTTAATGACTTGACCTTGAAATCAGAATTTAATACATTGCATATTGCAAATATCTACTACTTAAGAATCCTAACAGTAAGCCTTTGTCAAGGATGGAGAAATTGCTTAAAAGGTACGACCCCCCTAATGAACTTTTCCATTTTATACCATAACTCTTTCTCTTATCGTGTAATCCCAGTTGACATGATCATATGCTTTCCCATATACACATTCCGAAGAACATTGGGTGACCTCTTCAGTGTTCTAGATTTATATTTTTGTATATGTAATCCCTCCTACCATTTAGATTTGATATAAGAGAATGGAAACCCAAAATACCAAGTATATTTGCAAAATGTAAAGTAGAGAGGAAAACAAGATTGAAGAAATATGGGATCAACACCATAAGGAGACGAGGTTTCTCTATAAACTGATATTTTCTTACCAATCTATTTTTTTTTTATAAGTATTTTCTTAACAATCTATTCTTCCTTTTACACCCACATTCTTTATTTTGTTTATTTTCCCCATGCTTAAGTCTGGCATGCTCAAACTTGACGTGGTATAAGGGCTTTACATGCCGTTTGGCTGTAACGTGTTGAGTAAAGCGGTTCCATTCAACACATGTTCTGTGCGTTTTGCATATTTTTCATGGTTCTACATCAACTTCCTCATTAAATACTGTTTTTCCTCAACCTCATATAGAGTTGACCATAGTGAGGGGTAAGGCGTGAAAAACTTGCAGCCAAACATGCCCTTAGATCTATCTAGTTATTGACATCACTCTGCAATAAAATTTCTTGAATCCAATCAAGTTTTGGAATTCTTTTATGAGAGAAGACCTCCAATCTTTTTCCCGACCGGGAGCTACCAATCTTCTTCATGCCATCCAGCCTATCAATTTCATCAAGAATAATGTCCATTGCTTTCAGCGTACTGCGACTTTTTTTTCCTATGTGACAATGACACGGACACGTGGTGGTGTCTGACATAGATATGGGCTGTTTGACACGCCACCTTTAAGAACCCCGAAACACAGACAAGTCTGAACACATGTACAATAATAGAATTTGTTAGTTATATTTAAACTAATTTTCTTTTTAATAAAAATAAGAGAAAGTATATATGAAAAGTAAAAGAAAACATTTTATATGCCATGAAGCTATCTGATAACATAATAATATAATTCTAACAACTATAGCTGTGTTTAACAACTTAAAAAAGCATTGTATGTATGGAGAATGGAACATACCAACCTTCTTTTAGTAAAAAATTTATAATAAAAATTATAAAAAGAAAAGGGTGACACAGCCATATGTGTCCGAATGTATCCGATACGGCCAAAAACCCTAAAAGTGTTATGTCCTTGTAACAGTTTTTGTTCCATACTTTGATCGTAGCTTTGGTTAGTGTAATTTCATCTTGAGATCTCACCGAGCAATCTCACAAACCTACTACCACTTTCTCACTCAATTTATACAAGTCCAGAACCTCCAATTACTTAATTTGAACTTTGAATAATTAATCTGAAAGAAGTAAGATCTCAAGTAGTTCTTGTGGGCTCCAGCCAAATAGGTACATGGTTAAAGTTGCCTAAGGGAGAGTTTCTTGAAATACTTCAAAATATGAGTATCTGTATCCTTGAAAAGAATGAATTTCTTTATTTGCGAATAATAGGTTTCTCTTGGTTGTTAGACGTGCCTCTGGTGTTGTAGTAGGCACAAGTTTGTTTTGGAGCAATGTTTCGGTGAAGTGAAAAACCGAGACAAACTCCGAAACGAAACGAAACATTCACGAAAATTAAAAAAATGGTGAAACAACGAAATTTCCGAAACATTACAAAACATTCTGAAATATTTCGAAACATTCCCAAAATGATGAAATCATATTTTTTATCTATTTTTATTTATTTTTTATTTTTTATGATTGTATCGGATTGTCTCGGTTTGTCTCAATGAAACATTACGAAATGAAACGAAACATTCAATGTTTCATTTTGGTTCTTTTACCAAACGAAATGAAACATACGGAGCATTATGAAATATTCCGAAATTTTAAACCATGAGTAGGCATTAATATGCATTGCCTTTTTTCATCTGAAAGTTATTTGAATTGGCTGATTTTTCTTGCAATCCATTTCCTTGCTTTCCTTTTTTATCGCAAATATGATATTCAATCACTAAAGGGCTCCTTCTTCTAAATGCAGGTTGGTATTGTCCATGAAGGGATGAGGTTCCCTTTGTGGTTGCATGGCCACACTGTTGTTGTGTTTCTCGTGGTTTCAACTTTTCCTAAGAAATCGGTAGGTAAGATATATTTTGTTATGTAGTTTACTTCCTATTTTACGTGATATTATTAAATGCATTAAGTGGATCTTAGCTTCTGAAGGTTATAGATCCACTTACTATTTATTTAGTTGACATGGAGCTCTATGTCACATCACTTGTTGTTTAGTGATGATCACATGGGCCAGGTTCCATGGATGCGTCCATGGTGCCCATTGTTGGCAACTTTTGATTAGTTGCCAACACACCTCGGGCTGCACACTAGCCTTGGAATTTAATGTCAAAATTATATTATTTTCTTTAAGTTAACTTACCAAAAAAAAAACTTTCGACTTTTAAAGTAAACTACTCTTTTTTTCTCCTCTCCTCTCTCCCATGCCGTCTTCTTTCTTCTCTGCACCTCTCTTCTTGGTTGATGCTCGTTCACACAATTAATGGAAGGACCTGATTCGGTAAAGTGCAAGTTCACTCGGTTCTCTAGGATGGACACTCCCCTCACCCCGGTTCACATTAGCACCACTACCTTATCTTCTTGCTCTCCTCCTCTGTTTCTTCTTTCCATTTATTTCAACTTTTATTAGGGTTTTTGCATCGCCATTTTTGGGCTAAGAAATACTTTGGAGCTTGACTTTTGTTTATATATATTTCATTCACCTGGATCCATGTCTCATATGATACTGAAACAATATGGTGTCTACTCCGTTCGAATATCCTCCCCTTTGCCATGATGCGACCATGATTCTTGACTGAATATTCACATTTCTAGTTCAAGGGTTGGCACTTTAGTCAACAGTCATGCACTAGGTTGATAGAAAGAAGTTGAATAAATGACATGAGCTTTGATGAATCAATCTAAGAGGAGGTGCAAAAATGACAAGAAATATAATGAAGTTCCGGTCATAAAAAGTGTATGTTGCAGGGTAATAAAAGGTGTATGTTGCAGAAAATTTATATTCCAAAATAGCTTTCTATTTTGGTTTTCAGTGAAGGAGAGGAATTAATAGTTTGGTTAAGTCTGCTGCAGCATGCAGAGGAGAAAGAAGAAGACATTTGGGAGAGGTATAAAGAAGAAAACAGAAAATGGTATGGGAGAGAGGAGAGAGGAGAGGAGTCGTTTAGAACATTAGAGGAGTAAAGGTTTTTTTTTGTTAACTTAAAATAATAAAATAATATTTTAAATTATTATATTTTAACATTAAATTGGAAGGCTACTGCACAGCCCGAGGTGTGTTGGCAACTAATCAAAAGTTGCCAACAATGGGCACCATGGACGCGTCCATGGACCCCGGCCCATGTGATCATCACTCTTTTCTAGGATATTTTTAACTAAGCTTAGTTTTTGCATAGGCAACCACAAATGCAATGCTTATACTAGTAACTATGGGATATTGTAGAAAGTTAACATATGTAAACAATTTTCATTTTGGAGTTTTCATTGTAATATGGCATGCAAAGGAAATTTATCAAACATGAAATTAATCTGTATTTATGGGCTATTTCATTTAAAGACTATTTGTCTGTGTATTTATATTGTCACTGTTCTCAATATATCACCCCACATTTAAAATAATCAATCCATTTATTGTTTTATATTTATGTTGTCAGGTCGGTTATGAGTCAAGGTTTAAAATTTCGTTTCGGAGGAATGTCTCGGTCAAGTGAAAAACTGAGACAAACTCCGAAACAAAACAAAACATTGAAAAAATGGTGAAAAAAAGAAATTTCCGAAACATTCCGAGACATTACGAAACATTTCCAAAATCATGAAATCATATTTTTTATTTATTTTTATTTTTTTTGGATTGTATCGGATTGTCTCAGCAAAACAAACCGAAACATACGAACCATTTCGGTTTTCTTACGAAACGAAACATACGAAACATTCCGAAATTTTAAACTACTGAGTTTATCATTTTGTTTATCATTATTGATATTCCTATTATTATTAGTTTGTTTTTCCTTTTTGGTATGTTTCAACATTCAACTAATATAATTAGTAATTAATCAGTTTAGTTAGGATTAGGAAACTTGTTTAGTGTAAGATTATATGCTTTGATTACTTGGAGATAGACTTGTTCCTTTTCTTTTTTTCCTTGTCCTTCACTTGCATTGCTTAAGTGATGGGCGTTTTGGTCATTGTTGGGCAAGTTGCCCTCCAGTCATGCATGTTCTCTATCTCACTCTACCGAAACCATCCCCATCTGACCGGCGAGGGGGGATGATTATGGAAGCAAGATCTAGTTATGGAGGTTGAAAATGGAACTGTGGATTGATTTCAGCGAGAAGGGAGGATGAGCAAAATCTAGGTATGAAGGTTGGAGATACGTGTGGGTTGATTTTCGGCCAAAAGTTTTCACTTCCAATAGGTTTCCAGCGAGAGGGGAAGGTCAGAGAGTGTGACGTGAGAGAGGGAGGTGATGCAGGAGAGGATGTGGTCTTGGCAGTGAAGAAGAAGACGCTAGAAGAGAGCCCTGTACCAATTTTGGTAAGCGTAGGAATTAGAATCTCCACCTGCTTTTTAATTCCTTGTAGAATTGGGGGGGGATTCTTGGGAATTGTGAATTCCTACCCCCACAATTTCGAGGATTCAAATGTGGCATAATAATTAAATCTATGGTATGCGCTTGTATTTTTAGCAGCAAGTTCTTAGAGATTGATAGGCAGTGTCAAAAGTTGAGCCAATGAAAGCATATTGAGAAAGCATCATGGACCCACTTAAAGAAGGCATGTAATTGAACTCGATGAAGAGTTTTTTTACCAATTGGGGGAGAATGAACTAACCAAGGTACCAAACTTCAGCTTTGCTATAAACTTCAGTCAGTTAAAAATTCGAATTAATTCGGAGAAGTTTAATTTGGTTCAGAAAATTATCGTAAAAATTCAGCAACTTGAGGTTGGGCTCTACAAAGGTTTACTCTTACCTCCCTGCTAGATCCATATCGTTCCCTTAAAGATGCACCTATTCCTTTCTTTCCACAACTTCCAACAATACGCAAAGGGGAATGGTTTCTATAGAATCCTTCCCCAAGAAGAAAAGGCATTTGTGCTCCATCTAGCAAAGAGATTGAAAGCATTCTTTGGGAGTGTCTAGCATATACCAAATAGCTGGAGGAACTCACTGCACACGCCCCTAGCATAACTGCAATGTAGAAACAAGTCATTCACCGATCCCCCCCGACTTACACATATGGCACATAATCGGCACTTGAAAACCCCTTTTAGTCAAGTTATCTACAGTGAGAATCATATTAAGCATAACTTTCCATACAAATAAATCAACCTTGGAAGGAATGGGAGTCCCCCAAACCAATTTTCTCATAAAGGGGGAGCTGTTATTAGAGGATATATTGACAAAAAAAGAGTGAACTAAGAATCTTCCTTTTTGGCTCCCATCTCCACACTCTTTTATCTCTCACCAATGGATAAACCCACATGCCATCAATAGAATTGAGGAGCAAAGCCATATCATCAATTTCCTAATCATTGATTTTTTTTTCCTAAAAACCCCACGTTCCAAAAAACTATCTGATCAATTGTAGACACAGTCCTTGACGAAAAAACCTTTAAGACTAAAGAGAGCGTACATAGAAGGAAAGGCCGATTGCAAAGGATACTCACCATAACAAGCATCTTCCCAGAATCTAACTGAACTGAATGCCTTTAGAATACGCATCATAGACTTTGGAGATACCTTTCCATACCCTACAACCATAGGACGAAGAAGGAATCTTGATATCCCATATATGGTTTCTACTACCATATTTTCTGTCAATAACCACTCTCCACTGGCCATGCCTTTCCTTCTCATACATCCATAACCATTTTCCCAGAAGTGCAATAGTCCTATCCTTGAGCTAATGCACACCAAGCCCTCCTCTTCTCTCGATTGACAAACATACTTTGTCTCGTCCTGACCTCGAGGTCCGAAACTGAGGTGAAACTTTGTGGTTTCTGGTACAAACCCATATCTTGTCCCGGCCTGTAGCGAAATCGAAACATTTCGGGCGAAATATTTCGGTTTCGGACGAAACTTTAAACCATGGTCCCAAGACCCGACCCATTATCCATGGGTTGACTAATCCGCAACCCATTGGTCGACTTGAAACCTAAGGTCAAGGCGCGAGGATGAAAAGGTTAATTATGTCATTTTACCCTCTAGATAAGTCCATCATTCCCAAACTAACCAATGTGTAGAGTCAAGTTAAGTCAATTCCATAGTCAAAGGTTCATTAGTCAAGGTCAAGTCAATGGGTCAAACCTTAAGAAAATAATTTACTTAGATCAAAACCATAATTTTTGAAAGAAATGGTGAATTTCAGATTTTTTCTGTTTGGACAAAAACAACAGTACAATATTAAAAAATTCATAACTGCGTTTTAAATCTAAATGGAATGAAATTTAATGTTCTGGAAAAAGACAAAAAGATCTTTTGGAATAAAATAACCATGAAAAATCATCAGAAAACATACGAAATGTGGGGTACCAAAACGTAAACCCTAGGTACAATTTTTCAAATTTTAGATCTATCGAGTTTTCAAAAACAATTGTTTCTCTTTGGATTTTCAATGAAATAGGGTGAGGTCAAATTTTCTGGAATATACTTATTATACAACAAAATTCTGGAAAATAGACAGATGAGGATTCTAGATATGTATGTTTTGCAAATTTTCTTTGTTTTGTGATACATCAATTTATAGAGAAATGCCATGTTCTCAAGGTGTACAATCAATTGCGATGCACCCTGATTACACGATTGGGAAAGATAGCAGTTGATCTCTAGTAATTTTAAAAATCTCCAGAGATCATGCTTTATGTGTTATCCATCCAACACGTTGATTTCATCCCAATTTGAGTTATATAGAGAAAGTTATGGTCAAATTATTCGTGACTGCATACAGAATTCCAAAAACGTAGAAATCATACAATAAAGCCAAAAATTTACCAACTAATCATTAAATTGAATATAATCATGATTCACCATGAAATTAATCAAAATTCAACATAGCTAAAGATGTTCCAACAATTTATGAAAGTTTACAATTCTGTATAATAAATTAAACAAGCAATTAAAAACTAGGGTCTTCATCAATCCGTCAAAAATCCAGTCTGCGCTCACCTTCAGGCTAGATCTGGAACATAGTAGGTTGAATGAGCTACGAAACCCAGTAGGAACTAGGTTGAATGAGTTACGAAACCCAGCCCCCCCCCCTACTATAGTGATGGAGAATGCAATCGGTGAGAAAACAACATGATTTTTTTAAAACACAAGTAGTACAAATCAATGATTTACACATATAATCAATAAAATCACAAGAAGCATGCATTGAAAAACGCAGGAATCAAAACGTCCGATTTACTCATAAAAACAACACTAATTATCAATACATCATCCGATTTCCACCGAAAGTTCTTTAGGAGCTCACACGCAAGGACCACTGCCCTTCGTTAATTCCACCACATGGATCCATGGGGGTTTAGGGCCTTTCACCCAAGGGCGCTAGACCCTGCCTTGCTTCTTTAGGGCCTTTCACGCAAAGGTCCCGAAGGAATGCCTACTAATACTTTAGGGTCTTTCACCCTAGGTTCCCAAAGGAGTGCTTACTAACTATGATGCTCAGATACAGATACGGGAAACAGGGATATGACTCTACATTTTCCAAAATCAAGGACACCGATACGAGTATCCTATTTTGCAGTTCAAAATTTACATTTTTTTAATTTTTTTAATTTTTTCAATTTTTTATGAAGGATACATGGGGATACATGTTGGTGCCGTGTCCCATGTCATGTCATGTTCACACGGATATGATGGCCATGTATAGGTATCCGGTATCAAAAGCCTACTAATACTTTAAGGTCTCTCACCAAAGGGTTTAGAAGAGTGCCTACTCAATAATAAGAGATCAGTATGATAGATCATGCATAAATATTTCCAGCAAGCAGAAGTATCCAACATACTTAAAATAAAACATGGATTTCAAAACCGATTTCTAAAGTGATGTGCATTAACACATGCATAAAAAATCGATTTCTAAACCCTAGCATGCATAACTATATCTAAAGCGGTTTTTATGGAGTATCATGCATGAAAACAAGCTTTAATAATGAGAAAACATCATAAAGACTAGAAAAAAGAACATAGATTAAAAGAATGTAAAAACAACCAAAACTATGAAAAAAGATGAGGAACTTACATTAAAAGCATGCAAAAACCACCCAAAACTATGAAATAAGATGAGAATCCTACCTCCTCTCTTGAGTTTTCTTCTAAGCCTTTTTGTCTTCCTCCTTATTCTTTCTTTCTCCTCCCTTCTCTTATAGATCTTCTCTCAGAGGTTGTTGGATTTTTTTTCTTCCTTTCTAGTTATACAAAAGTGAGATTTTTAGGAGAGAAAAGGTGTTTATTTAACGCATCAACAAAAAAAAGGTGTTTATATAAGCGGCAAGGGAGAGGCTCTTCCTAGCCAACGATTTTGGTAGGTGAGGAGGGTCTCTCTCTCTCTCTCTCTCTCTTTAGGGTTTGGTAAGTGTCGAGGCCCACTCTACCCCTCATCCAACGATTTAGCCCATTTTGAGAGAGAATCTCTCTCTCTCCCCTTTCTAAGTTCAACTAGGATTTCAAAAAGCTCTTCCTTAGGTTTCCTTTACCAACTCAAGCTATCCTAGGTGTACAAGTATTAATTAATTTCCATTGTTTATCATTTTATGTTGCTAATTGAAGAGTATCTCTAATTAATTAAGCACCTACATTTTTGTAGAGTGTGGGGTCCGTCTAACCCTAATTAAGTTACTAACTCCCGTAATTAATATAATACTCAGATTTGAACTCTACATTTAGGGCCTGAAACATCAAAAATTTGAAATTATGCGTGAAATGGCTACTTTAGATCTTTAAACAACCTTTTAAGAACATTAAATAGATTCCAAATCGGAGACCTGAGTAAGAAGTTGTAACCCTTAGAAGATGACTGTATCAAAATAGAAACTTCTCAATTTTTTACTATATGTTCGCACTTCACATTATCCATTTACATAATCCAACAATTTTGCCAAAAAATGTCAATTAATAATTGATTTAATTAATTTCAAAGTGTGACATTACTAATTTACCCCCTAAGATTACCAAAATACCCTCTAAGGTAAAATTACCAAAGTACTCTCAAATTGTAGTTTGATTCTAATTCTTTATTAAGTTACTAAATTTCAATGGTTGGCCCATAAAAGTTCTTAGCCTATCCCAAAAATCTGGTCTGGCTTCAAGCAAGTGAACAATAAGGTCAAATCAATTCGGGTCTAGAAAAATCTGGGGTATTACATACTTCCAACCAATTAGATTGAAATTGTGATTCTCTTCACTGGACCACAAAAAGTTTGTTAGAAGTCTCTCCAATCTGATAGCTATACTCATCGGAATGGAGAATAGGGATGGGAAATAAATGGGAAGATTGAATCGATAAAAAAAATGGGAAGATTGGTAAGAGTGTTGTTAATCAAAGTCATTCTCTCGTTCTTGGAAAGGTAAACCTTCTTCCAAGAGGCTAACCTTCTTTCGAAATGCTCTATCACAGGGTCCCAAATAGTCTTTGATCTGTAACTTGTATTGCATTTTATGTCAATACACTGTATTGTATCTATGAACATTGTTGTTGTGGACACGCATAAATTTTTTGGTTCCCTATGTAACGAAGACATGGACATGTGTATCGAGTTGAATTGCTAAATTAGGGTTAGGGTTAGGTTTAGGATCAAAGAGAAAAAGAGAAGAAGAGAGAGAAGTGGAAGAAGGATGTCATGTGTATGCAAGGTATAAAATTTTGTTTTGGAGGAATGTCTCGGTCAAGTGAAAAACCGAGACAAACTCCGAAACAAAACGAAACATTGAAAAAATTGTGAAATAAAAACGAAATTTCCGAAACATGTCCGAAACATTACGAAACATTCCGAAACATTACGAAATATTTTCAAAATCATTAAATTATATTTTTTATTTATTTTTATTTTTTTGGATTGTATTGGATTGTCTCGGCGAAACAAACCGAAACATTTCGAAACATTCTGAAACGAAACGAAACATTCGAAACATTGGATTTTTCGTTTCGGTTTCCTTACGAAACGAAACATACGAAACATTCCAAAATTTTAAACCATGTGTATATGTCACAATGACTCCATAAATCTTATTTATATCAAAGATCACAAACAAAAGACAAATATACCCCTCACACCAAGGGGTATTTACATAATACGAAAAATACATATCTGATAACATATCGGCGTCTGACACCATTACTAAGCGTCAGCCACACTGACCCCCACAAACACAATGCGCCGACATGTCAGTACAGTTTATTCCATATGTTGAGATATATATTTTTTAGAATACTTTAGCTTATGCATAGTGTACAAATGAAGGAATGTATTTAGATAAGTTAGTATACATTAGAATGATGTAAACAATATACAAATAATATTGAGCTTTGTTTGTAAAAGAATGATGTAAACAATATACGAATTATAGATGAATTTGTTTGTAAAAGTATGTCGGCATGTATCCAATACATGAGTATGACATGATGCCGAATATGGAAAATTCTTATATAATGGTGTCTCTTATTAAATAGATGTTTGCATTTACATATTATGTTGCCTTTGTGAAATCATAGTAAGAGAATCTCTATCTTGAGCGTTCCAGAATTACTTCTGACTTTTAAGTACTATTTCTCAGTGCAACTTGTGCCAGGAACTGAAGTTGCCGTCGCACCGAAGAGACGCAAGGCAAATGTGGATTCATGTCAAGATTCCCACATACAAGCTTTAGACAAAGATCAATCTATGACAAAGGCACTACTACGCGTTCAAGATCCAGACAGGAGATTGGTTCACAGATGTGAGGTCAATGGTGTTGACCTGGGGGTAGTGCTCACTTCTGTTGTTTTTATTCATCCAGAAACAGCTAAAAACTCATCATTTAACACTCTTCAGTTAGTTATTATATCGCCTAGATTACAACCGAAGGAGAACATGAAGAATCATAAAAACAATATTTTGAGAAAAAGCAGTTCAACTGCAAAGGAAGGAAATCTTGGGGCTCTGTCTGACAAGGAGGGTTTTAGACACACAATTGTTCATCTTTTACTTTCAGAATCAGTAGCTAAAGGACATGTGATGCTTCCGCAATCGCTTCGTCTTTATCTAAGAGCAGGTCTACATTCATGTAAGTTTATTTCACTTAGCATCTCATGAAACCTCAAAACAGACCCCATTTTGAACCCTCATATTTCTTTCCAACTTCTTCTTTTTGTATAGTGATATCGTATGTTTATTTGAAGTCCTTTTGTTTAAGATCTGGCTTAACCAG
Organism: Euptelea pleiosperma; assembly: GCA_035048495.1. Taxonomy (NCBI): domain Eukaryota; kingdom Viridiplantae; phylum Streptophyta; class Magnoliopsida; order Ranunculales; family Eupteleaceae; genus Euptelea; species Euptelea pleiosperma. The sequence goes on from CM068545.1 coordinate 28,908,836, forward strand.
ATTAACTAAATAGATCATTATTATGATGTTGTACGCTGTATGAGAAAGCATTATTTGTTAGTTCTCTTGGATCCTGTAAATATTTGATGTTATACCTGTCACATGAAGAATGTAATAGCAGTATCAACTGGAATATGAGTAGTTTCAACTTTTAGAAAAAAGTAATGTTGCTCCAAAATGTTGCATATGCATGAACCATGAGGTAAATCAGATTTATGCTCAAAGATGCATTTCCAACAAGTTCTATTGCTGCCACTGTGTATATATTCAGTTGAAATGAGACAAATTGAGACTTATTGAAAAAGAGTAACAAGTTTATTGTTTGATATCGTGTCCTCGAAGGTCCAACATATTCTTCCATCTCAATGACCATTTCTTCTAACAAGCTTAGAATTTAAGCCTCTAAGATGATAGTTTTGTATACGCAAAGAATTGAGTTGAAGGCTTGAAGCATAATCATATAATAAAGGAGTATGTGAAATTGGAAGAACTGAATGGCATGATGTTGAATTTTGTTGTATGGTAGTGGAAGGTCAAGTTCATGTTAATGTTGATTGAGCTTTGCTTTATTCTAGGAAAGGATCCAATGGAAGAACCCACTTTGTTGCTGAGAAAGATGTTATCAGATACGTAGAAATACGTATTTGTCTTGTATAGGGGTAGTTCTATAAATACCTCTTATGAGGGGTATACTTGTCCTTTTTTTTTTCTTTTTGATCGATAAAAGGATATTAAATTAAAAGGCGGGGCTGAGAAAGCCCCAAGAGGAACAAGACAGCAGCAAACAAGGGAGGCTAAGCAAACAAAACAGCAAGCCCACCCCAAAAACAAAACAGAAACCTCAAAAAGCTAGAGACTAAGACAAAAGGCGATCCCACCGGAATACATTATCTTCAAATCTAAAGCCTTGAAGCACCCAAAAGAACAAGGTGGCTTTAATGTTCAATATGATCTCCTCTAAAACCTTCTCCTTATCTTCAAACGTTCAATTGTTCCTTTCTTTCCAAAGCTCCCAACAAATGGCATACGGAACCATCCTCCAAATTGTATGCCCACTATCGGAAAGACCTTTGGAGTACCAACCTTCAAAAGTTTCGAACACCGTTTTGGGGAAAACCCAAGACATGCCAAAGAGGCCAAAAAAGCGCTCCCAAATCTGCTTAGTAACCCTACAATGAATAAGCAAATGGTTGGTGGTCTCTTCGTCTGCATGGCACAGGATACATCTGCTAGGCAGTTGAAAGCCTCGTTTCCTCAAATTCTCCACTGAAAGGATCTTATCCAGCATCGCACACCATGTGAAGAAAGTAACTTTGGAGGGAATAGGAGTCTTCCATATACGCTTAGCTGGGAATAAAACAAGGTTGGGGCCCTGGAGGAAAGAGTAGAAGGATTTAATAGAGAATCTGCCCTTAGGGTCCTGAATCCACCATCTACTATCTTCTTCACTATCCGAAAGCTTGATCCCTTCAAGCCGCATGAGTAAAGCTGCCATAGAATCGATCTCCCAGTCGTTGATCCGCCTTTTTAATCCCAAGTCCTAGGAGAGGGTGTCATTGTCGAAAGATGCAATATCACGGACCGATTCACCTTTCCGATTCGACATGTCGTAGATCAAAGGGAAATCGTCTTTAAGGGGGTTATCTCCGCACCATCTATCTTCCCAGAATCTCACTCTATTACCAATGCCCACTTTGAATTTGCTTCCGATCCTGATCGCCCCAAGTAACTTGGAGATTCCTATACACACCCATACCATAAGAGGAGGAAGGGACTCTACTCTCCCACCCATACTAATCGGTACCTTGCTTTGGCGAGATTACCCTTCTCCGAAGGCTCTCTCTTTCCTCTCCAAATCTCCAAAGCCACTTCCCAAGAAAAGCATTATTCATGAGCTTGATGTGACGGACCCCGAGACCACCATCTTCTTTGGCTTTGCAAATCCTTGACCATTTAACAAGATGAAACTTGTGGCGGTCGTCTCTATCATCCCAAAGGAAATTTCTGATAATGCTTTCCATCCTCTTGGCGATCCCCACTGGTATAGAAAAGAGAGACATGAAGTAGATCGGCAAGTTCGAGAGAGTGCTTTTTACCAAGGTGATTCTCCCACCCTTGGAGAGATAAATTTTCTTCCATGAAGCCAATCTCCTTTGGATTTGCTCAATGACCGGGTCCCATATGCTTTTGGATCTGAAATTCGCCGCAAGAGGAAGGCCCAGATACGACATTGGGAACTTCCCTTTTTTACAAGTCAAGCTCGCCGCAACCGAGTCCAAAAAGCCCACCTCTCCCACCCCGAAAACTTCATACTTGGATAAGTTAACTTGGAGACTTGAGACCGCTTCAAAGCACCTAAGGATCCCTATCAAAACCTTGGCTTGCGGGTTGGAGGCCTTCAGAAAAAAGATAGTGTCATCTGCAAACTGCAAATGGGAGATGCTTGGGCCCTCCCTACCAACTCTGAAGCCCTCCAGATAACCGTCATTCACTGCTTTGGATGCCAGCCTACTCAGTGCTTCTGCCACTATAAGAAAAAGGTATGGAGACAGAGGGTCCCCCTGGCGAAGCCCTCTCATGCTCCTAAAGAAACCTTCCAGGCCACCGTTAACAAGGATCGAGAAGCAAACAGTCGAGACGCAAGTCTGAATCTACCTCCTCCATCTGGTTCCAAACCCCATGCGACCCATCAGATAGTCAAGAAAAGTCCAACTGACGTGGTCATACGCTTTCTCCAAATCAACTTTGCACACAATCCATAGGATTCCTTCTCGGATTCTGGAATCAATAACCTCGTTGGCAATCAGGACTCCGTCGAGGATCTGCCGGCCACTCACGAAGACCCTTGGAAGGATGAGATAAGATTCCCCAACACCCCTTTCATTCTGGATGCCATCACCTTGGCTATGATTTTCTACGTACTTCCGATCAAGCTGATAGGACGAAAGTCAGTGAGAGAAACAGCCCCTTCAATCTTGGGAATCAAAGAGATGAATGTAGTGTTGGCTCTCCAGTCTAGCCACAACTCCCGATAAAACTCCTCCATGACTCGCATGAAATCCTTGCCAACGATGGACCAACATCTACTAAAGAAAGCCATGGGGAAACCGTCGGGCCCTGGTGCCTTATCAACCCAAGGAATTGATAGCGTTAAGAACTTCCTCCTCCTCAAACGGTCTTTCCAACCAACTACTTTGATTAGCATCAATCATATCGAAATCGAGCCCATCCAGCTTGGGTCTATCCTGCTCTCTCTCAAAATAAAGAGTAGAGTAGAACGAAACAATAGCTTCCCTAATGATCTCTTCTTCTTCTGTTATCGACCCGTTCACCCTTAGGCAAGAGATATTATTGGCTCTCCTTCTAGCATTAGCGATCTTATGGAAGTATTTAGTATTTCTATTTCCTTCTTTGAGCCACTTCACCCTGGATTTTTGCCTCCAGCTGATCTCTTCCAACCAAGCCAATTCCAGAAACTCTTTCTTCAAGTTCACTCTCCTGTTGAAATCCTCCCCCACGAGAGGTTCATCCTCCTCCTTTCTATCGATTCAAGCAATCTCCTCAAGCACTTCCCCCATTTTCTTATCAACTCTCCCGAAGACTTCCACATTCCAGATCTTCAGATTTTTCTTAAGGGCCTTGAGCTTGCCCCATAAAATAAACCCAGCTTTCCCAGAAAAGGCAAAGGATTCCCACCAAGCCTTTATCTTGATAAAGAATGAAGGCTCTTGCATCCACATAAGCTCAAACCGGAAAGGAGATGGACTTCTTCTAATGCCCCCACAGTCAAGAAAGAGAGGGCAATGGTCAGAAATCGAATTAGGGACCGTTGCTTGAGTGACTTCTAGGAAGTGGGCCTCCCAACTACTGGACACAAGGAATCTATCCAACCTACACAAGATGGGGTGAGTTTGATGGTTAGACCAAGTAAAAGATGCCCCAGCGAGAGGGAGGTCCATAAGATCATATCTTGCAACAAAATCGGAAAAATTTCTCATACTAATCGTGATTCTGCTTCTCCTGCCCCCCCTATTTCTCATGGGCGAATCTAATGATATTAAAGTCCCCCCCGATGCACCAAGGATGATTCCACAAGCCATGCACCCCATCCAAATCCCCCCAAAATTGGTCACGAACAGAACTATCATTGGGGCCATACACGCCCGGAAAAACCCACACAAAATCATCATCCTTACATCTGCATAACATAGACACGGAGAATGCTCCTAACAGCACATCCTCCACCAACACGGCTTCTGGATCCCAAATCACCACCACTCTGCCGGCAGTTCCCAACGTTGGAATAGCTTTCCATCTATACTCCCGATTACCACTAACTTCAAACACCACCCTATCCATCATGCCAGTCAACTTGGTTTCCTGGATGACCATCAAATTAGGCTTCCACCTGCTTATCAGGTTCCGAATTGAAGATCTCCTAGCCTTACTACACAGCCCCCTCACATTCCATGATAAGATTTGGGCTTCATCGAGACTGGTAAAGGGCCCGAGATCTCCTGCTAACTCTCCTTTCTTGAATCTTCCCATCGTAGTTAATATTACTGACCAGCTTGCTAAGTTCCTTGTTGAACTTGCCCCCCTTAGATTTGATCGACGTACTACCGATGTGTTCCTCACCCTCTTGTTCCCTACTCCCGACATGATTCACTACAATATTGGGCGAAGAATTCTCCTGGGCCAGTACTACCCCCTTATCAGGAGCCTCTGGCATGGATCGATCCTTTCCTGATACTTTTGATCTTCTAAAAAGTCCCATGTACTTTTCTTCCACCCCATCAAAGGATACCCCTAAGGCCTTACCGAATCTGATGAAGCGACCAGTGGACCAGCTAGCTTCACCATCTGTGTTACTAGAGACTTCTAGGTTACTTGTGGTTGGAGACCCGACTTCCATCTTCTCGACTGACCTGTTATCCTGTGGGGTTTCTGCCACGAACTCAGGGGACTTACCAGTAGTTTCATCGGCTGATAGAGTTCCCTCTAAGCCGAAGTGATCGCACCCCGAAGAAACCCCCTCAGCAGAAAATTCCGAATCCGACGATTCCCCCTCCGTAAATCTTCCAGAATCCCTGCTGGGACCACCTCCTGAGGATTCGTCGGAGAAACCATATTCCACCAACCCCCCATCCTTGAAAATGTCCACCATTGCTGAGTGTGATCTCTCATCCCTTGGGATATAGTTTCGTCCGTAGGCTTCTCCTCTAGATAAACCAGCTTCAACAGTCGGATCTTCATCCAAAGACAGAGATCGCCCTGTCTCATAAGGGGGAGAATGACGAACACCTAGGGGTCGAAAGGTTTCGAACCCCCCATCACGCGCAGAGATGTTGTCGTGTATCACCGGTTGATTAAGATAGGGTGACCCCAAAAGACCCACCGTAGGATTGGGATAAGAGAATCCCTGCCCGTGATTGATACGTTGCTGCGTTGGAGCACTGTCGTAAAGACCTGTCTTCGATCGGCCCTCAACGTGTCGAGATCTCGCAGTGGATGATGAAGCCTTGCCAATGTGATTAAGCGTATCACGTGGCCAGGAGTGAGAACCAATACCACGACGACACATGGTAGTTCTCTCGTCTGCTGTCTGTCGACAGTACTCCTCTGCTGACAAAATATGACCTTCCTTCTCCTGGCCCCACATCTGTCCCCCCATCTGTTCCTTCCCCATGCGTCTTCCATATGACATTCCTACTCCCGCCACGTGGTCGTCATCCAAGCCGTCCACCCCAACCGCCCTGATCGACGGAGTAATGGACTCTACCTGTCTCTTCATATTCTCTATATCCAGACACGAAACAGATGGAGCCTGAAAGTTGCTCGACACCTGGATGTCCCTCCTGTTGAAATCAATACTAGCCCCGGATTTCAATTCAAATTTCGCCTGAGGAATGGGAAAGGGGTTGGCGTCCGACTGAACCCCACTGGACGACTGGAAGGACGTATCCCTGCAGCCACCCAATAACACCCCTCCACTTGGCTGTTCCGCCTTTCCCGCCTGGCCACGTGTCAAAGCGGAGACCTTCTCACCGTCGTCTCCATGGCAACGTCTCTGGTTCTTGGAGGAGCCGGGAAACTGGCCCGACGCTACCATCCTATGGTCCTCAACGACAACGATGATCAGGAAGAGCACCCCCATATCGAATAGGTTGACCACTCTAGGGATTCTTCGCAGACCTCCAGCAGCAACTCTCACTCGTATGAAATCCATGTTTTTCGAAGTCGTCCCTGAACAGTCGATTTCCTTGAGTCCACAGAAATTAGCGATAGCCTTGATGATATTACGATTCCGCAAGTGGAATGGTACACCTTTAAAGGTAATCCACCGTTCCTCAATGAGGGATTCGGAGAGAAATGTATGGACGGAGGGCCACCACCGATGAAAGCAAGCCATCCTAGTTCCCACTTCTAGCGGGGCCCTCCGACAAATCGTCAGAACCTCGTCCTCAGAATTAGCAAAGGAAAAGAATCTGCCCGAACCAAACTCATTCATTTTCAGAATGCCAAAGGACCTAAGGGACGAGAAAATGATTCTCTTAATAGCTAGCATGGGAAGACAGCTGCCCTCCACGTCACACACCACCGCCCGGCTCCATCTGCCAAAGCAACCGCCTGCCTTCTCGTTGTCTGTAGATATGCAAGGTTCCCCCCCCCCCATAATGTCGACTCTAGCAGAGACTTCACCCACTTCTCTCCCTGCGACTTAGAGAGGGTGAATCCGGCAGACGGTGGTAGAGGATCGACAAAGGATCTACACAAGACATGATCGAGTTTTTCCACCCATCTCGATGATAACCTTCAGGGATGATGATGAGGCTCCATAGAACTCAACAACCTTCAGAAAGCTACCCCGATGATTCTCTCCTCGAGTCGCCACCCAAGTTCGACCTTCGTCCAATTTTTTCCTCACAAAGCTTCGGCTCCCATTACTCGCACAAAGCTCTCCAAGGATATGGCTGAACCAGAGAATACCCTCCTTACTAAGGAGAATAGACTTAGAGACGTTCCTTCCCCTCTCAGTGATCTTCAGTAGCTTGCGATTCCCCACCCACACATTGTCCAGATCAAACGACTTCGCCTCGATTATCAAAGATTTCTTCACCATGATGACTCAGACAGACAATCTCAAAAACTTTTCTCCATCAAGGATTTCTTGAAATTGGGGGGTGCCAATTGCCAAAGGCAAGATCTAATGCTTTGTATTGTTTGTTTTCAGTTGTCACCTATGTTGCATCGATACGGGTACTGGCGTCGGAGTCCAACATGAGTGCCGAGTGTTCAATTCAATGAACCTTCACCCATGTCCATGCACATGCATTCACATCCCCAACCACACACATACACGCACAAACACACATGCCGCATACTTGTCCTTTTTTTCTATAACCCTTCATATAAATAAGATTTATGGAGTCATTGTGCATTAAGCACAATAGACATCCTTTCTTCTCTCTTTTCTCTTCTCTCTTCTCCAAACCTAACCCTAACCCTAATTCTTCAATTCAACTTGGTGTTAGAGCCTACCATCACCATCTACAGCCAGAGCACAACTAGAGAAGAGCAAAGAGCAACCTGACGTTTGCTGACATCATTCCACCATACGGTTGACGTCATCAGCCATACAGACACAAAACTCGAGGTCGGCCAAATCCTTCACCATTTGATAGTAGGTGATTTTTCCTCTTTTTTGGTAATTTTTTGAGGATTTTCAGAGACCTTCTTGAATGAGTTTCAACCATTCTTCTTCGTAAAATCGTTTTATATGGGTTTTTAAACCAGCGTGTCTCCCGATCAAATGAGGGTTTCTTTGCTCAAAATTGACTCCCTACATATCTAGGAGCACACTGGACTCAACCATGTGTGATTTGAGGAAGAATTGAAGGTTCTATGAGGATTTCTCTCCTCTAATATTACCGCCAGCCCTTGTATTGCGTTTTTTTGTCTTGACGAAATCCTTTCAGCTGTTTATGCTTTTTCCTATTGCTATTAGTTGATGATATATGATCCTATAATGGTTCTTCTTGCTGCATATTGCCTACTTGCTGTGTTTTTGAGTGTTGATTCCACTATTTCAAGGCTCCACGGGGTGTGAATAGCTACTTTGTTTAGCTTTTTGGGTATGATCAAGCTATTTTATTATGCCCTTGGAGGTTCTTATGGATTCGTTCTTATCATCGGTTGCTATTGAGTGTTCTATTTAATCTCCGTATCTCCGTTCTTACCTATTGAGTTGTTTATTGGCACTCCATCGACTTGCCTTGCCCATAGTTCTTCATGGCAGATCCTCCACCTCTTGTGGTTACTCCGCCTTCCTTGGCTTCTCCTTCAGAGTCAGAATTGGGCACCGACACTCCCTCCACTGGTATTGGAGGTTCGATGGTGCATCACTTAGCTAATGAGAACCCCAGTTTACAGATCACCTCCGTGAAGTTAGATGGCAAAAACTACTTACGCTGGGCTCAGGCAGCTCGGTTGTTTATTGGCGGTCGTGGGAAGCTCGGTCACACTACGAGGGATACAGTTGAGCCTCCCAAGGCCGATCCCTCTTATCGACAGTGGCATACAGATGATCTTACTGTCATATCATGGCTCCTCAACTCTATGGAGCCTGATATCAGCGATAGTTTCTTATTTATGCGCACAGCGCAAGAGGTCTAGGAGATCACTGAGAAGCCTTACTTACAGCAGCAGAACACTGGACGGACATTTCAACTGCGACAGACTATCTCCCACTTCCAGCAAGGGGAGAAGTCCCTCTCTCAGTACTATACTGCTCTTTGTACCTTGTGGCAGGAGATTGATCATTATTACTCTTATTAGCCTCTTAATCCCACAGAGATTGCTCCCTTTCGCCGATATATAGAGAAGGGCCGGATCTTTGATTTCCTTGCTGGACTCAATCCTTCTTCTGAGCTTGCTTGTGTTCAGATCTTGAGTAGCAGGGTGGATCTTCCCTCTCTCTGTGAGGTGTACGCCTATCTTCAGAATGAGGAGAGTAGGCGGATCTCTCTTCAGAGTGATCATCTCCTCCCAGAGTGATCAGCGCTAGCTGCTTCTCCTGCTTATCAGCCTCAGCAGTCACAGCAGCCTCAGAGAGGCCCATTTTATCAGACTCCTATCTCAGCTCCATCTTATACTCCTACTGGACCTTCTTCTGGGAAGTCCTTGACTATAGAGAGGCCCAAGTGTGATTTCTGCGGCAAATTAGGGCATGTGCGTGCAATATGTTGGAAGCTACATGGGCGCCCTAGCCAGCCAACCTCCTCCAGTGCTCATACAGCCAGTGTGGATTCTTTTGTTCCTCTTCCGGGACAGTCTCTGGTGAGTCATCTTCCTTCAGCTCCTCCCAGTGGTTTTTCAGCCACAGAGTATGCAGGCCTTCGACGATTGCTTCAACAGCTTGATGGTCCTTCTGCCACATCATCTACCTCCTTTGCCCAGTAAAGTAACACTAGACCTACTCATCATGTGTCTCTCCCATCATCCAGCTCCACTTGGATCATTGATTCAGGGGGTTTCGGAACACATGACGGGCTTGTCTTCTTTATTTTCCAGTTATTCCATATGTTCTAGCCGTGATAAGGTGAAGACAGCTGATGGCACCTTATCTTCTGTGTTTGGGAAAGGGAATATCCTTCCCTTTCCTCAATTACTTTTTTCATCTATTTTGCATGTTCCTGGATTTCCCTTCTTGCGTCTTTCAGGACCTAGAGGCGAGGAGGATGATTGGCACTGGACATGAAGCTAATGGTCTCTACCTTCTGGATGGACACCTTCTTGAGCCCACAGCACTACAGTCTTCTGCTAGTAGTAGTAGTAGGATAGATGTTTTGACCTGGCATGCCTGTCTGGGGCATGTCTCTTTTCCATAGTTGAAACTTTTATTTCCTAGTTTGTTCACTTCTGTTTCCTTTTCTGCTTTACACTGTGAGACTTGTGAGCTCTCCAAGCATTGTAGATCGAATTATCCCTCCAGAGGTAATAGAAGTTCTACTTGTTTTGACATTGTGCACTCTAATGTATGGGGTCCTTCCCCAACTACTTCTATCTTTGGCTTCCACTACTTTATTTCCTTTGTTGATGATCATACTAGGTGTACATGGGTTTATCTCATGAAAACCAAAGATGAAGCTCATTCCATCTTTCAGGGTTTTCATAAGATGATCCAAACCTAGTATGGTACCTCCATCAAGGTTCTTCGTACTGACCAGGGTGGAGAATATATGTTTGGGGGCCTTCAACACTACCTTCTTGACCATGGGATTTGTCATCAAAATTCTTACAGCTACACCCCTCAACAGAATGGTGTAACTGAGAGAAAAATGCGACACTTGACTGAGGTAGCTAGATCTCTTTTGATTGGCTCTCATGTCCCCAAGGCCTATTGGTCAGATGCTGTGTTGACGGCTACCTACTTTACTAACAGAATGCCCTCTCGTGTACTCAATTTTAAATCTCCTATTCAAGTTCTTTTTCCTGCTTCTCCTCTTTTTTCTGTTCCTCCTCACATCTTTGGGTGTGTATGCTATGTACATATCCTTGGTCCTCATCGCACCAAACTAGATCCCAAAGCGCTCAAGTGTGTTTTTCTCGGTTACTCTTCTACCCAGAAAGGGTACAAGTGTTACCATCCTTCCTCTGGGAAAAAGTTTGTTTGCATGGATGTCACCTTCCGTAAGGAGTTGTCTTTTTTCTCCCCCAACTCTCTTCAGGGGGAGAGTAGTAATGAAGAGAGGTGGACTGTTCCTCTTCCTGCTATATCTCTATCTCCTCCTCTAGAGTTTGAGAGGTCTCCGCCTACTCATACTACTAGTGTGATCGATAGTGCTCTTGGAGCTCAGAAGGAGCTCAAAGTCTATAGCAGAAGGGCAAAAGTCACAGCTGATCCAGAACTAGTTGTTCCTTCCTTGAATCCAGGCAATCCTCCATCCCTCTCTATTCTTGCTATTCCCTTGTCTATTAATGATTCTGATCTTCCTATTACTATCAGAAAAGGCACCAGAAGTTGTACTCAACATCAATTGAGCAACTTTGTTTCCCATGATGCCTTGTCACCTTCATACAAAGCCTTTATCACATCAGTTTCCACCATTCCCACTCCCTCCTCCGTGGCAGAAGGGTTAGCACACCCTAGATGGAAAGCTGTTATGGTAGAAGAAATGAAGGCACTGGATAAGAACAAAACACGGGAGCTCATTGACTTGTCAAGAGGCAAGAAGCCGGTCGGATGCAGATGGGTGTTCACAATGAAGTACAAGGACGATGGATCAGTGGAAAAGTACAATGCTAGACTAGTAGCTAAATGGTATACTCAGACTTATTGGATTGACTATGTGGAGACTTTTGAACCTGTGGCAAAGATGAACTCCATCAGGATTTTGTTGTCTGTAGCAGCAAACCAAGCATCCTTTGCATCAGTTGGATGTGAAGAATGCGTTCCTTCATGGTGATCTGCATGAAGAGGTCTATATGGTACCTCCTCCAAGGTTCACCCCCCCAGGGGATAGCAGCAACCAGCAAGGTGTGTCGATTGAGGAAAGCCCTCTATGGGCTTAAGCAATCTCCCAAAGCTTGGTTTGAGAGGTTTACTCTAGCAGTGAAGAGGCTGTGATATACTCAAAGCCAAGCCGATCACACCCTATTTGTGAAGCACCTAGGGAAGAGCACTACATCTCTCATCATCTATGTTGACGACATCATTATGACAGGAAATGATGCAGAGGAGGTGATTAAGCTAAAGAATCATCTAGCAGGGGAGTTTGAGACCAAAGGTCTGGGGCTTCTCAAGTACTTTCTTGGCATAGAGGTTGCAAGATCCAGCTAAAGGATCTTCATCTCACAAAGGAAGTATGTCCTAGATCTATTGAAGGACTCGGGCAAGCTGGGAGCTAAGCCAGTGGAGACCCCCATAGAGCAGAACCACCAGCTGGCCGACTCGAGTAGTACGCCATTACAGGACGTGGGGAGCTTTCAAAGACTGGTTGGGAGATTGATCTATCTCTCCTTAACCCGCCCAGACATTGCCTATGCAATCAGTGTTATCAGTCAGTATATGCATTCTCCTAGGGAGATTCACTTAGAGACGGCACACAGGATATTGAGATATCTCAAGTCTGCACCTGGCCGTGGCTTCCTCTTTCAAAAGAACAGTCACATGAGAGTAGAGTCATACACTGATGCAGACTAGGTTGGCGCCAAGGATGACAGTAGATCTACATCAGGCTATTGTACCTTTGTAGGAAGCAATCTGGAGGAGCAAGAAGCAACCAGTAGTTGCCAGATCTAGTGCAGAGGCAGAATTTAGGGCAATGGCCCATGGCATGTGTGAGATACTCTGGCTGAAGATGTTGGTGGCTGAACTTGGCTTTCCAGTCTTGGTACCCATGAGCTTGTACTGTGACAACAAGGCGACTATCAGCATTGCTCACAATCCGGTACAACATGATCGGGCCAAGCACATTGAAGTGGATCGCCACTTCATTCGGGAGAAGATCGTATCTGGGGAAGTTTGTACCCCCTTTGTGAAGACAGATGAGCAAGTAGCAGACGTCTTCACCAAAGGAGTTCCCAGTTGGCAACTTCATAGATGTTTATGCAAGTTGGGCATGAAAGATATCTATGCGCCAACTTGAGGGGGAGTGCTATCAGATACATAGAAATACGTGTTTGTCTTGTATAGGGGTAGTTCTGTAAATACCTCTTATGAGGGGTATACTTGTCCTTTTTTTGTAACCCTTTATATAAATAAGATTTATGGAGTCATTGTGAATTAAGCACAATAGACATCATTTTTTCTCTCTTCTCTCCTCTCTTCTCTCTTCTCTCTTCTCCAAACCTAACCCTAACCCTAATTCTTCAATTCAACTAAAGAAGCTATAGACAGTGGAATTAAGACAACTATTCTTTTAGAGAAACGAACCTTGATCACTTCATCGGATTAATTTTTTCCAGTATAGTTAACTGAAAAATATGCTAGAGATTTGTGCAGTAATCTTGAGAAAAAAATGACAATAATATTGGGGTTTGTCTAGTCTAGATGCCTTTCTTCTTACTTTTCATTCAACATGGATGAAAAGTTAATTTTTTAGAACTTTGACGCAGTAAAATTATTGAAGTGGAGTACTTGGAAGCCATAAAGATTGTTCATGAATATGTGGTTGGAATATCTGAAATTCAAGGAGAGGGTAGATGATGGTGGAAATCTTTTGCCTTTAGTGGGTGGGTTACATTTTTTGTATGAAGTTAAGAGCTTTAAAAGAGATATTGAAGATTTGGAATAAAGTGTTTGGTAATGTGGGGCTAAAAAAGATCACTGGAGCAAGAAAGAGGGTGAAGGAAAGATCATTGGAGAATGGTTGCGAAAAGAAGGGGGAGGGAGAAGTGTTGGGTTGGTTGAAAAGGAGGAAAGGGATACATTTTTTATAAGTGAAAAATTAGGTCCATGTTGGCCTTTACCAACTGGTTAAAATTTGTTCAAAAGGAGCACATGTTGTAACAGGTGGGCAAGCAATTGATCACAGAGAAAAAGGTCTAAGCTAGTCTTTTCTAACTTGTTAAAAAATGTGTTTAAAAGAACATGTATTGTAACAAGTTGGCAACCAAATCGCATTTTTGTCCCACAAAATGCATGGAACATGTTATGCTTTGAAAAAACGAGTTGAAACATGTGCATCCAGACAGGCCCTAAAAGATCTTTACACTTCTGGATTACTTGGATGTGTTGTCAAGCAGGTGCTTAACTATGTCAACTCTTTTCTATGGTCTTGACATTTTCTTTAATTGTCATAATTGTGCCCTGCTATTCTGAATACATGTATACAATTGTACTTGATTGGTTTGGTGCTTAGTTACAGCCTTACAGGACATAATGTTCATCTCTCTTGTGTTGCTAATCTAATCTTCCTATGATGGATAAAATGCCTGTTTACTGTGTAAACTCGTTGAACTTAGCAACCTTACAACTACCTTTGGAACTCTTATCAAGTTTGTGATAAGTTGTTGTTCAGCTATATATTATTCATCTTTCATGCTTAACTTATTTTTATTATGGGGTGAATGGACATGATAAGCAAAGCTGGGGTTATTGAATAAAAGAGTAAACATTCTATGGACAAATTATTTTATCATTCTAAAATTCTTTTGTAGTTCGACCATGTATTTAGTATTCTTACCCTCAGAAATCAAGTCTTTGGAATGAGTAAGCAACTTATGCGTACAGGGGTTTATGTTAAGGGATGCAACATTACTCCAGAGAAGGATATTCCTTTGTTGACACTTTCTCCTTGCCGATTTAAGCTGTTTGGAAAAGACAAGACCCTTAAGGACAATGGTTCAAGTTTGCTCGAGAGCCGCAGAAAACTTAAGACCAAAGAGATGTCTTTTGGGACTACTTTAGTTGCTGATGTGGGAATGGTAGATTGGTCAATTCATGAAGAGATTGTTGCTGCTCTTTCATGTCAGTCTCCTGAATATGAAGTTGAAGAAGCTACATCTCAGTCCCGTACTACAAAGGGACAGCAAAGTCTTCTACATGCATGGTTTATTGGACAACTTGAGGCAATTGCCTCAAATACAGGAGTTAATGTGAGTTCATTGGTTTTGGGAAATGAAACCTTGCTTCATTTTGAAGTGATTGGCCATAAGTTTGGGAATCATGGAAAGGAACAGGCATCATCCGGTGGTTCTTCAGATAGTAGAAATATGAGTGGAGAACCTCAAGTTGAACTCTTGTACCTATTGACTACTTCTGTGGAATCTTCTCATAGTTGGCAACATAGTACATACAAGCTTGCCCTCAAGGATGAAAACAAGAGCATTGATAATCTCAGAGGCTTAGAATTGTCATTTGGAAAGTTGGATTTGGGTGACCCTGTATCTTTCGATTCTGTCAAAGAGAAAACCTTGGGAAAAAGCTTCAGTTCAACCATTTCTTCCTTGAATTGGATGGGGACAGCAACTTCTGATGTTATTAACCGTAAGTATTTTATAGCTATGCAATTTGGTACACTTTGATGCATTTAATCGTTGGATAATTTTTTTTAAATGACTTCAAATTTTCATGAGCATTAGTAGTCCTAATCTGTTTTATTGTTGCATATATGAGGATGTCTAGGGTCCCGTTGAGGACTGAGAAGGGATGGTTTACTGTTGTCATTCATGTTATCTGGAAGGATCCCGCCTAGGAGATCTCCTAGGCCAAAAACTGACCTGATTGGATGATTGTTCTGACTTTTGATCTTCAGACTTTTGATTACTTTTGCTGGTCAGAAAAAAGAATAACTAAAACAGAAAAAGGATGAATGGTTCAGATATAGATCAGATGGCTATGATCATCCAATCAGGTTGTCTTTTGGCATAGGAGAACTCCTAGTGGGTCTGACCCCTAGACATGTACTCTGCAAGTGCAGATATGAGACAGTAGATTGTCACCTCTTGGTCTATGAAGGGGATCTTAGATTTCTTCCATATGTATATACATATACATGTATTTAATATATTTATTTCTGTAGGTTTGACAGTGCTGTTATCTCTTACTTCTGGGAAGTTTCTTAGTGCTTACAATCTTCCACTCCCTGGGCATGTTCTTGTTTATGGACCTCCGGTGAGTTCATCTGTGGAGTTTGTTGGTTTCTTATTTGGTTGCAGAA
The DNA here is from genome assembly GCA_035048495.1 of Euptelea pleiosperma. Taxonomy (NCBI): domain Eukaryota; kingdom Viridiplantae; phylum Streptophyta; class Magnoliopsida; order Ranunculales; family Eupteleaceae; genus Euptelea; species Euptelea pleiosperma. Next base: position 28,924,501 of record CM068545.1, read on the forward strand.
TGCTTTTAAGCAAAGAAAGCCCTTATCAATTATAGTTTCCATGGCTGAAAAAGTTGGTCATGCTTTGACTCTATTTTTTGACACCTATTGCACATATTGTATGTTATATTCAGGTTTGTTCCTTTGTTGACATTCTTTATTATGTATGTTGGAATTTATGGTTTAATTTCAAGCTGGATGTGGCCCCTTTCCATGATTTAGTGTGGCCAAAATATCTTTTTTGTGCTATTGTTATATGTTCTTCTTAAACGTCCAATTTTCAGTCATAGTATCTGATATTATGAAGCAATTTTTTTGCATTCAGAACTACTCATCACCTACGGATAAAGAAGAATCATTTGATGCTTTTTATCCCTTATGCTATCTATGTTGTACATAGCATATCAAAAAGGGGAATTTTAGAACAGTTTTCACTGCTTCAAAATGCATAGGATGAGATTGGTCTCTGGATTTTTCTCCTTGTAGATGTACTCGGGTAGAAGTAGAATATTCTCCTTGAAGAAAATGCGGTTTAAACTTCAGCATATACGATTTGGATACACTTCACAAAGAATTGCCCTAGAAAGGCTCATATATGCAGATCAAAATGGACAACGGAGCCATAAATTAGGCTGGTTGACCACTTCAGTCCACTCCGAAGTCCTAATAGGACGCCTCTAATTGTCCATGCTCACCCTACTTTCAGGGTCAACTATTTTGTCTCATGGGTTGGACATTGATGGTTTTAAAGATTTGCTGTCCCTACATGGTGCCAACCCTAATTCAAATTCAGGAGTGGTTCTTTAGGTCAAAATTTGACTGTCATTGATGACATGGTTAAACTGGGCTTACTATAGTGAATGGACTCATTCTTCTGCATCTCGCAATTGCCACCACCACCACCGACTCCATCATCATCATCCCCGTTGTCACTGGGGTCAGCACCATCCCCACCACCACCACCACTCATCGTTGGTGATCTTGTACGTGAGAGTGTCAACATGAAATCAGAGCTCTTGTCAAACTGTGTCTTATCTCAAGTAGGCCATGTAGCCATTTATTCATCAACGTTTATGCTCATCTTGAAAGCAATGAATGTACTTGGCCTCCCCTTGGCTCACCCTTTGGAGGCTCGCCGACATCCTTCACCAACTCATACAACAGGTTCTCGTGTGTTTTATAGGATATATCAGCTAGGTCAATTGGAGCTGCATTGCCCCAGTCCCCATCTTCCTTCATGTGCTATAATTAGAGCCTCATGTTGTAGTAGATATACACGAGGTCCTATAGCTGCTGGTGCCCTAGTCAATTTTGCCATACTATGAATGAAGGCTTAATATGCTTCAATTTTGCTCACATCCCGAAGATGTTGTCTAGGATAGTAGGACCTTTATGGCGATCTTCCTTAGATTTGGTGGACAAAGTCCGGTGCAAAACCCACTATTTAGCTGCAATGTAAAGATTTGTTAGTTGAAGTGTACATGTAATAAGAAAAACAATAAATATAAGCTATCACACGTGTAAGTTGGATTAGGGTTTAGAGAGAGAAAAGAAGAATTTTCACTACCGATAAATAAGCTCACATCATGTTTCGTATGTTTCGTTTCGTAAGAAAACCAAAATGTTTCGTATGTTTCGTTTCGTTTCGTAATGTTTCGGAATGTTTCGGTTTGTTTCGCCGAAACAATCCAAAAAAATAAAAATAAATAAAAAATATGATTTCATGATTTTAGAAATATTTCGAAATGTTTCGCAATGTTTCGTAATGTTTCGGGAATGTTTCGAAAATTTTGTTTTTTCACCATTTTTTCAATGTTTCGTTTTGGAGTTTGTCTCGGTTTTTCACTTTACCGAGACATTACTCCGAAACGAAATTTTAAAGTATAATTTTCACTGACAATACATAATTATGTATTATAATTTATAAGCAACTAATATTCCAAGATTTAACTTTCTCGTGGATTCATTATACTGCTTACCTGATCAAATCTGTTCGTATTATACTTCATTTCATTTTGGCATATTTCTGTCTGCCAGGGTTCTGGAAAAACTCTATTAGCGACTGCTGTTGCAAAATCCTTTGAAGAGCATGGGGAGATCTTAGCACACATGTATGGGCTTTATTATTTTTCACTCCATCTGTGTCATTTCATTCTGTAACTTCAACTGATTAAAATCTATTCTGAACTCTTGATATCTAAGGTGGAACTGAAACTCCACGAATTAAATTTATCTGTTGTGGATTTATTTTATTATGAGGGAAAGGTTTGGAGAGTAAAATTCTGTCAGTTTTGCTCTGATTAAGGTTTGCATATGCAGAGTTTTTGTAAGTTGTTCTAAACTTGCTTTAGAGAAGGCTCTGGCGATTCGGCAAACACTTTCTGGCTACATATCTGAAGCTCTTGATCATTCACCCTCCCTTGTCATCTTTGATGATCTTGATAGTATTGTTTCAACTTCCTCCAACTCCGAGGGATCTCAACCTTCGGCTTCTGTTGTTGCACTTGTGGAATTTCTCACAGATATTATGGATGAATATGGGGTAATACATCGATTTTGAATCATTCAATGAACTATCTCCAACTATTGGCACCATACTCATTTCCAAACCACCTTCCATTAGTATACCTCATCTTTAATATAATCATCTCATGTTTTTAACAGTTTGAGCCATCAGATTTGTTTATTCTGTATATTAATCAGGAAAAGAGGCAAAACTCTTGCGGAATTGGCCCTGTTGCATTTATGGCTTCTGCGCAGTCTCTTGAAAATCTGCCACAGTCCTTGAGCTCTTCAGGTTGTTCCCATTATTTGCTCTCATAATAAAAAGATGTAGAGAAGGGCTAGGCTTATTTATTTCTCATTTAGTTCTCATATTTTGGGTATGTCATGTCTAAATTTGGTTCTTCACAGGAAGGTTTGATTTCCACGTGCAACTGCCTGCTCCTGCTGTCTCGGAACGTGGTGCTATATTGAAGCATGAAATCCATAAGCGTTCCTTACAATGTTCTGACAACATCCTGTCAGACATTGCTTCCAAATGTGATGGATATGATGCGTATGATCTGGTATTTGCCTTTTTATGAAGTAATAGTAATGACTTAATGGTATTAAATCATTTTATCTACTATAAAGATATAATGGTATTAAATCATTTCCACCTTCGCATCCTTGATCTTTACTTTTTTGCCATTTAATTTGGGTGAATATATTCTCCATAAAACCTTGAATAGAAATAAAACATCAGCTGGTACATTTATCTTGGAAATTGAGTGTTTGTCTTTCCACGAAACCAAACAAAAGTGATCCTTCCTCCCGCAGCGAAAGCTATGATTAACCACCAAAGACATACTACATAATAAGGAGCCTAAGGAAACAAGCTTTGCCATTTTTCGTGCTGGAGCAATGAATAAGTGGTGCTTTGTTTCCTCCCTGTTCTAACACATGAAGCACGTTCAAGATTGTCCAGTTTAAATAATATTTTGAGCAACTGTCCAAGAAAGGGAAGCTATTTTCTTAGAAACGAGAGTTCCAAATCTTCTTGGACAGGAAATTGGTCAATCAGATAGATAAAGAAACCAACATCAGAATTACAAAGGATGCTAAGTAGTAAGGGTGACAGCTGGTCTCATGCCATGTATCCTAGGAATCAAAGATGTCCAAAAGAATAACGATTGATCTTTGACAAGCTTTTGCAGCCAACTTGCATTCTTATCTTGGAAAATTGCTTGTTTGTACTTTGTTTCCTATGAAAATCATTTATGAAAATAGGAAGTGTCACGCCCGACCCAGGATCCATGACTCGACCCACTACCCATGGGTCGACCCTGAAAGCCAAGGTTAAGGCATGAGGTTAAAAATATAATTAAAGTGTGTAAGGTGCATGAGATGCACCGTATAGCTTTACCAGGCATTGTGCCAAATGTCACAAGTGTCACATGTCACTTGTCAATAGTTAGTTTGTGTTTGTTTTATGTAGTTTTCTACCACCTATATTGTAGTTAGTTACTTTTCACATGTCTCTTAAAGACATAGGTTGTTGTAATGTAGTTATAACCGCTCTCTTGTAAGATTTCTATAAATAAGAAGATTGTGCTTAAATGCTCGAATGTTGAGAGACACCCTACAAATCCTAAACTTCCCTTGCTCTATCTTCTTTTATTTTCATTAAAAGGTTTCTAAACCTTTACAGGGTATCAGAGCGGGTCAATCCAACGACCTGTCCTCCATCGATCTTCTTTACTTGGCTCACCGTTCTTTCGATGGGCGGCATCATCGTCGTCTGTCGGATTTTACCACATAAGCCACCACATGGCTCAAGTCCGAAATCGGCTGAATACAATATTAAAAAAAAAAAATGAAATTTGCTTGTGGACTTTTAAAATCCAAGTCCTGTGAGGTCCAAAAGAGGCCCACATCATTCTACTTGAGGACTTGTAGATCCCAAGCCCATGAGGCACAAAGATGCCCCCACACTTTTTTTGGACAGAAAGAGGCCCAAGTCAGTGATGCCCCAAGAGGCACACTAGTGAGGCCCAACAAGAGGTCTACACTTTTCCTGTTAGGTCTAGAAGAGGCCCACACACCTTATTGCTTGAGGTCTCATAAAGCCCAAGCCTGTGAGGCAAACAGATGCCCACACACACCTTGGCCCAATGAGGGCCTTTATCCAGATTAAAATCCGACGAGTTCCAGTCTAGCTTAAACCAAAGACTTCTCTGGGACAAGATTCCATGTGACCATCATGGATCACCACTCTGGCTGGGAACCATCTTCATTCACTGACGAGCACATACTTCCAAGTCTTGATCAAGGCGATGACCACCAATTACATGTCTCTTTCTAATGATATTTTTAGCCACACACTCCATCCTCAATAGCTTCTGGGAAGAGATCATGACTGACCCGATCTAGTGGACCACCGACTCCAACAGACTCTAAGATGAGCGGGATACGACAGTGATGGACTTCACAGACAGACGATGACCACCATCAAGCATACGAACGGACATTTCGGCCAAACATCATGAATATCAAGGACCACATTTCTTGTAACCAATCACATTTTTCTTTTTCAAAGAGACATGCGATTGCAGGAGGGTATTAGAGTATGTTAAGTGCATAAGATGCACCATATCTTTAATAGGAATTGTGCCAAATGTGCCAAAACTGAGCCTCAACCGAGGGGCTAGGATTCAAATAAGCATCTAAAACTCTACTATAAAATAGCCCTATGAGTTAGGGAGTTCCTAGCTCTGGAATTGGTTCGTTTCGACCTCTAAGCCCAAAGTTATAGTGAAAGCAGTAAAGCAATGCAGAAAATTCCAAATCCGGAACAACATTTATTAAGCAAAATAAACTTTATGAATAATTAAAAAGTGAATAACAACCATCTGCCAATGTGAATAAACATGAAAGGCCAAACGTAAAACATCCATTACACAATGAAAGCCCTACTACATCAAATCAAATAAAAGTAATAAAATAAAACTAAACTCCCCCATCTTCTGAATCTAGTCACTTGCTCTAGCAGCCAGATCTGAAACAAGCGAGTAGGGTGAGCTAGAAAGCTCAGTAAGCTTGCTTCACCACCCATGCACCCACCCATGGGGATGAGTGGCTAATCACGATAAAACTCCATAAAACCATGGTATCCAATAAGAAATAAAAGAATAAATATAAAGAACAATAAACAATAAACCAAGTTCGCCGGCAAATATTGGAAACCGGTAAACCCACAAGGAAAGTATGTCCAAGGACCATGCATGTTTGGAAACACCAAGGGCCATATTTCCTTGTAGCTAGCCAAGCTATCAAACCTCCACCACATAGATCCAAGGGGATTCTGAAGTTTTCACCCCAGGATACTCTTCCCTCCGTGCTCTTTAGGCATGTAACCCATAATTTCACAGGGACATCCAAGGGGTTGGATAACATCAAGTACCAAACCTTAATACTGTGTGCCCATGCATCTCCCAGCAATATTTTCAGCCACATAGGCACCAATAAACCATAAATAACAATAACCATAAACCGACAAAGATGCGTGCATAAAAACAAGAGCGAGCATGTTACCTTAAAATCACAAATTTTGCAAATATTTCTAAGTCATGCTCAAAATCATCTATATATGGAACAACGGCGGATAGTCGAGTGGAAGCCAAGAGTTTCGCTATTTGTGAGGTGAAGCATCGGAATATTCCTACTCTTTGCCTCAGGGAGATCAACTGTAAGAGCCATACACAGATGTTTATGCAGGAAAAGGTGTTGTATGGTGCTGTGAACGTTTTCTTGGAGGTTATTTCGGCTTCTAAGGAGACTTTTTGGAGAAAGTTTGTGAACCAGGGGAAAACGTATGTGGTAGATGTCTAGGCTGCTCATGGGAGATTTATCCATATTATGGAGTTCCCGAAATTTAAACGCAACACTTCGATCTTTGTTCCTGAAGGTGCCCGTAGTTCTGGATGGAGGGCTTTTGCTGACATGGTCGGAGGATTCTTGAAATAAAAGCATCAGACTATAGCTCCACCACCGATTCAGACTTCCCCACCTACAGACCCTCGGGTATCAGGTGCAGTGGTTTTCGCGGAGGGAGAAACGAAAATCCTTTCTAACTATTCAGCTTCCAAGGGTGGGGTGTTTGGGAAATGGAGCAAAGCTCTGATTTGTGAATCAAATGAGATCAATACCCCATGGGATGCTGTTGGGAAGGCCATCTCCAACCTCTCTGGTTTTCGTCAACCCATCAAGCTCATCCCCTATGGTTGTAAGTAGGGTCTGCTCTTTGTGCTTGATCAATGCAGGTTCGATTCCTTCGTTAGGGTGGGATCCTTCTCGGTGGGTGGCTTGGTGATCACCATCAGGCGTTGGTGGCCGGCTTATAACGCAGTCGAGATTGATGGTGGTTTCGCTCTAGGATGGATCAAGATGTTGGGTCTCCCTTTCCACTTGTGGAGTGGGAACATTTTTTATTGCATTGGCAAGCTTACAAGGGGTCAGCTAGACATAGATGTTCAGTCTTTAAGGGGGACGGACTTCAGGGAAGCCAGGCTCTTAGTCGAAGGAAGGCAGCCGGAGTCCCCAGATTAGTGGAGATCGTCAACAGGGGTTGTTCTTTTCTTATTACGTTGGAGGCAGTGGCTAGCTCCAAGCCTCCAACCCTACTTTTATGGCTTCTTTGGCGCCTCCTATGATGTATAAGGGTAACAACGGCCCTCAGAATGTTCAAGCTTCACCAGCATCTTCTCTTGGGTCTTCAGTGTCTATGGTCCCAGCAGCTGTGTTGAATAGCAAGTCGACCCTCAAGCTCCCTTTCTGCCGACTGTAGATGCTTTGCTGCCGACAGAGGTGGTTCCAGCTATTCATAGCGCCCATTCTCAGCCAATTACAGAGAGCTTGTTGCCGGCAGAGGTGGTTCCGAATGCTCATAGAGATACCAATCTCGACGGCTCAACGGAGAATAAGTGGACAAGGGCGCGTAGTGGCAGGAGACGCGTGTCACCAAGCCAGCAAGTGGAGGAGCACGCCGCTGAGTCCCGCATGCCATTGGTAGGGGTATGTGGAGATTGCGGTACGGGTAGAGGACTAACTAGGGAAGTCTTATTTGCTCCTTTGTTGCATGCAGAGGAGGTTTTTGAAAACCAAGAGGAAACCCAACCGCAACTTACACACAGGAGAATCTCAAAGAATACGTTGGTCCATGAGGCTACAATTAGTGCGGTGCGGAAGCTGGTCTAATCCAACACACCAACCGACCTGTAATTGATTGTTTCTCTTCGTATTTTCATTTCTTCAAATCTGGGATGGTTTATGGGACGGGTTATTTTCCTACTAGTCACTTGGGCCAATCTCATTCGATTAGAGGTATGGGCCATTCGGGTGGGCTTAGTGCCTGTGAGGCCATTGTCATTTAGAGATCTTTGGTCTTTGGGCCCTCCAACCCAGGCATAAGGCCAATGGCCTCCTTGTAGATCCCCCTACTGGAGTTGGCAACTTCATCCAGACCCCAGAGATGCCCCAACCTAAGCTCGTCGCATAGAAGTGTCACAAAGGTAAGGAGATCGTCCATGTTGTTGATTACTCTTCCATCCCTCTTCTTTCCTCTCTAGTTTTGCTGGTTTTTGGGCTCTCTCGCACCCCTGGTTCCTCTCAGGGAGACGAAGATATTCCTCTTCCATGGCCACGCATGGCTAGGATCAAGTTGCTCCAAGATGGCCATCGATCGGAAGCTTCGTCCAGTAAACAGGGGGGCGCCTTGGAGCATGATCGACCTTCTTGTGAGAGGGTGGGTCTGTTCTTCGGGATTTCAGCAACCAAGGGCTAGGGGATGCCAGTCTAGGGTAGGGAGGGGGATTTCATGGTTCTTTAGCCAAGGAGAGTGAGACATTTGAGAGGGAGATGGCTATTGTTTCGGTTCCAGCCCAACCTCTTCCCCTTTGTGATTCTGATGCTACCACTGCTGATTGGTTGATGGCCAATATTTGGGGCATTGGGGAGCTATTAGGTCTTACGTGCAATGGATACGAGGCCGATGTGTTACAAATCCTCAAAGCAATTATTCTTCAAGCACATAACATGCAGGATAGCAAGGGTTCACCGATAACAGCAACGGAGGGGTATGATGGGGGAGGGATACAATCAGTGGTAGACACTCCCCAACCTGTACGGAATAGTGTAGCTCTAGCAGAGGTCGAAGCTTTATCCGAGTACGGGAAGGGGAGTCAGAATTTATTGCATATCACCACCAATTCGAGGGATAAATCTGCTAGGCTCTCCCGCGAACTCCAGCGGTTAGCCTGTAACTTTTATCCTAGACCGGAGGCGGAAAGCGGAGGTCGTAAGAAAGGGAGGAAGCTTTATGGTTGTTGATGGCAGATAAGATCATGACAGGGAATGTACGAGGCTTGGGGAGTAAAGATAGAAGAGCAGCAGTAAAGAGCACCATCAGAAGATGGGGGGCGAAGGTTATTATTCTTCAGGAGACTAAATTGGATAGGATGGAGGACTCTATCATCAAAGAAATTTGTGGCTTCAGGCGGCATAGCTATTCTATGGGATAGAAACCATTTGGAGGTTAAAGATGTTCTTATTGGGGCTTACTCAGTGTCTGTAGTGTGCGATTGGGTTGGGGATAGAGAAGAATTACAGGAATAGGACTAGTACCAGGATGAGGAAGTTTGGAGCCTTCATTGACCGTAACTTTCTTATGGATCTTCCATTGGAAGGGGGCAGATATACATGGTCTAATAACCAGGAGAACCCTATCCTTAGCCGCTTAGACATATTTCTAGTCTCTGTTGGATGGGAGGATCGATTTCCAAGAGTATCTCAAGTGATGATTCCAAGGCTAGCCTCAGATCGTGCGCTCTTGTTATTAGTTTGCAAGGGTTCCAGATGCTGGCCGTTCCCATTTCGGTTTGAGAACATGTGGCTTCAGAGCCCTAACTTCGAGGATACGGTAGTGGTATGGTCATACAACTTCACGTTTTCTGGTAAGATAAAACTGTGGAACAAGGAGTTCGGGAGGATTGTTCAATGGCGGTCAGCCATCACTGAGAAGATTACTCTTCTCAACAGGGAGGAGGAAGATGGTCCTTTGTCTCTGGGGGCCCATAGTAGGATAAACAATCTTAAGGCGGATTACCATCACGTTGTTAAGATGGAGGGAATCAGTTGGAGACAAGTCTAGGATTCGGTGGTTGAAAGAAGGGAACAACAACACCAAGTTCTTCCATAAGATGGCCAATGTTTATAGAAGGAGAAATAATATAGCCCGCCTTGAGATTAACGGGTCTGTTTTGGAAGATGAGGAAAGCATCAGGAAGGGAGTGGTGGAGTTTTATTCCATCTTGTACTCCGAATCTACGACAACGAGACTGCTTCTGGAAGGACTCCATTTTGACAAGATCAGCCTAGAAGACAGGGATTTGGTGGAAAGGCTGTTTTTGGAAGATGAGATTCTGAATTCTATAGATGACCTTGTAGGAGACAAAGCTTCGGGGCCGAACGGTTTCACTTTAACTTTCTTTAAGGAATTGCTGGGAGGTGGTGAGGGAAGATTTGATGAAGGTGGTCTAGGAGTTTTCTGAGGAAGGCTATTTAGGTTCTAAGTCTAATAGCACCTTCATTGTTCTCATCCCCAAAAAACAGGGATGAGAACAATGAAGATTCTGGTGGGTAGCACGTATAAGATTCTGACCAAGACTCTAGCTTCCAGAAACCGTAGGGTGTTGACCTCAATTATTTCTTAGTTACAAGGGGCTTTTGTGAAAGGGAGGTAGATCCTGGATGGGGTGCTGCTAGCTAACGAGTGTATTGATTCCATGAGAAAGGCTGGAATCCCGGGGCTCGTTTGCAAATTAGATATGGACAAGGAAATAAATTTTCGTTTCGAGGTTTATTTCGACCACCCCGGAAATGAAAATATTTCGACTAGTGTGGAAATAATACATTTTTCGTGGAAATGATGGTAATAATGGGAAATATTGTAGACAATTTTATGGAAAGTTTGGGAAATGATAAAACAAGCATAAAAACACACATAAGTTATCAAACCATAATATACAACCATATGTAGAGTGGAAATGGGCGGTCTGTAATATGTTGAGGCAGGTATCTGATAGTCAGTTAATGTATCATTCAATTAGATGACTATTATTTAATTGTTAAGTATAAAAAAAAGTCATAAATCAAGGTATTAACAAATCCTTATTCACCTACATTAATGTCTTAATATTATATATAGTTTAAGAAAAGCCATTTACTATTAACTTATAAGATTTACTTAATTTTTGGAATGCATGTTTAAATATTTGGTTAGAAAAATTTAACCCAACCAACTTGTAGAATGGGCTAAGTTATGCAACATATAATTAATGTATGCACAATCATAGATGTTTAAGGTAAAAACCAATGAAATTGGGGTTTTCACCAAATTTAAAATTTTCACCATAAACGATCTTCAATCAATGAACAAATCCAGTGTAAATGCATCGTCGATTCATAGATTTGATGCACTTACACCTAATCTATCTATTTGTAGCAAGAAACGATAGTAAGAAATTTTATACTTGCATACATTCTGAATTTGAAAAAACTCTAAAACGGGATTTGATTCATCCTCATGATCAATCCATGAACCAAGAAATCTACAATGGATTGGTTTTTTGAAAAAAAAACATATATATGGAAAGAGGTTAAATGGATAAAATATGTGATTTGTGGCGGTTTTGAGCTCAAATGGGATGTTTCCTACCTTGGATCGAAATGTTTCCATACATGTCTAAACATTTCGACCGAAATAATACATATTTACACTATCAACTGATCAAAATTTACAGTTCATGCGAAGTATTTCGACATGAATGGAAATATTTCGTGAAATTTAACATTATTTCCATGTATGTATTCTTTCCTTTTGGTAACCTAGAAAATGGAAATATTTCGATAATTTCGCAAAATTTATTTCCTTGGATATGGAGAAGGCTTACGATCATGTGAGCTTGAGATTCATGGATTATATGCTGGAGAGATTGGGATTTGGGTACAAATGGGGAAGATGGATATGCAAGTGCATTTCATCAGCTTCATTTTCCATCCTTGTCAACGGGAAGCCGGCTGGGTACTTTCGTAGCTCCAGTGGTTTGAGACAAGGGGACCCTCTATCACCTTATTTGTTCATCATGGTTGCAGAAGCTCTAGCAAGAATGATTACCAGAGCAACGGAGATTGGTGCTCTCAAAGGCTTTGAGGTGGGCAAAGGCATTGAGGAAATTTCTCATCTACAATTTGCAGATGATACCCTGATTTTCCTTGGGAATTGTCCCTCCCAGTTACGGTTTTTGAGAGGCATTCTTGTGTGTTTCGAAGCGGCGTCGGGTCTAAGGATTAACATGGCTAAGAGTACAATCTATGGGGTGGGGGGGATCACCAACTTGGGGGAGCTGGCTGATATCATGGGATGCGGGGAAGGGAGTTTGCCTACGTCATATCTTGGTCTTCTGCTGGGAGCGAACTACAGATCTAAAGCTATCTGGGATCCAGTCACGAAGAGGTTTGGTAGTAAGTTAGCCCTTTGGAAAACTAGGTATTTATCCAAAAGAAAAAAATTGGATTGGAGGAGTCTAAGGTGTTGCCTTGATTTGGGGCGAGCCAGATGAAGATGTATGTGACTGTAGAGTGTAAGGTGTTCACCTTCTCCATAGTTATTAAAGGTGGCAAGGAGTTTCTTCGTATTCGCGAAAACGGGAGAAGGTGGACAGAGGAGGCAGACTTTCCGGGGGAGCTTCGGACGTGGATGATTGAAGTGTTCCAAGATGGCATATCTACTAAGATGAATAGACCGCTATGGATGAAAAAGGTCATCAAAGGCTATAGTTTCATTGCCGAAGCAAAGCTTAATGATAGGGGGAAATTCATCCGCTTAGCGGAGTTCACACCACATTGTAGGAATAAGGTCTTCTGTTTCCCAGCCGGAGTAGAAGGATCAGGGTGGATTAAGATGATTGGGGGGCTCAAAAATTTGCTGAAGGAGAGTAACAACAAGGAGCCCTACGAGATGACATTTCTAGGTTTGCCCGGGGGAGGTGAGAGGCCTTTGTCTCAGGGGTCGTTGTGAACCCCGAGCAACAGCCCAGCCCAAGATCTCCATACAGTATTCTGGATTGCCCATAGCTGCTGCCGACAGGTGGAACCACACCATGATCTGTGAGAAATCGGACGAGGACACAAAGTGGGAACATATTGTTGTAGCCTTGACGTTTATTTCAGGTAACACATCCCTTTTCCACCTCATCCCATGTGGGCCAAGGAGAAGGTTGTTTTTCGTTGATTGCATGGTCACCTTGAGGTTCTTGAGAGAATTGGTCTCGATCCGTGTGGGATCAACCATAATTTACCTCAGCCGATGGTGGCCAGCAATTAATGCGGATCCCTCACCGATTAGAGCTCCTCCGGTGTGGATTGACGTCAGCGGCTTGCCTTTCCACTTATGGCACCGGCATTTTTGATAGCATTGGGAGAGTAGCTGGGTGTTTAAGGGAAATAGATACGGCGACGTTATTTGGGGTTGATTACAGTATAGCCAAATTGAAAGTCGGAGGCGGAATAGGGGATATTCCTAGCAAAATCCTCATTGAGGACAGACGGACATTGTTTACGGTGAGGTTGGAGGTCATGGAGGAGGAGAAGCCACCCAGGGATGTAGCTAGCATGCAGGAAGTGAGCAGAATGAGGGAGCTTCTGGGGTTCCTTTGGCCAAGGATCGTGCACCGGATAACACAGGATCTGAGGGACGATCTAAGGAGACTCCGGCGGTGGTGGAAGAGGGAGGACAGACATGCGGTGGAGCGTGGATGTCATCGTCGGAGGACGATAGCTTTCTGCCTGTAACAGGGGCGAGTGGGAGTACATGTGTGGAAGACTCCTATAGGAAGAAGTGATGTAGGACGAATGTGATGGCCTCAAAGTAAAGATTGAGATTAACAGAAAATTATTAAGAATAATGAAATAGTGAATTCTATGCTTCGGATTCGCACCGAGTAGCTTGGATTCTCACCAAGGAAGAGGAGAGCACTCCACGAGAATTCTCAATAGCAAAATTCAGTATATTTCATCATCAATCAAAGACTACAACTAAAAGAGTTTATATAATAACTCAAAACTCCCTAATCTAATCTTAGCCATCCATCTAATCTAATGGCTATAAAAAACAACTTAAAACAACTAACCAAAATAAGCCTAGGAAACAAATAACAACTCTTCAAAAAGCTCCCTACGTAGCCCACATGCATCTTTCCAATGTGGAGTCTTCATGATGCACATGCATGTGAGGCCTTCAAAATCTTTTTCTTTGTCTTCCACTGGTAGAGCCCATGTGATGCTTTGATGTCCGCATCAATCCTCCCCAACTGAAAAGAATTCGTCTCCGACGAATTAAAGTTGTACTGATTTGGGATGTCACGATCAAGTCGTTGTGGCTCATCCTCAACAAACCAAGTAGTCTCTAACCATCTCATATGCACGTCTTCCTAGTGTGGGGGCCTCAAGGATGTCATATACGTGCACATAAGGCCTTCAATGTTCCAAACAAAATCTGATATGCCTTTCCACTCGACAAGGTACTCGTTGCAACCCTCTTGTCTAGTGGAATACAATCTCGCACCCATAATGTAGTCAATGTGAACCAAGATACCATCAATGTAATGTGGCATAAGTGAACCTATGCCTCTCCTGTAAAATAGATATCTGCTGGGATATGGTGTGAGTAGAAGGCCATGGTGCTGGTAATAGGTATGGCATGGTGGTCTGACCATAACATAGGCTATCATAGGGTAAGGGTGTAGGAGGAGGTCATGGGCCTGGATCAAGTCTATGGTCAGGTAGAACACTAGGAACACAGAGGGGCAGTAGATGCAACTGTTGGACCTAAAGAAAGGACAAGGTCATCCAAGTGGAAGATTAGACTGATGCCCTCATTTGGTGGGAGTTCCAGAACATGTGCATTAGATCCAACATACTTTAAAGCTATATGGTGTCCATACTATAGGGTTGTATGTCACTCACCTGAACCATAACAAAATCATTCACCTGAAAATCCTCAGAAATGTAATATGAATCAACATGAAATTTATGATGTTCATTATTCAAAATAATCTCCTTATTAATCTCATCATGCAAGTCATGAAGCCTATGTAAAGCTGCCATGGGATTGGAATCTACAAGAATCCTAGACTTGTACTCAACAATGGACTCAATAACAGGCTCAGTGGACTCATCTCTAGATTCAACAATAGGCTCAACAAAGAGCTTAGGAGTAGACTCAATGAGCTCAATAGACTTAACGTGTTCAATAGTAGACTCTTTGGGAGACTCTACTGTAGGGTCAACGATGGGTTTTGAAGACTTAACAGTTTGTTTCAATTGATTCAACAAGTCGTTTATTTGCTTCCAACCTTCTGCGATTTCCTTCTCTGACTCTCTGTTTTTCTACATATGGATTTTTCATAACTCGCCCTTGGTAGGACTTTGGGAGGTATTTGTCTCTCAATTTCTACTTCATAACATCCCAAGAGGTAATGGGTGCGCGTCCCACTCTTTCAAGTTGGCGCTCCACATTATCCTAATGGAACTTGGCTAGCCCCACCAATTTCCACTTGGCGAACTTAACCTTACGTCTTCGGATAGGACGTACCGCCTAAAGTAGCAGTCCATGTCAGATAACCAGTTATTGAAGGCTATTGGATCACCATTGAAAGTTGGAGCCCCTTGGGCCAGTATAAAAATATCCATGGCTCTAAAATTTCATAAAGATAATCTAACTAGTATGCAAAACTAATGCAAGACTAATCTAAAATAAAATAAAATCCTAAGTGTAAGACTCAAACTCCCTAAGCTAACCTAATGCTTTGATACCAAATTTGATGCAGGACGAATGTGACGGCCTCAAACTAAAGGCTCAGATTAACAGAAAATTTTTAAGAATAATGAAATAGTAAATTTTCATGCTTTGGATTCTCACCGAGTAGCTTGGATTCACACCAAGGAAACTTTGATTTTCACCAAGGAAGAAGAGAGCACCCCACAAGATAATTCTTAATAGCAAAATTCCATATATTTCATCATCAATCAAAGATTACAACTAAAAGAGTTTATATAATAACTCAAAACTCCCTAATCTAATCTTAGTCATCCATCTAATCTAATGGCTATAAAAAAAACAACTTAAAACAATTAACCAAAATAACAATGAGTCCCCTAAGTTTGGACTAATTGCAAAGACACCAAAAACTCTAAAAACATATCAAAATAAGCCTAGAAAACAAATAACAACTCTTCAAAAAGCTCTCTACGTAGCCCACATACATCTTTTCAATGTAGAGTCTTCATGATGCACGTGCATGTGAGGTCTTCAAAATCTTTTTCCTTGTCTTCCACTGGTAGAACCCATGTGATGCTTTGATGTCCACATCAAGAAGCCAGCGGCAAGACAAGAGAAGGCTGTCGTGGCAGCATCCTATGGGGAAGGATGTAACCCCCCACTCGTGGCAGGCGGAGGATCCTCCCCTCTTGTCGCAGGTCCACCACAAGGGAGTGTTTCGAATTTCAAAAGGGCAAGGAGTACGACAGGGTCGGTTGGCGGGACGAAGCAACCAAAGAACACGTGGAAAATGAGATTTTAGGCAGGAGAGTGAAGCGTCAAGTAGTAAAGAGCGCGGACTTCGACTTCGGAAACGGGTGTGGGCCAGGTTTAAACCAACCCACTGGGCCGATCTCAAAAATAGGGGTTTGGATCGGCGGGTTGGGTTAAGTCGACTACTACTAATACGAGACTGCCATGCTATGGGCTCAATAGGTCGTCCATCCAAGTGGTAGAGACCATTCGCCTCATGTCCAATATCAATCGTCTCCTCGTATCCAAGTCCTGAAAGACACGAAGAAAATAAGAATGTAACAAATTCAAGCGTTTGGTAAGGGTACTAATAGATAACAAATTTGTAATAAATTTCAGAATATGTAAAACAGTGGATAAGGAAAGTTGGGAAGAGGGATTAATAGTTCCTTTCCCAGCCACAGGGAATAGAGCGCCATCAGCACCTTTATTTTTATATTTACCCGAACAGACATAATAAGAAGAAAACAAGGAAGACATACCCCTCATGTGGTCGGAGGCACCTAAATCAATGACCCAGGTGGGAGTGGACGAGCAAGTAGACACATGATGGGCAGTGTGAATGGTACCTGACTGGGCGAATGAAGATGTGGAAGTGGCAAAAGGACGTACGAGCTGGGCAAGGAACCTCTGGAGGTTTGCGATCTTGGCCGGAGGAAGATGAGCCTTAGTAGCCATAGGAAGAGATGACCATGTGGGTAGGTCTGGAGATGCCCCTTCAAGAGCCTCTATAGTGACACTATGAGCTGTAGAAGCCACTGAGCGGTAGGGGTGCGGTAGACGACCATGCAATTCCCAACACTTGGCATTCACATGCCCAAGACGCCTCAATAGCCGCACTTGGGCCTCTCTCGATCAAAGAACATCCCAACAGAGAACGATGTAGAGGATGGCAAAGGTGTGGAAGGCCAATTCTTCTGAAAGCATTGCGGAGTGGAAGTAAAGACTAGGGAAGAGCAATCTAAAAAAGGTGCTGGTGCGCATTGCGTCAACTTTCCTCACTCTGGACATAAGAATACACCTGACCAAGTGAGGGAAAAAACTCACAACTGAGGATCTGAATCCTAGTGCACTCATACTCAAAGTTCAGCCCTATTAGGAACTCAAAAGTCCGAGTCTCCTCTACAAGCTTACGGTGCTAATGCCCATCTTCCGTGCACACGAGATGAAAGCACTGGCAGTGATCCAGCTCTTCCCACATAATGCATTGAATGGCCAAGACATAATTGTGCGGGTCTTGATCTCACTTCTCAAACGATGGGTCATCGACTGTTGTGGGCTCAACAACTCGCCAAGTAATGTAGCCCAACTTGCCTCAGCCACCAATGAACATCCAGTCTGCCTGAGACCATTCCAGATAATTCTTTGTAGTCCGAGGTTTTCGAAGCCAACTTGAGCCAATACAAATCCTCCGGAACTGCTAGAGGTCGCTTTCAAGCTCATAGTGGATCCTCCGGTACCACCTTCAGTCGACATGGATACCCAATGTCAATTAATCACAGAAGGGGGTCGTTGTACACACAAACAGACATTCAAACAATCAAGGAAGCAAGCAACAAGGGATTAGTACTCAAAGAAACCCAAATAAGAGCTAACAAGGGGCTTACAACATGGTTTGAAGAGGATGCCATCTACCGAAAAGGCTAGACACAACTCATGAGCTTCTCCAATGGCATAAAAATAGAAATCAACCCACAAAACAACAAGAACCAAGCATCCACAGGTCGTAGAGACCAAACGAAGCACAAAAAACCCCAAAGAGGGGGCTAACGGTAACTTCTAGGGGGGTTTTCTCCCCGAAACTTCAAATCTCTATGGAAACACATGAGGTGAGATTCTATGCTTCCATAATTATGTAGGGAAGCTAAAGCATGGTTCAAATGTAGCCAAAAAACCTCTCACGAATCCAAAACAGTCAGATAATCAAAAATGAATTTCTTACCATTTTTTCAATAGAGTGAGCAGAAATCCATCAAGATCTCCAAAAAAAAGATTCCATAAAATTATTCTCTTCGAAGTGGTAACTTTAGTTACCAACCTCGAGATGCGTGTCCGTATGGCCGCTAACGTCAGCTGTACAACCTGATATGCTGACACCTCCCGTTCTTGATCTTAGGTTCTGATACCAAGTTGAATTTAGGGTTAGGGTTTCAAGGTTAAGGTTTCAAGAGATCAAGAGAGAGGAGAGAGAAGAGAGCAAGTGTTGGAAAAAAGAGGGAGCATATGTAACTCACATAGTCACGTGACTCCAGACTTCTTATTTATGTAAAAAACTTTACATGGACAAGAATGCCCTTAAAATATAAAAGGGGTCCCTTATAGCATAAAGGGTACACCCTGACAACAGTTTCTTCTTCTCTTTGTTTCGCATCTCACGGGTTCTCCTAGGGTACATTGGGGGTGTTTTCCCGTCTTTGTTGAATGGGTCATTTAGTGTGAAGGGGAAGATCCTTTGGAACATTGTTCCTTCTACCCTATTTAGTGGTATAAGGAAAGAGTGCGATAATTTGATTTCTTAAGATTCTAAGAGTTTTGCAAGACTATTGGTTAGGTCTTGATTGATTGGGTATCTTCTTGGAAAGAGTTCCATGGAATCAAGTTAGAACACTTTAATTGTAATTTGGAAGATCGAGACTAAGCCAATGGTCTTTTATTAGCTAGACTTTCTTTCTTTGACTTTTTATCTCTCGTGTTCCTTGGGAATGGTTTTGCCTTTCTTGTAATTGTTTTTTCTTTAATAAACTTTCTTTGTTATCAATCAAAAAATTATTTATGGCTACAAAAACACATGATGAAAATTTGACAGTTAACTTCTTATATACTTTGGTTTTTGAACGACTTCTTTGGATGCAGGAAATATTGGTTGATAGGGCTGTTCATGCTGCCGTTGGCCGCTTTTTGTCTTCTGATTCTGCTTTTGAGGAACATGAAAAGCCTGTTTTAGTAATGGAAGATTTTTCACGAGCAATGCATGATTTCCTTCCAGTTGCTATGCGTGGTGTTACTAAATCTGCTTCCGAAGGTGGTCGTACTGGATGGGAGGATGTTGGTGGGCTTATCGACATCCGGAATGCTATTCAGGAGGTATAAATGTTCTTTTGGCCTTAGGTTAAGCTTACCAACAAACCTGCTATACCAAGCTAGCATTTGCATGCATATGGAATGAATAGCTATTGATATTTGAATGAGCCAAAGGATGACTTTCCTTTATTTTGGTTATGCCCATGCGTCTCTTTTACTTTATACTTCTCTATTTTGCATTGATATGGATACGCGTTAGAGTCCAACAAGGGTATAGAGTGTCAGATTCTAACCGTTAGATTTGTGTTAGCAAAATAATGCTCAAATCCCACGGTTGAATTCAACCCATGAGTGTTTCTGTCTGCATGAATAAAACTTTGCATGAGTAGAGTTGGACATCCCATCAAACTAGGACAATTCAACATCCAAAGTTGCACTCATAATCATCATCAGAGCATTATTTCAACTATTTGCCATTGGCATCAAAAATCCTGTTCCTCTTCAATTTTATCAATTTCCACTACTTCATTATAATCGAATGTGATTGCATACTGCTAATACTATTTGAATGGATAAATGTTGAGTCGGATGCTTTTGTCGCGACTTTGTTGAATTAATTAGAACGGAATATTAGAAGTAATCCTTGGGCTACTATTGAAGTGAAAAGCATCTCTTGTCTTAATTCTTAGGACGTAATCAAAGACCCGTGCTGGGCACAAATAAAAAATTCCCTATTATGTTAAGCACGAAAAAACAAAATTAAAAAATAATGTAAATAAAATCAATATATGAATCTATCAATAATAAATTATGTTGTGGACGACCAACGGGATTTGATATGTAGAATGTTTTGGATAAAAGCAGAAATTTAAAATGACAAATTTACTAGAAGACAATATTGGTCACTCCAAATTCCTTCAAACCTGCACATGTGGAATAGGCTGGAGCGTCTGTTTAAGAGTGAGATTAATGCAAAAGGAAATGGTTCAAGTTGTCGGAATTCAAACATTACAGAAAAGAGCACTCGAGCTAGTAGCACAAATGGTTAATGTATTCGACTTCAACAATTAGGTCGTGGGTTCACTCCAAACTTACCCACCAAATATAAAAAGAAAATTCCATTCTCGAAATCATTTCCAATAGGCAGAATCCTAAGTACATAATTCTTGTAAGAAAAGGAAATCAAGCCAAGCCCCTTGCGAAGTAAAATTGATCATATTAGATAAGGAACCACAATTAAAACTGTTAAACGTTTAAAATCCACCAATTAGGGAACAAAAAAGAATAAGAAGATTAAGCAGGGACTCAGTCAGATCTAAAACACCCATATAAAAATCTGTCATCTCAATCACATATAACAGTTAAAAGTCAGAGTTCTATCTCATAAAACATGCCCACAAAGGAAAACCAAAATAAGCAAACAACCACATCAGATTCTAAAAACCCATATAAAGTTTGCTTTCTTATATTATCATTTAGTCAAAAAAGCACTAATTAAAATAACTGAAAGAAAGAAAAATCAACTATCGTTATATCGGTTTGAAAGTTCTAGCTCAACCAATTAAAAGAACAAAGAATTAGAAAATCAAGTAAAGACAATGTGAAATGTAAACAAACCATATCAGAAACTCATCATCTCAATCATACATAACATTTGATGCAGTAGTCTTTCTTGAAGCATCTTCTTCTTCTTCCTTCTCTTTAAGACCCACCAAATACCCCAATAGGACAGTCCTAGATTAAGTCATTTTATAAGTTCAGCAACCAAAAAATTGTTTTGGTGATCAAATTACTCCAGATATGTTCATTCAAAGGGTTGTCACTGGCAATGATTTTGAGAATTCAGATTCCGTAAAACAAACCAAAACTCATTTACATTGTTCAAACTTCAAACTAAACAGGTATGAGCAAGGAAAATGTAGAACATCAATAAACCCCAGATGGGCAGTTGAACAGAACATCTGCCATGACATCTATTCCAGACAGATTTAAGAGCTAGATCATGATCATATCGAGGAATGATATAATTTGCACCATTTCATTCCCTAGTTATCACTACTGAATATTTTGGCCTCAAAGCATTTTTGAAAATGATATCTTATCAGATTATGTACGCAAAGAACATTCTAATACAGCTTAAGTAGTCATTTTTAATAGAGCTCTGACCAAATGAGAAAATACAGAAACCGACATTCAAATAACTAAATTATCGAAAGGGAAGAAAACCCAGATATTTGAAACAAACTTGTAGATTTTCGGTTGAATATTTCATGATAATGATATCTGGGTGTTAACCATTTTCTATTAAACATGTATGTATACAATGATGACTAATATACTATAAATGACTCAACGAATACCATAGGGTGCGCCAAACATGTTGCAGCCAATGGGCCCAAAACCTATAAAAAACGAAACATCAATTTGAGTATAAAATCAGCGATCTTATCTTGACTTTTGATAGATCGTATGAAAGAAACAGAACAGATCACCAAAGATTTCCTTCGCTCTTAAGTGCACAATACTTTCCAAATTATAGAGCTACTTCAAGTAAATTAAGCCACAAAAATAGAGAAACTAACTTGAGCTCAACAGTATAAGCTTTACTAAATCTGAACTTGAATCAAATTAGAAAGTAAATGGCATAATAAAACCTTTAGAATATAACTGAAAATTAGAAGCATTTGTGCCGGAGTTTAGGGCCCACATAGCCTTTCTCATGGGTTGGGATAAAACCAACTGTGCAAATGGACTGATGAGTATAAAATCCTCTGGCAATTGGGCCCGGAAAAGGGCATGTTCTGTTTGATCATGGGACTCCAAATGGGCCTGAACATAACTGAAATTAGAAGTATTTTTTATTTTTTTTTGATAAGTAACTGAAATTAGAAGTATTTGTTTTGGAGTTTAGGGCCCACTGAGCTGTTCGCATGGGCTGGGATAAAACCAACTATGCAAGTGGACTGATGGGTATAAAATCCATTTGCAATTGGGCCCGGAAAAGGGCATGTTCTGTCTGACCGCCCCTTCCGTGAACCAATTTACATGCATGAATGTAAAAAGACACCATGAAAAAGGGGGAAAGAGCCTCGATAAGCAAACACTAAAATCTAGAAAACCCTAACCACAAATCAAATAGAATTGGCGTGGTTTAGCCATGAGAGTTGCCAAGGAATGAAGCAAGGTTCTAAACTTTGACTTCGCCTTAAACTTCGGTCAGTTAAAATTCGGAATTAATTCGAGGAAGTTTAATTCGATTTAGAGAATTTCTATAAAAATTTACTAACTTGGAGAAGTTTGGAGAATTTTTTGCCAAAATGAGTGAAACGATATTAATCTTGTTTAGGTTGCTTTAAATAGTTTTTTTATGATATAATGAGTCATTCTTGTTTTATCATATCCTTAAAAATCAGTGTGTTTTACGAACGTTTTGGCAAAAATTCTCCAAACTTCTCTAAGTTTACTGTTTACTTCGAATTAAACGAATTAATTCAGCATATTAATTCGGCGAATTTTTGCAATTTTTGTACTAAAAAAGGCAAAACTTTGAGAAATTAGCCGGATTTTCACTGTTTAATTCGAATTAAGTGAATTAATGCTACGAATATTTGTAAATGTTTTAATACATGTACACTTTAATTCGATGATTCATAATTCGGAATTAATTCGTCTAATTTCGTCGAATTTTAAAACCATGGAATGAAGCAAATGAACAAATGAAGAGAATCGAAGAAGAAAAAATAGCATAGAAAAGCATAGATTAAAACTTACCTTGAGATTGCAGAGTGAAATGTACCTTGTGAGCTCTTATTGCTGTCCTTGGAAGAGAAGACTCCTTTAGTGATTATATTCATCTCCAGTTTCCTCCTCAACAAATCATATATTTTAAGAATAAAAAAATCTCCAATGTACACAAACAAGTTCATCCATCACCATCAGAAATGATCTTTACACCTTGTGCGAATTTCAAAAACCCCGGAGCACCATCGATAGATCATATTTCATACTAAATCATCCTATAGAATCATTATAAGCACATTTGATCTCTCTTGTTAACAAATTTAAAAAATTCTGGATCATAATTAAAATAAGTTAAATCAGATTTGCAGTCCAAAAAAGAAAAATAAATCCCAATTCAAACAGGAAAACAAAGAAGAGACCTCCTTATCCATGTCAGGGGAGATGGCACAGAGATGGTCGAGCGCAGCAGTAACTGGAGAATTGATGTTGTTGTGATCAGAGAACGGTGATGCTGATGGAGGAGATAGGGTTCTGGGCCAACGGATGGGAGAAGTGGAAGAGGGACAGCGAAGTCTCTTTGAGATGGGATGGGTTGCTGGGAGGTCTTCAAAGGACCTCTTAGGAGAGATAGGGAGACGTCTCGGCGGCGGAAGGGCAGATAGAGAGACTCTCAGGGGAGGAGCTGCTTTTAGTTGAAAAGGCCAATTATAGAAGAGAGGAAAGTGGGAAGGGTATTTTTGGAAAAAAAATATTAAATAAAAGATGGAGAGAACGCTACGTCAGCAGGTCTCTGCTTTACTATAGATAATAGATTTGTTTTGAGTGACTGGATTTGTAGAGTGATAGTCTGTCTGCAAGTATTTGAATTTGGTCTGTGCCTCATAGTTTCTTATTTCAGAATTTTGAAACTCCAAGATCCCATTGTGAAAGTTAGATCCATTTATATAACTCAGCTTCAAACCAAAGATGTTTTGAAACTTCTTGCGTACTTTTCTATTGCTCCGAGGTTTGGATAAATCATATTTGTAACTGTATGCTTGAGCTGCACAGAAGTTTCAGTTTCTTAACCTGTATTGTTGCACCTTCTTTATCCGCTTGTGAATAATATTTCGCACATACTCTTTAAATACATTTGTGTGCTAAATTTTTGCAATATTTTTAATTCCTTCCCTTGCAATGTCAGATGGTTGAATTGCCTTCAAAGTTTCCAAACATCTTTGCACAAGCTCCTTTAAGGTTGAGGTCAAATGTTCTCTTATATGGCCCTCCCGGTTGTGGCAAGACACACATTGTTGGTGCTGCTGCCGCTGCTTGTTCTTTACGGTTTATATCAGTAAAAGGGCCAGAGCTGCTGAACAAATACATTGGTGCTTCTGAGCAAGCTGTAAGACACCGGCTAGCATCTTTCTTTATATCATTAATCAAGGATTGGTGTTCTGTTTATGATACACACACACACACACACACTGGGCATGTTCAAGTTTTACCATAGTTAAGGTTCTGCTTTTTTATGTAGGCATTTCTAGAACCATTTAACAGAGATTGCACTGCTTTACTTTGCCCAGTAATTATATTGGAAAGTTAGATACCCTGATTGTTCAACTAATAAATAGGACTGTAAATAAAGAAAGGTAAGAGATTCCTAATGCATGCATAAGATCTTCCATAGGATTGTATTTTCTTTTCTGTGGAACCTTGATTATCTGCACCTGGTTAAGCCTAACAATGTCTACATAAGCATTTTTGTTAACTCATCTCCTTGAGCTGCTGGTTATGTTTTAAATGGAAGTTCAGTTGATTATTCAGGAACCTTGTAGAATTTAACTTATAGTCTAATCTCTTCATACTTTAGGCCAAGGAAATAAATTTCGGTTTCGAGGTTTATTTCGACCAGTCTAAAAATGGAAATAATCCGTGGAAATATTTCGACCAATGTGGAAATAATACATTTTTCGTGGAAATGATGGAAATAATGCGGAAATGATGGAAATATTGTGGAAATGTTTGTAGAAAGTTTAGGAAATGATGAAATAAGCATAAAAACACTCATAAGCTTTCAAACCATAATATACAACCTTATGTAGTGTGGAAATGAATGACCATAATGGTCTATAATATGTCGCGGCAAGTATCTTTAATTAGTCAAGGTTTAATTTAATTATATAATTATTATTTAATTGCTAATTATAAAGAAGTCATAAAGTAATATATTAACAAATCCTTATTCACTTACATTATTTTCTTAACATTATATGTAATTTTAGAAAACCTATTTACTATTAACTTATAACATTTATTTAATTTTTTTAAAAAAATATTAGGGTTAATTTTTTTTAACCCAAGCAACTTGTAGAACGGGCTAAGTTATGCAACATATAATCAATTTATGCACAATCATGGATGTTTAGGGTAAAAACCAATGAAATTGGGGCTTTTCCCAAATTTTAAATTTTCACCATAAACGATCTTCAATCCGTGCACAAATCTAGAGTAAATGCATCATAGATTCATAAATTTAATGAATTTACACCTAACCTATTTATTTGTAGCATTTTATCCTTATATATATTTTGAATTCGAAAAAACTCCCAAACGGTATTTGATTCTTCCTCACGATCAATCCACGAACCAAAAAATCTACAATAGATTGATCTTTTGTATAACCAAAATGTATGGAAAGGGGTTGAATGGATCACATATGAGATTTATAACGGTTTTGAACTCAAATGAGATGTTTCCTACCTACGATTGAAATATTTTCATACATGTCGAAACATTTCGACCGAAATAATGCATAGTTACACTGTCATTTGATTGAAATTTACTGTTCACGCGAAATATTTCGACATGAATGGAAATATTTCGGGAAATTTAACATTATTTCGACGTAAGTATTCTTTCCTGTCGGTAACCTAGAAAATGGAGATCTTTCGCGAAATATTTCGATAATTTTGTGAAATTTATTTCCTTACTTTAGGCCAAGGAAATAAATTTCGATTTCGAGGTTTATTTCGACCAGCCTGGAATTGGAAATATTTCAACCAGTATGGAAATAATACATTTTTCATGGAAATGATGGAAATATTGTGGAAATGTTTGTGGAAAGTTTGGGAAATGATAAAACAAGCATAAAACAAACTCATAAGCTATCAAACCAAGATATACAACTATATGTTGTGTGGAAATGAATGACCATAACGATCTTTAATATATTGAGCCGGGCATCTGATAGTCAGTCAAGGTATAATTTAATTAGATAACTATTATTCAATTATTTATTATAAAAAAGGCATAAATCAATGTATTAACGAATCTTTATTCATTTACATTAATGTCTTAATATTATGTATAATTTTAGAAAACCTATTTACTATTATCTTATTACATTTACTTAATTTTTTGAATGTTCAAATAATTTTAGGAAAAACTTTAACCTAACCAACTTGTAGATGGGCTGAGTAAAGCAACATATAATCAATTTATGCACAAGCATGGATGTTTAGGGTAAAAACCAATGAAATTGGGGTTTCCCCTAAATTTCAAATTTTCACCCTAAATGATCTTCAATCTGTGCACAATCAAGTGTAAATGCATCAATACTTGGGTACATTTCGAATTTAAAAAAAAACTTCAAATGGGATTCGAATCATCCTCACGATCAATCCGTGAACCAAGAAATATACAATGGATTGATCTTTTTTATAAAATAAATATATGAAAATGGGTTAAATGGATCAAATATGGGGATTTGTAGTGGTTTTGAGCTCAAATGAGATGTTTCCTACCTTCAATAGAAATGTTTCCATAGATTTCGAAACATTTCGACTGAAATAATACCTATTTACACTGTCAATTGATCGAAATTTATTGTTTACGCAAAATATTTCGACTTCTATGGAAACATTTCGTGTATGTATTCTTTCGTTTCGGTAAACTAGAAATAGGAAATATTTCACGAAATATTTCGATAATTTCGCGAAATTTATTTCCTTGCTTTAGGCCATACTCCTGTTAAAAATTAACACGATTTGAGTGATTTATGGCCAAAATACATGTAGGGTGCAGATTTGTGGTGTAATCACTAGTTTTGATTCGTTTATTTTCTTTAGAGTTGATAAATAAGAGTTTTAATACTTATCAAAATAAATAAATAGGAGTTTTAATAAGTCTTTTGATTTTAGGCTAGTTTAGGAAATCTTTTAAGTAGATTCTATTTTGGTTTTCAGTTGGAGTTCTGTGTCCTTTTTCTAGAACTTTTGTTAAATTTCAAGCAAGAAGTTTATTTAGTAAGCTCTAATTTTGACTGTAGTTCATTAATCGCAGAATGGCTATTCCAAGTAGTTGCATTATTTGTAAGGAACGTGAGGAGAATGTTAACCATTTATTCATTAATTGCAAGGTTGTTCACTATGTTGCATTGATACCGGTATGTGTGCTAGAGTCCGACATGGGTGCAGAGTGGCTGATTCAACGAACCTTGAAAAAAGGATCTGCGGACTTGTTAGTATACTATTAATAATGTGAAACAAAGTAATTATATTTAGGTAATAATAAGGATCATAATAAATATTGCGATAGGATATCTCATGGTTTGTATCATATACTTACGGACAAGAGAATACATATATGTAATGTTCTAATGCAGAAAACATCAACTGTAAAAGGTGAAACTCATAACCTATGGCAATTGTTAATTAGTATCTTTCAAGTAAGGCCTGGCTTGGTAGTTGTAGGAATAGAGAGAAAGGTGGAGAAGAAAAGTAGGGAAGAGAAAAAGATAGTTGAACATGTATTGTTCAGCCTCCTTATAATCTTATTTATAAGAACACAGGTAGGTAGTTGGAATAGCCAGCTGGAACCTGCACCCGAAACAGTATGATTGTTAGGTTTTGCCTCTTTTGGATCCTCTTCTTTGGAAGTACATAAAAAGGTGATAAGATAAAACTACCCTTAAAGACAATAATGAATTCTAACACTCTCCCTAAGCCGGAGCATACAAATCATGCATGTCCAATTTGTAACCAAGGTTTAAAATTTTATTTAAAAGGTTTGTCCCATTCAGATGAAAAACCGAGACAAACCTGAGACAGAACGAAACATTTTGAAACAAATGGAAAAGTCACGAGACAAACTGAAACATTTTGAGACAATGCATTTTATGCATAAATAAGTGTAAAAAAGTGTTCAAAGCAATTAAATAACCTTTAAGACCATTTATACTAAAAACACATTTTCTCACTGATATACGTGGTTCAAAATTTTGTTCTCATTTTGGTAGTGTACCGAGACGATAAAAAATTAGTACTAAAATTGGTTTTAAAGTGTATTTTCATGATGTGTCTTTTATAACACATGTAAATACTAAAAAAAAGTTTGTAACGTAATTAAGCATTTGAAAATGGTTTAATTTTATCAAGACAACACTGTTTTTTTCCATTTTCTTGTTTCGTTTTGTTTCGTCTTGCCTCTCCATGAATGTTTTTCCTTTTTACGTCAGAATTTTATCTTTTTTTTTTGTTCATCTCAGTTTATATCGACGAAACAAACCAAGACATTCCATATTTTCGAGATTTGCCTATAGTTTCGTTCTGTCCAAGTCAAATCCCGAGATGTCTCGGCTGAGACGAAACGAGATTTTAAACCATACTTGTTACAAAAAATTAAAAATGGACTCCGACTTAAGGCATAAATAAAAACATCACCAAGCTGATCCTCTGACTTGATGTACGGAGTAGCAATCCGCTTGCTTATAACCATGTCCCGAATGCAGTGACAATCTACCTCAATGTGCTTAGTTCTCTCATGAAACACTAGATTTCTAGCAATAGAGATAGTTGCCTGATTGTCACAATACATCTGCATAGGTGTAGGAATATGACAAAACCCATCTCTTAAGAGTAGAGATTGCACCCACATCATCTCACATGCGGTATGGACCATAGCCCTGTACTGCTGTACTCAACCTTGGAACTAGATCGAGCCACCGCATTCAAAATTTTACTCTGCCAAGTGATTAGGTTGTTACCCACAAATGTACAATAGCCAAATGTGGACTGACGATCATTGTGATCACCACCCCAATCAACATCAGAAAACTCGATAACAGTCAAAGTCGTCGACGGTTGATACAACAATCCTTTACTTGGTGAACCCTTCAAAGTATCTCAAAATACAATACACAACATCCCAGTTTGGTTGGTGTGGAGCATGCATAAAATCTCACCACACCAACTACAAACGTAATATCTGAACGAGTCATTGTGAAATAAATCAACTTCTCAACAAGCCTCTTGTAACGTTCTGGATCACTATATAACACCCCTGTTTACCATCCAGCTTGATGATAGTATCCATTGGGGTATTGATCGGCTTCGACCCCAATCGCTAGTCTCTTCTAACAAATCTATGATATACTTTCACTGAGAGAGACTAACACCTTTTTTGGAGTGGGCCACCTTACTAAGAAAATTATGAAGACCACCAAGGTCCTTGGTGTGAAAATATTGGCACAAGTGGCATTTTAGATCAACAATACTAGCACCGTCACTCTCCTTGATAATAACATTGTCCACAAACAAAGTAATAAGATCCCAGAAGTGTGTGTCAAATAAATACAGAATGATCAGAACACTATCGGTGGAAACCATACCGTAACGCAACTATACTAAATTTATCAAACTAAGCCCGTAGAGATTACTTCAGCCCATTAATAGCTTTCTTCAACTTGTACACCTTGTTAGACTAACCACTCACCGCAAATCCAGAAGGTTTTTCCATATACACCTCTTGCAAATCCCCATGCAAGAATGCATTTTTTATATCCAACTGATATAGAGGCTAATGCAACAAGATAGCCACGGATAAAGAACTCGAACAAGTTGAGACGAGCAACGAGAGATGTTTCAAAATAATCTACACCAAAGGTCTGAGCATACCCGTTAGCAACCAAACAAGCTTTTAACTGTTCAATCTTACCATCCAAAGGATATTTGATGGTATAGACCCATTTGCATCCAATGACTTATTTCCCTAGAGGAAAGGTAGTCAGGTTCCATGTTTGATTCTGTTAAAGAGCATGCATTTCTTCATCCATTGCATTCTTCCAACCAGAAGAAGAAACAGTCTACTGATATGACATGAATAGAAACAACAAAAAGTATAGCATAAAATCATGGAACAAATCAAAATTAGCAATAGGATGTGTAATGCAGTAGCTGAAGAAGATGATTGATTCGTAGGAACAATAGTAATGGATGGTGTAGACTATTGTTGGAGTGTGTTGTTTGGTTGGGTAGCCAGCACTCCGCCTCTGTTAGACCCGTGTGTTGTTTGGTTGTGTGGCCAACACTCTGCCTCTGTTAAGACCCATGGACCCTTTGAGTGGTACGCCTCCCTCTAACAGCTTAAGCTTTTATTATAAATTGGTTATCAACATGGTATAGAGCAGGAGCTCCCAATAGGTCGCGGGTTTGAGTCCTCGACAAAGTGTTGGGAGGGGGATGTTGTTTGGTTGTGTAGCCAGCACTCCGCCTCTGTTAGACCCGTGGACTCTTTGATATACATTGGTATGCCTCTCTCTAATAGCTTAAGCTTTTAGAATAAAGTGGTTGTCAACATAGACTTGGCCCTCTTATGGTAAACCAACAATGGCCATGGCGCCTCATCAATCACGACAATAGAGGAACATCAAAGACCACATCAATAACAATAAGTAGGGGAACAGTAGAGATAGATGGAGACGACCTAATGTCTTCCCCTTGTGTACAAGAGAACATATCACCTTCGAGAGACTGATCATCACGAGAAAAAAATGTTGTTCCCTCAAAGAACGTAGCATCAGTACTAACGTAATAATGGTGGGAGGAAGGACAATAACAACGATAACCTTTTTGAGTTCAAGAAGAACCCAAAAAAACACATGAGGTGATACGTTTTCATGTCTTGGGCCAAGCACATGAACAAATGACACAACCAAACACACGAGAAAGCAGACCAAAAGGAGCAACATCAGAAAATAGAACTGAGAAAGGAGATTGACTTTCTGGAACAGATGATGGCATACGGTTGATTAGGGGGCAAGGAGTAGGGAGTCTAGGGACAACATATGCTAAATATGATTGAGCCACACCATTCTGTTGAGATGTCTGAACACACAAGGTCTGATGAATAATCCCATTGTTGACACAGAAGCTTGTAAGGCAATTTGCATGTATTCTAGAGCATTGTTAGAGTGCACGATACGAATAGGTTTATCAAATTGAACTGTAATTTCTTTATGGAAAGATGTTAAAAGGAATGCAATACGATATTTCATTAAAAAAAAAGCGATGTCATTCTAGAATAGTCATAAAAAAAATAGCAAAATAATAAAAACTAGACAAACTTTTGACTCTAGCAGGTCCCCAAATTTTTGTGTGGACTACATCGAAAGGACTCGACTTACGACTCTCATGACAGCTAGGAAAGGAACTACGGTGATGTTTGCCAAATGACAAACCTCACATTCTAAAACAGACATAGGACTCAACTTAGGAATTACTTTTCACAACTTCGGAAGCGAAGGATGACCTAAATGATAGTGCCATTGATAAGGAGACAACTCGAATTCAATGCAGTTACACCATCTTTAGGATCCTTAGCAAGGTAGTAGAGACTGTTATGCTCATGCCCCGAACCAATCACTTTCTTGGTTTTTAGGTCTTGAAAACACAAGAGGGAGGAGAAAAAGGTCACTGACTAACAAATATGAGATTAATCAGAAAATAATGGATATAAAGGGTAGATGATAAGGAAATGGAGAATGCAGGGCGAATTTTACCTTTACCACTACATTATGTGTAGACCCAAAACAAGAATAATTTTGGATTTAAAAGACTAAAAACTAGAAAAATTATAAGACATACTAGACATATGTGCACTAGCTCCTGAGTCAATGACCCAAAAAGATGTTTGAGCAACTAAACATGGAGCTCCTAAATTGACCAAAAGTAGCAGTAGAAGCGAAAGGACCAGAAGTAAGAAAATATATTTTCTGGACCAATTGATTATGCTCCTCGTGAGAAACAAATGTAGAACTTGAACTACCAGAAACGCCACCAGGTGAAAACTGGGAGATGGTGTTTGTCGTGGTCCGCTGGACCTCCTAAGAGGCCTGATTAGCACATGCTTGTTTGCCCCATTTATCCCAGCAATAATCAACAATGTGACAGTCATGCCACAGTAAGTACACTTCAAACCTCACCTCGACCAGTACCACGACCAATACGACAACCACCATGACCAATACGATGTCCATCACGACCTTTGGACGCCTTTGATCTCCCCGTAGAAACAAGGGCTGAACTCTCCTCAGAACCTGACGCCTGAGTTCCAATAGATGCTCTCTATAACCAAGAATAAGCATTGGCTACATTGAGAAGAGATTCACTAGCTAAAATCTACCCTTTAATTAAGTGGTAATCAGAATTCAGATTTGAGAGGAATTGTTTTTTGATAAGTATGAACTTTATTAAGGGCTAATGCCGAAACAAACTAAGAACAAGCTAAAGAGGTCGAGATGACCTACTCATAGCAAAGGCTATACAAAGGGAACACAAAACAAAAGCAAGCAAACAACTGACATGCATCCCTAGTACAAAGGTCTCACCGGAAAACAAAATCTTCAAAGAATAGGCCTCTACATTCCAATTGCACCTTGGACCATAAGAACATCAGCCACTTGATGTTGAGGATGATCGAAGTCAAGTCTTCGCTCTTGCCTTCAAAAGCTCTCTGGTTTCTCTCCTTCCAAATGCCCCATGTAATTGGTGAAAGAAAGAATCTTCCATAAGATGCACCTGTTGTAATCTTGGATCGTAACCAGGATAAGAGATTAGGGTTAGAGATGGAAGAGAGGAGAGGAGAAGAGAATTGGGGGAAGAGGAGAAATCGTGTAGAGCTTAGTATAGCCTACACGATTTCACCCAATATATATATTAAGTGATGTTTTACAATATTACAAGGGCCCCCTGTAGAATATAAGATATTACAAGTAGGTCCCTGACAACACTCCCCCTCAAGCTGGTGCGAAGATATCTATCATGCCCAGCTTGGATAACAGGTGCTCTAAAATCCCTTTAGTAACACCTTTAGTTAACACATCTACAACTTGATCAGCAGTATGGACATACGGTGTGCAAATAAGTCCCTGACCAAGCTTCTCTTTGATGAAGTGACGGTCTACCTCAATATGCTTTGTCCTGTCGTGTTGAACTGGATTATGAGCAATGCTGATGGCTGCTTTATTGTCACAATACAGTTGCATAAACCCTTTGACAGGATATCCGAGCTCACTGAGCATAGTCTTCAACCATAGAAGCTCACATACACCATGAGCCATAGAACGGTACTCTGCTTCGGCACTGGAGCGGGCGACAACTGGTTGCTTCTTGCTGCGCCAAGACACCAGATTACCTCCCACATACGTGCAGTACCCTGATGTGGAACGTCTGTCAGTGACTGAACCTGCCCAGTCAGCGTCTGTATAAGCTTCAACTCGCAAGTGTCCATTCTTACTAAACAGGATACCCTTCCCAGGAGCCCCCTTAAGATAGCGTAACACTCGGTGTGCTGCTTGAAGATGTGGAGAGCGAGGGGCATGCATGAACTGACTGATGACACTGACTGCATATGCAATATCTGGTCGTGTCAGCGAAAGGTAAATGAGACGCCCAACAAGTCTCTGGAACTGGCCTGTATTAGCAATGGGATCCCCATCAACAAGATTCAGCCGATGTTGCTGCTCTATAGGCGTATCGGCTGGTTTAGCTCCCAAGTTTCCTGACTCTCGAAGGAGATCAAGTACATACTTTCTTTGTGAGATGAACACACCCTGCTTTGACCTAGCAACCTCAATGCCCAGAAAGTATCTCAAGGTTCCCAAATCCTTGATTTCGAACTCTATGCCGAGGTATTTTTTCAATCTGCAAACCTCATCTGGGTCATCTCCTGTGACCACGATATCATCCACATACACAATAAGAGCAGTAAGACGACCTTGACTTCTCTTAATGAAAAGAGTGTGGTCTGCCTGACTCTGCGAGTAGCCAATCTTCTTGACTACGGAACTGAACCTCTCGAACCAAGCCCTTGGTGACTGTTTAAGCCCATACAAGGCTTTCTTCAGTCTGCACACAAGTTCCTTACTCCCAATCGAACTGAACCCCGGAGGACCTATCATGTAGACCTCTTCCTCTAGATCACCATGGAGGAAGGCATTCTTGACATCCAACTGATGGAGGGGCCAAGAAAAATTTGCCGCGAGAGATAACAGAACTCGAACTGAGTTCATCTTGGCCACAGGAGCAAACGTCTCCTGGTAGCCAATCCCATAAGTCTGTGTGTACCCTTTTGCAACGAGACGGGCCTTGTACCTGTCGATGCTTCCATCTGCTTTGTATTTCACTGTATATACCCACTTGCACCCCACGGGTTTCTTTCCTCTAGGCAATGGAACCAAATCCCAAGTACCATTCTTTTCTAGAGCAGCCATCTCCTCTAGCATGGCTGCTTTCCACTGAGGCTGGCTGATGGCATCTGAGACACCGGATGGCAGAGCGACACTGGATAGGGAAGTAGCAAATGCCCTGTAGGATGGTGAGAGCTGCTGATAGGAAACAAAGTGAGAGATAGGGTGCTTGGTAACACAGTTCCGAACACCCTTCCGATGAGCAATAGGTACATCAATGTCTATGGGAAGGATAGTAGAAGGAGCAACAGACATATCATCATGAGGATCACTGAGGACACGATTACCTGGATCGAGTTGGATTTCCTGGCAGTGAGCTTAGATGGTGGACTGTTTCTCTTTTTGACGTCGTCTGGCATATGTCTTCAGCTACGGATCCTGTGGCACAGTGTCAGTAGGAGATAAGGACAAGGGTACAGGAGACTCATCAGGCAAATCAAGGGGTACTGGTTGTGGAATCTCCCCCTGTGGAGGTATCGGACTCTTGTCAATACTCCCAAGCTCCCCCTGAAGAGAAGTCCGATCAACTGAGAAGAAGGGAAGACTCTCAAAAGGTAACATCTAGAGAAACAAACCGACGACGGGTAGAGGGATGGAAACACCGATATCCCTTCTGAGTGGACGAATAGCAAAGGAACACACATCGAACGGCTTTCGGATCTAACTTGTCCTTCCTGTGATGGGCGTGAACATAGCAAACACAACCAAAGACCTTAGGTGGAATGGAGAACACAGGACAGGAAGGAAACAGGAGTGAAAGGGGAGACTTCGACCCCAAGACACGAGAGGGCATCCGATTTATCAAGTAGGATGCCGTCAACACAGCGTCAGCCTAATAACCTTTGGGTACCCGAGGACCAAGAAGAAGTGCCCTAGCAACCTCCAGGACATGGCGATGCTTTCGCTCAGCGATCCCATTCTGTTGAGGTGTATCGGCACATGAAGTCTGATGAAGAATTCCATGCTCTTCAAAGTAGGAAGCAAGGCCACTGTACATGTATTCCCCCCCATTGTCAGTGCGTAGGACTTTTAGGGTGGTGCCCAATTGATTGCACACCATTTTATGGAAGGTCTGAAAGATAGTATGCACCTCATTTTTTTATTTCATAAGGTAAATCCAAGTGTAACGACTATAGTCATCCACAAAAACCACAAAGTAGCGAAAACCAAAGATAGAAGTGGTGGGATTGGATCCCCAAACATCAGAGTGCACAAGCTGTAAAGGAAACGTACTTTTTTTATTACTGGTCGGAAAAGACACCCGACATTGTTTTGCAAGTACACAAGTTTCACAGTTGAACTCAAAAAATGGAATAGAGACAAACTGAGGTAACAGACTCTTCATGACTGAAAGCGGTAAATGACCTAGCCTGTTATGCCATCGCATTAATAGGTCTTTATTAACGCTAGAACTACTGACATTGGCACTAGACTGATGTGCAACAGAATATGAAGTCGGCTGGCTATCGAGCAGGTACAATCCACCATCCTCACGACCACTGCCAATCATCCGCCTCGTCTCCAAGTCCTAAAAAACACAGTGAGTAGGAAAAAAGGTAACACTACAGTTTAGGCTCTTAGTAAGATGGCTAACAGAAAGCAGGTTAGTGGTGAATTTAGGAACATGAAGTACAGAGGATAAAGACAAAGTGGGTGTGGCAGAGATAGTGCCCTTCCCTGAGATAGAGGAGAAGGTGTCATCGGCCACGCGGACCTTGTCCTTACCTGAGCAGATATTATAGGTGGAGAAAAGGGATGGCATACCAGTCATATGATCGGAGGCACCAGAGTCAATGATCCAGGAAGGACCAATGGGTGCCATAGACACATGGTGGGCTGAATGAGATGTACCTGTCTGAGCAAAGGATGATGTAGGTGGGGAAGGGCCATCAAGCTGAGTAAGTAATTGTCGAAGCCTGTCAATGTCCATGCTAGAGAAGGTGTTGGACTGCCCAGAGGAAGAGGTCACATCAGAGGAATCTTGGCTGGTGGCATGAGCGGCTGAGGTTCTATGTTTGCTACCAGAGGGCTTCTTTGAGGAGCCTTGCTTCCCCCCAGAGAACTGTGCAGGACGACCATGAAGACTCCAGCAGGTCTCCCGAGTGTGGCGACGCTTGCCACCGTGATCACATCTGAGTCGATCACGATCATCAAGATCCCCATCTTTCTTGGATGTGGGTTTGCTCAATTTTTGAGTGGCCAAAGCAGACTTCTCAGATAAAGGAACATCAGCATCTGTCTTAGAGCTCATGGCTCTCCTCCTGCTGTCCTCGCTCTGGATGTAGGAGTAGACCTGTGCAATGGTCGACGACGGTGGATCTCTGCCCAAGATGTTGGCTCGAACCTGCTCATAGCTCTGGTTCAAGCCGCCAAGAAACTCGAATATGCATCCGCGCACAATCATCTTTCGGAACTCCATAGCATCCTTGGTACATGCAGGGTTGTAGGTCTGGTAGTGATCTACCTCTTCCCACTTGCTGCGTAACGCAGTGTAGTATGATCCCAAAGGAAGATCGCCTTACTTCAGATGTGCTATCTCCTGCTGAAGTTCATACATCCTAGCAAAATTTCCATCTTGGGAGTAGGTCTGAGATGCCGTGTCCCATATATCCTTGGCAGTCGGGAGAAAGAGGAAGCCTGTGCTGATAGATGGATGCATGGAATGAAGCAACCATGACATGACCATCGAGTTTTCCGCTTCCCACTTCTCAAACGTGGCATTGGAGGAATCAGGTGCAGTGATGCGTCCAGTGATATAGCCGGCTTTGCCTCGTCCGATGATGTACATCTTGGCAGATTGAGACCATGCGAGGTAGTTGGTCCCGTCGAGTTTCACCATAGTGATCTGTAGGCCCGGGCTGTGATCACCATGACTTCCCAGACTGGATGGGGCAACAATGATCTCTAACTTGGCAGAAGATGACTCCTCAGATGTACTCATGGTAGTAGAGAAGACTTTTCTGAGGCCTACGGCTAGGTCCAGAGGGTCTTCTCTGACCTTTTGGAAGGGGCAGTTAGGCTTGGTGGCTCTTTTCCAGCCTTCTGGAGTGGGCGGCTAAGCCTGAGAGCTCTTCTCCAGGCTTCTGGAGTGGGCGGCTAGGCCTAGGAGAACTTCTCCAACCTTTTGGAGTGGGCGGCTAGGGTTTCAGACTCTTCTAAAGCCTGCGGCTATCCATGGGAGATGATCTCCTTCTTTGGAAAGCCCTTCGCATCGAATTTCGCAATCCCTAGGGTTCTTCAGACCTCTAGGATTGAGCCATGGTTACATAACCATGCTCTGATACCATGTTGTAATCTTGGATCGTAACCAGGATAAGAGATTAGGGTTAGAGATGGAAGAGAGGAGAGGAGAAGAGAATTGGGGGAAGAAGAGAAATCGTGTAGAGCTTAGTATAGCCTACACGATTTCACCCAATATATATATTAAGTGAAGTTTTACAATATTACAAGGGCCCCCTGTAGAATATAAGATATTACAAGTAGGTCCCTGACAACAGCACCCTCTAGATGAAAAGGCCTTAAGAGTGCCAACTGAGGAAGTGCCAATAGAAACTTCAGAAGAATTAAGCAACTTGAAACTATTCCCGTTGTTTCTATTGCTCGAGGTCAGTGGTTAGGGGCTGATAAATCTATATAAGTCTCCCCACATACTAAGAAGAAAACTATAGTGTTCACTGAGGGTTTTCTCTCCTCGTTTCGAGTTAAACATTGTCTCAAATAAATGATAGATATGAGAGACTTTCTAGTCTTATGAGTACATCTCCTTGATGGAATCCCAGATTTTCTTGGTAGTGTCAAGAAAGATTACATTCTGAATATCTTGGACTCCATGCTATTCCACAACTAAGTCATGATTAGGGAATTTTCACTTTACCAGTTGCTAGACCCTTTATCATCATCAAGAGGAGGCTCATCTGTAATATATGTTAGTATCTTCTTCGCTCATAAAAAAAAAACCTTCACAGATTTAGTCTACAGTAAACAATTGGTACCATTCAATTTAACCAACATGATCTGAGCTCCAACTCCATTTGATATACCCCAAAGGGGTGTTTTACCATCACCTGAAGCAACCATAGTATGCAAAAATCTCTTTTGTTGTCGGAATCTCTATTGATGCTCCTCTGTTAGAAGACCAAAGCTTTTTCTACCCGAGGTAGTATTTTATGGAGGATGTTAACTCTTGCTGTTGTTTGGGGCATTTGGAAAGAGTGAAATCAGAGGGTCTTTGAGGGTAAGTATGTAGACTTAAATGGCATCATTCTCAACATCAAGGGGCTGATGTACTTATCGTCGAAGGTGTTTCCGGAATGTAGTGGCCTTCTCTTCGAAGACTTCGTGTTCCGATGGGATCTCCTTTGTACGAGGGGTGCAGTTTGATTGGGTGATTGTATTTTTTTCCTTTTGTTTGTTTTGCCTAAGCTTTGTAGGTCATCTCGACCTCTCTTGCTTAGGCTTCTTTGTTTCTCTAGCCCATTGTCACCAGAGTTCACAATGACCGTTTCCATTGTCCGCCACCACCATCGTTTTCCCTACCGTCAGCCACCACCGTGATTTCCTGTTACCTTCATGAACCCTACCATTTCATCTTTGAAAATTGTTGCCCAAGCGACATACACACATTTTCCTTACAGAACTTTTGCCACTGCAAACATTTGCTTGTAAACTATAGACAAGGTACCAAGCAGGGTCTAAGGAAAGAAAAAAAAAACATAATTTGATAGTGTTGCACCAGAATCTATGTCATGTCGAAATTTGACAAGTTGCCTGATTTAGGTACTTTGCCTGTTTAGAAGAATCCATGCAACAAAACTTCTCCCAGTGACTTTACATCAGTGGAAGTCTTTTCTTGTGACTTTACATCAGTGACTTTCTATTTTCTAGGTTACCGACAGGAAAGAATACATACACGAAATGTTTCCATACATGTCGAAATATTTCACGTGAATAGTAAATTTCGATCAATTGACAATGTAAATATGTACTATTTCAGTCGAAACATTTCGATATCTATGGAAACATTTCGATCGAAGGTAGGAAACTTCCCATTTGAGCTCAAAACCACCACAAATCCATATTTGATCCATTTAACACCTTTTCATTTATATATTTTTTTATAAAAAAGACCAATCCATTGTAGATTTCTTGGTTCGTGGATTGATCATGAGGACGAATCGAATCCTAGTTTAGAGTTTTTTCAAATTCGAAATGTACTCAAGCATAAAAAATTTACTATCATTTCTACAAATAGATAGATTAGGTGTAAATGCATCAAATTTATGAATCTATGATGCATTTACACTTGATTTGTGCACGTATCAAAGAAAATTTAGAGTAAAAAATTAAAATTTGGAGAAAACCCCAATTTTATTGGTTTTTACCGTAAATATCCATGATTGTGCATAAATTGATTATATGTTGCATAGCTTGTTGGGTTAAATATTTTTCCAAAAAATATTCAAACATTCAAAAAGTTAAGTAATGTTATAAGTTAATAGTAAATATGTTTGTCTAAAATTATACATAATATTAAGACACTAATGTAAGTGAATAAAGATTCGTTAACACCTTGATTTATGACTTTTTATAATAAGTAATTAAATAATAGTTATCTAATTAAATAATACTTGGACTGACTATCAGATACCTACCTCAACAAATTACAAACTGCTATGGTCAGTCATTTCCACACTACATATGTTTGTATATTATGATTTGATAGTTTATGAGTGTATTTTTATGCTTATTTTATCATTTCCCAAACTTTCCACAAACATTACCACAATATTTCCATCATTTCCGCATTATTTCCTTCATTTTCTACGAAAAATGTATTATTTCCACGTTGGTTGAAATATTTCCATTTCCGGGCTGGTCGAAATAAACCTCGAAACCGAAATTTATTTCCTTGGTGCCGAATAAGCCATCAAAGAGCAGCCCATGCCTGGCCTGACATTGTATACAAAGGACCAAGCCCAGCCTGGGCCCATGACAGACCTAAGAAATATACTCCAGCCTGGACCAGTGGATGGTTAGAAGTAAGCTTGGGCTTGTTCCAAGTCAAATTTCTTTCAACGCATGGGCTCAGCCTGATAAGCATATGGGCTTCACATCTAGGCCCTGACCTTGCCTGCAGACCAAAACTACTCCGTCTAAGATCTCAATATCCTTATAAGTCATATGTAGCCTTTTCTCATAAAAAAAAAATAA
Organism: Euptelea pleiosperma; assembly: GCA_035048495.1. Classification (NCBI taxonomy): domain Eukaryota; kingdom Viridiplantae; phylum Streptophyta; class Magnoliopsida; order Ranunculales; family Eupteleaceae; genus Euptelea; species Euptelea pleiosperma. The sequence goes on from CM068545.1 coordinate 28,965,126, forward strand.
ATAATAAGTCATATGTAGCTTCCATATAATGAAGAAATAATGGATAATGCTAGATGGTGACGCTTATATTTTTGTTTCAGGTTCGGGATATATTCTCAAAAGCAGCTGCTGCGGCACCTTGCCTTCTATTTTTTGATGAGTTTGACTCTATTGCACCAAAGAGAGGACATGATAATACTGGAGTTACCGATCGCGTTGTTAATCAAGTTAGTTTTTGTGTGATGGACTGGTATAAAATGCCATCTTATGGATTAATTTTCTCATTGCAAATCCTTCTTCATTCTGTTGCAGCTGCTGACTGAATTGGATGGTGTGGAAGTCCTGACCGGGGTTTTTGTGTTTGCTGCCACTAGGTTAGTTTCTGAGCTTTTTCTTTGACAGTAACCACAGTAAATTTCTGTGCACAGGTTTCTCTACAAATAGTCAATGGCTCTAATGCATCTGGGAAGGGAAAAACCTTATTCTACAGCATTATATATCCCTTTCATCGCTTATTCTTGCTGAATGAAGATGCAACCAGCAGTCAGTAACTTATTTTACTAGCTGACAGCTATTGGGATATAGATAGTGATCAATAATGCACATAGTGTATTTGTTTTTTCCTATTCTCTTTATTTCTTTATTTATTTGGTGATACATAGAAGGGAAACAGACCATTGTTTTTATTTATTTTTTTATAATTGAAAGGAAACGGACAATCACTCACAAGATCAAAGCTTAGTGCTTGCAATCGGCATGGAGGTACCATAAATAATATACATGGGTGACAAAGAATGAAACATAACATTTGATGAATTGGTAACGCTTTGAGGCATGTGAGGCGTACGCCTTGAGGGTTTGTGCAGGGTCCAGGCCTCTGAGGCTTAAGCCTTCACTACTTTATAAGCCTTCACCTAGTCAAGGCTTAAGCCTTGAGGCAGAGGGCAAACTCAAGGCTGTGTAGGCTCATGCACAGCCCAAACATATGAAAGATTATTGTTTTTTTGGGTATTTTTGGAACACCCCCCCAGAGAAATGTTGCGAGTTTTTGTTACCCCCCTGACTTTCATTCTTTCGGGTTTCTTCCTTTGATAAATTTTTTCCGTAATTGACCACCATATGGCTGTGACATCCTTCACCACGTCATCCTCAATCTCTTTGGCTCTTTCTCTCCCTCCAGCAGCACCTTGCCCAAAATTTGGCATGTCCATTACAGCATGATTCTTGATCTTCTTTTTTCTTTATGATATTTAAGTCTTATTACAACATTTGTGATATTTTTCTCATTATGTTACACAGCATCTCTTTACTCATGGTTCAAAGTACACGGTATCGTTCATGGGCGATACCAAAACGTATCGGAAGTGTTGTTCGGTTTTGGACGCAACTTCATGAAACCGAAATGAAATGTTAGTGCGAATTTACACATAAGATGAAGTATCGTTCGGTTTCGGACGAAACCAACCGAAACATATGTGTACTTTGTCCTATAGCGAAACCGAAACGAACGGACGAAACATTTTAGTTTCAGGCTTTCAGCCAAAACTTTGAACCATCTTTACTTGAAGAAGAATTTTAAGAAAATGACATCAATCAAATGAAACCATCAAATTTGGGCTGGATCAAATTTTTAGGCCTGAAGAAGCATCTTTCCATCCACCAACAACAAATTTGCATTGCCATTTTTGTTTATTGCTCTTAATTTTTAAGGTTTTTTCTTACATTTATCAAAGAATAAAATCTGCGAACTTTCCAACTCTCATTATATGTTCTGAATTTAGAAATTTCATGGCTCACCTCATAACATCTTTCTTTCTTTTCATCTGTATATGCAACCACAGCATTCATATATATCCAACAACAAAAATAGAAAAACGAAAAACCATGTGTAAAACAGAAACAAGACAGATTAGATTGAAAAGATATCCATTATTCATCGTCATATACTACTAAAACTCAGTTGAATTTGTTTGGATAGATTCATTTCTAATTATGCAAGCTTCCCTTTCTCCAGACTCTAATCCTCTCTCTAAACATTGTTGGTTCTATCTTGTCTTGTTTCAGAACAACTTCAAGCTTAATAGAGCCCAATATCTTCTTCAATGTGTTTGAATACGAGATTTCTCCAAGATTTATCTTTTGTGAAAATAATTTCGAAGTTTTCCAAAAATGCTATAGTGCCGAACTCTTAAAAGCTTGAGCTTTATGTGTGGAAGGATAAAGAATCCTAAGATTGAAATTCTCTCAACTAAGTCATCAACCTGTCATTTCCTAAATCCCACTATGTTTTCTAAGAATATACCTTGTTTACTTATTGGATCAACCAATCGAGGAACAATACCACACGAGCAGTACACATTACTGAATTAGAGAATAAATAGAAAATGTGTTACAGGAACAAGTAATAAGAACCTTTAAATGATAAAAGTAGAATTGCTTGCTTTATAGACTTCACATAATTGGTTTGTGTTTTAAAAATCTCGCGTTGAAAGTGATTTTACATTAAATCAGAAAAAATAATTGATAGCTTCTTTTTTCTTATTTCCTTCATCATTTATTTAGTTGATTATTTTTTTCAATATCATATAATTTTTATGATTTTTTTAACACCTTAAAAAAACAAGCGAGGCATATGACTACTGCCTCACCTCACGGAAGCAGAAGACCTCATATACGCCTCATGCTCTTCAAAACATAGTCCACGGCACAGTGGAATTTAACATGAAACTTATTTTGTTTGTCCTCATTAGTCAGGTATTAGCCACATTGAGTGAGAGAATATAATCCAGGGAAATTCAGAAGTCTTGTTTGCAATTTTTCTACCGTAGAAGATTTTAATTCTTAAATACCTGTTAGTTGTTACCTTTAGTGGTATCTTGCCTGATATTGGCGTTTGTACGAAAGCCGCATCTGACAGAAAAAATAATTGGATAATTTATGATATTTGTGGCCAGATGAACAATATAACTCTACCTATCCCCTATCAAAGATAGAAGTGAAAAATTACAGAATTTCCCAGATGTGCAAATACTGACAATATGTACATATAACCTCCTTGCATTGCAAACTGTCATAATATTCATGGAGTGCTCTCTACCAAAAAAGAATGTGGAGCATAAGTAAAACCATAGAACATGTGCATTTTATTTTGCATTTCAAGTACTGGTTGACTGCTTTGCCATCCTTTGCTGAAATTTTTAGATGACTTCGTGAATGTACCCTGCATAATTTTGGTATTGTTTTCTTTCTTTTTGTCTGTTTCCTGGATAAAGTATGACATTTTTTTGTGCATAACTACACAGTCGACCAGATTTACTTGATCCTGCACTTCTGCGACCCGGAAGGCTTGATCGCCTTCTTTTCTGTGATTTCCCATCGTGGCATGAGAGGCTGGATATTCTAACAGTTCTTTCTAGAAAGGTAAGTGATGCCATCTGAATAATGCATACGTACAGTTCTTGGTTCCGGTTTAGGAGTGATTGCCGCTGGTTTGATATAGCATGATTTTTTCCTTTTTCTTCTTTGTTTGTTGGGGAGGTGGATGATGCGGGAGCATTCTACTACGATCGTCCGCACTACACCGAATCAACGCCTATTTCATCACTAATTAAAAATTTACAACTAAAAGAGTTTATATAATAAGTCAAAATATCATAATCTAATCTTAGCCATCCATCTAATCTAATGGCTGCTATAAAAAACATCTTAAAACAACTAACCAAAATAACAATGAGCCTCCTAAGTTTGGACTAATTGCAAAGCCACCCAAAACTCTAAAAAACATCAAAATAAGCCTAGAAAACAAATAAAAACTCTTCAAAAACTCCCTACGCAGCCCACATGCATCTTTCCAATGTGGAGTCTTCATGATGCACATGCATGAGGTCTTCAAAATCTTCTTTCTCGTCTTCCACTGGTAGAATCCATGTGATTCTTTGATGTCCGCATCAGCATTCCTACAAAGTTCTAGTTTTGCATTTACCTTATCCCTAGTTTCTTCAACTAATACTATGTCATTTACAAATAACATACACTAGGGGACCTCATCTTGGATATGAGCAGTTACTTTATCTATAACTAGGCAAATAGGTATGGACTTAAAGCTGATCCTTTGTGTAGTCCCATTGTGATTGGAAACTCACTTGTCTCACCACCAATTGTTCTAACACTAGTACTTGTTCCCTCATACATATCTTTAATGATGTCAATATATCCACTTGGAGCTCCCTTCTTTCCAATAACCAACAAATTAATTCTCTAGAAACATCCTATGCTTTTTCTAAGTCAGTAAAGACAATGTGGCAATTCTTCATTTCTCTGAACTCTTTCATCGTTTGTCAAAGTAAGAAAATTTTATCTTGATGGTCGACCTTCTTGACACATCCAAATTGGTTTTCAGATATCCTTGTATTTTGTTTTAATCTTTGTTCTATCACTCTTTCTCATAGTTTCATAGTGTAGCATCATAAGTTTGATGCCACAATAGTTTGTGCAGCTTTGTACATCTCCTTTGTGTATATAGGCACTACAACACTTCTCCATTCATCTGTCATTTTTCTTGTCTTCGAGATATTGTTAAATTACTTAGTAATTTAGGACAATCCAATTCTTCCCATGCATTTCCACACCTATATTGGGATATCATTTGATCTTAAGGCCCTACCCATCTTCATCTAAGTTAAAGCTGCTTTCACTTCAGATACCCTAATTCTACGAAAGTGTGTATCATCTACATTCTTCCTAGTATTTCCATCTAATCTTATATCCATGATGTTACCTCATTTAATAATTTATAGAAATAATTTTTTCACCTTTCCTTAATTCCTTAATCTTTCACTAAGACTCTCCGCTCGTCGCCCTTAATGCATCTAACATGATCTATATCTCTAGCATTTCTCTCACGTGTTTGTGCAAGCTTGTAGACATCTTTCTCACCTTCTCGTCCTTAATTTATTATATAGACTGTCATATGCTTTATGTTTGCCTCGCCACTTTTTTTGCTTCTTTTTTAACATTTTTATATCTTTCTAACTTCTTATTGTTTCTAGGCAGTTGCTAGGTCATATAATAAATCCTCTTTTCTCTCATGGCCTTTTGAAGAATATCATTTCACCTCCAAGTTTCCTTTTATGTATGACTTCCCCCTTTAGATTCCCCAAGGACCTCTTTTGGTATTCTTTTAATACATTTAGCCATTACATTCCACATCACCATACTTATCAAAGAAAAAAAAAAAAACATTCCACATCATCATAGTCTTTGTTTCTACGTTCCACATTTCTTCCTTTACCAATTTATCTATGAAAGGCACAACTTTTTCCTTTTTTTTAAATTCCAACACCTTATTTTTAGGCATCTTTTATTTTCATTCCCTTTCTTACATTTCTTGATGCGAACATCTAAACCCACTAGCCTATGTTGTGTGGTCAGATTCCCTCCTGGAACAACCTTACAATCTTTACACATTGATAGTTCATTTCTCATAAGGAGAAAAATATCCATTAGGCTCCTATTTGTTCTACTTTTAAACATAATTAACTGTTCATCTCTCTTTTTAAAGTATTTGTTTGCTATTGCAAGATCGCATGCAATCGTAAATTCAAGGATTGCACATCTCATTTCATTTCTTTCTCCAAACCCATATCCTCCATGCACCATTTCATATCATCTACTCTCCTTCCCTACATGCCAATTTAGTCTCCTCTTATAAATATCCTCTCCACCTGGAATTCCTTACATTACTCCATCCATGTCTTCCCAAAATTCTCTCAAGGCTTCTGCTTAATCCAACTTGAGGTGCACAAGCACTAATTATGTTAATAATCTCTTCAACTATCACTATTTTTACTGACACCAACCTATCGCCTATTCTCTTTACTCCTTCAACTATATCTTTCATATCTTTATCTACAGTTATTCCTACCTCAGTTCTATTTTTATTTTCTCCTGTGTACCAAAGTTTGTAACCAATTAATTTTTTAGCTTTTGCCCCATCCCACTTTGTCTCTTGTAAACAAGCTGTGTTAACTCTCTTTCTTTTCATTTTGTCTAGTAACTCAATAAGCTCTTACTTGTTAAAGTCCCAACATTCCAAGTGGTAAAATGAATCTTATTTTCCTAGACTAACTTCTTTACCCGCACTCGTCTAATATGGTGCGGGAACCCTTGCCTTCTTTTAACCGCAACTGGGTGCCGTTACAGCGCCCTAGACAACCCTTGCCCACTTCCCTATGCAACCAGATGTTGCTGCAGCGTGCCACTAATAGAGTATGCCTTAGCATGCGCTAAATGTAATAATTGATCAGGATTCATGGTCTGATTTGGCAAAAGTCTTACACTGGCCGCCAAGCTGATGTAATCCTCCTTCATCCAAGCTTAGGATCGGCTAGCTGTGTACTTTTTCTGAGAATGATAGTAAATGATGAAAGGGAAGGCTCTTCTAGTTGGATCAGATTTGACTATTTACAAAATTTCCCCCAATATGGGTAATTATAATTATACAATCTTTCACAAACAGAAAAATAAATAAATATATATATATATACACACACACACACACACACATTGGTTCAATATCATCATTTACTACGCTTTTAAAGTGACATCCTAAACTGGAGTTATAAAGATGTGCAACTGTACCTCTGTGACAGGTGCTTATGTGCTTATGAGAAGTACATTAGAAATGGTTAACATGTACCATCACATGGGAAAAATTGTCTGTCGCATTGGGATAATAAAAATAGAGGTCGCAGTAACCACATGTAGATATGGAGTCCACATGTTTTAAAAAGAAAATGTTTCAAAGTGATAAGGACCCCACTTCTACATGTAGTCTTCAATACTGCGACCTCACCTTGGCTGTTGCAATGCGACAGTGAAACTTTTCTCCCCCACAAGAATGTATGTGCACAAACATGTGAATGAGTTCCCTAAATTTCTTGAGGGATTTGTTGGGGTCTTCTTTGGTGTCCTACAGACTGCAGTAGTTCACATGAAAGGATTAATCATAGGTAGATGACAGATACTAATTCCCCAGCGGCATAACTGGGATAACTCAATCATCTCATGCAATACTTAGTCAACTCCTACAACCCCAACTCCATAATGGGGTATTTACCATGCTGACAATCCATTCACAATTTGAATGGAAAGAGAGAGAAAGAGAGAGAGAGAGAGGGAGGGAGAGAGAGAGAGGAGACGAAGAGATGGTGTGGGTGCCCAAACGAAGGAGGAAGGGTTGGGGGGTATTTTAGTCCAAGTGGGGTGCCCAGCTTAAAGACGTGGGTGCCCGTAGAGCGACCCACAAATCACTTATACTAAGAGGAGGAAATAAGAATGCAAGAACATAAACACCCTCATCATGGAAATGACTCTTTCAAGCCACATTTTCCCAAGATTACCCAGCTTATCTCCCTTTGACTGACCCCCATCCAACTTTTCAGCAGCTCTACCACTCACAGCCACAACAGTCCTGTATATTGAAGGAATCCATATATCAAGGTGATGATGGTATTTGAGTGTTAAAACTCTTTTCTGATTGACCAGTAACTTCAGTCTTATTTAAAACTATTTTGCTATTGGACAATCTTAAGTCTTCTGTTCTATGTTTGTTTTTGTTTTTGTTTTACTTAACCTTATTGTCAGCATTTTAAGGGCGTCTAACTTGTCAATCGTTTCAGCTTCCATTGGCCTGTGACATTGATTTAAATGTCATAGCTTCTGTAACTGAAGGTTTCAGTGGTGCCGACCTCCAAGCTCTTCTGTCAGATGCACAGCTTGCATCCGTTCATGAGCTTCTGGAAAGTGGTGATAGTGATAAAGCTGGGAAAATGCCAGTAATTAGCGTTGCTCTTTTGATGTCTGTTGCTTCAAGAGCAAGGCCATCGATCTCAGAAGCTGAGAAGAAGAGACTATATGGCATTTACAGTCAGTTCTTGGATTCAAAGAAATCTGTTGCTGCACAGGTTCTCTCTCTCTCTCTCTCTCTCTCTCTCTCTCTCTCTCTTCAACTTTCTTTTGCAGATGCAACCACTCCTTTCTATTTTCGGAATGCCCTTTTTGGGTTGACTCTTTTCACTTACAAGTTCAGTTCCCTTCCTTGCAGTCAAGGGATGCAAAGGGCAAAAGGGCAACCCTAGCATAATAGCATGGAATGTACCATAGCCAAGCAGTTATCACCCATCGTTGAAGAAGCTACTTGAACAAGTTGCATAGTAATTTGGTATTCCCATGTTTCCCCTTTACTTTGTCTTCCATTCTTTCTTCTTTTCCGTTTATAATTTTTTTTTTTTTACAAGTGTAAACTTTATTAAAGGCCGAAGCCAAAGCCAGAGACAAACCTAACCTAGACAGGTCGAGATGACCTAGAAATGTAACACAGCATTGAATAGAGCTAGGAGCTCATTTCTGGCTTAATGATATATTCTGATTGGGAAAAGTCTCGTGTGCTTCATTCCATATTGTTGATTTAAACATGGTCCATTGATCTCAGACAATTGGGTGGCCTGTAACCCAAAAAGACGTACTAATCAGATGATCCTGAAAGTCTGACGTACCAACTCTTTCCAAGACCAATGACTTTTTTCCTTTGGTTGGATTGGATTGTTAGAACATTCATTGGATATGATTTTTGTAGCTATGCCCACACAAAGGGTGTTCAGGAGTTGAATGGTACTGATGGATCGATAGTGGGTACACATGTACCGCTTGGGATGCAGCAGTGAATGTTCCTCTATGCTTATTGATTATGCGGATGTTCTATGAACTGCTACTGGTTATGAGCATATTTACTTGATTCTATCACTACAGGTCTTGATGGGGTGGTCATTTTATGTTGGCATCTTAATATATTATAAGATATTTTTTTCTCTCTATAAGAGGTTCTAGTGTAAAATTTCCGTGCCGTATAGTGGCCGGTGATCAAGTGGCATCTCCAGGTTTGATTTCCTCCACTAACATACTGATGACATGCTTGAGGGAAAGGTATGTTAGGTTATAAAAATGGGCAATGGAGTATTGATTCTTATAGACGAAGGTATTGCACTTTTAACAACTGAATCTGATTGTTTAGATCATCCCATCAGTATAATTTGATTGCTGTGGCCCCAACCAGGAGATGGCCAATGGGTTGGATCAATGTATAGGGCCATCCATGTATAATGTAAGGGGTGAAGACCACAGAATAAATTGTATCTATTTCTGGAACAAAAGTTCAGTCCATGTCTACCAAACAAAAAATTCAGTTTCAAATGCATGGGTTCTACCATTTTAGACAGTTAACCGTACGTGCTAGTGTAGACACGAGGTCCACATCAGGTGTTGCGGAGCTTAATACAACTCCGTTGGATTTGACACCCTCTAGATACACATCCGATCGATTGCAGAAAAACAGATACGTTACAAAAAATTTCATTCCTTCAATAGGTTAGATGGGATCATAACTCTTTAAAAATGCAAGTTCTTATAGATTACAGTGTGTGAATGAGGAACCATGGGCTAGAACTCAGGACGGCAGGCACTGTACCCCTAGTGATGCACATATACTTCTATGCACAGCATGGTTACTTGTAAACTTATTAGCCTAATTGATTTGATTTTTCGTCTAGCGATTCTCTTAGGCTAGGCGGGACCCATCAAATAGTATTTTCTGATCCCCACATGGATACAGGGGATGGCAGAGTTCCAATTCCAAAAAACTTGAAATCAAGTTTTGAAAATTAAACCAGGGTCGTAGAGGTTGTGTTAGAAGGACTGCCAGGTATGATCTTTGTCTAGTTTAGAATTTTCATGAGGTCGATCAGTGTAGGCATGATTAGAAACCCACTTTGGTTTTTTTTTTTTTTTTTAACTCCTTCAAATATTTCCCAAGGTATAGTTGCTGCCATGGCACCCCATCCTACTCTATCAAGTTGAGCAGTGTTTGGATCTGTTAATTTGTGATGTGATCAAGCACTTAGCAGCAATATAAGTTTTTTAAATCATGGCCTTTAATTTGGTCTCATATGAGAAAGTAATCGTTGATTTGTCAATCCATGGCAGAGGTTGTTGAAAGTAGTTTAATCAGAGATCAAAGATGGGACTGTTGTATTGTTATAAAATGAGCCCATGCTACACAATATAATTGGTCACCTAAACCAAGGTTCAAAGATCAAAGATCAAAGATCAAAGAAACCCCTTTATTTATTCATTATTTGGATCCAGAAGTATAAAAAAAAAAAAAAAAACATGCCTTCGAATTCATGTGAACTTAAGAAAGACAAATTCATATGAAAAATTCAAAACTACTTCTCCTTAACCCATAAAAATGGTTGTTAAGACTCATTTCAAACTGCAAAACCCCCAAAAATAAGTCAAAAAAACAGCTTCATGACTTATTTTCCACTATACCAAACAGAGCCTAGTTGTCCTTCTTGAAACAAGTATATGAGCAGGAATTGATGCAACCTTCCATGTCCCCCTCGTCTGCCACAAAACAACACTTACATGAGCATTATTTTAGAATGGAGAATTAATGGTATGTATAAGATATGTGCAAACCATGACAGTCGCATATAAAAAGTATAGGGCAGATTAAGGGGTTAATTAAACACTTTACCATGGCTGCATGAGGATGCCAAACATCCAAGGTTACAGTAGAAATGGGGTTTCGATGCTGAAGCCGAGGCCAAGGCGGAGGTAGGTATGCAGCCATTGAAACAATCCATGACACAGTTGTACTTGGACACCCCACGTACGCGACATTCGTGATAGCATTGGTGGTAGCAGCTCTTGAATGAAGCCATGGTTGGCATTGCAAATAGGAGCATAATAACAATCACAACAAGTGCTCTAAGAACTTTCCCTTCCATGATCCTTGAAAAAAAAGAAAACCCTAATACTCTCTCACCATATGATAAATGACACACTTTTATAGGAAGCAAAAAACGATTATCTCTTATCACAAGTAAGCACATAGGCCATGCATGCATGCATGGGTACACATAAAGAGATGGAACGTTTTGCAGAGGAAAAACTGAGAAGGGAAAGCTGTTCCAACTTCCCACTTCATGTGTATATACATAGGAAGTTGTTTTTTTCGTCTGAGCTTATATATAGGAAGAAGTTGTAGTGGAGGGCCTGATGAGATTAGTTTTAGAATGGGATGGGTCCCACCCCACCATCTGTTTGTTACAGATTCTCTTTAATTTGGACCCTCTGATCCCACCCATCAAATTTTGTTTGTGCAATCAAACACGCCCGGCCCTAAAGGATTTATCAATGCAGAAGATCATTTTGCTGATGAGATGAATGATCATTATCCTCTAGAAGAGGTGGAGAGTGCGGAGCCCATCAGAAATGAGATCTATCAGCTTGAGAAAGGGCAATAACAGCTTTAGATAGGAATGTAGTTCAAAATCTCGTTCTATCTCGTATCGTCTCGTGCCAAATACCTAATTTAAGTACCTAAAATTGGTTTAAAAGCTTATTTTCATGCTTATATGAGTCTTCTATAAAGTTTGTAAGTGATTCATGATGGAAGAGAAAAAGCTATGAGATGGGAGGATGGTGTTCTTCCAAGGATCAACAAAGAACAATGAAGATGGGAGGATCGATGGTCTCCATATATTGTGATAACTGAGAAATGCAATCACTGATGGAAATATAACAAGGCTGTGAGGACTTGCTCTTGCACTAAATGCATGGCAAGTTGGGTTGCCATGTATGGATCGGGGGACAATCATTTTTAACAACTATTTGACAACCATTTGGCAGACCCACATAGAAGATGAATCAATGGCTGATTTTTGGTGAGGATGATCTCTATGGTAAGGAGATCATCCTCACAAAAATTCAAATCATTCCGATATTCGTAGACTGGTTTAGAAGTTGAAGAATTATGGACCGTCTATTTTTTCCGTGTAACTTGAAAACCACATTTGGATGGAATTAGAAATTTCAGAATGGGCTGATTTTTTTGTTGGGGTAATCTATATGGTGAGAGATTGTCTAAATCTGGACCACTCATCTTGACTTTTTCAAACCGCCATTTAACTTGAGTTAACATTTTAAACCTTTTTTTAAACAAATATTCTATTAATTAGTTTCCTTTTCGAAGAAAAAAAAAATCGCCTCCTTCTGCCACAAAACAATACTTACATGAGCATTTTAGAATGGTAAGTATGTTAAAGATAAATGCAAACCATAGTAGAAATCACATAACACGATGTGAAGGACAAGGCCGAGTAAGGTATGCAGATACGGAAACAATCCACGCCACAGACGAGCTTGGACCCCCCCATGTACGCGACAATCATGACAGCAATAGTGGTAGCATCGCTTGAATGAGATCGCCATGGTTGGCATTGACAATATGAGCTTAAGAACAATCACAACAAATGCTCTAAGACCTTTCCCTTCCATATTCAATCCCCCTATACTCTCTCACCATACAAGAAATCACATTTTTATAGCTAGGATGCAAACGATAATCTCTTATCACAAGTAATTCGAGACCCCTTACAAGCTTGGAGAGTTGGGATTTTTTGCAGAGGAAACTGAGAAAGGAAAGCGGTTCCAACTTCCCACTTCATTTTACTTCATTGGGGTACTATATATATAAGATTTTGAGTTAGGGGAGAAAAGCAAGGCGAAGGTGTATGTATAGATACGAAGTTGTTTTTTCTCTTTTTTCGTCTAAGCTTATATATAGGAAGAAGCTATGTTCTAAAACTACTCGGGACTCACCCAAAGGAACGGTCTGAAAATAATGGGAATATATGGTCTTCATGATTTAAGTTTGAAACCACCCAAAACCGGTCTGAAAATAATGGGAAAGGTTTTGTGCCATTCCAAATTTTGTCCAAAATTTAAAAAAATAAAACCATTCCAAAATGTAGGTACAGTTCGGAACCGTTCTTCTGTGAACGGTTCTTTCATGTTCAGAAACCATTTAGAACTGTCTCTAAAATTTCAGAATGGGCTAATTTTTTTGTAGGAGTGATCTATACGGTGAGGAGATCATCCTCACCAAAAATCAGCTATTCACGTGGGTAGCCAAAATTGTTGTAAAAAATGTTGTGAAAATTGTTGTCTCCCGATCCTGACCCTATATTTACTACAAACACGAGCAAACATAGAGATCTTGCAAACTTCTAAACCTGGAAAGGTAAGTATATAGTCTAATGAAGCGTAATAATGTACATAATGAGCAAAAAACCAAAAAAGTTATAATTCTAGAGTGAAAAAAGAAAAAAGAAAAAAAGGACAACTGATTGCTGATATATCATATATCACATGAAGATTATTAACATTTTTTTGTCAAACATCGGCTACAATTTGTAATGCTTAATGAATGTACATGGGCTGCTTCAACATATACTGGGGCCATTTCTATACTGAAATATTTCCTACAATAAAAACCTGCATTTGTGTTTCCCATCTAAGCATCTAAGCATATAGAGCCCCTGCCAATTGACTGCCATCTCAAAATCTCATGTTCGTTGAGAATTCTGCGGTGTGGGGTTTTCCTGCCGTGGAGTTTCTGGATAAACTTGGCCCTGGTCTCTCGCATCTCTGAACAACGACAGAAAGGAGTTGACGCCTTCAGAAGAAGTGCCTCCTAAGATCGACGAAAACAGAGAACTGAATGAGTTCAGTGAGCTGGGATTGGGGACTGCTTCTGCTTCTTGTGGTTGAGGTGGTTCTGGAAACTGAAGGGGATTGCCTCCCCTGTTCAGGTTATTGGTTTCCAATGGTTCTTGAAGTCCAGGAGCTTCTGCTGCACCGTTCGGTGACCTAGTTTGTACAAGTCCAGGTGCAGGGTTACTATTACCTGGACCTGGGTTCCTCATGTTTAATCTCGTTATGTGCAGGGTTGAAGCAAGGATGGTGGAGGAGGTGATGTGGATGTCTGGTTGCTGCTGAAACTGAGATCGTCGCATCTGAATAAATCTTTGTAGAGCTGGGACCTGAGATCAGATAACAGAGGAAAGGGAATGTGATACTAAAATTTGATGAAAATAACAATGAATGTCTTCTTTACCTTACGAATTAAGTACAACAGCCCAGACTGGCATGTCAAGGAAGGGAATGTTTTGTTGCAGCTGTAGCCCCAATCCTGTGTCGACTACCATCACCATAAGTGAAAAGCATGATTTTTCAAAGAATATGCCTATCCACTAAAGGAAAAGATGTTCTAGAGGATGCCAGTTTTGCACGATCACTCTGTTAGCCAAACAACGGATTGCGCTTATGGTGGAGATAGTCTATCCAGGATAAAGTACTCACTGAACCAAACACAACCTCAGTCCCCACCGTTTCAAAAAAAATAAAAAATAAAACCCAACTAAGCCCCTGAAGAAGTTAGTCCAAGGAAAAATGGATCGTGACTCCAGAGAATGATGGGTGTCAATGGGAAAAAGAGGTGAAGAAACAAAATTTACACCCAATAAAGATGCAAAAGCAGAATGACTTTCACAGACATGCAAGCACATGCTTGGTGGTGGTTTTGCTATAACAGAAGGCCGAAAATTGAGAAGGTCAATATGCAATGGATAACTATCAAAATACGACTGCTATATATAAAGGAAAAGTTACTGTACCGAGGATGGTAAACACCAACCCTCTTTTAGAAATCATTTATTTAATAATAAAATCATTAAAATAAAGGGTGGCAGTAACACTGCCATAACATGTAACATGTCCAGATGCGTGTTGGGATGTATTGACACGCGTGTCCCTGTGTCAACACATCCAACACAGCAAAAAACATTAAAAGTGTGTTTTCCTTATTACATAATAACTTCACATGTTCCCATCATTAGATAAAATCGAAGGTACTTGGCCAAAATAACAAGATTTGTGAATTTAGTATGTGTATGAAGGTCAATTTTTCAGTCAAAAGAGCCAAAGAAAGTGAATCAATAGTCCAAATCACCTTATCTTGCAAAAAGAATCACATCTTTTGTGAAATTGACCAGCATGTTCCTACTGCTTAAAATCTTTTGTTTTGTGACTGGTTGATCTTTAGAAATAGTTACCTCAAAGCGATTCCAGAAGTATAGGATGAGGTGCTGCATCAATGCTGCAGTTGTGGCAAAGGCCAAATACGAAAAACCTGGGGCAAGAAACAAATAGTTTGACGGGAATGAGTTTTTAAGAAAAGTGTTGGACATGCATAAATGTAAATAATAGGGGCATACCATAAGCATATGAAAAGAAATATATGTGAAACACCAGGAAATAGAGCAAGAAGAAGCGAGGAAAAAACTTCGTTGATATTGGTGTGCGAACACTGCAAAAAACGACAGCAACAAGTGTATTAGAAGCGAACTTTTCACAAGGGATCTTGCATGCATAAACACACACACACACGTGTGAACAGGCACACACAAGTATAATGGCAACACACATATATATACACACATAGTGAGAAAAGGTTTTCTGGAGCTACTCTCCAGAACTCTTCACTGTACTGCAGGGTTTTCTTGCCATGTGGAAGGCTGAGGTGGGCACTCCAGACCATCCGTCTGATAGAAGAAGCCCTTGATTTGACAATGTCATGCCTACACAATGCCATGTGTTGTACTTATGCCCTACAAATTCAATTGCATTCATTGATATTTTAAAATTAATTTTTGAATAAGGAAAAAGGCTAAAGAAATATGCCTTTTTTTTGCCACCTGGCAAAGTGATCTTGGGCTGAAACTCTCTGTGGGGAGAAACTAAGGTGGCGAAACAAGTGAGCCCCGTTGAGCCCACCACCTCAACTGCCAAATAAAGAAAACCCTTACACTTCCGAAAATATGGCTGGAGTGTAGCTCTCGAAAACTCATACATAGATTTTTTTTTTTTTTGATAAGGAACTCATACATAGATATACATGGGTCAGGTTATTTTGACATGCGAAAAATGACGCAATTTGACATGCCTTTGTAGAGCCCACATGGAGTCGAGTTAAGGGCTGATTTTTTGTGAGGCTCAAAAAAAAATAGCCAATTCTGAAACTTCTAACCCTATCAAAAGTGCACTTAAAGTTAACAGTGAATTGGACGGTCCAGAATGTTTTGTCTTGTGATCTACTACTTTTCATAGGGCTATAAATATCAAAATGGACAGATTTTAGGCGAGGATGATCTCCATGTGAAGAGATTATTCTCACCCAAAATCAGCAGTTAACTCATCTCCGTGTGGGCCCCACATGAGTGCGTCAAAAGGCATATATATGTGTGTGTGTGTGTGTGTGGAGAGGATAATATCCTCAACATGAAGAACATCCACACAAAAAAAACAGCCCATTCTGAAACTTCTACCCTATCAAATGTGGACTTAACTACAAAATGAACGGTCCAGAATTTTTAACTTGTAATCCACTTTTCCAAGAGCTAAAAATGTCTCTGTGGGATGATTTTTGGTGAGGCTTATCCCCATGGTGAGGAGATCATCCTCACCAAAAATCAACCATTTGACTCATTTCCAAGTGGGCCTTAAACAGGCGTGTCAGCATGACAAGATAAGGCATGCTTTTGACTTATAAAACGACACATGGTCGTGGGGCCCACACGCAGATGAGTTAAGGGCTGATTGTTTGTGAGGATGATCTCCCCACCATGGAGATCATCCTCACAAAAAATATGTACTTTCTGAAACTTTTAACCCTATCAAGTGTGGAGTAGAAGTTAACGGTAAAATGGACAGCTCACAATATTTCTAGATTTCAACTTGTAATCCACTGTTCATACGGTTAGAAATATCGGAATGGGCTGATTTTTTGTCAAATTGATATCCATGTTGAGAAGAAAACTATCACTAAAAATCAGCCCTTAATTCAACCGCATGTAGGACCCACGAACGTGTGCCATTTTATGAATCACAAAAGCATGAACCATTTTATCCCCACCCTATATATATAGCCAGATTATTTTGACACGCCTTATAGTGACACTGCATTTGACACGCCTATCTGAGGCCGACAAAGAGATGAGTCAAGGGTATTTTTTGGCTCGCCAAAAATAATACATTTTGACATTTTTAGCCCTCTGGAAAGTGGATTACAAGTAAAAACATTCTGGACCATTTCACCCTTAACTTTCAAGTTCACAACTTCACATACAAGGCAACGTTTGGCAATGCGAAAAACAAGTAAGAAAGCTACTTTTTGGCTTATTTTCCGGGTTTTTGCGGTTTGAATGGATCAAAACAGGAGTTTTCGGGGGATAAGGAGAAGCAGTTTTTCAACTGCTTACAGCTTATTGCTTTTGCGAACCGCAGTTTCTAACCTTAAGTAAAACTTTATAAATGTTGAAATTGCCCTTCTAGCCTTTTATAACTTTTGAATGACAAAACAATCCCTTCTAAGCCTAAAATAACTTTTCTAAATAACAATACTACCCTTTCTTGTCTTTAATACCTACCTTTTCTAAATGACAAAATCGTCCTCAAAGACCCAAACCCATTGCTTTTACCCACTGCTTACAACTATAAGCTATAAGCCCGGGTTACCTTAATCCAAACGCAGCCTAATAAGGTTAGAAGTTTCAGAATGGGCTGGTTTTTATGAGGATGATCTCATAACTCTATTCCATGTGGGCCCCACAATAGCATGTCAAATATATATATATATATATATATATATGGAGAGAGAGAGAGAGAGAGAGAGAGAACCTTATCAGTGTAAATAGTTCACACAACCATACAAGAATTAGGACCATGAAAGCCAGCAGTTGATCATCATAAAACTCAAACAGAAAAAATAAGATGCCGATCATAATCTGTGGAACCCATGCACAATATTCCGTTAGCCAATTGAATAGATTGAAAAAGGGAAACTAAACAAAATAAGACATTATATGGAGGAATATCAGAGGACTACCAAAATCTTATATCTAAACTGTGTCTTCTATGTCACAAACTTTAAATTTTAGTGGATTAACAAGACAAGAAATATACCTACCGGTACAAAGACCAGTGATTCAATTACATGCACAAAGATCAACTGGAAAGTCGGGAGCTGATGTCGTGCATGGTGTTGAAGCTGCACTGCAATAATTTGCGAGAAGGACATGTTATTCATACCCAAAAACAAGTGAAATTGCCAACGTCATCCACCACTAAAATAAATAATAATCTTCAGCAGAATCGAGAGAGGGAGAGATGTGCAGCTCCCCAAGGATGCTGCTGCATTGCCTAATTTCTTGGGCCCAATTGATGGATCATCTTTTGGATGGGCCATAGCCCAAAATTGTACTGCCCAGACAACTGTAATTGTCGAATCAACCACTCATTTCGACATACAATTAAAGTTTGTGCAGTGGTTGACAAAGAAGTCCAATGATCATATACTTAGAACTGTCAAACCATGCAACTTTGGGTTATGCCCATCCCAGAGGAGGCCTCTCTATTGAACACTCCGATGAACACAGAGACCAGGTGGTGCTCGCAACATTCTCTGACTTTTCAAAACAATATGAAATCAAGCCGACCTGTGAACTTAAGCATGCGAGCCTGTGTCTCTCTCAGAGTAAATGAAACTGACATTGTTGTTGTGAAGAAAACAAACAGCGACATAATAAGTACACCACACTTGGTCACAAGGTAGTCTGCATGGACAAGGGATAGAAGCATATTAGACTAAAATCTCATGACCATATTTTTTACCCAGAAATGGAACAAGGATTTCTTGCTCTACATAAAATTATTTTCTTTTTGTATGTAAAATCAACTGCAAACACAAAAAGCTATCAAAATCTAACCAATAACCACAGATGCAAGACTAAACGTTCAGGCAAGAAGAAAACATTTCCACCTGAGACTTGCCCAACAGTTACCAAATTTTCCCAGTAATGTTTCCCAAGTTCCAACTTTTACATACCGTTCATAAAGTATTTTTGGAGCTTACCTGGCAGTGTCTGGAGCTAACTTATGCATTAGTGGTCTTCTTTCGTAGCTCGTGCTCTTCATCAACTATTAGCAACATGACTACTTCAAAAGAAAGCTAATGGACAAGCATTTCTGAAAGTGGCTTCTAGGGCATTCAAAGTCTACAAGGATGGCCAGGCTCCCTTTTTACTGTACATATTCATGGTACAGATGCAATTACATGCGTTTTTTTTTTCAGGTGCCGTGTTGGATACATCGACGCATGGACACACGAGTTGACACATTCAGACACATCTTGACATGTATGGCATTGTTACTCTTTATTTTAATCTTTTTTTATTAAATAAATGATTTCTAAAAGAAGGTTGATGTCTTCCATCCTCCATACAATTCTTAGTTAAGTTGTTAAACACAGCTATAGTAGTAGTTTGAGTCTTTCCTCTAATAAATCTACTTATATTTATTATTTTAATTAATTCTTGTATAGCTCCATGGTGTATGGTAATGTTTTCCTTTACTTTTCATATATTTCTTTCCTTTTATTGAAAAAAAAAAATTTTGCTTAAATATAACTAAAATACTATATTTTGATACATGTGTACAGACTTGTCTATGTGTCGGCCCTGTCGGGCTTCTTAAAGGCACCATGTCAGACACCTCGTCTCTGTGTCGGACACTGACACACGTGTCATTGTCATGTTACATAGGGGTAAACTTCTATTTCTGGACAGCATATCAATCCCACTAAAAGCTCAATAGATGAAGTTAATTCAAGTGACTTCATAGTTACCGTATCTTCCCTAACTTCTTGTTGGTAGCATCCATTATCTGGCCACTTTACAAAAGGGTAGGTTGTACAAACAAGGTTGGGATTATATTGGTCAATTCTTTGATGCAAAATTAGCTTCTCAAAACTTAAGCTGCTGTCATCTTGCAAAAGATAACTTGTTTCACAGTCATCAAGGCAATTTCACCAGTTTATTGATGTCCTCCATGATCCAACTTAGGGACAAAGAACTTTTGACCAAAATGAAAGGCTATCTAGGAATAAATTACTTTAACATCTCATCATCATCATTGAGAGAAATTAGGATTTAGTGATAAACTTGGATAATAGCTTGGACTAATTACATTGACCCTAATCAAGGGTTTATATAAAGATAACAAGATCAAAGATAGAATCTAATATTAACAAAATCTAATCTACTTGATAAGGAATCCTAATCTTGACGACCGAGAGAATCGTGATGAGATCACCAATAATGATATAGTGCATCTCACACAACTTATTACAATATGTTACTCTAATACTCCCCCTCAAACTCATGGGGATCGGGGATCAACGATTGTCGTGAGTTTGCCGAAATCCAATGCCTTGAAGTTTGTTGACGAATGATATCGCCTTGATCAAGTTTTGATGTCAATAATTGCCAGTAAAGGAAGGTGGTTGCCAGCTAGAATGGTGATCCATGATAGTAGCAGTGGCAGCAATGGCAAGTCGGGTGGTTGTGTAGCAATGGTTATGAGAGCAGAAGACGACTAGTTGAGCAGAAAAAGCAGCCAGGATGGAGATGACAGTGAGGATCCAGTCAACGAAGATGATGGTAGGGATGAGCAACAGCAACGGCTGTCTCCTTCCTATTCATTCCATTTTTTATAGAAAACAGAGGAGAGTTTCCTATTGTTGTGGGTTTAAGCCAATTTTGAGATGTGGGTTTTGGGTTTTGATGGGGAGGAGATGAAAATGAGAGGTTGGTATCCATGGACATAGAGGTTGAAGTGAAGCTAAGACTTTTTTTCTGGATTTGTTATGGTTTGTGGATTGGAGATTTGGAATGGATAAGAGGGTGTTGAAGTGGTTAAAAAGACTATTGAAATCAGTGAGACGGGGATGATAATGGGGGTTTGGAGATGGTAGACCAAGAGAAGTAGAGTCCGCCCTCCATTGTTTCTTCTCTCTGATGTTCTATGTTTTGATCCTCACAAGAAGGGCGTGGACCCTTTGACATAGCGGCAATAACAGACCCAACAAGAGACCGATGAGGGCCATGAGGCTGATGTTGCTCTTGTTGTAGTCCTTTGGGAACTAGAGCGACGGAGGTGGGTATGCTTAGGGCTGTCAATGGATAGTCGAAAATTCAAATTCGATTCGAATCCGTATTCGAAAAATCAGATATTGTCCGAAAACTTCGGATATCGGATTCGGATTTAGATATCGTTTTAATATTCGAATAGTTTTCGGATACGGATTCGGATATTGATGTATTTGATTCGATAATATCCGATCCGATATATTATTTAATAATTATATTTATAACAAATAGATTATATTATATTTATCATATTAATTAATATTTATTCTAATAGTAATAATAATATTTATTATATATAAATATAATATTTATAATTATTTTACATATATATATATATATATATATATATATATATATATATATATATATATATATATATATATATATATATATATATATATATATATATATTATTATGTAAATATAATAATATATTATCTATATCCAATTTTCAGATCGGATATTATCGGATATCAGATAAATTAATCGGATTCGAATTCGAATATTGATTTAGAATATCCGTCGGATATTGAATTGGATTCGGATATCGGAATTTTTTTTTCGGATTCGGATATGCTTGTATTCGATCCGAATAGTATCCGTTGACAGCCCTAAGTATGCTCTCTTCGGAGATGGTTGGGAACTTAGAGAAAAAAATTTTAGAGCTCCTCTAGTTCTTCAAGAGACGTTCTCATTTCAAGTATACTTTTGACCTATTATATAAGGAAAAAACTTTGCGCAAATGCAGAAATATTACACTTTGATCCACCTTACACATCAAATGAAAAAAACAAATACAGATATATTACAGCCATTACAAGTATTTCCATATTATGAACTAGTGGCATTAAGATCAGAGTATTTTAATATAGTACAAGACTTTCTTTCAATATACCAAGCAGCCTCATTATCTATGAATCAAAGCAAGGTTTATCTCCTAATGTGAGAAAAGGCTTGAGCTGACAAGTGACAAACCTCCGAATTTTGCAGAAGTGTCTGCTGGTTCTTGTGCATAACCAAGATCATAGAACTCCCTTGTTTGGTAGTTATAAAGATAACCTACATTAAAGTCCCAAAGCCATACTTAGAAACATGAGTATATAGCACATATCCGCATGTGAAACCAAACTTATCATCCAGTTCTATGTATAGCATTAGCAAAAATACAAGTAGATTCAAGCCAGATGGTCATTTCACACTTCAAAAACTTCGAATAAAATTTTTGTCAAATTTAGAATTTGTCCAGATCACGAAATACACAATAGTAATATTTTGACAAGTATCCCTAAGTAAACCGGTAATAATTCATAAAATATTAAGAGTTGGCAAGAAGAAATGTTGAATGGAAAAAGTAAAACAATTATAATAAAAATAATAATTGTTCCTTCCATGGAGAAATTGCAGTCCCTTATTTATTTAGTCTGAGGTTGCCTAAAACCAATGCAATGCATTGTACGACAACTAAAGCTTGCCATCCAGAATAATGTTGGACGCGGATATTTAATGGAACGGGGTCAAAGTTCCCACACTCAAATTTGACTCCAATTTGATGAGGGTCTATGTCTCAGACAATTTGGGGCTTGGTTGATTACATGACTGATTCAACTGAATTGAGCTTACTTCACTTGAAATCATACCACAGATATAAGCATTATAACAGTTAACACAAAAGTGTTGTCAGGGACCTACTTGTAATATCTTATATTCTACAGGGGGCCCTTGTAATATTGTAAAACTTCACTTAATATATATATTGGGTGAAATCGTGTAGGCTATTCTAAGCTCTACACGATTTCTCCTCTTCCCCCAATTCTCTTCTCCTCTCCTCTCTTCCATCTCTAACCCTAATCTCTTATTCTGGTTACGATCCAAGATTACAACATGGTATCAGAGCATGGTTATGTAACCATGGCTCAATCCTAGAGGTTTGAAGAACCCTAGGGATTGCGAAATTCGATGCGAAGGGCTTTCCAAAGAAGGAGATCATCTCCCATGGATAGCCGCAGGCTTTAGAAGAGTCTGAAACCCTAGCCGCCCACTCCAAAAGGTTGGAAAAGTTCTCCCAGGCCTAGCTGCCCACTCCAGAAGCCTGGAGAAAAGCTATCAGGCATAGCCGCCCACTCCAGAAGCCTGGAGAAGAGCCACCAAGCCTATCCGCCCCTTCCAAAAGGTCAGAGAAGACCCTCTGGACCTAACCGCAGGTCTCAGAGGAGTCCAGAACCTCTCCCTAGTGCTACCGCATCTATCCAGGAACCTTTTTTAGGTCCTCGGAACCACTCACAAGTTTCCCGCGGGTGGTTTTTTTCTCCAATAGAAAGTGATTTGCACCTCCACAGCAGCAGTTCGGGTGATTTCTTATCAGAAAAGTCTTCTCTACTACCATGAGTACATCTGAGGAGTCATCTTCTGTCAAGTCAGAGATCATTGTTGCCCCACCCAGTCTGGGAAGTCATGGTGATCACAGCCCGGGCCTACAGATTACTACTGTGAAACTCGACGGGACCAACTACCTCGCATGGTCTCAATCTGCCAAGATGTACATCACCGGACGAGGCAAAGCCGGTTATATCACTGGACGCGTCATTACACCTGATTCCTCCGATGTTGCGTTTGAGAAGTGGGAAGTGAAAAACTCGATGGTCATGTCATGGTTGCTTCACTCCATGCATCCATCGATCAGCACAGGCTTCCTCTTTCTCCCGACTGCCAA
Organism: Euptelea pleiosperma; assembly: GCA_035048495.1. Classification (NCBI taxonomy): domain Eukaryota; kingdom Viridiplantae; phylum Streptophyta; class Magnoliopsida; order Ranunculales; family Eupteleaceae; genus Euptelea; species Euptelea pleiosperma. Next base: position 28,988,763 of record CM068545.1, read on the forward strand.
GGATATATGGGACACTGCATCTCAGACCTACTCCCAAGATGGGAATTTTGCTAGGATGTATGAACTTCAGCAGGAGATAGCACATCTGAAGCAAGGCGATCTTCCTTTGAGATCATACTACGCTGCGTTACGCAGCAAGTGGGAAGAGGTAGATCACTACCAGACCTACACCCCTGCATGTACCAAGGATGCTACGGAGTTCCGGAAGATGATTGTGCGCGGACGCATATTCGAGTTTATTGGCGGCTTGAACCAGAGCTATGAACAGGTTCGAGCCAACATCTTGGGCAGAGATCCACCGCCGTCGACCATTGCACAGGTCTACTCCTACATCCAGAGTGAGGACAACAGGAGGAGAGCCATGAGCTCTAAGACAGATGTTGATGTTCCTTTATCTGAGAAGTCTGCCTTGGTCACTCAGAAATTGAGCAAACCCACATCCAAGAAGGATGGGGATCTTGATGATCGTGATCGACTCAGATGTGATCACTGTGGTAAGCGTCGCCACCAAAGAAGCCCTTTGGTAGCAAACATGGAACCTCAGCCGCTCATGCCACCAGTCAAGATTCCTCTGATGTGACCGCTTCCTCTGGGCAGTCCAACACCTTCTCTAGCATGGACATTGACAGGCTTCGACAATTACTTACTCAGCTTGATGGCCCTTCCCCACTACATCATCCTTTGCTCAGACAGGTACATCCATGGTTCAAAGTCGTTGGTTTCGTTTCGGTTTCGGTCGCGGGCGAAACCGAAACGTTTCGGTAGTTTCGGTGGTTTCGGTCCGAAACTTGGTGAAACCATAATGAAAGAGTTTCGGTAGTTTTGGTCATAGTTTCGGTAGTTTCGGTAGTAGTTTCGGAAGTTTCGGTGGTACTTTCGGAAGTTTCGGTGGTTTCGGTCCGAAACTTGGTGAAACCAAATGAAAGAGTTTCGGTCACAGTTTCGGTAGTTTCGGTGGTTTCGGTCCGAAACTACAGAAACTGAACCGAAACTTTGAGTTTTCCGATACAAACCCGTATCTTGTATCGGCATGTACCGAAACCGAAACGTTTCGGCCGAAACTTTAAACTATGGGTACATCCCATTCAACCCACCATGTGTCTACGGCACCCATTGGTCCTTCCTGGATCATTGATTCTGGTGCCTCCGATCATATGACTGGTATGCCATACCTTTTCTCCACCTATAATATCTGCTCGGGTAAGGACAAGGTCCGCGTGGCCGATGGCACCTTCTCCTCTATCTCAGGGAAGGGCACTATCTCTGCCACACCTACTTTGTCTTTATCCTCTGTACTTCGTGTTCCTAAATTCACCACTAACCTGCTTTCTGTTAGCTATCTTACTAAGAGCCTAAACTGCAGTGTTACCTTTTTTCCTACTCATTGTGTTTTTCAGGACTTAGAGACGAGGCGGATGATTGGCAGTGGTCGTAAGGATGGTGGATTGTACCTGCTCGATAGCCAGCCGACTTCATATTCTGTTGCACATCAGTCTAGTGCCAATGTCAGTAGTTCTAGCGTTAATAAAGACCTGTTAATGCGATGGCATAACAGGCTAGGTCATTTACCGCTTTCAGTCATGAAGAGTCTGTTACCTTAGTTTGCGTCTATTCCATTTTTTGAGTTCAACTATGAAACTTGTGTACTTGCAAAACAATGTCGGGTGTCTTTTCCAACCAGTAATAAAAAAAAGTACATTTCCTTTACAGCTTGTGCACTCTAATGTTTGAGGACCCAATCCCACTACTTCTATCTTTGGTTTTCGCTACTTTGTGGTTTTTGTGGATGACCACAGTCGTTACACTTGGATCTACCTTACGAAATCAAAAAATGAGGTGCATACTATCTTTCAGATCTTCCATAAAATGGTGTGCAATCAATTGGGCACCACCCTAAAAGTCCTACGCACTGACAATGGGGGGGAATACATGTACAGTGGCCTTGCCTCCTACTTTGAAGAGCATGGAATTCTTTATCAGACCTCATGTGCCGATACACTTCAACAAAATGGGACCGCTGAGCGAAAGCATTGCTATGTCCTGGAGGTTGGTAGGGCACTTCTTCTTGGTACTCGGGTACCCAAGGGTTATTGGGCTGACGCTGTGTTGACGGCATCCTACTTGATAAATTGGATGCCCTCTTGTGTCTTGGGGTCGAAGTCTCCCCTTTCACTCCTGTTTCCTTCCTGTCCTGTGTTCTCCATTCCACCTAAGGTCTTTGGTTGTGTTTGCTATGTTCACGCCCATCACAGGAAGGACAAGTTAGATCCGAAAGCCGTTCGATGTGTGTTCTTTGGCTATTCGTCCACTCAGAAGGGATATCGGTGTTTCCATCCCTCTACCCGTCGTCGGTTTGTTTCTCTAGATGTTACCTTTTTTGAGAGTCTTCCCTTCTTCTCAGTTGATCGGACTTCTCTTCAGGGGGAGCTTGGGAGTATTAACGAGAGTCTGATACCTCCACAGGGGGAGATTCCTCAACCAGTACCCCTTGATTTGCCTGATGAGTCTCCTGTACCCTTGTCCTTATCTCCTACTGACACTGTGCCACAGGATCCGCAGCTGAAGACATGCCAGACGACGTCAAAAAGAGAAACAGTCCACCATCCAAGCTCACTGCCAAGAAATCCAACTCGATCCAGGTAATCGTGTCCTCAGTGATCCTCATGATGATATGTCTGTTGCTCCTTCTACTATCCTTCCCATAGACATTGATGTACCTATTTCTCATCGGAAGGGTGTTCGGAACTATGTTACCAAGCACCCTATTCTCACTTTGTTTCCTATCAACAGCTCTCACCATCCTACAAGGCATTTGCTACTTCCCTATCCAGTGTCGCTCTGCCATCCGGTGTCTCAGATGCCCTCAACCAGCCTCAGTGGAAAGCAGCCATACTAGAGGAGATGACAGCTCTAGAAAAGAATGGTACTTGGGATTTGGTTCCATTGCCTAGAGGAAAGAAACTCGTGGGGTGCAAGTGGATATATACAGTGAAATACAAAGCAGATGGAAGCATCGACAGGTACAAGGCCCGTCTCGTTGCAAAAGGGTACACACAAACTTATGGGATTGACTACCAGGAGACGTTTGCTCCAGTGGCCAAGATGAACTCAATTCGAGTTCTGTTATCTCTCGCGGCAAATTTTTCTTGGCCCCTCCACCAGTTGGATGTCAAGAATGCCTTCCTCTATGGTGATCTAGAGGAAGAGGTCTACATGACAGGTCCTTCGGGGTTCAGTCCGACTGGGAGTAAGGAACTTGTGTGCAGACTGAAGAAAGCCTTGTATGGGCTTAAACAGTCACCAAGGGCTTGGTTCGAGAGGTTCAGTTCCGCAGTCAAGAAGATTGGCTACTCGCAGAGTCAGGCGGACCACACTCTCTTCATTAAGAGAAGTCAAGGTCGTCTTACTGCTCTTATTGTATATGTGGATGATATCGTGGTCACAAGAGATGACCCAGATGAGGTTTGTAGATTGAAAAAATACATCGGCACAGAGTTCAAAATCAAGGATCTGGGAACCTTGAGATACTTTCTAGGCATTGAGGTTGCTAGGTCAAAGCAGGGTGTGTTTATCTCACAGAGAAAGTATGTACTTGATCTCCTTCGAGAGTCAGGAAACTTGGGAGCTAAACCAGCTGATACGCCTATAGAGCAGCAACATTGGCTGAATCCTGTTGATGGGGATCCCATTGCTAATACAGGCCAGTTCCAGAGACTTGTTGGGCATCTCATCTACCTTTCGCTGACACGACCAGATATTGCATACGTAGTCAGTTCATGCATGCCCCTCGCTCTCCACATCTTGAGGCAGTACACCGAGTGTTACGCTATCTTAAGGGGGCTCTAGGGAAGGGTCTCCTGTTTAGTAAGAATGGACACCTGCAAGTTGAAGCTTATACAGACGCTGACTGGGCAGGTTCAATCACTGACAGACGTTCCACATCAAGGTACTGCACGTATGTGGGAGGTAATCTGGTGTCTTAGCGCAGCAAAAAGCAACCAGTAGTCGCCCGCTCCAGTGCCGAAGCAGAGTATCGTTCTATGGCTCATGGTGTATGTGAGCTTCTATGGTTGAAGACTATGCTCAGTGAGCTCGGATATCCTGTCAAAGGGTCTATGCAACTGTATTGTGACAATAAAGCAGCCATCAGCATTGCTCATAATCCAGTTCAACACGACAGGACAAAGCACATTGAGGTAGACCGTCACTTCATCAAAGAGAAACTTGGTCAGGGACTTATTTGCACACCATATGTCCATACTGCTGATCAAGTTGCAGATGTGTTAACTAAAGGTGTTACTAAAGGGATCTCGGAGCACCTGTTATCCAAGCTGGGCATGATAGATATCTTCGCACCAGCTTGAGGGGGAGTGTTGTCAGGGACCTACTTGTAATATCTTATATTCTACAGGGGGCCCTTGTAATATTGTAAAACTTCACTTAATATATATATTGGGTGAAATCGTGTAGGCCTCTCCTCTCTTCCATCTCTAACCCTAATCTCTTATTCTGGTTACGATCCAAGATTACAACAAAAAGATGATTCACAATACTAAAAGTCGAATTTGAGACCCAGATTCTCATATATCATTGGTTCAATATCTTACAATCGTCAAAAATTACATACAACATGGCCAAAAAACAAAAATCACAAGATTAAAAACTTACAAAGTAAATAATCATAATTCAGGATTACCAAAAGCAAGTTGTCAGTAAAAATGAGGATCACATATTTAAATTTTTCACAATAGAAAACCTAGTACAAATAAAATGAAAATGAATTGAGGCAAGTAAAAAACTCGTGATAAAAAAACGAACAACTCTTAGTTAACTTGGATGAGTTTTCTCAAGTTGTAGAAACACCAAAGCTAGAATTCAAGGTTGATACAAATCGATTAATAAATTCTTGGAGCATCTAGTTGATTTTATAAACAATTACTTGCACAAACTGCAACTTTTAAAACCATATAATATAAGTTCAAATTATACCACAAATAAAAGTATAATAAATTATGCAGTCAAAATGGTTAAATAAACAAATGACATAGGTACAGCTGAACCTTATAGCGAGCATGCAGGCTGTTGCAACCATGTCAGCAACCATCAAGAGGAGGGCATGATGTCAACACCAAAAATTTTCTGAAGCATCAAATTTGGAGTTCCTTTTGCTGGTGTTTAGTGTCTTTGTGTATTAGGACTATGTTTAGGCGATGCTACAAGTAGTGGTGAATTGTGACTGTTTAAGAGCTGTAGTATGCTATAAAGTTCAGTTTGAGATGTACCAACCCTATCCTAGCCTCTTTATTGGAGATAAGTGTAAACTTTATTAGAAAAGAAACGGAGCTTACAAGAACCTCGGCTGAAAGAGGTCGAACCGACCTATAGGCCGAGGGAGGACCGGAAAGAAACAAAACCCTTGACAAAGGAAGGGGTGCCAAGGACATCAATCCCTAGAACAAATAAGGTCCATTCTGAAAACGAGTCCTCAAAAAAAAGACGCCTACATTCCGAGAAAATTTTGGACCACAAAAATAACAACCCCTTAATACAAAGGATGATCAAGGCCGTGACTTCGCTTTTTGCCCTCAAAAGCCCTCCGGTTCCTTTCCTTACACAAGCCCCAAACGATGGCAAAAGGCAGCATTCTCCAAAGGATACTCCCTTTAGCGGAGAAAGCTTTAGCCCTCCAGCATAAGATAAGAGCCGTGAGAGTTTCCAGCATCACCCAACTCATCCCGAACTTGCTGAGAAAGGAGGATCACACCTCCTTGGCCACATCACAGTGTAATAGAAGGTGACCAACTGTTTCTCCACATTGTCAGCACATCCATCAAAAGTCTGCAAAAATGAAACCTCTGGATCGTAGATGGTCCACAGTCAGAATCTTATCCAAAGAGGCTTCCCAAGTGAAAAATGCCGCTTTGGAAGGAACATAGGAACTCCAGACCATTGATATAGGAAATTTAGGCCCTCTTGAAGGGTGTAAGACCTCATAGAGGGAGCAAACTAAGAACGAACCGCCTTTGGACCATATCCACACCCGTTTGTCCTAGCCGAGGGGGCGAATATGGACATTGTGCAGACGAAGGATCAGTCTAGATAGGGGCTCTATCTCCGAATCATTGAGGTTCCGTCTACACCCAAAATCCCAACCAACATCCTCTCCTCCGGAATGGGCACAATCTTGAATAGACCAATTTTTCTTCTCCGAGAGAGAATATAGCTCTGGGAAGTCGACAGAAAAGGGAGCCTCCCCGGACCAAAGGTCCTTCCAAAACCTGATGCGATTGCCTGATCCCACCACGTACTGAACTCCCCTGTCGAAATCATGGGTAACCTTGGAGATTCCCCTCCACATGCTGCAGCCATAACTAGTTCGTACCATTCTGCTAGACCACCCAAAGGAAGAAACACCGTACTTTCCTACAATGACCTCCCTCCAGGGGCTATTAGTCTCCTCCTCGAACCTCCAAGCCCATTTAGAAGAGCTTGATTCATAACTTTAAGATTCTTGATTCCAAGACCCTCTTTCTCTTTGGCCTTACACACATTATTCCAACTAACTAAGTGCATCCTCCGGTTCCCTTCCCTTCCACTCAACAAAAAGCCCCTCATAGTCTTTTCCAGATTCTTCGCCACACTGCTTGGAATAGAGAAAAGGGACATATAGTAGATTGGAAGGCTGGAGAGAGTGCTTTTAATAAGCACCAATCTTCCCCCTTTAAATAAATATCTAGATTTCCAATCTGCCAATCTTCTTCCAAAGCGTTCAATAACGCTCCCACAATGCCTTTGATCTGTAAACATTTCCAAGGGGAAGACCCAGATAAGTGGATGGCAACTTGTCAACGCTGCAATTCAGGATACTAGCCATTCCTAAGATATTCTCCACCTCACCCACGCCATAAACCTTGCGCTTGGAAAGGTTGACCTTAAGCCCCGAAACAGCTTTAAAGCAACACAGGAGCCCTCGAAGGAATCTCAACTAAGGGATAGAAGAGCCTAGGAACACAAGGGTAGTTTGCAAATTGGAGGTGAGAGATAGTGCAGGTGCCGGGGGTCGCTACAAAACCTTCCAACTAACCTATAACAATGGGTCTAGAAAACATTCTCCCCAAAGCCTCCGCTACCACCAAAAACAAGTAGGGCGATAATGGGTCTCCTTGGCACAACCCTTTGGAGCTTTTGTTGCTATCTATGTAACAAGGACACGAACATGGACACTGTCCGACACACGTGTTATCCGTAAATTGGAGGTGAGAGATAGTGCAGGTGTCGGGGGTCGCCACAAAACCTTCCAACTAACCTATAACAATGGCTCTAGAAAACATTCTCCTCAAGGCCTCCGCTACCACCAAAAACAAGTAGGGCGATAATGGGTCTCCTTGGTGCAACCCTCTGGAGCTTTTGTTGTTCTCTATGTAACAAGGACATGAACATGGACACGTGTGTCGGTGTCCGACAAGGATACGGAGTGTCAGACACATTGACCCCCACAAACCCAATACATTGACACATCCGTCCAGTCCATTCTTTATGCTAAAAGATTTATCTTTTAAATAATTTAGTCTATGTTAACTTAAGTATGCAATATAGAAAAAATGTAATTTAGATTAAGATGATATATATTAAAATCACATAAAACATATACAAACAATAGTTGGAAACAAAATTTCTGCATAAATTGAGATTTGTTTGAAAAGGTGTGTCGGCATGTGTTTGACACGTGAATACGGCAAGATGTCTGACACGGCAAATTCTTAGAAACATAGTGCGCTTGTTACTTAGATTGTTCTACACCCGTAGGCTGAGAAAATCTATTTCTGTGAGAGCATGGGGTTCCCCCTTTGGTCCCTTGCATATCACGCCCTATATTATATATTTAATTTTGAGAATCGACGGTCCCTTTCCAAGAACACTCAAAGGATGCTATGCTATCATTGTAACTGTAGGCATAAGTCACATGCAAGGGTGTGGGACCCACCATTCATTGAGTCCCACAACTCCCACCTAGAAGATCACATGTCCCAAAGCCTAGCCTGATTGGATGACCATAATCAATATTGCATTATTTTGAACAGCCAGAGAAAAGTATTATTAGCAAATATTCATTTTGTTCGTCCAAAAGAATGAAGCTTGATTAGTGTGGTTTTCATCCTAGGGACCCATCAAGTAGTGGCCCAACACATTCGCATGTAAACCACACTCATGTATGAGAAATGTAGACAATAATTTGGGTCTACCCAACCATCGATTGTGTATTCATTTTAAACATCAATTAATACTTCTACATGGGGACTTGTTTGTTTTAATTCATTAGAGTATCAATTGGCCAAACAGAACACGAACCCATTGTCGCTAAGATAAACATGCATGGTTAAATTGTATTGGTTGTGAGACATTTCTTCTAATGCACTTAATGACCTATGTTAGCCAGACAATTCAAAATAGATACCGTACCCATGTCTGACACTTCATTTTTAAGTGTAAATGCCATGTTTGTGACATATCCTTACCGCGTCTTTGCCGTACCCTGGTAACATAGTTAATGACGTGTGACCCTATATTCATGGAAATAGTTATTACCTTGACCAAGAGAACTCAATAAACTATTCATCAAAATTGTGTCATATCCAAGAAATCTGTTTATGAGGAGTTGCTGCCACCTGAAAAAAGAGAACATTTTCACTTGAGATATTTTATTGGCTCTCCCTCATACATAAGTGTTGAGATGATAAATGGAAAAATTAGAAAAAATCAGAAATGACATACTCGAGGGAATCTAGGAATATCCCCAATAAGAAATAAAAAAGGAAAGTTGATTGAGATAGTTTAGTCATGTACAAGACCAATGATGGCACAAGTAGGGGCACTTTGTGCAGGTTGAAGGATGTAGCAGCTTTGAAGGTAAGATTTGAAGGCATGGTTTAACAAAAGATAGAGCTCCAAATAGAATTGAATGGAGTAACAGGATTCATGTTGATGACCTCAGATAGTTGGGATAAGGCATTCATAATGAATGGATATATGCATACATACTTATGTGTGTGCGTGTGTGTGTGTACTGTGTAAACTGATGGTTTCCTTGCGACCACAATCTGAAACACAAAATCTAATTTCGTATGGTTTCTAAAAGAAGAAAGATGAAGATCGCACCCGACATTCTCCTTTCTTTCACCAATGGTGATTTCACGACAACAGACCTGCCAATTAACTACATCGGTAAAGCGCTTTTTTGATTTGACAAGGTAAACCTTTCCCAAAAAAGAAAAAAGAATTTCCCATGGAGCCAAGGAAATAAATTTCATGAAATTATCGAAAGATTTCCATTTTCTAGGTTACCGACAGGAAAGAATACTTACGTCAAAATAATGTTAAATTTCCCGAAATATTTCCATTCATGTCGAAATATTTCGCGTGAATAGTAAATTTCGATCAATTGACAGTGTAAATATGTATTATTTCGGTCGAAATGTTTCGACATGTATGGAAACATTTCAATCGTAGGTAGGAAACATCTCATTTGAGCTCAAAACCACTATAAATCTCATATTTGATCCATTTAACCCATTTCCATACATTTTGTTTATACAAAAGATCAATCCATTGTAGATTTTTTGATTTGTGGATTGATCGTGAGAAAGAATCAAATCCCGTTTGGGAGTTTTTTCAAATTCAAAATATACGTAAGGATAAAATTTCTTGCTACAAATAAATAGGTTAGGTGTAAATTCATTAAATTTATGAATCTATGATGTATTTACACTAGATTTGTGTACGGATTGAAGATCGTTTAGGGTGAGGGGAAAAACTCCAATTTCATTGGTTTTTACCCTAAACATCCATGATTGTGCATAAATTGATTATATGTTGCATAACTTAGCTCGTTCTACAAGTTGGTTGGGTTAAAAAAATTTAACCCTAAATTTGTTTTTCAAATAAAAAATTAAACATTCAAAAAATTAAATAAATGTTATAAGTTAATAGTAAATAGGTTTTCTAAAATTACATATAATGTTAAGAAATTAATGTAAGTGAATAAGGATTTGTTAATATATTACTTTATGACTTTTTTATAATTAACAATTAAATAATAGTTATATAATTAAATTAAACATTGACTAATTAAAGATCCTTGCCGCGACATATTATAGACCATTATGGTCATTCATTTCCACACTACATATAGTTGTATATTATGGTTTGAAAGCTTATGAGTGTGTTTTTATGCTAGTTTCATCATTTCCCAAACTTTCCACAAACATTTCCACAATATTTCCACCATTTCCAAATTATTTCCATCATTTCCACATTATTTCCATACTGGTCGAAATATTTTGACTAGTCGAAATAAACCTCGAAACCGAATTATTTCCTTGCATGGAGCTAATCTTCTTTCAACCCTCTCAATTACCAGATCCTAAATACTAGTCGACCTTAAAAGGGAGGCTTTACAGAAACAAGCTAACTTCTAGCACAATCTTTGAAAATTTGTTCAAAAAATTGACTTATTTTCAACTTAACCCAAAGCTCGAATAATTCAACATACTAGAGAACTGCATCAAGATTTTCAACCATATAAATCATCATCATCTAAGCCATATCCCAAATGTTTGGGGTCGGCAAAATAAATCCAATTTCACCTCGACTCTATTTAAAGATATCTTTTCTCAAATAATGTGTCTCCAAATATTATTTCAACCATAGGACTCGATCAATCTATATGACTTAAGAACCTATACCAACCAGGAGAGTGGAATTTAGTGTTAGTGTAATTTCTTTTCAACCTTGAGCAAACACTCAAACAACCTATAAAGGTGAGGGCCGTGAGGCGAGTACAGATGATGTTTTTCATGCACAAAACATAAAAGCAACTTAAACCCGGCTGTTTTGCACCAATCGAGGCACGAGTACTTGTACGATTGCATAGTAAGTTAATTGTAAATTTCATTATCAGTTTTGGATAACAATCATTTATCAATTAGCTAACAGATTTAGGTGGGAAACACTAAAAATGACTTTCATGTTAATCATTGAAAAATGTTCTATAATTTTTATTTTATAAGATTTTCTATATTTTTCAAAAATATCTGATGATTCTGATCTTTAGGAATTTTTACTTATTTTATTTTTTTGCATTAGTTGATGTCACCATTCACAAAGTCAACCTAGGTCAATCTGCTGGACATCTGGGAAGACTGAACCAACCCACTTTTCGAACTTCATAACACTGGTAAATTTTAGTCAAGGTTTATAAGAGGCTGTTTTAATGGTATAACAGACTGGGGCGTTACCGTTAAAACGGATTGTAACAGACGGGCAAAAATGGAAAAAATGAAGAAAAAAAACGGGAAAAACGGCGCTGAAATTCAAATTTTGAACTTTGAAATTCAAATTTTCAAAAACGAAAAAAACAGAATTTAACGGAAAAATAACGGATTTTAACGGAAATAACTGCCTTTTTTCCACAAAATTTTCCAGATTTTAACGGCTGTTAACACAAACAAAACGGCCGTTATTTTCTAAGCGTCAAAACGGTTTTTAACGGGCTTGGGGCGTCACCGTTTTAACGGCCATTAAAATCGTTTAAGTGGCGTTATTTTAAACCATGATTTTAGTAATATACATTTTTCTATTTAAAGTAATGATCATTTTATTATTCTATAGTAAGATCATGTTCTTACAAGTTTAGAAAATTATGGATTCACAATTTTAGTAAATTACGTTTTATTATATTTAGGAAGTTGTAGGAATTCCTAGAAATAAGTAAGGAGGAATTTTAATAAGGATTAGTTTAGTAAAGTTTGAAGGTATAGAAGTTTCCAAAATATTTTCTATTTGTACTCGGAAACTAATTTAGAATTTCAGACACCTTAGGAGCAAAGTAGGAGGTGGCAATCTGACAAGTAATTGGCGTTTTGAAAACGAATTAAGTTTACTTTTTGAGAAGAGTTGTTCTTCACCCAGGAAGTAATTTCCTAAAGATTGGTGTAATGCTCAACGTGCATGGGGCGGTGCTATGCTTATACGAGGTATTATGCTTGTTATTTGATTGATGTGATCTTAATCAACCCTGTTCAGTAAGTTTTCTACACACTCAATTGAGTTGTTATTTCTGTATCACTTTTGCCCTACATCGTGGCTTAGTGAGAAAACCTGTGTAACAAGGAGAGGGGCACAGGTGTCGGTATGTGACACGGATATGAGTTGTCTGTAGACACATCCGTACACATGTACTATAATATTCTTCAGTTATATTAATTCAAAAGTTCTATTATTAAAAATAAGGAAAGAATTATATGAAAAGTAAAAGAAAACATTTCTGTATGCCACGGAATTATTCGATAATATAAATATAAGTAGATTTATAAGAGGGAAAACTATCATAACAATACCAGTGTTTAATAACGTAACAAAGTACACCAACCCTCTATTTAATAAATATTTATTTAATAAAAGGGTGACACTGCTGTATATGTCGGGATGTGTCAACAAGTATGTCCATGTATCGATGTGTCCGACACGGAAAAATATTGTCCTTGTTACATTGGAGAAAACCCATCAGAAGTACAATTACTATAACTGATACACAGGTGTGGAACACAGCATAATCGTTTATTCCAAGTTTAATACTAAACCAGGAAGGTTATGGTAGCTAAAAGAGAGTTTAACCTGTTCCCAAAGCAGGAATGCCGAGCAGATATGCTAATGTTAACAGTACGTATGCTGTGTTGAGATTTAGCTACTTCAGGAAGCAAGAAATACCCCTGCACAATAAATAGTGAAGCTGAAGCATGGTTGTGATGGTAGTAGGATGGACAGCTGGATAGAGAGATGGTAAATGTGCAGTAAATACATGAATAGGTAAACAGAAAAAGGATTCACTGATAAAGTGAGAATATTTTTTATTACCTTTTTTTTTTCTTTTTCTTTTAATAAGAAAGTGAGAATCTTACCTTCTCCACAGTGTACAAATAAGTTGGTTCAAAAGATCTGCCTCTCTTCTCAAGCCATTGCACTGTAACAGACAACACAACTTAGCCAAACAAAAAATAGAAAAGAAAAAGGGAAAAAAGACAATACACACAAGAATGACTGCATCAAAACCAAATAGCTTTCTTTTCTCATTTCTTTCAGTTTCTAAAAGGATCATGTCACTTTGCTAATCTGACAGAGTTAAGCAACATATTACAAGCCAAAATGTTGCAAAATGGGTAGCAATGCAAGAGAGGAAGTACAAGGTACCCATCTTGTAGACCATCAGAATGGACCAGAAGCACATGGGGAGCACATGCAGGGGATAGGATCTATGCTCAGTGAATCCAACCTAGTGACTCCTATGCAAGAAGTGAACCTCCTTGAATATTTCTAAACACCCCATCTATCATTTCCTTTCACCTGGACGTTTTTCAATAACTTTTTCTGATCTTCAAAAAGAATGCTGATAGTTTGGATAATTGATCATTCAATCCTGAAAGTTTTAGCATAGGAATGATGGACCCATTGAATAGTAGATCCCACTGAACAGTTATGTTTGTACACTCATGTACAAGCACCTTAGATCGCCAGGGGTCCAATTGGGTTTAGGCTCGATTAGGATTTAGTACTGGGTTCCATTCATCTTTAATTCATTCAATCTGTGACATTGATTGACCAAGTCCATGAGCTAAATGCACTAAATTCATGACATGGATGTAGTAAGTGAACCTCCTTGAATATTTCTAAACACCCCATCTATCATTTCCTTTCACCTGGAAGTTTTTCAATAACTTTTTCTGATCTTCAAAAAGAATGCTGATAGTTTGAATAATTGATCATTCAATCCTGAAAGTTTTAGCATAGGAATGATGGACCCATTGAATAGTAGATCCCACTTAACATTTATGTTTGTACACTCATGTACAAGCACCTTAGATCGCCAGGGGTCCAATTGGGTTTAGGCTCGATTAGGATTTAGTACTGGGTTCCATTCGTCTTTAATTCATTCAATCTGTGACATTGATTGACTAAGTCCATGAGCTAAATGCACTAAATTCATGACATGGATGTAGTAAGTTCATAAACTTGATTTATTCAATACATGAATCTAATCTGTTACGTTGATGAATCATGTCCATTTGAAGGCCATTGCATCACATATGTCATTTTTTTTTCGATTGGCAATTCAAAAGAAGTTACTAGACAAGAAAGTTAGGATTCATTTGGTGATCCAAGATGTGAATCAATTTTATCAAATCACGGACTCAGTTTCTTGATTCAGCTCTTCAATCCACTGATTACAAATATTTAATTGATTCCCACATCAATATAGTTATGGAAAACCATAGCAAATGGAATTGACCATGAATTGTTAATCAAGTTGTAAATATTATTGAATTGATTTCTGACTCAATCTTCTTGATTCGCCTGAAATATGGAATTGTGATGGCGAATTGGTAGAGCCAAAACCACTCTTGAGATAGTTGTAGGTTCAGCAGATCTTACAACATCCACTAGATTTAATCCTTGTCCAGTTGTCCTTGTCAAATGTGTATTAAGTGCTTGTGAGAATGTTACAACGAGCAATTGATTTAGAAAACGAAAAACAAGCAGCACAAACTTTAAGAGTTTCAAAATATATTTGAGTCTATAAAAAAATGCCAAGTGGTAATTTGATGGTAAATGAAACAAAATTAAGAAGGACAACCCTTACTTGCAAATGAGTTAATCATATCCAAGCGAAATATATGCAACCACTTGGGAATATCTATAAGCATATTTGTACCTGCAATATTCTGTAGTTCGAATTTCAGTTCTAGGAAAAGAAAATTAAACTGTGCAAAGATTAAATTCACATTAGAACCACACGTGCACTAAGCTCGTTATTACAATCAATTAGCAAAGAGAATAAAAAGCAAAAAAACTGAACTTCTATTCATCATACCAAGTCCAGTAAACAAGGAATCCAAGCATCCTACCTAAACATTAAAAGCACTGAAACTAAATTAGTGTGAATCAAATAAAACTATGATGGGTAACTCATTTGCCAAACACAGACCAGCCAATAACAATGGTGTTCTTGCATATTTGGGTGGTTTAAGTCTTCATGTTTTCTCCAATCCTATTGGCATAAAAGACCCAAGGAAGCCAGAAGTGAGAGCTTTACCACAAGGCCTTATCTTACCTCAACTTTCACTGTGCCTTTTCTAGTCGAAAGAGATTTTTCTAATGTGATTTCTTGGTCAAGGGATGTGAAGGAAGGTTCTCAGAGATTCACTAATCTCATGACCGGATTCAGATCTTGAAGCATAATAGCGCCAAGGAGTTTGCTCAGATTCTCCTTGGTGCTAATCAATTAAAATGGGGTTCCGTATCTGTGCCAGCTACTTCAATTTCTCGTGTGAATTCCGTCAGTTGCCATTTCCTTGCTGTGTCTGGGTAACATTGGTATTATAAGATCTAGCCTACTTGTTGTCTAGAAGTGGTGCAAATAAAGGTAAATATTTTGTATTTTTTCCCTCTTGGTTCTAATATATTCTCATTGCTTGTCAAAAATAAATATTAGCATCACCAATATAAGAAATTAAGAAAGAAGCTTGCCTGTTAAAATATAGGAACAGAAAAAGGCACTAATATGTAAACGGCTCTATATAAATGTTTTTACAGTATCCTTGAAAATCCCAGTGGAAACTCAAGTATGCAACACTAAAACCCATTTGGCACCTCACCAAATGCAAAAGAGGATACGACAATCCAACACAAATGGGCTACAAACCACACACAATAATCAGTTATGGACCAACAGGTAAAAAAATTATGTGCGAAAAAATCAAAGAGAAGGCTGTTGGAGCTGGAATTTCAATCAAGGTATTAAATTTCAATTTTGACATATATTTTGGTCAGTCTGGAAATGAAATATTTTCTGAAAATAGTTCGACTAATTTGGAAATAATACAATATTCATGGAAATGATGGAAATATTGTGGAATATTTTGTTGAAACTTGAGGAAATGATAAAACAAGCATGAAAACACACTCATAGTCCATCAAACCATAAATATGGAGTGTGGAAATGAAGACCCATAGCTTTCCATTACATGATGAAGTATTATTCTCGAACCTGACAGCCAAAAAAAGCTATAAATACATATTGAAATGATCACAATCATATCACATTGACTGCACACCTTAAATAATGCAACGCGTGCTTATGTGGTTCAGAATTATTATACATGATATACTATCTTTATATATTCGAATAAAATACTATTTTTTCTGCTAATTAGAACATCAACAATTGTATGTATGTGCTAAAATGCTTTGAATACATCACATATGTAAGCATTTTTCCAATTTTTACTTCTTAAATATTATTTTTAATTACAAAAATAAGAGCTAATCAACCATAATTCATTTCTGCTACGTGTAATTTATAAGTCCTATCTACTATTAGTTTATAATATTTTTTTCTGCTATGGTGGTGATCAACCAAAAAGTTTTACAGGAAAGGGATTTGTATGTTAGGAAGTGTTGATACAGAAAAAGTTTTATGACATTTATATGGAAAAATCATTTCTAGAAAGCTTATTCAGGGCAATCATACAGAGCCTAACTTAATATTTTAGAATTAAGTTTTCCGAAAAACATATAATGAAATATTTTTTGTCAAAATTCATTGTTCTCCGAAGTATTGCAATTTTGTTACTGAGTTTTAATTATTTCGATCAAAATTTATTGTTCATCAAAATATTTCACAAAATAAACAGTGTTTTTCCGAAATATTTAGCAAAATATATACAAATTCAACCTGCAAGTTGAACTTTAAAAGAGAGAGAATATTTTAAAAGGACATACATATGTTGTCATAGGTCCAAATAATATGATAAATTAGTGATTAATAAATTCTATTTGAAATTTATAATGTTATTTCATAACTTCCTAAGAAGTTCTTCACAATATAAGAGAATAATTGAGTTCTGTCTCCGAAATTTCTTGTTAAATGACTCAAATATATGTTATTCAGCAAATCAAGAGTCCGTCAAACAAGTTCAGGTTTCCGTCAACTTAGAAACGCGGGTCCGAAAAGCTCCCAAGTAAAAAAGCGTAGAAGCGAAGTTCTAGGGCGGGAGCTTCTCCCTACATAGGTGTTTCCTGCAACTAAAGTTTAAGCCGTAGTAGTTTCAGCTTTATTAATTGTGAGTTTTTTATTATTTATCTCATTATTTGTTGCTGATTTCCTCTTTGGACTGCTTTGTTTGTGTTTTTCCTTTAGTTCTTGATTTTTACAACAAAATCTCACAAAACTAGAGGTAATAGGGTTACACAAGTCCTAGATGCAAAAGTGGGTTCAGACGCGAGCAACCATAGGGGGAGGGTTGATAAGCCTTGCCTTCAAATCCTTGTATTGCCTAAGCATAATCCTCCTGGGATCATAGAGCTCATCTTTAGTTACAAACAACACGTATTCCTTAAATTTAAGTCAACGAGAAGGCAATTTTGTATAAAACCTGTCGTGTTATCATGGTGAATCAATGAATATGGTTAAAATTCCCTTTCTCCCTCCATCTTTTCTATGCATTCATTGACATTTTTTCTTAAGGTGTACTTATGCAGTCAAAGTTGAGAACTTTACCTCTCAAATCTAACAAAAAAGCAGGCTATTTTTCTGATAAAGAAGTAGAAGATGTTGATATCGGAAATTAATTAGGATATATTCCGTGATACAAGCACAGCTTAGTAGACATGTGATATTTAATTGGAAATATTATGACCCCCATAAGACTTTGCCTCGCATCCCATGACTATGCCAAGGACGTCAAAACAGTAGCAACTAATGCTGTCTAATTTTAGAATCTAAAGATTGTTGACAACTTTCAGCTCTTCGTCATGCATTATACACTGACATGACACAAGATCAGCATTGACACTAAATTTTCCAAGGCTCTTGTCTTTTTATTTCTTGAAAAAATAAGAAATCGTTGAAGGTTGTTTATTTTACTACCCTTACAACATGCGATGAGGTTGTTTCACTCTTCACTAATTTCTTTCAAGGTTCGCTGTATATTTCAGTCAGCTTGGTTATGGATATATTTCATTGATTCCATACACGGAAATATTGTCAACATTTCAAAAACTATCATCATCATCATAAGCCTTTTCCCAGCAGTATGGGGTCGGCTACACAAATCATGTTCCTCCATTCAATTCTGTCTAAAGCCATCTCTTCTGTTAAGGCAAGTTTCTTAAAATCTCCTCCCAGAACCTCACTCCACGTCCGTTTTGGCCTTCCCCTCACCTTTTTAGGCCCTTTGACTTGCACACTCATTGTCACTGGTGCTTTCATTGGTCTTTGTTGTACGTGACCAAACCATCTCAATACTTTCCCTCATTTTATCACTCACTTATTGGGGCTACTCCTATATTTTCAAGAATGCGTTCATTTCTAATTTTGTCCGTCCTTGTGTTACCACACATCCATCTCAGCATCCACATCTCAGCTATACCCATTTAATTAACATGTTCTTTCTTGATTGCCTAACATTACTCCATGGAAACACAAAATGGAAATAACTGATAAACATAGGAAAAAAGCATAGATATTTTACCCAATGATAAAACAAAACAAACTCACACTCATAATTCATCTTACTACAATAAACTCCCATTTGTAGTAAGAAAAGCAAGATCAATAACATTCAATCTAGGCTAATGTAGGTATCTGATAAATGTTCATAATCATGTCATTTATGTACTTAGCAAAAAATAGTTGCCTCATAACTCATAACTACATCAACCTACAACCTACAAGTCTCCTATTTTTATCTAATTTTTTGAAATTCTTATCTTTAATATGAAAATTAGATTATACATGAAATTATCTCATTGGAGTTCATACATATTAATCACTGAAAATTACCATTCCGGCACTTTAGTCATTCCTTTCTTTATTGCTTAAGGCTATTCATATTTCATACGTAAAGAGATCCTTCTCTTGCTCTTTGCAATTGATATTTTGTGTTACCTTACAAATTCTTTTTATAATATCAAACCGCATACTTGAGCACCAAGACAAAAGCAAAACACCCGAGTACAAACTACTCCAAGCATATCAGCATGACGGCATGACCTAAATGTTCATATACACGATAATATACTGATGTACGAAAGCAGAAAATTATAACAGTGTATTCAAAGGCACCAGACGACAGCCGAGTAATATGGGTTCTCTAGGTGCATTAGGGCCTAGTGTCTAGGCAACCTGAATTGCATTTTATTCATCAAATAAAATATTATTAAAAGAATCAGATATGTGTAAGGAATATTTTCATATTCAGTTTGGCAAAGATTCCGTGTAACATAAAACATTCATGTAACCATTCCTACGAGCACCAGTGTAGTATGAAGATGTCGTGGTACGCATACTTCGCTAGGAGGCCGTGGGAAGCTAGGCCATGTCACTAGGAGCCAAACTAGTGGAGACTCCTATAGAGCAGAATCACAAATTGGTTGATTCGAGTAGTAAGTTTCTACAGGATGTGGGGGATTTTCATAGGCTGGTTGGGATATTGATCAATCTCTCCCTGACTCAACTAGACATTGCCTATGCAGTTAGCTTTACATACACTCACTCAAGGAGATTCACTTAGAGGCAGCACAAAGGATTCTGAGATAGCTCAAGTTTGCTCTTGGCAGAGGCCTTCTCTTCAAGAAGAATGGTCGTATGACAGTAGAGACATACACTAATGCAAACTGGGCAAGTGCCAAGGATGACATGAGATCTACCTCAGGCTATTGCACCTTTGTTGGGGGCAATCTGGTTACTTGGAGGAGCAAGAAGCAACCTATGGTTGCCAGATCTAGAGCAGAGGTAGAATTTAGGACGATGGCTCATGGCATGTGTGAGATGCTCTGGTTGAAGATGTTAGTTGCTGAACTAGGCTTCCCTGTCTCGGGGTCTGTAAGCTTGTACTGTGACAATAAAGCCGCCATCAACATTGCTCACAATCCAGTTCAGCATGATTGGGCCAAACATATTGAAGTGGATCGCCACTTTATCAGGGAAAAAATTGTCTCTGGGGAAGTATGTACTCCTTTTGTGAAGACAGATTGCTGATGTCTTCACTAAGGGAGTTCCCAGTTGACAACTTCATAGGTGTCTAAGCAAGTTGGGCATGAGAGAAATCAATGCACAAACTTGAGGGGGAGTGTTACAATATACGTATTTTAGACGTATTTCCATGTAAATGGTAGTTTTTGTAAATAACTCTCAATGTGAGGGGTATACTTGTCTTATGTTCTCTCCATATAAATAAGAATTATAGAGTCATGTGACCTAAGCACATGACATCCTTCTCTTCTCTCCTCTCTCTTCTCTACCTTTGAAACCTAACCAAACCTAACCCTAACCCTAAATCCTCATTTCAACTTGTAATATAGACACACATATATGTATATATGTATGTATGTATGTATGTATGTGTATCAGTGTATGTATATATGTATATATGTATGTATTATTACCAAGATATATATGTATTATTATTATATAAATTTATTAACAAAGCTAGCTTTGCAGGCGCTACGGGTCCCGATTAGGCAATGCGGTGGCCTACGCAAAGCTTTGACTACAGTAAGGGCCCGTTTGGGAACAAGTAGAAGCACTTTTATAGTAGAAGTTACTTGAAGTGGAAGTGTGTTTGAAAGGACAAAAAGTAACTTAATTGATATGAAAGGACGAAGTGGTCATTTATAATTTTTACTAAAGGCTTATAGGGATATTTTTGTCATTAAAAATGGTTGAAGTAGTCATTTATAATTTATCTTGAATGAGGGGCAAATATTGTATTATGAAACTTTCACTTAAGTTTTCAATTCAACGTGTGCTTAAATCAAAGCAAAGCAAGAAGAAGAAGTAACTTCTTGAGAAGTCAAAAGCCAAATTTGAGCTTCTGTTTGTAGTCACTTTTTAACTACTAGAAATTAAAAAATAAACACAATCCAAACTAGATTTTATACCAAAAAAGCACACATATGATGATGAAACCATCCAGGGGCAGATAAGATACCAAACAAGAGCTCATGTCTTCAATATAATCCAACTACCAAATAAGTACACACACACAAACACACACGCACACGCACACACACACAAACCATCCAACATCAGAGTGACCACAATGTATAACAGGTAAAGACTTGGAACCAAAGATACAAAGTGGATATAATAAATCTGCAATCAGTCACACAATGGTTTTCTTTCGGGAAATGAACAGCGATGAGTCATTTTACCAAGTAATGTAAGTATGAACAAGTAAACTAGCATCGAGCAAAGTGATTTTTTTTCCAATTTCCTCACCCATAACTGTCTGAAACTTCCTAAAATATGTTTTGCATGTCCCCAAAGGAAAGATAAACGCCTGTGCCACTTGTTGCAGAAGTGAATAACTGCTGCTTTAAATGACTCCCTAGCAGATATAGGGACATGTGGCTCCTCTGTATCAACCTTAATTTCTATCTCATCAGCAACTGGCCTAGTGTTGCTACTGCTGAAGGAGCTTTCTGCTTGAGGCTCAAGATATTCGTTACCAGCCTTCCAGGATTTTAACACCAATTTGCTCCTCCTAGCACCTGAACCTATCCAATTCAACCAAAACTTTGCAGCCAAAAATGTCAATCCATCTCCATCCACATTCGGAACTTCTAAATGCTCAGTTGGAGGTAGTGGTTCAGGAATATCCATCACATTAGATGCAGCTGCATTCTGTGAGCGCAGCCCAATACTGGTTATCTACACCAAGAGACAAAAGTCAGTGTATTCACATGACTGTTAAGTCAGCATATAAAATTAGAAATTCACAATACCAGAAGAAAAAAATGGAACTCCAAAAAATTGATAATCAGATCTAGCAATAAGACCAAAAGTTGCATGCAGAGCACTTGTGTCCAAAGAACAACTACAACCTACCAAGAGTGTTAATTTGGCAAAGAACCATGAACAGAACATCCTCATTATGTGGACATCATCAAAATATAACGAATAACGCTGCAACCAGGGTAAATTCAACAATTTCAACAGCATTTGCAAGGAAGAAAAGATAAAGAAATCAAAAAGTTCAGCTCGTCTACATAGAAAAAAGAATTAGAGCTACAAGAGAAAATGTGATGTGGGATTAAACTACTTACAAAAACTATAAGCACATGAGCTACAACCATTTTAACAAGGAAACTTCATTTCGTAAAGGAAAATATGTTGCCTTGCAAGCACATGCCTCAGATATACATCTACACACCGCTACAAGAAAACTAGTTTAATTATCTTTCCTTATCTTTTATTACTATAATGTACTATTCATGATTTCAATCTATTCTACAAATCAGGTCTCTTTACTATATGGCATGCTTTCATGAATACTATTTATGTACTAATATATGTTTCAGAACTGTCATATAATTGTTGTAAAAGATAGGGGCTGATTTGCATTTTGTATATATGTTGTACATGATCTGTACATAGGATGCAGTGGTGTACCATCTTCTGTACGCACACAACATAATAGCATGTATCTTTATTTTGTATCATTAAGGGAAAAGCCCATTTCATATTTGTAAAAGAGAGGTCTTATGATAGCAGATAGCCCAATTTTTTACCAATACGTACGTCTCTATCGCTTCTCTCTTCTGCTTCATCTAGTCTCTATGATGGCTTGGATTATCAAAACCTTCGTTCAAGTTTATATGGTATCAGAGCTCTGACATGAAGGCAAAAGAGGAATATTCAAGATGTTGATTCCAATGGGAGTGCATGTACTAACTTATTAATTGCGTATGCAATATTAGGTCTAGTAAGTGAAAGATAAATTAGTAGACCAACTAAACATTGAAAACTCCCTATACTATGTAAAGTTTCATTGCTCTGCTCATCAAGTCTGTTATTTTGTTCAATAGGAGTATTTGTTGGTCTAACTCCTAGCTTTCCAGTATCAAGCAACAAGTCTAAGAGACACTTCCTCGAGGAAATAAGGATTCACTCATGAGATCTTGCTACTTCAAAACCCAAGAAGTACTTCAGGAGTCCAAGATCTTTAATCTCAAACTCACCAACCAACTATCTCTTCAGGCATTCAATTTCCTATGCATTATTCTCTCACGACAATATCATCCCTATAAACAATCAGGGCTGTAGTGCTGCCTTCATGAGTCTAATGAAGTATGATCTGCCTGACTCTAAGTATTCCCCAAGTGCTTTACTACGTTGTTGAATCTCTCAAACCCCTAGAAGACTATTTCAGTCCATAGACTCCATACAAGGACTTCTTCAACCTACACACATTTCTTTCATTCCCCGAAAGTCGAAACCCTGACGAGGAAATATGCATGCCTCTTCATTCAATTCTCCATGAAGAAATGCATTCTTCACGTCAAGTTGGTGTAATGGCTATGACTGATTTACTACTAGAGATGAAATCACCCTTACGGAGTTTAACTTCGCCACTGAGGCTAATGTTTCCTTATAGTCAATCCCATAGGTCTGAGTATAGCCTTTGGCGACCAATCTTGCCTTATACCAATCTACAGACCCGTCTACTTTATATTTTACGGTATTCACGCACTTAAATCCCACGAGATCCTTTCCTCCAAAAAGATCAACCAGTTTCCATGAGCATTTTTCTCCAAGGCTCTCATTCCTTCAAACATTGCTTCCCTCCATGCTTTACTTTGGGTGTTTTAGAGCTTCTGCAATAGGAATAGAAACAGAAGATAACGAGGAAAAAGGGAGTTGTAAGACGGAGACAATGCTTTATACAATATGAAATTAGTAATAGGATGTTTGTTACAAGATTTTTTTCCAAAGAGCAATTGGAAGGTCAAAAAATTATCAAAAAGAGGAAGAGAATTATTATTATTAGGGGCTGATAAGGGAGATGGAATACAAGGAGCAGAGGAATTATCAAAATCTAAGGAATTGATTTGATTTCGATCAGTTTCAGCTATGACTTCTTCTTCAAATGACATCGTCCGCGATAGACCTTAAGCTCCCCTTATCCTCCAACATGACTATCTTGAGTAGCAGCAGAGTTATCAAGAGTTTCGATGGCGAAAAATGGTGTAATGACAGGTAATATAAATAGAAAAAGTTGCCCCTCTTCACTGTTATTCTCCACCCAGAAGAGGAGCAGAGCTACCTGTGAAGAAGAAAGGAACAGACTCGACAAAGGTGACATCCATATGAACAAGCTTCTATTAGTGAGGGTATGATAACACTTGCACTTTTTGAGATGTAGGGTACCGAAGAAACACACACTTAAGGGCATGTGGATCCAGTTTAGTATGATGTGGTCCTAATATATGAATATAACAAACACAACCGAACACCATAGAAGGAACAAAAAAAAGATTATGATCTAGTTTAAGGAGTTGATAAAGGGTTTTAAAGTTGAGAATGCAAGAAGGCGTGCGATCAATAAGATTTGCATCAGTTAAGACAGTTTCATACCAAAATGATTTGTAACAGTAGCAACTAAGAGAAGAGACCTTGTCACCACTAAAAGTTATTGGTTTTTATGCTCACCTACTCCATTTTGTCGTGGAGTATAAACACCGGAATTAAGTCTTCAATTCAATTTTCATCCAAGTAAGTTTTCAATCCACCGTACATATACTCTCCTCCTTGATTAGATCGAAGAACTTTCGCTTTTTTCAAACTGATTCTGGACTATCCTATGGAAGGTTTTAACAATGGGGCACACATATCTTTGGACTCCATAAGATAAATCCCAAGTACACCTAAGTAATTATCAACAAAGTCCCCAAACATTAGTATAAACAATATCAAAAACAGAAGAACTTTTATTACCACTTGCAAGGGAAGATAACCTAGAATGTTTTGCAAGCTCACAGATTTAACACCGAAATTCAGACAAAAACATAAGGAAAAAGAGTTGGAAAAAAACTCTTAAATACTGAAATGAAACATGACCAAGACAAACATGCCCCAACACATAAGATGCTCTTTATTGACTCTACTACTACTACTAAACTGAAGTGTTGTTGAAACATTTCAAATTTTGTCTAGGAGATAAAGGTCAGCAGCTTCACGTCCAATTCTAATTGTCTCCCTCGTCTCCGAATCCTGAAAAACACAATAAGGAAAAAAAAAAAAGTAACAGTGCAATTCAAACTTTTTGTAATAGAACTAACAGATAACAGGTTGGTTGCAAACTTAGGTACATGAAGAATGAAAGAAAATGAGAAATTCGGAGAAATAGTAACACTTTTTCCAGATATAGTGGAAAGTGTACCATCAGCAATCCGAACCTTATTTTTACCAGAACAAACAGAATAGGAAGATAATAAGGAAGCATACCAATCAAGTGCTTAGAGGCACCAAAATCAATAATCTTAGAGGAACTAGACGTAAGTCATATCAGGAGACTATGTCACAAGCTAGTTAGAGGGCACCTATGGAGGCAAAGATTTCAGCGCTTCACATGAACAATACTTGGGATTTAGTGCTCTTCCTCCTCAAAAAAAGGTAGTGCACTCTGCAGATGGGTATATACAATCAAATATATTAAGATAGTACAGTTGAATGACTAAAAGCCCGTCTTGTTGTAAAAGGGTACGCCCAATCCTATGGTAATTGACCATTCAGAAACATTCTACCATCTTGCCAAACTCAATTCTGTTCAAGTCATGATCTCCATTGCTGCTAATCAGAGATGGCCCTTTATTTCAGCTTAATGTGAAGAATGTGTTTCTTCGTGGTGATTTAATAGAGCAGGTATACATGGAGCAACCACCTGGGTTTTTTTCTCAGGGGGAGAGAGTATGTAAACTCCATAAAGCTATCTATGGCTTGAGCAATCATTCTCTATTAGTTCGAAGTATAGGAGTAGGTTACATTGTCCTCATTGTGTATGTCGATAATATTATGATCACAGTGAGTGATAGTGTTAGTATTGATGAGTTGAAGCACAATATAAGCCATCATTTCCATATTAAGTATCTCAAGCAGTTATAGTATTTTCTTGGGATCAAAGACTTGGATAAATTTATCGTAAAGAAAGTATGTCCTAGATCTTTTATCTGAGACGGGATTATCGGAAGTCAAGCCAGTTACTTCACCCATAGATCCTAATAGTAAACTTGCGATAGATCAGAGAAAGCTAATTGATGATCCAGGGAGGTATAAAAGGCTAATCGACAAGCTTACCTACTTGACGATTACTAGACTTGATATCACATTCGCTGTCAGCGTCGTCAGACAGTTTATGCAAACTCCCTATGCTCCTCAAATGGAAATGGTCACCGTATCTTGCATTATCTCAAGAGTGCACCTAGTAAAGGTATCTTATACAGGGCTAATGGCCAATTACATGTTGAGGCATATTCAAATCTTGATTGGACAGGATCTCCATCCGATGGGAGTATACTACTGAGTATTGCACCTTTATCGGGGGTTAACCTGGTAACTTGGCAAAGTAAGAAGCAAAGTGTTGTCGCCAGATCTAATGTTGAAGTAGAGTATAGTGATGGCCCTTACTTTGTGAGTTATTATGGCTCAAATTTCTAATGGAGGAGCTTGGATTTCCTATCGATAGCCCTATGAACCTTTATTGTGACAATCAGGCTACAACACACATAGCCAACAATCCAATCTTTCATGAGAGGACCAAGCACATAGAGATTGATTACCATTTCGTCAGTGAGAAAGCAGCAGCCAAAGTTATTTCTACACCCTTTGTAAGGTCATCCAGTTAACTTACCAATATGTTTACTAAAGCCCTCGGTTAGAGCCAGTTAGAGAAGATTCAGTCCAAGTTGGACATTTATGATATATATGCTCCAACTTGGGGTAGTTTTGCTAGATATATTTGTGAGTATTTTTGGGTTCATTGCCTTTTACTACTTATTAATGGCATAATTGCAATTTTAACATCTTCAATCAATATAATAAGGGATGGGTGGGGTGCATAACATAACTTGTTACGTCCCACTCTCTTCTTTGTCTCTTCCATCTTCTTTCTCGTCTTCTCTCCATTCTTCACGCAACACTATTCACATGACACTAATCCCTAGAAAAATCCACAATCCACGCATTATTCTTGTACCTTAAGTTTTAAACTAGCATCCATTTTCCCAACTTTCATAAATGCTCATGTTCTCTTCATATTGTTTACTATCAAAATGCTTACCAAAAAAATATCAACCAAAAATTCATTAAACACTGATGTACCAAATCAATGTGCCCCAGTCTTGATTTTAAATAAAGCAAGTCACGTTGTCACAAGTTCACAAACCTTGACATAAACAAACTGCAAGATGATAAGGGTCATAGTGGAAAAAACCATCTCATGATTCACAATTTTACTATCAACGCCATTCATCCTATACAGCATGGTTTTAACAAGGGCTGTTACAATCATTAATAACAGTGTTATAATGGTTTCCAGCCATATCTTATTATGTTATATATGTAATGAAAACACCTAATATAAATTCCACCATAGCATTGCTATGGGAATGTTAAATAAAATAAATAAATAAAGCATATTTAATAAAAAAATGTTGAAAATAGTACAAAAATTTTAAAGAGCACACCATTATGATGGTGAATAATGATCATGGTCCACCACCTTTACCCCCGTTGATTTCGTTATTTTAAACTGTGACATGTGATTGTGCTGCAAATGTATGACAATGTAAAACCTGCATCCTAAGATTTCTTCCATAAAGAAGTTCAATTGCTATGCAAAGTAAATCACAGAATATGTGCATAGGCACCACTGGAATAGAACACTGTGCCTGGGAAAGTATCACAATCTATGCATATCAACTTTCAGGCACAGTTTGATAAAATTCATCTATCAGAAGAATAAAAAGCCATCCAAATAGAACTGAATATACAATAAGATGAATTAACAGATTGCATACCTTGATATGAACAAGTTGGGCTCCTGCTGTTTCAACTCCAGAAAGCTCACTTGAACATCCAGGCTTCACATGCAAAAGAGATCATGAAAACTTCATAAAATGGACAAGAAGTGAATATAGGAAAACTGACAGGATATCAACAGATTAACACAAGATCCAAATAATGAAGTTCCAAATGCATCAGTGAACCTTTAAATGGTGTAATTTGATTACTACTAGTAAAAGGTATTCATTATCATGCCAAAAGTGAGTGCAGCACGCCGCATTTCTTAAGAGCTGCCATGGTGCGTAGATAAGTTGGTAATTTCAATCTTTAATTTGCCAAAGATCAAAGGGAACTCCATTATCCATATTAACAAATGAAGTCTTCCTTCCATTAATAGTTTCTTACTAAATCATCTCTGTTGAAACTTCAAATAATTCATTTGGGATAAAATTGAATTCCAAGTGAACACTTTTATGCTATTTTAATTTCAACTATTTATTAAATCGAGCACTATCCTCGGGCTTTCTTCGGTGTGAGGTAATTGAACTCTCCCATATTTACAAAACAATACCAGCTACAAAAGCAAATCATCTGGCTGCCCAATTGACATCTGAGCTTCCACACAAGTTAATCGGATTCTACAAATCATTCGTTTCATAATTTCTCTTCGACCAAAATGAATGAATTACAGACTGAAATTCAAACATCAAATTCTAAAATTCAAATCCCTAATTTTCAAAGTAACAGCTTCCAATTCATCAAAATAATCAAATCAGCAACAAATTACAGAGAGAGAGAGAGAAATTTTGAAGTTTCTTTGCTTACTTGTTGGACGTAATTGGCATGCATGACGACCAACAAACAGAAGAGAACGATTGCGACAAAGAGATAAATATACTCGAGAGCAGCTCGAATTCTTCGTGTGAGCATCTGTGAGAACCGTACTTGAAGTCGAATGAAGGTCTGCTCTGGATCCATCTCTCTCTTTCCCCTAGGTTTATGTTTTGTGCCCTAGATTTTCAGGTTCTTGTTAATCCAATCGAAGACGAGGCATTAGAAGAGAATTCTGAGTTCCGTTCATGGGTTTGTGACGTCTGTCTGACCCTTTTCCCGTAATTCAAATGCATCAAGTCTTGCAGTTCAGGTAAGCTAGGCGATTTTCATGTGGGGAGTCAAACTTCGCTGACTGCCCACAATATGAGCCACGTGGTCATTTGTAGAGGACGCTGACCGAATAGATGTTTGGCCAATCCCTAGGGAGTAAAACTTGTGTCACAAGATGAAGCCGGTCACAGCACTCAATACGAGCCACGTGGAACACGATCAGAGGGCGCTGACCGTATGGATGTTTGACCAGTCCCTCGCTGGACCTACAAACCAAAAATCAGCCTGATTAGTCATTTACAACCTTTGGATTTTTGCACCCAAATAACGCTCAATAATGCTCAAATTACTACCGTTAAAATTAACCCATGAAAATAACTTCAATCGAATCGGTTATAAATCACTCATGAATTTGATTTTTTGTGTACCGGTCCACCGACTGACTGGCCAAACATCCATACGGTCATCCTCCTCTAATAGTATACCACGTGGCTCTTATTGAATGCCGTGACTGGCTTCCGTCAGAGTAAAACTTGTGTCACAAGATGTTGTAACGGAAGCCGGTCGCAGCACTCGATACGTGCCATGTGACACACGATCAGAGGGCTCCGACCGTATGGATGTTGGGCCAACCCCTTGTTGGACCGGCACACAAAAAATCAGCCTGATTAGTGATTTCTAACCGATTCGATTGACGTTATTTTCATGGGTTTATTTTAACGGTAGAAATTTGTGCGTTATTGAGCGTTATTTGGGTGCGAAAATCCAAAGGTTGTAAATCACTAATCAGGCTGATTGTTGGTTTGTAGGTCTACCAAGGGACTGACCAAACATCCATACGGTCAGCGCCCTCTGATGGTATGCCACGTGGCTCGTATTGAGTGCTGTGACCGGCTTCCGTCACAACATCTTGTGACCCAAGTTTTACTCCTTCCGTCGCAACATCTTGTGACACAAGTGTTACTCATCCCTAGGTGGACCTACAAATCAATAATCCAATAAAACTTTGATGACAGGCCGATGACAGGGCACAATATGAGCCACGTGAAACACTCTTAGAGGACTCTGACCGTATGGATGTTTGGCAAATCATTAGGTGGGCCTACAAACCAAAACTCAGCCAGATTAGTGATTTCTAGGCGTTGGATTGGAATTGTTTTCATGGATTGATTTTAACCGTGGAAATTTGAGCATTATTGACCATTATTTGAGGTACAAAGATCCAAAGGTTTGAAATCACGAATCAAGCTGATTTTTTGTTTGTAGGTCCATATAGAGATTGGAAAAACATCCATACGGTCAGAGTCCTCTAAGAGTATGCCACGTGGTTCCTATTGCACCCTGTCATCGGCCTTGATGACAGGGCCCTGTCATCAAAGTCGTACTAACCTGATTTGTGATTTCTAAGCGTTGCATTGGAGTCCTTTTCAAGGGTTGATTTGGAATTTGAGCATTAGTACAAGGATCCAAAGGTTTGAAATCACTAATCAGGCTTATTTTTCGTCCGTACACCCATCTAGGGATTGGCCAAACATCCACACGGTCAGCGTCCTCTAAGAGTACCACGTGGCTCATATTATGGACGGTCAAGGCTTCCCTAACTGTCGATGGTCAAGCAAGTTTTACTGAGAGCGGGAGGACGGACGGGAAGAAACTGTACTACACCCCACCTAGGCCTGGCGTCTGGCCTAGGTGTACCAATAGGTACCTGATTACCCCCTCGGACGCGGCTTCTATGCTCCAGGGACTGCACAGCCCAAACAAAACGCTCTTGCGGGGCTTTCCCCATGTCAACTCAATTTCAGAAAAAATTTTCAAAACCGATTGACTTAGGTTGAGGTTGAGCTTTTTCGTAGACGTGGCACAACTTGAGCAGGGCCGTTTTGTTTAGTCTGTGCTGCCTGGCGCATAGAAGCAGCTTCCCCTAACCCGAACTTAATTAATCTTCTTTGGTTTAAGGTTTAGAGTAGAACTTTGCTGACCGACGGCAATATGTGCCACATGGCATATTCTTAAAGATTCTGACCGCGCGGATGTTTAGGGCAACCTTAGATGGACTAGGAGATCAAAAAATAGCCTGATTAGTGATTTCTAAGCATTGGATTGGAGTCGTTTTCATGGATTGGTTTTCAAACGTAGAATTTGAGATTTATTGACCATTATTTGGGGTACAAACATCCAAAAGGTGCAAAATCACTAATCAGGTGATTTTTGGTTTGTAGGTCCACTTAGGAATGGCCAAATATCCATCGGTCAGCAACTTTGCTCACCATCTGTTAGTCAGCAAAGTTCATCTCCAAGTTTTAAAAGGTACCGATGTCATAACGGTAGGTAAGGTCACCGTTATGACCATTGAAGAC
Source organism: Euptelea pleiosperma (assembly GCA_035048495.1). Taxonomy (NCBI): domain Eukaryota; kingdom Viridiplantae; phylum Streptophyta; class Magnoliopsida; order Ranunculales; family Eupteleaceae; genus Euptelea; species Euptelea pleiosperma. The sequence continues at coordinate 29,020,125 of CM068545.1, forward strand.
AGGTCTAAGAGAGGTCAAAATATTATTATTATTATTATGTTTATTTTTCAACTGAACGTAAATATAAAGGTAAAATAATAACGGATAAGAGACGGCGCCGGAGCTATTCCGTTTTTTAAAACCATGGTTTGGTCCATCTTTACTCACCTTATTAAACATAATCAATTCAAGTTAGGTGGGTTGATGCTAAAAACAAGGGATCTGCATTGAATTGCTTCACCAAAAATATAAAATAAAAAGAAAGTTTATCAAATAAGACGAGCCCGAGTTTGATGCCACCTGTCCCCGCTAAAATGCCACGTGGAGTACTCTTGGGCCCACTGACCTTATGGATTTTGGTCCATCTCTTGAAAAGTATGGACCCTCCTTTCAACATTTTTAGGACATATGAGAAAGGGAAAATCTAGTATGCAAATGGTTGCACAGTTTAGAATAGATATGCAAATGTGGCGAGAAGGCAAACCGCAACAATTAATTAAACCCGGATTGGTTGTTATGTGTTGCTTTCTGACTGCATTTGCATACTCTAAAAGTATGCAACCATTTGCATACTAGATTTTTCCCTATGAAAAATGGGTTACAAGTTGAAAAAATATGGACTAAGTACACGTCTGACAGGGTTAGAGCATGTTCTTCATGCATGGTGGGTCCCACAAAGAATGTTATTTTTTGCTTCCAAATAGCTAGTGACTGCCACATTTGAAGAATATTTGATTTATCAGATTCAAGCTATGTAGTTCATTTGATTAAAGGCCATTGTCAGGGTCCCTAACGGGGTTGATACATTATGAGATACACTAGGGGGCGGCACATGCGTTGCACGTGAGTGATTGTACAATATTGATGATGGATCACGGTATGAGCCACGTGGCACACTCTTAGGTACCACTGACCGCATGGATATTTAGCCCATCCCTAGACGAACTTATATGCAAAAAATCGACATGATTAGTAATTTAAATCCGTTGGATTAGAGTTTTTTCCATGGTTAATCTTTAATATTAGATTTTGAGCATTATTTGGGGTACTTGAATCCAAAGGTTAGAAATCACTAATCAGGCTGATTTTTGGTATGTAGGTCTACCTAGGGATGGCCAAACATCCATACAGTCAGTGGTCTCTAAGAGTGTGCCATGTGGAGCTCCGCCATCAAAGTTATGCTAAAGTAGGTGATCAGTGTCCTGTGAAGTGTGTGCCCCAAGTCAATTTTTTTATAGTAATAGATTAACCAGAAGCTATGTTAACTCGTGGGATATCAAATACATTAGGAGGGAAGCGACAAAGCTGCTGATCACCTTTCTCTATTCTAAACCCTAAACCCTTATCCCAAGAAAAAATTTGTTTCTTTTTGAGCTCTCTAATCCAAGGTTTAAAGGGGACCATTATAACGGTATAACGGGCTGGGGGCGTTACCGTTTTTTCCGTTATAACGAGAAAAAAAAAAACACTCGGGCAAAAATAGGAAAATAACGGAAAATAATGGAAAAAATGACAAAATTTGAATTTCAAAATTTCAAAAATGGAAAATAAAGGAAAAAACGGAATATAATGGAAAATAACGAAAAAAAATGAAAATAACGGCTGTTTTTTCACAAAATTTTCCAGAAAATAACGGTCGTTATTTTTGTTATAACGGCCGTTATTTTCTGGGCATTTTAGGGGTCCATAACGTAACGGGGTAGGTCCGAATCCGTTATAACGGCCATTTTTTAAACCTTGCTCTAATCATCTCTCTAAAATTATTAGAGATGATTTTTGAGAATGTAAATATGCTTGTTTGTACTAATTTTTAGGTCTCGTAAAAAAAATGCCAACCATTGGTACCTTGATATCCCAATTTTCTATTTATTACAAGGACTTGATACCCAAATAGACCCGTTCCATTTGGCTGGTTTTAGGTCGATATTTTCATACCTGTTGTTAATCGGGTCGAGTTTGGGTATGAAAGGACGGTTTGATCATTTAAAAAGGTTATAAAATAATTAGAAGGATATTTCTATCATTTAAAAAGTTTTATTAAAGATTTATTGGTCATTAAAATCTATAGCGAAAGAATAGAAGGACGTTTTAGGTATTTAAAGAGTTTTGTTAAAATTTGAATTTGAACATGTGCGGACTTTTGCTTAACCCGGCAAATAAAGCAAAAAATACGAAAAAACTACTTTTCAATAAATTATGACTTTGTAACTTATTTTAAGTTTATCATAATGCAGCAGAAATGAGTAGTCTTTATCAGAAAGGCCCAACGTGATCTCATGGAAAATGTTAAAATAGACTTCCGGTCCCACAATGAAATGTTGTGGACCCTTAAGACAAATGGTTGGATATGCATGCGCATTAAAAAAAATTGGAAAAATTACTTGAGGGGCCGTAAGTTTGCAATTACGGCCCTTCATAGGATGGTAGTTTCTTTAGCTGAAAGGGCCTACCTTTTCCAAACATTAGCCCGGCATGACACTGTTCTAGGCCCATTTGTTCCATCTTTACCCTCATAGCTTCCGCGATAGCCTCTGTGATGGCAGGAGTAGCTTCAGCGTACGAACCCATCAATTCAACGTTAGCTACTCTAGATCTTATCAAGCTCTAATGGAGTAAAAAAAAGTGAAAAACTCTATGTTTTCTGTTGTGGATTCATTGAAGACAAAGACGAAGCGACCACCAAGACGATCTTTGTGCAATGGAGGTTAAGCAAAAAAATAAAGCAAAAAAAGAGAATTTGATCTCTCATTATCTCTAGTTTCCTCTCCCTCTTCAGTCTTTTCCGTCTCCTTCTCTAGCGCTTGGGGGTCCTGTAACAAGGGATTTTTTCGTGTCGTCGGATCGGAAACCCTAGTTCAACAACATTTGTAGAATCTGATTCTAAGCCTGCAAAATATAGACTTGTACAGTGGTTCGTCGGATGTCGATCCGCACTTGGTATGAATTAGTGCAATAAATAATTAAAACGGACAAATAATATACAGAGAAGAATGAGAATGGTGGGAGAGATGAAAAGGGTGAGTCAACTTAAAACATCTTTAAAAAGAGATCTAGAGAATACTAAAATAATTAACCAAAATTAAATTTCATTAATCATCGAAGAGTGCGTACATAAAATAAAATAACAGAAATAAATAAAGCGGGAAATTTATTTTAGAAAGCAGGTTAAAGAAAACATGTAAAGGGGTTGAGAGAATAAGGGGTAAGGGAAAGAAACATCCGTTGAGATCTCGGAGCTAAGGGCGCTACCGATCAAGAAGACGATCGTCCAAGATTTCGATGAATGCTTTCAATCGAGAGAAGAATTTTGACAAAGAAGCATCCCATGATCTTTGGAGTTAAGACACTACTGATCAAGAAGAGGATCATCCAGATTTCTTGGAATGTTGCTCAATCGTGAGAACATAGAGAGAAAGTAGAGAGAGAAAGAAGAAATTCACATCGGAGCTTACCGGCCGACAAGGTAAATGTGAATTGGCCTATGATGGAATGATGATGTGCCCTGAGAAACTCACCTTTTGCACTTACTAAAAGGAGTCGGCCAAGTGAAGAGGCGATCGGTCTTAGGAGTCTAGAGAGAGAAATTAGGATTTCTAGAGAGAGAAGAGAAATCCTAGAGCGAAAGAGAAAGACTAGAAAGAGAAAGTGGATTTTAGAGAGAAAAAGTAAGAAATAGAAAAGAAGAGAGAGAAAGTACCTTGAACACTTACCATTGGAGTGATCGGCCCGGTGAGTGGTCGAGCCAAGAGAAGAGGAAGAGATCGCCATGAATGAGGAGACGGACCCGACCAAGAGGGTGGTTGTGAGACGTGCTTGCATCATGAGAAGTTGCTTGCCTGATTCAGATGTGCAAGGATGCACAATGATTGTTGCAGGCCTACTCGGCCAGCAAGGTAGAAAGAGATGGATCCGAGCACGTGGTTGCTGGATTGCACCACGTGGTGGTGTTGATGACAGTCCGGTATGGACATGGCAACACATTGGTAGTGCATCAACGAAGGCATTGAGTGGTGTTGCAGACCATCGCTAGAGGGGAAGACCAACCGCAAGGAACCACATGGAAGAGGAATAGTAGACACGGTCTAGACTGCTGGTTGAACAGTGGCAAGGACATCAAGAATGGAGGACTTGCCGGAGTTGCAGGTCCGGCCAAATTGTGAGGGTGCATGGTGGTGCTCGTGGACCCCGCCATGATTTTTTTGGTTGCAGTCAGGTGGATTCCATGGAAGAGGATGCTATGGGAGAGGTCTGTAGGTTGAGGAGCTTTGAACTTGAGGGGTCCAAGTTGCAAGAGACACCAACAAGGGGCGGTGTAGGTATGTGCTGGCCATGAAGGGAAGCTGTGGAGGTTTCAGGCTTGTTGGTTTGGGGAGGAGGGGCTGTGAAGCTGAACGACATGCACTTAGTTGCAGGCATTGTGGTGGAAGGAGGGAGCCAACAACCTTGTTGGTTCAGGCGATGGTATCTCGCCCAAGTTGCAGGTTACTGGTGATGACGGTGGTTGAAGGAGAGGGGGTGTGCAAGGAGGAGCTAGGATTGGACCGGAGTTGCAGGTCTACAACTCTAGAAATTGAGGTGGTGGAGAAAGGAGCCCACGGGTTGGTGGAGCTGTTACTGGTGCATCGGCTTGCAGAGGAGCATCTTGGTGAGGCTTGGGTGGAGGAGAAGGCAGGGAACCCGATCTAGAAGAGGGAGAATAAGGATGAGAAGATCGAGAGAGGACATACCAGTTGCAAGTGGTGCTGGAGGGCACTAGTCGTTGAGAGAAGGGCTGCAACTTGGGCAGCAACCAGTTGGAGGGAGAAGATGAAGAAGAGGGAGTTGCATGCCGTGGAGTTCCTACCCAAAATTGTTGGTTCTTCTCCGGAGTTGCAGGTTGCAACTCCAGCCATCATTGGAGAGGGAAATGGCAGCATCTGGCCAAGGTTGCTGGTTCGGGCAAGAGTAAGGCTTGGAGAAGATGAGGAGGATCCCAAAGCTCCTCCTCTTCCTTTTGGCCAAGAGAGAAGGCCCAAGGGTTGTGAATGAGATACCACTTAGAGAGAGAATGGGAGTGAGAGATATATGGGGTGTTTTTAGGTGAGAGAAGTGAAAGAGGTTAGGGAGTTGAGAGATTAGAGGTATACAGTTTTAGAAATCGTAGCAATTTTTAGAAAGAGAAATGGTCAAGAATGACCTTTTCTCCCTCATGAATATAGATTATGGGCCACACCATGAGGCCGTGGGCTTGTTAGGGAATGGGTTGTGAGGGTCATTTGGCCATGGGTTCTCAAGTGGGCCCTTTGCCTTATAGCATTGTAGACCGTTTGGCTGAGTGACTTGTGGGACACTTAGCCATGAGATTTGTGGGCCATTCTTTTAATCGGGCCGTGGGATGAATGGGTCGATGGCCAATATTTTAGGTGGATCGATGATGGTGGTTTTGGCCAAGATAGGCGAATTGTCAGATCTGGAGAGATCCAACGGTCCGATGGATGATCTAACGGTGGGAAAGCTATGGGAGATGGGATAGAGCTAGAGGAGATCAGAGGTTAGATGATGCAAATAAGAGGGTTATGATGATCAATCTGATGATCGGATGGTGGGATGTGGGTAGCTAGATCATGGAGAAGGGAATCAATTGGTCGATCTAAGGATCTAGTGGAAGGATGGGATGATCTAAGGGTTAGGTGGCGTTTGGTAAAACTTATTTTAAGGTCTGATATCTTAAAGTGCTGAATATGAAATCTGAAATCTTAAAGTGCTGAATATAAGGTCTGAAAAAATAGTTTGGTAAACTGTCTGAAAAAATTGCTGTAATCTGAAAATAAGTGTTAAGTCTGTTTGGTAAATACAACGAGAAATATCTGAAAATTGGTATTTTGTCATATTTGCCCTTATTAAGTTTTAAGTGTTAAGTCTGTTTTGTAAATACAACCAAATCAGTAGAAAAGATGGCCATTGGTAATTGGTATTTTGGTGTTCAGTGATTAAAAGCCATCAATTTGTAGAAAATTCAAGCTGAGAGAGTGAGAGAGAGAGAGAGAGAGAGAGAGAGGGGGGGGGGGGGGGGGGGAAGTACCTGAAGTGAAGTGTTCATGGAATTGGCCGTTGCATTTTTAGTATTTTGTAAATTCCGATAATATTTTTAAAAGTTTAAAGATAAGGAGATAGCATTTAGGGGAATAAAAAAAAATTATGCTCTCTTCCCTCCCAAAATGCAAAGTGGAACCATTATTTCGGGCCCACTAAACCCCTAGATGTCTGCCCACCCTTGGTGGACCTAAACCAATTAAAGTATGCAAAAAGGAAAAAAGATGTAACAAGGTAATATGGCGATTTTTGTTACTCACCACTGCCCCCTGGGCCCACTAACAATATGGATTTAGCCCACTCCCTTGTGGATATACACACCAAAAATCACCCTGATTGGTAATCTCTAACCATTAGATTTTAGTACTTTATAAGACGTGATTCTAACAATTGGATTCAACCATTTTGTAGGTACTAAATTCAATGAATAAAAATCATCAAACAAACTGATTTTGGTATGAATGTCTACCAAGGGTGGGATAAACATCCATGCTGTCAGTGGGCCATAAGTAACAAAAATGGCTATATCAACTATCAAGTCAAGTCTACCTTGTAACATCACGATGCATGCAAAAATTGTGTGCACCGTCGGATGCAACTTGAAAATTGTGTTTCTAGTTTTAAAACAGTAGAATGACGGGCATCCAACAATGCAGATAATGTTTGTATACTTTTTATTCTGTACCACATTGCAGACTATTCTATCTCACCAAATATAGTTTGATTTGTAATTTCTATTTAGTTTTGGAGCCCCCAAAAAATTCAAATACAACGGCTAAAAAAAAATTTGTCAATCAACTGTATAGATCTATCAAGAAATGAGCCAAACATCCATGCATGACCCTGAAAAAGAGTGCCACATGGCACATTCTGGAGGGGGAGACAATAAACTTGCACTTGCATTTAGGGTGTCTTTCTAATGCCGCATATGAATGTAGGTTTTTTCCGTGTCGTCGGATCGGAAACCCTAATCTCAACAAGATTTGTAATTAATCCGATTTAATTCCTGCAAAAATAGTAATTCTCGCACAGCGGGAAATGTCGGATGTCGGTCCGCACTCGGGGTTAGTGTGCGCAATGTAAGGACATGAAATGACGAATTTTTATCAAAAGAACATGGAGAGGTGAGAATGGTGGTGGATTAAAATATGATTGGTTGATTTTAGAGAGAGAAATAACTATTCAAACAATAACGAAAATTGCAGAAACAACCCTCACTTTTATTCATCAATTTGAAATGTTGCATACAACTTGTGAAAGATTAAAACAATAATAACAAACACTTAACTAGAAAGTAATGTGATGGATCGATCTATAAAGCATGTAAGATTTAGAGAGAGAAACTAGAAAGAGTCTAAAAGAAGAGGAGAGAGAAACCTATTCTAGAGAGAGAAACAAAAGAAAAATGGTGAATTACCCATGGGAAACTTACCGGCGAATGGGCCAAAGAGTTGGCCGAAAGATGGTCCAAGATCGGACAGCACCTATGAGGGGGTCCTCCGGTGGTGGCTAGCGGTAGTGGTGTGGTGGTCCTCTTCCTATTCTCTTCTTCTTCCTTTTTTTTTTTCTTTTCTTTTGCTGTTTTCTCTTTTTTTTTTTTTTTGGAGAAGAAGATGAAAGGAGGAGAGGATGATGAAGGGGTGAGGCTGGCTGGGCTTGCTGGTGATGTAGCAGATAGGGCGTAGGTTCAGACGGTGCAAAGAGGAGGAACAACAACAAGTGGCGTGAAGGCTGATGTGTTCCAGACGTGAGTTTGTAGCGGCCCCGAGGTGCTGGAGCTTTGCACCCCGATCTGGATCGTTGATGGAATAACAAGGATAGTGGTTCGGTAAAGGGCAGCAACAATCCAAACCAGCAACCATTGAGAGGAGCACACGGTAGTTAGCAACAAAATCTGGGTTGCTGGCTCAACCAATTGAGGACAAGTCGCTTGTCCTGACAACGTTGAAGTACAAGCCCTAGATGGTTTAGACAGTCATCAAAGGATGACCCAAAAACTGAGAAGTCATCCATAAAGACTTCGATGAATTTTTTCACCATGTCAGAGAATATGCTCATCATACACCTTTGAAAGGTCGCGGGTGCATTGCAGAGGCCAAAGGGCATGCGCTTGTAGGCAAAAGTGCCAAAGGGGCAAGTGAAAGTTGTCTTCTCGTGTTCCTCAGGGGCGATGGGTATTTGATTATACCCTAAGTAACCATCAAGGAAGCAGTAATAGGAGTGACCTGCTAATCTCTCCAACATCTGGTCTATGAAAAGTAAAGGAAAATGGTCCTTCCTAGTGTTGGTGTTGAGTCGTCTGTAATCAATGTAGACTCTCCACCTTTTCTTCAGGCGCTGGGTGGAGAGTCACATTTTATTCATGTCGTCCCTAAAAAGGTAGGATTCATTTTCCACAACTGTGAATCGTACCTTTTTAGGGACGACATGAATAGGACTCACCCATTTGCTATCGGAGATGGGGTAAATGATACCTGCATCTAACAGTTTAAAGACCTCGTCCCGGACTACATCCTTCAAGACGGGGTTCAACCTTCTCTGGTGTTCTCGAGAGGTTTTGGATTCATCCTTGAGATAGATGCGATGTTGGCACACCGAGGGGTCTATGTCTCGAATATCCTCTATAGTCCACCCTATCGCAGATTTGTGCTCGTTGAGCAACTCAAGAAGTTTCTTACATTCACTCGCAGACAAAGCAGAAGCAATAATCACAGGGTAGGTTTTCTTAGGACCAAGATAGGCATAGGAAAGATCTGTGGGAAGAGGCTTAAGCTCCAATTTTGGAGTAGATGTTGTGGAAGAATATGTCTCAGAAGACATGGATAGAAGAGGTTTTACCTCGGTAGGTAAAGGGAGGATAGGTTCTCTGGCCATGGTTATCAGACGCTCGAACTCAATGAGTGGAACGGGAATAGCTATCAATGGAGCAGTCTCCAAAAGATCGTTCAAATCAGAAATGGCTGACTCTGTTGCAAAGTCAGCCCCAAAGTGTGCTAGACACTATTTAAGAATATCTTCGGTGGAGTCTGATATTAGACTCTCAACGGCACATATTTCGTCGGCCACATTGCGATCGGCATCCTGTTGCATTAAACGAAAGATATTGACCTCAGCTTTGAGGTTTTCGAAAGCAATGGACAAGTTTCCTTCCGGGCACCCGATGTGTGTATTCGCGGTGGCAAGGAATGGGCGGCCTAAGATGACCGGAATGCGGTTATCTTGACACGGCTCGGTGTCGAGAATGATAAAGTCCACAGGATAATAAAAGTCAGCGACTTTTACTAGGACATCTTCAATGATTCCTCTTGGAATCTTGATGGACTAATCAGCCAATTTCAGGGTGACATTGGTAGGCTTCATATCTTTCAGTCCTAACTGCTGATATACCGAGAACGGTATGAGATTGACGCTAGCCCCTAAATCTAGCAAGGAAGTGCAGCTAAAATTGTCTCCAATTTCGCATTGGACAGTTGGGCTACCTGGATCCTTATGTTTGATCACACTGCTGCGTTGAATGAACGTGGTAGCTTTTTCTGCCAAGAAGGCAGTTTTGGATACATGTGTACGCCGCTTGACTGTGCACAAGTCCTTGAGGAATTTGGCATATGAGGGGATTTGCTTAATAGCAGAAAGGAATAGGATATTGATCTGGACGTCTTTAAAGACATCTAAGATCTCTGAGAATTGCTGATCCCTCTTATCTGGACAAGTCTGTCCAGGAAGGGAGGCTTTACTCGACAAATAGTTTTATCTTTAGCCTTAGATTTCTGCACAAGGATATCTGATGTTGGTGCAGAGGTAGAACAAGCAGAGATAGGATTGGTACTAGTTTCCTCTGTACGAGTGATGGGTGCTGGAGATGACACCGATGGTGGTTGGGCTCCCATGTCCACAGTTTTTCCTGACCATAGGGTGGTTACAGCTTGCACCTCCCCTTGACAGTTCTCATTCTGGCTCTGAGATTGAGAACCGATCTCATATACAGCTCCTTTGGCATTTCCTTTTGGGTTAGCGATGGGTTGGCTAGGGAAGATGCCTTTAGCTTTCTCAGCTTCCAAGTTGCCTAAGCGTTGCTCTAGACGAAGCATGGATTGTTGTTGCTGAGTAATGAGTTGAGCTAGAAGGTCCTCGATATCGGATTTGGGGACCGACTGTTGGGGGGCAGCTAATGGGAACTGAGGCACCAATTCTCGATTAGAGCTCATCGGGGCATTATAGTTGTAGGATGGAGAAGTAGTGGGGACAATCTGTTGGTTCTGAAAGGTCTGTGGACTCTTTGCTGACTTTGCAATGTGCTTGCTTGTCCAGAGTACTGACCCTGTTGGAACTGCTGGTTCTGAGTAGATGGGTACTGACTCTGTTGGTACTGACCCTGATTGAATTACCTATTGGGTTGATTGAACCCAGGAGGATACATGCCTTGAGGTTGACGTGGAGGTTGAGCTTATGGTTGAGTAGACTGAGGCCTCCAAGAGAAGTTAGGGTGGTTTCTCCTGTCAGAATGATAAGATTGACTATACGAGTTCTGAGTGGGTGGTTTGTATGTGCTGAAAACACAAACTTCTTCCTGAAGAGGATTGGACCATCCTTCATTCAAAGGACAATGCTCAGTAGTATGGGAGGGTTGCAGACAAAGGGTGCAGGAGTCCATAGGGCTCTCGTGTCCCACATGCATGACTGGGGTAGATTGTTGAGTAGGCTTTTGTACTGACACAGCCAGTGCCGAGACTGACTTGCTCAACTCTTGAATGATTGATCGAAGCTCAATATCAGCTGTAACATCATGTCCTTTGGTTGTCCTTTGGACCAAAGTGGCTCAACTGAACTCTGAGTCAGTCGTCCAATGTTGAGAGTTTTCTCCTAACTCTCCCAAGAATTTGTATGCATCGGTCGGAGTTTGGTGCAGGAATTTTCCCTGGCACATTGACTCTACCATGGTCCGGGACTCATCAGTAAGTCCCTTGTAGAAGATGTGGACAAGATTGTCCTTATCGATGCTATGGTGGGGACACTTAGTCAGGTAGTCTTGGAATCTGTCCCATGCTTTAAAAATTTTTTCATCGGACTTCTGTCGAAAGTCCTGGATGAGTTGCTTCATCTGGTTGGTCCGAGTCATGGGATAGAATTTGGACATGAATTTGCCCACTAACTCTTTCCAACTACTGATTGAATCAGCGGGTAAGGAGTAGAGCCAATCTGAGGCTCGATCTTTGAATGAGAATGGGAAAACTCGCAAATGCACATTGTCATCATCGAGGTTTTGGTTCTTGAAAAGTCGGATGACATGTTGGAATTCCCTAATATGGGAATATGGGTCTTCTCTTGGGAGACCGCGAAAGGTTGGCAGCATTTGGATCGTCTGCGGCCAGATTTCAAATGGAATCACCGTAGTAGGTGGGAGAACAATGCAAGTGGGCGGATTGGCAGAGATAGGGGCAAACGTCTCGATAAGAGGTCGTTCGGCTGCCATTACTACAAAGGTAGTAGTACTGGGAAAGGCGGGTGGGGAAAGAGATGGGGAAGGATGCAGTGGAGGATCCACTGTAGGTACGTGATTCTCAGATCGAATCAAGCGTTTGTTCGGACGAGTCCAAATAGGCATACGCTGATGAGGCAAGCTCTATACTTGGCAAAAAGTCAGAGAGGAACACTATCCTAAATGATGCACACCAAGCACAGATAATCCTATTCTAAGCAATCAGGATATATTTTAGGAATTATCTTTGTTAGTTTGGGGCTAGAGTAGATTATGACAGTGGGCGGACCACTGGTTTATCTTTTAACTGCCGGACTAACTGTTTGCACTCAGAGGTTCTCACCAGGCTACACTCTTCAGAGCGAATCCTTTAGTACTAACTCTAGTCAACAACAAGGCAATCCGAAGCCTAGACAGACGTGCGGCACGATGGCTGTCTTAAGTACGTCCCAAACTAACCGGATTGGTCAAGTGGATAAGAAGAGTGTTCCCTCGGGTTAAGCTAGGGTTGGTGCGTGTTCCTAGTCCACACGCAACTAACCGTCGAATAGTCCAAGATGCCACATCGAGCTCAGTGTCCTTGAGTAGCAGGGACTTATGGGTGTGTTAGACAATAGGGACTCGCGCTCGTGGTCTTATTTCGATTGGATGTTAAGCAGGTTCACTTTCTGTGGATTTTTCCTCGAACACCGGGCTAATTGGCTCTACTTCTTGATTCTTTTTAATTAAATGGAGCCTTGGGATCAAATCAGTTAGAATGATGAGGTGAGTGATGAAATCCCATCAGTTTTAATTTGGAGCTGGGTCTGCTCTCTTAGAGTTGATTGATTAACGGCCACTCCATGCAAGTCGAGTAAGTTGTTGCTAGAAAACAAATAGACATGCGGCAATGATTCACCCAAATTGCTCTGTATCGCACTCAAGGCGAGGATAGAGACTTACCTCCTGTGGGCCACGCCACGGGGTCGCCTCTGTGGAGTAGGGAGGGGTATCCTAATGGGCTTGGGCCTGACTCTACCTCTTTGAGCTTTCGCTCCCTACCCACACTGGATCGTGTTCCTGCAGAAAAGTTAGATCGCACGGTCTAGGGATTCTATTTGGAAGATCCTTGCCTTTTTAGGGTTCACAGAACAAGCACTGGATTTAGGCAAGTTTTTGAATTATTTTTCAAATTCGAGATGGTGTAAGATTTAGGAATTCCCATATTGAAAAATACCTAGATTGGAAAGTTTCCTGAACTGTGGAGATCTTCCAAGAAAGATTTGATTGCGAGATCCCTTACAATTTTGGGAAATTTCACAAAATTAAAATTCTGCTAGATTTGGGGTATTTCCTTTTGCAGACTTTTCCAAATTCGGAAGATTTCTAAAGATAAAAATTCTTCTAAAGAGGAAACTTCTAAGAGGGGAAACCCTAATTAAGCAGAGTTTCAAGATTTTGGTATCTTTTTAAAAATTACAAATCCTCGATTGGTGATTTCTAAAAATCTGCAGAATATAAAACCCTAATTTTTTTTTGAATTTTGATTTTTTTGGTATTTTTCACTTAATCCAGGATTTCTAAAAAACCCTAGAACAAGATCTAGCAATTTATATGGAAAGCAGTAAAATTCCTAAATTATTACAACTTTGCACTCAGCCTTCCGAGGCATTAAAAATAGTAATTTAAAAGATTACTAAAAATCACTAAAAATCAAAAATAGAAAGTTTCCCGAAAAGGTCGGGCTGTCCAAATTGAGCAGCTTTCTGATTTGGCAACTTTCCAATTCTGTCTTTACGTCCTTTTTCGCAGTCCTGTACACCCGAGCGGCAGCGGCGCCATTTGAAAGTAGGTTTTTTTTGTGTCGTCAGATCGGAAACCCTAATCTCAACAAGATTTGTAATTAATCTGATTTAATTCCTGCAAAAATAGTAATTCTCGTACAGTGGGAAATGTCGGATGTCGGTCCGCACTCGGGGTTAGTGTGCGCAATGCAAGGACATGAAATGACGAATTTTTATCAGAAGAACATGGAGAGGTAAGAATGGTGGTGGATTAAAACATGATTGGTTGATTTTAGAGAGAGAAATAACTATTCAAACAATAACGAAAATTGCAGAAACAACCCTCACTTTTATTCATCAATTTGAAATGTTGCATACAACTTGTGAAAGATTAAAACAATAATAACAAACACTTAACTAGAAAGCAATGTGATGGATTGATCTATAAAGCATGTAAGATTTAGATAGAGAAACTAGAGAGTGTCTAAAAGAAGAGGAGAGAGAAACTTATTCTAGAGAGAGAAACAAAAGAAAAATGGTGAATTACCCATGGGAAACTTACCGGCGAATGGGCCAAAGAGTTGGCCGAAAGATGGTCCAAGATCGGACAGCACCTATGAGGGGGTCCTCCGGTGGTGGCTAGCGGTAGTGGTGTGGTGGTCCTCTTCCTATTCTCTTCTTCTTCTTTTTTTTTTTCTTTTCTTTTTGCTGTTTTCTCTTCTTTTTTTTTTGGAGAAGAAGATGAAAGGAGGAGAGGATGATGAAGGGGTGAGGCTGGCTGGGCTTGCTGGTGATGTAGCAGATAGGGCGTAGGTTCAGACGGTGCAAAGAGGAGGAGCAGCAACAAGTGGCGTGAAGGCTGATGTGTTCTAGACGTGAGTTTGTAGCGGCCCGAGGTGCTGGAGCTTTGCACCCCGATCTGGATCGTTGATGGAATAACAAGGATAGTGGTTCGGTAGAGGGCAGCAACAATCCAAACCAGCAGCCATTGAGAGGAGCACACGGTAGTTAGCAACAAAATCTGGGTTGCTGGCTTAATGATATTCACTTAAAAGTACTTATTTTAAGCCATTATCCTTTAGTATTATCACACTCTCCTACGTAAAACTTTTCTATTTATCCACTTTTCTACGTAAGAGTCTCTTTCATTGTGTAGAACGCACTTTTCTGGATGAAATGGTATATTTGCATGCATTAAACATATTTCTAGAAGTCTAGGTATGAAGCCGTTTTGATTAAGTCTCATTACGCGCTTTTCATTATTGCAGGAAACCCGATCGAGCTATTCTCGAGACTTGCGGGCCCATGATCAACCATAGAAGCCACTATCAAAGCTTAAAGAGCCAATAGGCTATGACTAGAAGATACATGCCAAGTACGGGTCAAGTCAGAGGATCGTAGAGCCAGATAAAGACCCTAGAGAGAGGCAAAGCTGAAGAGCAAGAGACGGGCCAAAGTGATTAAACGCCGCACCAAATAACATAAAATGACGGCTTACGTGATTGGTGAAGCTGACTGAAGATTACATTGAAGATCAGGGTTCAGGACCCTTTGCCAGCTCTTTTGCCTTTATTTTGTATCATTTTCTCTCTCCTCACTCTTCCATCTCTCTAAATGCCCACATCTCACCATCTGATCATCCATTTAACCCTCCGATCTCCATCATCTAACCTCTAATGATCTCCTCTCCCCTAGCTCTATCACATCTCACATAGTTTTTCCACCGTTAGATCATCCATTGGACCATTAGATCTTCTATTGGACTGTTGGATCTCTCTAGATCTAATGTTCTCCTATCTGGGTCATCCACTCTCTCATGACTCATTATCATACTGACCCACTGGCCGACATGTGGCATGCTCAGTATTGGCCCAAAAATCCACTATCCTATGGCCTCATTAGCGGGCCACTGTCTGTCCATAACCCATGCATAGAACAAGTCTCAATTTGACTTGTTCCTAAGCATTTAGCCTAGCCCATTAACCTTGAAGCCCATGGCCCCATTCATTTTGAAGCCCATGGCTTCATTAATACAACCTTGACCTCTTCTCACTAACCTCTCTCCTCTCTCCCACGTGGAACCACTCTCTCTAACTAAATTCCACAACAAACTCTCCTATACCACGGGGTTCCCTCCTCCTATCTTCTCTCTTCTCTATCACGTCTCTCCTTCAAAAGAATTCCACCATCTAATATCTTTTGGAATCTCTTGCACTTCTCCACCATATATGCCGTTCTCCTCCAACCTTGCAAACTCCAGCCAACAACAAACTAGTTTCCCCCTCCAACCGTCCTCTCTTCTTGGACTGCCCGTGATCTTCACTGACTCAAGCACCTGCTACATGCACCTTCCTCCTCCAATGGTGGCTGGAGTTGCAACCTGCAACTCTGGCGAAGAACCTCTCTCTCTTTGGCCACAAACCAAGGAGGAGCCTTGGGCTCCTCCCATTGTTTTCTTGCTGCCTATGCAAAATAATCAGGACCTCTTGCTGGCTTGCATCTCCCCTCTCATCACCAACTCCGGCACCTAGCAATGGATCAGCACCTTTCACCTTCATCTTCTCCACTAGATCCCACAGCAGCCACCTACTAGCCGGACTGCCTCCTCTTCACTTCACCGATCTGCTCCTCTTTCCCACTTGCTGCTTCAAACCATTTAGAAGGATGCTGACCACCACCGTGATCTCCTTGACCTGCAACTCAGAGGGCTTGCAGGTCTGAAACGTCTCTTGGGTGCTGCCTGCATCGCACCACCAGTGGTCTTCTACACCGTGCTCCTCTAGCGACACCACAATGTGATCCTCCCTCTCTCTCAATCCCTTTCCCTCTCTTCACCGTAGTTGTTGTACCACCGCACCTTATGGCCTGCACGTTGCTGCTGCTCGTACGGCATGGTTGAAACTCCACCATCCCCTTCATCTTCTTCTTCAAAATCACGGCCGGAGTTGCAGGTTTGCAACTCCGGCGTTAATGGCGTGAAACAAAAGAAGAAAAATAAAAAAAAGAAAAAGAAAAGAAGAGAAGATAAAAGAAGAGAGAAGAAGAAGAAAGGGAAGGGAGGATTGTCCGTTGCTGCCTCTCCACGGGTTGCAACCATGGTGCTGGAGTCTGTCATCCTCCTCTCCATACCGTTTCTCTCCTCCTTTCCACCTCCTTCAAGCACCTCCAGCCCGTGATCCTTGCTACCCACGGTTTGCACAACTCTCTTCAAACCCAGCAACCATGCCACCGTTCCTATCTGCCTGCAACAAGAAACGGTGCCGCTCCGGAGATCTGCAACACGGTCTGGTCATCAAAAGATGGGATCTCCCTTCCTCAAAGCAGATCCGATCTGCAACGTCAACACCCACCGTGCAGGGATGCTCCCTCCATCAACACCACCGCCATCACTATCCTCTTCACCACCGTCATCTTCCTCTTCTCAGGCCACCTGCACGGTGCTCCTCCTCCTCCTTCTCTCGATATCTGTTGGACTGCACGTTCTCCACCAACAGCAACATCTACAACCCACCTACAGGTCACGCATCAACCACCATGGCTTCTTTGGCTGCAAAGCCGCACCACTACAGCTTGTGAAAGGTGCTGCCCTCCCTAAGGACTGAGCACACCATCATTGGTGCACACCACAGCCACGTTCTCGACCATACAACCACTACGGCCATCCACTTGGCTGAATCTCACCATCTTCATGGTCATGCATCATCCATCATGCATGGCTAATCACCATCATTGGCGATCTCCTCCATCGTGTGCCTGGTAAGTACCACGAGGTAAATTCTACTTTCTCTCTAAAAGTCTACTTTCTCTCTCTAGATCTTCTCTTTCTCTAACGGACATGGAAGGGACGTCTCATCCCTAAACCTATGTCTTAAACCCTCACTTTCTCTCTCTAGAGTTAGTGACTTTCTCTCTCTACGTTCTCAGGCCGATCGCCTATTCACTTGGCCGACTCCTTTCGGCGAGTGAAAATGTGAGCTTCTTAGGGCACATCATTGTACATTTGCCAATTCACATCTACCTTGTCGGCCGGTAAGATTCGATGTGGATTCCATGATTGAGTAGCATTCCATGAAATTTGGACGGTCCTCTTCTTGATCGGTAGCGCTCTTAGCTCCAAGATTTCAATGGACGTTTCTTTCCCTTATCTGTTCATCTCTCAACCCTTTACATGCTTTCTTTATTTCTGTTATTTTGATTAATGTACGCACTCTTTGATGATTAATGAAGTTGATTTTGATATTTTGGTGTTCTGAATCTCAAATGAATGTTGTTTTTAAATCGACTCACCCTTCTCATCTCTTCCACCATTCTCATTTCTCTCTGTATATTATTTGTCAGTTTTAATTCCTTATTGTGCTAACTCACACCGAGTGCGGATCGACATCCGACACGTACTGCTATACAAGTTACATATTGCAGATAATCGGATTTTACAAATATTGTTGAAGTTAGGGTTTCCGAATTGACGACACGGAAAAATCCTTCTTTCACTCAACCAGCAACGGTATTCATGGAGGACAGGAGCAGCAACCCGTGGTGGAGGCTAGGGCAGTGCAAGATAGCTGAAGACGACGATGAAGAAGATGAGGTAGGGGGCGATTGCAATGGTGGAGACGCTGGACGGTGTAAGGAGTGGAACCTCCTTCTTCTTTCTTTCTTCTCCCTCTTTCTTTCTTTCTCTCTTTTTTTTTTGTTTCCAACGGCTTGGGCTTGGAAGAAAATGGTGAAGAAGAGGAAGAGGATGACGGCTAGGGTTTGAGGAGAAGCTGAAAACAGTTTTTTGGAAGAAAGGGGCGTGGGAGAGATGAGGATAAGTTAACGCCAAGGAGTTGCAGGCTGCAACTCCAAAAACGTCATGAGGGTGAGGATGGCTTAGCTGTTTTTGAGAGGGGTTGAGGAACGAGGTAGAGAAGGGATGTTAGAGAGATTAGGGTAAGAAAAAGTGGAGAAGAGCCCCAGCAGCGTGGTTTTCCTCCCCTTTATATAGGAACCGTGGGTTCCCATGCTAGAAACCCACGATTTCTAATTCCATTCCCCTTCTTTCCTTCTTCTCCCTTTTCTCTTTTCTCTTTTCTTTTTTTTCTTTTTATTATTTTTTTAATTTTTAGAAACCATTTTATTTTTGGAAACCTTCAATCCATTTTAGAAAATTCTTTTTTTTGAAAAAGAATATAAATTTAGCAAGGATGTGGGAAAAAAAGGGTTTGCTTAAGAACCATGGGGCCCACCTTAAATTAAGCAAGGATGTGGGGTCCAATAAATGGCTCACCGATAATGGGCTGGTATCTAGCTCAGCTTTGGCCCATGAACATGGAATGAAGAGGGCCATTAGATTTCTAAGATGGTGACATGGATGATAGGAGGAATAATCAAATGCTTTACTGACGATCGGATGGTAGAAGTGGAAGGTGATGATCGGACATATCATCAGTTGATGGAGATCAGCCAAGGTAGGCCATAGGATTGAGAGATTGCAAAGGGATAAAGGATAAGATGGTTGAGGGAGAGAGGAGAGAGAAAATTACACAAAATGAAGATAAAATGCTAGCAGAGGGTCTGGAACCCTGGTCCCTGACTTGGTCTTCTACATGCTTTACCAACTAAGCAAGTCTTTGTCTTTTGTTAGTTGATAAGCTTTAATCTCCTTGGTCTCTTCTTAGAGGGTTCTTCTCTCCTTCTCTCTTGGTTGTCTTTCGACTCTTTCAATCTTCCAGCTTTTTCCGTCTTTGGCCTTCATTCTCTTATCTAAGTCCACTGGCTCTCTATGCTCTGATCAAAGGCTTTGGATGTTGATTATGAGCCCGTACTCCATCAGGATTATCCGATTAGTGCTCCTGCGATAAAAAAATTGCTTTATCAGAATGACTTCGCATGTGGGTCAAATAAATACGCATGAATGCATGCGAATATACCATTTTGACCAGAAAAGTGTGTTCTATGTAACAGAAGAAACTCTTACCTAGAAAAGTTGATAATTATGGTAATTTTACGTAGGAGAATGCGATAACGCTAGAAGGATAATTACTTAAAATAAGCACTTTTGAGCGAATATCAGCATACGAACCCATGGCTACTCCCATCTCTACAAAAATAAAATGGGAAACATCGCTGCACTGTCTTCATGGTGGGTCCCACTTGAAAATATCTTTGATCAAAATTCATAGTCGTCAAGTAATCTTAACCATCCAACCAATTGCATAAATTTGGACAGATAATAGTAAGAGGCATTTCCTGGATATGCAAACAGGACAATGAAATTGGTCTTTCAATTCCTTTTGCACCCCTCTAAAGGCCCATTTTTGTGCCTTTTTGAGATGCAAAATGATTCTAAATGCAAAACTAATAACAATGAACAGCAAGCTAACAATTGTGATCCATCTGTTTTATCTAGACCATTAACTTGGGCAGTAAAAAAATAGATTAAAAAAAATATGAAATAGCCAAAATCAATGGACAAAAACTACATTATTGCCTCATGTAACCCATCGAAAAGATGCTCATATTTGGACAATCCAGATTGATAAACATGTTTGCCACCTGTATGGCAAAGGTGTCAAAAGACCGCTAAGTGATCTTCCTAAAAGGTACACAGCCTTATGGCCATTAGCTAGTTCTTTATGGAAAATTACTCTTTGATTTCCTATAACTTAACTCCTCTAGTAGAGAGTTTGCTGCATGACTTGGTAAATTCACAGTCGTTAGGCAAAACATTAGGAAAAAGAAGCCTTTTGATTCATATCCTTTTCTGCAAACATCTGTTCATGCTTCTACAAAAATTTCTAGACAAAATTATGGTTCTATAAATTACTAGGAAGTGGCCTCCTACAAAATTGAATCGAAATGTCAAACCCTCTTTTTCTGATGATATACTAAAATGGAACTTCCTTTCCTTCGGCAGATTTTGGCTCGCCTGATGTTGACGCAATGTGAGATTCCAAGTGCTTTCAAAGTAGTGAACAGATCCAACTGTATATGGAGAAGAAACAATATAACAAATAAAGTTGATTTGGATCACCAAAGGATACACAATAACACAAGTTGATTTGGATGACGAAGTAAGTTTATCTATTGAAAAGAGGTAAGAGATAGAACCTTTAGCCAGAAAATAGGTACAGTGACAGAACTGCAGCAATGCTGGAATGGAAGAGGATGGCAAATGTAGCCAATTCAGCTGAGGTAGGGAAGTTCTTGAGGTTCACCGTAGAAGAACAAAGTCCAGCATACAACCACAAAAACAAAGTCCAAGATCAATGATTAGGTTCCCATTGTAGGAAGAGCAAAGTACTCATATTGGGTTCTAGAAATACCTTTGCCAATGATCTCCCAACAAGATAGCTTCAAGATCCAAAGTCTTACAACCACATGGACAGCAAATGCATCATTAATCACGTCAGGCTCCAAAATTCACTATGCCAAAAAAGACTCTTGATTAGCTCTAAAGAAGCCAAAAGATCAATAAGCACAAAACCAAATGTGTCTTTCACTTGAACTGTGTTTTATATATGTAAAATGATTCACACAACAATAAAGTACAAAAGTCGAAACAACATGCTGCTAGGACAAATTCCATAAAAATTAAACAATATTGTTGCTTATTTCTGTTGAGGTAGACCGGAGACTATAAAAATTAAACATTATGGCCTAGTATGGGCAAGTTTAAGGACTGCAATATGCTCTAATTCAACAAGTTAATACATCCATCAAGTGAAAACATTTCCCTTGATATCTAATAATATGATTTTACAGTCATATAGTTAACAAAAAAGAGAACTAATCTCTGCATTATGTAGCGTGGCAGCAATAGAATGTTCCCAAATTCAAGCAAGTTCCCAAATCATGCAAGAGATGGCTTAACACTTGGAAAATCAAGGAATATAGAATCTTATAGGGGGCCAAGTAGGGTGCAACAAGGCAATGCAGCCAACCAACCAACATAATAATAATAAATAATTTATTTGCTCATACATATCAGCCTTCATGTGAAAGGATTTAAAAAAGCTTTACACCATTTGCAACCTAATTTAACCTTCCTCCTTTGTAATCCTCACCAATCCAAAAAAAAGATAAATCAAGCTTGTGCCTTATCAATAAGTTCATCATAACATTTGTTTTCTTTCAAAGCAAACAAATAGTATTTTGGTAATATCAACTAGCAACTTAAGCATGCAATTTATGCAAATAACCAAAACCACATTAGTGTTGCGCACAACACAACTGTGAAGCTTGGACTTGGAAGGCATTAAATAGCACATGCTTCTACCACTCACCAAATTCAATGTATGGGGTTAACACTTTCAAGAATGCATGCAATATTTCCCCTGATATTTAATAATATGATTTTAGAGCGCGTAAAAGCCTAAGCAATGGTTGAAACGATTGAAACCCATGACTTTTGCATATGAAATAAATATCTGATGGAGGTGTGAAGAATAACACATACCATGACTTTAAAAAAGAATTCATATTAATTCCACAATTGTCAAAACTGCATCCATATCCTTAAATATCACTTACGAAATAAAAAATCTATATTAATAATTTTCAAAAAAAATACAAAAGTAATAATGAAAGCACCACACAAAGAAAGCTAATTAAGAAGAAGGCTTACAAAATTATATCTTGTAGATCTCCTGATACTCTTATCCTATTGTAGGAGTTGGTTTGTGACCTGATCTCTCAAATTGATCATATAACTTTGTTCAGACTGTCCAAATAATTCATCTATGTTGGTTGTATCACCATTCTGAACACTAGGACCTTCAAGCTGGACATCTTCATCATCATATTGATGGAATAAATCATCTGCAATTATCGCCTTTCGAAGATAGTTGTGTACTGTTATGTATGCAATGACTATATTCCGTTGTGTTTAGAAAGAATAAGACGCCATCCTCTTTAATATTGGGAATCGTGCCTTCAACACACCAAAAGCTCGTTCGATTACATTTCTCATTTTTGCATGTTCATAGTTGAAGGTTTCCTCTCTACCTCTAGGGCGACCCCCACTTTGAAAGTCGGGCAACCAATACCACACGTTGCGGTATGGTGCCATGAAACCTCTCGTATGCGTGTAAGCTACATCTACCAAATAATATTTGTCTGTGTACAAAATAAATAAGACATTTAAGTTGAAATTAAACATGACTATTAAATTTATGTAAATAAATGTCATTTTAAATTACCATGAGGGGGAATTGGAAATTTGTGGGATGGCTCACGGACTGTTTCCTTTAAAATTCTTGAATCATGTGCAGTCTCTTCCCATCCTGCCACCACATAAGTAAAAACTATATTGAAGTCACAAATGGCCATGACATTTTGGTAACATTCTCCCCCTCCTCTACTCCTATATGGTACTTGTTTATCTTTTTGAATGCATACATGGACGAGAGTTCCATCTATCGCACCAACGACATCCTGCACAATAAAAATGAATGACAACATTAACGTGTATGAGAAAAAGAATTAGTAGTTGGATATTTATAATATTTTTTAATGAAGTTATACCTTAAATGCATGTCTAAGCCGACCATGAATCCATATCATGTCCACATATTCATCGAAGGATGGATGGACAATTATCTTCTTGGAAAAATGCAACATAGCCACCAAGATTTTGTGAAAATACTTATGCATCGTGTGCCCCGAGTGTTGGAATCGATGTTTTACAAATCTATTTCGTAAATTATGACTCACTGTTATAAGAAACATTGTCATCTTCTCCTCAACGGTCAAATATCTACTATTTGTAAGCTATCATTTCTCTCGAAAGTGATTACATAAGTCAATAAAGGCATATTTCTCCATCCGCAATAGTTCATAGCATACAGTTGAAGAGCCATTTAAGAGCTCTTCAACAAATTTTGCACCTGAAAGGGATGACGTACTAGCTGGTTCCCTAGTAATGCATTTTTTATCATAATATTTACGTAATAACTTCATAAACAAAATCTTTAATAATCTTTTTTACTTTGACATCATAGATGTTGTTAATATAGAATCAATAATTACAATAATCATATGTCATCATATTCTGAAAAAAATATTTCACCATATTCAAATCTACTAATAATATTAAGATTAAATTCCAAGCAAAAAAACACATCATAGTCAAACATAAAGAAATATTTGATGTCCAAAAAACACAAAATGATGTCCAAAATGACGTAATGTCTTCCTAACATATTAACAAACACAAAATAGCTTCATCCCTTTTGTGAAATGTGTACAAGCCATCCTTCCGCGCTTCTTCATCCTCCAAACTCATCCATGCTTGTCTATATTCTTTCTTATCACAGAAAGCAGTAACTGCAACAAAATACAAGAGATCTGTTGAAGATAATGTTGTCATCTCACGTAAATAGAGTACACACTCCTCGATGGTGGGTCTATCATCTGCTTCCTTGGCAAACGTCGTCAAAATGGCGTCTATTTTAGCTCGAGTATCCAAATCTTTATGCTTCTTGCGACATTTTTCTTGAACTTGTACTTTTGTATCATCCTCAATGTTTATTGTCGAGGAAGGGACTGACGTCGAATGCAGGGTAGATGTCGGTATATTTGATGAATTCAGATCCATATGATCTTGCAGACATTCTTGTGTCGACTGTATATCAGGCGAGTCAATATCTGAGGGCAGTCCATCTATATGTGGACCGCAGTTGGAGGATCCAGTTGCCATCACCCCATCAAACAAAATCGCCAAATAATTTACATAAAGTAATGACTTATACTGAAATTGTTTAGCTTCTGGATGTGTCTGTGATACAAAAATATTAACCAATAATAAAATGTTAATATTTATATAGACATATTTCGTAATAAACAACATAAATAATTGTTCAAGCTGTTTGCCTTTAAGTACTCTTCCCATCTCTCATCCGGCCAATTAATTGTGTGTGTCGTTGCATTATACCCATGCCCTGTGGTGGTAGTAAGCTTCGTCCATATCATGTATTGCTTCTTCATATAATCCCAACCGTTCTTTAACTATTTTTTATTGTAGTTTCTTCTTGTCTTTTCCTTCAACTCCATGATTATTTTATTCCAATAAGCAATCTTTACTGTTCCACCAGACCTACCAGCATTGTTTGCCTCTTGGAGACAATGATCAATAAATAGTTTCCTCAAAATTGGATCACTCCAATTTGCCCTACCAGTATCCCCACTTGGAGCCATCCTTATGTAGATATGTCCTAAATAATAGACATAAAACAAACATAGTTCATAAACATCACTCAATACTGTATACTAATGCTAGTTACAGACTATGATAGGTCTATATTGCTCAGATGACATATATCCCACAAATAAATGATGGTGGAAAATAAAAGAATTGAAAAAGTAGACTTATGGGAAGTCTACATTCTCAGCCCACTTCAACACATTGTTTTATCATGCTTCTACGCTTACAATATATCATAGTGTAATAAAGTAGAAAGATATTTGGTACAATCATGTCAATACGTAAGTGAATGGTTAATTAGTATCTTCATTGTTGTTCACATAGTTTCTCAACAAGCAAAACTATGCATTGAAATTATACCATTTCCTTTATCTACAAGTAGCATGTTAAACCTTAAGCATGAAAAAATCACATATACCAAAAAGCAAAATGAAAAATGCATGAAAAAACATTACAAAGATGAAGCCATTGGGCTCATAGATGACAAGCAAAAAAATTTATAAAAATAATCCACTTTATAAAGCACCGATTACCTACCATATCAGTAGGCTTAAAACTCAAGAGAATAACCTTTCTTGCGTCTGAGATTTATAAGTGGTTTATAAGCACTTTCAGACTCAAAACATCTGAAGTTTGTGATATTCAAAGACAAGAGCAACACCATAGTGAAAGATTAGTGTAATATTTCAATAAAATAAAAAGGACCGAAATATTAATTTTTCAATTACCAAAAAAATAAAAATCATAAGCAATCACATGGGGTCCAATCCAACCCTACATCTATGCAACACATGTACTTTCCATACACTCGTGGCTCACACATACATTGTATAACGCATTGGGTCCCCACAACCATTTTCATGGTGGCTCCCAAGTTCCCAACAGCCTACATGTACGCCATGTGCACCAATATGATTGCTCATTCCACATGCTTCGCACGTGCTAGACACCAACATTTTCCCATTTACACTATTTTTTATTAATAAAACTGTTTGTTTTGTTTACAATTAGGCTGCTTAGTTACTTTGAGTGCCCAAAATAATGCTTAAATCAACTAGAAATCACCCCATATAAAACTCACATCCAATAGCTTGAAGCCATCAATCATGTTGACTATTGGTATGTGGGTCCTACTAGCTAGGGTGGGCCAAACATTCATGGGTCTGTGCTAGTATTTTTTAGAGGGCTAGGATCAAAGTTTGATAAAAAAATTTTCAATTAGAAATCAAAAGGCTTTAACCCACATTTGTTTTTTTTTTGCGATAATGATTATGATGAGGAGATCTATATGGTGAGGAGATCATCCTCACCTTAAATCAGCCATTGATTTATTTTCCATGTGGGTCCACATGAGGCTTTAATCTTAGTGGGCACATATTTTCACACACAATTTTGGTGTGCCCACATGGAAGATAAATCTATGGCTGATTTTTGGGCTGATTTTTGGTGAGGATGATCTCCTCACCATATGAATCACCCATACAAAAAATCAGCCCATTCTGAAGTTTCTAACAGCATCAAATGTGGGTTTCAAGTTAGGGTCGGTTGAGGGGACAACCCTTTTTGACAAACATTTTGCTGGACCCACATAGAAGATGAATCAGTGGCTGATTTTTTGCGAGCATGATCTCCTCACCATATAGATCACCCCCACAAAAAATCAGCCCATTTTGAAATTTCTAACCCCATCAAATGTGCTTTTCAAGTTACACAGTAAAAATTGACGATCCATAATTCTTCAACTTCTAAACCAGTCTACAAATATCAGAATGATTTGAATTTTTGTGAGGTTGATCTCACAAAAAATCATCCATTGATTCATCTTCTATGTGGGTTGGCCAAATGGTTGTCCGCTAAACCCAACCCTTCGAGTTAATGGGAAAAAATAGACGGTGCATAATTCTTCAACTTATAAACCATGCTGTGAATAGCAGACTGATTTGAATTTTTGTGAGGGTGATCTCCTCACCATAGAGACCATCCTCACCAAAAATCATTCCATTGCACAACTTCTAATTTACATATTGGCCCCCAACAATATTTCTGTGTGAAATATGTCCGTTGAGACTAACCCAAAATAAAAAAAATCCAAAATCGTTATAACAAAAAAAACCCCAGAAATTATCATCACAACTAGAAAAAAAAAACTCAGAAATTATCAAAACAAAAAAATAAATCAGAAATATTCATCATCACAACCTAAAAACAAATCCTAGAAATCATCTTCACAACGAAAAGAAAAAACCCCACGAGGTAGTGAGAGAGAAGAGATTGAAAAAAGGTGGAGAGAGGAAAGAAATCAGGTTCGAACCTTACCTGAAAGTGGCGCATAGTCGACAATGGTGGGAGTCGATGATGGTGGCTCACGGTGGTGATGAATGGCGAGGTGGCTCCCGGTGGTGGTAATGGCGATGGTGGACGGAGATGGGATGCCTGGAGAAAGAGATGCAAGAAGAGCTAGGGTTTGGGAGGAGAGGAATGAAAAGGGGTTTTGTTTGAAGGGAGGGTAAAATAGGTATTATGCAATTTTGATATGGATACGATAGGCATATTACCAATAAAATATCACTTACCGCGTTAAGTGATTTTTCACTTAAACGAAAAAGTAACATTGTGCTGACTTAAAAAAAAGTCGAATTTTAAGCAAGTTTTAGGAAATAAGCACTGAATGCTTTTTTTTTCCAAACACATGCATTTTGCAAAAACCACTGAAATTTGGTTTTTTCATACTTTAGTGCTGAAAAAAAGTTTTACCAAATGCCCCCTTAGATGTTAGGGTTTAGAGAGATGGAAGAGATAGGAAAGAGAATTAGGAGAGAGGAGAGAGAAAATAATACAAAACAAAGAGAAAAGAGTTGACGGAGGGTCTTGAACCCCAATCTTCAACGTAGTCTTCAGTAGGCTTCACCAATCATGTAAGCCATCATTTTATGTCATTTGGTACGGCTTTGAATCACTTTGGTCCGTCTCTTAGTCTTCAGCTTTGCCTCTCTCTCGATTCTTAGTCTGGCTCTAGGATCCTCTGACTTGATCCGTACTTGGCCTATATCTTCTAGTCTTAGCATGTTGGCTCTTTAAGCTTTGATATTAGGCTTCTATAGTTAATCGTGGGCCCGCAAGTCTTGAGAATCACCAGATCGGGTTTCCTGCGAGAGAAAAGTGCGTAATGAGACTTGATCAAAACTAGGACTGCAACTTCGACGGGCCTAACCCGAGCCAGACGGGATCAACCCGACTTCGGGCTCGAGCTCGGGCTCAGGCCTGGTTTTTAAGAGCCCGATCAAAATCAGGTTGGCTCGGGCAAAAGCCTTGGGAAACCCAACCCAACCCGAGTCCGATCATATATATATATATTATAAATGTAAATGTACTTACCTAACATCTATCTATTTCCCTCTGTCACTTGCCTGTCCTTGACAATTCACCCAAGAGTAAACCAGCTGTTTAATATTTTAATAATCGAGTTTTCTTTATGCGAGCTTTAATACATTTTGAGACCTGACTTCCAACTAATCAGTGACCTTCACATATTTCCCCAAATTAGTAAAGCATGCCTTCCCTCTCACTACCCTTTTACTCCAACCTCCTGCTAGACCATCATTACTCCAACTACCAATTTGATGGACTTTATGAGAGTCGGGCGTTAACTGCTTTCTCCTTCGATTGGAAATTTTCTAATTTTTAGTAGTTTCCATTTTTTTTCTAGCTTAATCTTGGATATCCACCTTCATTTGTTCGAAGGGCTCGATTCTAAACTTGAACTGTTGCTCGTTGTTGAGTTCTTTCTGGGGAAATAAATTGGATCTCATTTTTATTTCCTATGGGAAACAGGAAAAAGTTACAAGCAGATCGAGGAGATCAAGAAAAATAATATAAGAAGAGAGACCTTCCAACAGAATAGGAATAGCGAGGCATTGTGATCAATGGCATCCCTTTAGAGGAGTTTCTAACAAGCAGTTGGTGCGCAGGTTGAGAGCTTTTAAACTCTTTTTTCCCAGCTTTGTCTCCACGCATTCTATCTATGAGATCAAATAGTTGATAGTTGCTGCCCTAACTCGACCAAGCTTCCATTTATTTGATTTCCTCATTTTTTATTTCTTCATTTTTTTTCTGATCAACGTGATTAATGGTTGATAAGCTTCGTTTATTTGATTCTTCATTTTTTTCTACCTACAAAGTCCTAACCTGACCAACCCGATGAACCTGACCAACCCGATCGGGTTGGGCTCGTGCTGAGATTCTCAAACCCGAGGTTGGGCTCGGGCTTAGTGCATTGAAGGTCGGGTTCGACTCGGGTTAACCCAACCTACCCGAATTGCAGTCCTAATCAAAACGGCTTTATATCTAGAATTTCAGAAATGTGTTTAATTCATGCAAATATACCATTTCATCCAGAAAAGTGTGTTCTACGCAATAAAAGAGACTCTTACGTAGAAAAATAGATAAATAGAGAAGTTTTACGTAGGAGAGTGCGATAACGCTAAAGGAATAATGGCACAAAATAAGCACTTTTAAGTGAATATCAAGTCCCTTCCAGTAGTCCCATCATTAATACGAAGACGAATCAACCACCAAGACGATCTCTGCTGCCATAGAGGTTAAGGAAAAAAATAAGCAAAAAAAGAAAGGAGATCTTTCATTCTCTCTAGTTTCCTCTTCCTCTATAGTCTCTTTTGTCTCCATCTCCAGCACTTGGGGTCCCTTCCGGTGGTCCTAGAAATCAGCAGTAAGTAAATAAATGGCTATACTTAAAGCTTTTGCCGTTTGATCTACATTGTTAAATCTATTTTAAAGTTTTTTATACTTTGCGGTTTTTGGTAATTTTTCTACCATTTTATGAATCAGGTTAAAAAGTATCAATTTACAAATCTAGTAAAAAAAGTATCGGTTTTAAAAAAAATAGATATCTGACCATATTCACGAGAGAGATTATTACACTGCAAAACCATTAGAATGGATCCCAAGGGCTGGGACAACCTCCTTGAATTCTACCCCAGTGGGAGACATTCATGATTGAAGAGGGCAATGGCCACTTCCATCTCTTTCCACATGGGAGAAGTTTAAAGTGTTCCAAAGCTCATAGGTGGGTATTCTCCAACAGAAATTCGAGCTTCATCAACAAAACATGGCTTGATATCCTTACACCACATGTATATCAATAATTGACCAGGGTGCTCTTCTAAGAGAGCTTGTATATGTCCACTAACCTACAATTGGCAAATTTGTGTTTGGTCTGGTTACACCTACAATATGTTGCATTTTATGAGCATTTAGATGAACTGGATTGGGTAATTAGTTCGTTTGAGACCAAGATCGCACATAAAAGGTGGACCCATTTGAGAAATGATAGTTGGAGGTGGAGCTTAGGATTGGGGAGGAGTTGCAGAGGAGAAAAGGGTGGATTAAGGTTTTTATGGAGAGAAGATTTTTTGTGTAATGGCCTGTAAGAGACAAAGAGATAAGATGAGACTGCTTGACTTCTTTCTGTTTTCTTTTGTTAAAAAAAGATGAACCTATGACAGACAGGACAACGTACTGGTTACAAAGGGTAAAAAAGGAAACAAAACAACAAAAGTTACCTTGTACAGTAGAATTGGGGGGTACCAGGCCAAACATCCAAAAAGGCACCCCCTTTTAGCTGCACTAAGGGGCCGTTTGGCAAACTCAAAATAAGTCATTTTTTGGCTTATAAAATCAAAAAAATTGAAAAGTATGT
Organism: Euptelea pleiosperma; assembly: GCA_035048495.1. Classification (NCBI taxonomy): domain Eukaryota; kingdom Viridiplantae; phylum Streptophyta; class Magnoliopsida; order Ranunculales; family Eupteleaceae; genus Euptelea; species Euptelea pleiosperma. The sequence continues at coordinate 29,050,316 of CM068545.1, forward strand.
TTGGATACCAACCATAAAATTGATTTTTTTCAAGTCAAATTTTTTATTTCTGTTGAACAAAAAAAAATTGATTCTCATGAAAGTGGAAGCAAAAACAATCCTCACGTCGTGCGCAACGTAAACTTAAGTGAATAAATCAAAATACTTATTTTGCCCTCTTAAAATGTGTAAAAGAAAATAAAAAGGCATTTGTGTCCCTTTCTCTCTCACGTTAAAACTAAAAGATTAGGGATTAAGGAGTTTACATCTTCTCCCTGCAACTCTGTTGGAGATCGCCATTGCTAATCATGGTGGATATCGTCGTTCCTCAACGAGTTCCACACTACTGCTGCTCATAGACTCTTTCCTCCTCACTCAAGGTATGAATCGTCCATCTCTACTTTTGGGTGTTTCTCCATTTTGTTCTTAAGTTTTAGCTCTTGTTCATCATCTCGACCTGTAACCCTTTTAGTTTCTGTATTGCATACCCTTGCATACATACTTGTTTGATTTTTGTATTGCACACCCTTGCATACATACTCTTTTGATTTCTATATTGAATACCATTGCATAGATACTCTTTTGATAATTGTATTGCACTTTGGGAAAGTACGTATTTTTTATTTTTATGTTTATATATATATATATATATATATATATATATATATATATATATATATTCACTTTTTGACATGTTGGAGAGTGAGGAGATCATCTCTTTTTGTTTTTTGTGTGCTCTGTTTTTGAATCCCATTGACAGGTTATGCATATTTTAACTGTAGTAGAATCATCCAAATAATTTTCCAAAATAATTTCCACCTTATTAGAAAGCATACAATAGTGGTGGGTTCAATCATATATTGGAGTTCATGTACTTTTGTTGTGCAGATTGAGTTATAAATTTCAGAATAGTTAATCTTGTGGAACATCTGTATGGAAGAAACCAAAAAATAGATGGGGTTTTGAAGCATCTAGTTGTTGATTTTTAGGTAGTAAAAGTAATGCTTGAGGTGTAGAATGTGAAAAGTCTCGATTGTCAATCCCAAGAATGCTTAGTTCTTCTGTAACATAGATCGCTGAGTTAGGAGTTCGCTGAAGACTAAAGTGTCAAAGATCAAGTGGATTTCATCAACAAATCAAAAAAGAATTAAAGCTGAAGAAAACCAACCCAAGTATTCAAAGCTCAACTGAAGACAAAGACAAGCTCAAGCATGAAGATATAAATGATCAAAGTACGTTCTCACTCAACGAACGTTCAACTATCAAGAATCCCGTGTTGCGGTTAGTTGCGTACATCTAAGGGTGCACCGCTCGTTTCTAGCAGATAAAATTGACCATAGATGTCCATTGATTATTATTAGGAATGTTTGGAAGCTATCCTAATGAAAAAGGATAGATTATGAATTATTTGGGTTTTATCGGCCAAGGTCTACAAAGACCGGCCGACCGACCATTTTGAGTGGGCGACCGGAGTCCACTAACTCTGATCGGTCGACCAGTTAAAAGGTGCAGTCGACCAAACCCTTATGTACAAGTTTTATTATTCCGACTTGAGCGGCCGACCGTCCATATTGTGCGGTCGACTTCATCCTTTTCGGATCTCATTTTGACTCAATCTTTTGTGCGATTTTAGGCACACTCTAGTCATTCCAATGGCTATTTTAGGTATGTTTCTCTTGAGAGGGTATAGCCTTATAAAATAGAGCATTTACCCTCCATTATAGATAACATAATCAAGCTATCTCTTTAACTCCTATCTTTTGATTATCATCTTGTGTGTTTAGAGATTTGGAATTTGAGAGAGCTTGACATGAGCAACTCTAGTTTATTATTTGTGAAGGCTCTAATTGTTTTAGAGACTACAAGCTCATTGTTTCCTACAATCATCTTCTTCAAATAAGAGTTTCTTCCTTGACAGAGTGTCTCTATGGCAAATTCTTCTTCAAGGATTTACCGTTATATCGAATTCGTCAAAAGGTTAGTATTCTAGAACAAACCTTTTAGAGTGAATTCAATTTCTATCAAACTTGATTATTAGTGATTGGTAGATGAGTAAGTACTCATCTAACTGAATTGAGGATTGTAGATCCATGAGAATAGTATTTCTCTAAAAGAGTACTGACCTATTTGACTCTCTAGGTGAGCGAGAAGCGATTCTCGTTAAATTGAGACTAAGTGCTATCTTAGTTGTTTGATTATTTATTTTGATTGGAAATGTTGTAATGCATAATTGAAATAATATAATACTACTTGTGTTAAGTATTGGACAATGAACTTAAGTGTGGAGTCGCTGGACCACTATAAATTTGAGTCTCGTGTTATTATGAATGTTTGCATTTTTTGTCTCAGATTTTTCCATATCTATGTTCTATGGAAGATTCGTATTTTAATTGTTTCATCCTTTTCTGGCTTGTGTGATTATTAATTATTAATCCATATAGAAACTGTGGAGAAATAAAAAATTATCTTATTCACCCCCATCTAGGACATAACGTGGTAATTAAAAGGGAATTTCAAAATGAGCATGGTTTGGGATCATGGAAGAATGTGAGGAATGTAAGGGGACTGATATATCTTCTTTGCTGGCCATTTTTATGAGGTTGCAATGTTAATAGCACGGCATGTGCATGCTGTATCTTGGGGGTATGTGCATGTTGTATCTTGTTCATCAGAATTTGGTATTTGGTGCACTTGCTTTAGAATGGAATTGAGAAGATGACTACAAATAGAATGAGTTTCAAGGTTCCTAGGTGCACTTCTGGTATGTGCTAGTTTCATTCTAATGTTGCTAGGAAATGTCAGAGAACCTATTTGAGGATTGATATGTGAATTGATATTCACTCAAAAGTATTTATTTTAAGCACTTATCCTCTTAGCGTTATCACATTCTCCTATGTAAAACTTTGATTTTTATCAATAATTATACGTAAGAATTTTTTTCATTGCGTAAAACTCACATTTTAGATGAGAATCAACTATTTGCATGAATTAAACGTATTTACGGAAGCCTACATCAATAATCGTTTTAATTACGTACTTTTTCTATCGCAAGAAAGTCGATTGGACAATTCTAATAGATTATGGGCCCATAACTGACTGCCAGAGTCTAGGACCAAAGCTCAAGAGCTAACAGGCTGAGGATAAGAAGATACAGGCCAAATGCTGGGAGAAACAGAGAGTCAAAAAAGCTTGAGAGAAAATCAAGAGAGAATGAAAGCCAAGCGCCCAGAGAAGAGACTAAAGAGATTATAGCTTAATCAACTAACACAAGACTAATGCTTGCTTAGTTGGTGAAGCATGCAGAAGACCAAGTCAAAGATTAAGGTTCAAGACCCTTTGCCAGCATTTTTCTCCAAATTCTCTATATTTTCTCTCTCCTCTCTCTAAATTCTGAGTTTCACATCCAACGGTCATCCTTCGTTCTCTCACTCTCTAAGATCCAACTGCTCACCACCGACATCATCTGAGCCATACGATAATCTTCTGACCGTCCGATCATTCATATCACCTTGGCTGATCTCCGTTGTTCGATGATCCATCCGATTATCACCATCCAATTTTATGGTCTAATCGCCAGTAGATCATCCATCCGATCATCAATTCACATCATCCCTATGTGATCGCCACAAGTTCTACGAGATAGACAAGTGTACCATGGAGAGGATGGTACCACACATGATGAAGTGGCTTTTGCAAGAAAAAAAAGTGATTCACCAAAAATTGAAAAGTGTTTTATGAAATATGATTTTTACATAAAAGTCAAGAGTTTGTGGTTTTATAAAAGATGGATTTACAAATATAGGATCTTGCATATTCTTTTAAAAAGAAAAGACTTTATTTTATTTGAAAAATATGGACATGTTTTGAAAAAGGAAATTAATTATGTGAGACATTTCAAAAGAAAAGATGCACCTTATTGTCAGATTCAGAATAGAAGAGGATAACAGATCGAATGAACGTAAGGAGAAGTCCTCTGAATACAAGTCCAAGGCTAATCTTGTTGAAGGAAAGTCTGGGAAACATCCTACACCCTTCTCTGAGAAAAAGAAATTCAAAGAGAACAAGAAAACCTACAAGAAATTTAATGACAAAAACCAATTTTCCAAAAAAGAGTTCAAACCCAAAGGGAGTTATTTTGTGTGTAAAAAATTAGGTAACTTTGCACGTAACTGTTGAAGTCACAATGCCAAGGGTAACCAAAAAGGTAGATCGATTCAGAATCAGGTAAAAGTGGCTGAAGATGGGAACTTATCTGTTATTTTGACACAAGTGAACCTCGTTAGTGATATGAAGGATTGGTGGGTAGACACTGGGGTTACCAGGCACATCTGTGCAAGCAAAAATGCATTCTCCTCATATACTATGGTGGTGGATGGTAAACAGTTGTACATGGGCAACTTGTCAGCCTCTAAGGTGGCGGGTAAAGGGATTGTGACACTGAAGTTCACCTCTGGCAACGTTCTTACATTGTAGGATGTTTTGCATGTTCCAAAAATAAGGAAGAACCTGGTTTCTGGGTCACTTCTAAGTAGGGGTGTCAATTTTACCCGTTTAACCGCAACCGAATCGGAACAGGAACTGAAAATACTGGTTCCGATTCTACATTTTTGGGAACCAATTAAAAAGGAACTGGAATCGGAACCGAATTGAAAATAATGGTTTCGGTTCCCATTAGTCTAATATGGAACTGAAACTGATAAAAACCAGTACCAATGTATAAATAGTGTCAAAATTCTCATATTCTCAAGATTTGGCCCATTATACCTGGAACCGGAACCGACAGAAATACATAATCGGTTCTGGATCCATCACTTTGAGAATCAGAACTGTTAAGTAACCGAATCGATAAGAACCAGAACCGATTGTTCCGGTTCTGGCCACCTTAGGAACCGAACCGGAACCGACCCATTGACACCCCTACTTCTAAGTAAGAAGGGGTTCAAACTTGTATTTGAGGTAGATAAGTTTATTTCGAGTAAGGGAGAGACTTTTGTTGGGAAAAGTTATTTGAATGATAATTTATTCAAACTGAATGTTGTATTTGAGAATTTTAATAAAGCATCTTCATCTTTTGTTTATATTGTAGACTCTCATAATACTTGGCAAGGTAGATTAGGACATGCGAACCATGCATCTCTGAAAAAATTAATGAACATATGATATATCTCTAAATGTGATATTCCATAAGATAAAAAATGTAAAATATGCTTAGAATTAAAATATGGTAAGAAACCATTTAAAAGTGTAGAACGTAGCAATGAACCACTTAACTTGATTCATAGTGATTTGTTTGATCTTAAAGGATATGTGACGGACAATACTTTTTCTCGATCATTGTACTTTACTGTCTAATCAAATACAAATCTACAAAAGTCAAATCAACTATTTATGTATAGTGCAAATGCGGGGTTGAACCACAAAAATAGGTGAGAATAGTAAAATTAACTCGATGAACCAAAAATAATTCTAACAAAAAAAATGATTTATAACTTATATTTAAGAGAACGAGTTTTTACCAATCATTAACAGAGGTTGTCAATCTCTCTAATGACTGGAAAATATTATACTTTATAATCAAAACTAAACTAAAAGAAAGAAAAAATTACAAGAAAAACAAAGGAAAGACTAAAAGAAATAAAAAAAATTAAAAAAAAGAGATCCAATGCTAATCGAAGACTGTAGCCGAAAAATGTGTGTAGCTGAGAGATATGTCCAGCCAAAGAACAACCAAGAGAAGAACTCCCTCCATTGTCTAAGATGTGGTATTTTTATAGGTTATTGGGCATCCATCCCTTCCTAAATTAGAATTAAATCATATCCGTTCATCACGGTTGGAGATCAAAGATGTAGTGTTGCCAATCACGTCCAGTACTTGCCTTATGTGTAAATTCATCTTCTTCATTTAGAAATGCAACATTCCATGTGTAATTAAAGAAATCTTATTTCTTTCCAAATATCTTATAAATATTTTCTTTAATTGATAGGTCATCTTCTTTCATTTCTTTGTTTTTATTTTCTTTCTTTAAATAATTACCAATCTTTTGTATTTCTATAAATTTACACGTCTATTCCATGAAGATCATTTCCTTTTATAAATTCAATGTCTGTAATCTTTTTAGTTCCGAATCTTGGCTCATATCTTGGCCTACATCTTGGCCCAACTTCTAGGCCCGTATCTTGGCCTATATCTTGGCCCACATCTTGGCCTGTCAACGTAGCGCACCATTTTGCTTATATTTGGGTTGATCTCGTGGACTTGTACTTTGCAATTCTCTTTTAGGCTTTGGGCTTGAGAACCTACACGCACAAAATACAATAAATTGATATAAGCTCATAGTTAAAATCAAAATTATGAGAATTTTACTACGAGAATCTCGAAATATCATAATGTTCATGAAATCTTCCTCAACTGGTGATTAACACAAAAAATATGATAATTATTCAAGAAAAGCAGTGAAGAATTATATAAAATGATGACTTATCCATATGTCACTAGAGGAAGTAATAAATATTTGATAACTTTTATAGATGTTTGTTCAAGATATTGTTCAGTCTATTTACTAAAAAGGAAAGATGAAGTTGTAGAAAAGTTTATAATCTACAAAATTGAGATAGAGAACCAATTACATAACAAAATTAAAATATTAAGATCAAATAGAGGTACAAAATATGTTTGTGAATCTCTAACCAAATATTGGCAAGATAGTAGAATTATACATGAAACCACCGCACCTTATTATCCCCAATCTAATGGAAACGTTAAAAGAAAGAACATAACCTCAAAAGATATGGTTAACTCAATGGTAATTAGTTTAGGACTTTCTATGAGTATGTAGAGGGAAGCTTTGTTGTCTGCTTGTTATATACTCAACAAAGTTCTATTTAATGACACACATAATACACCTTATGAAATATGGAAAAATAGAAAACCTTCATATAAATATCTAAGACTGCGGGGGTGTTTGGCTAAGGTGTCCATTCCTACTCCTAAAAGAACTAAACTTGGTATTAAAATCGTAAACTGTGTTTTTATTGACTAAGTTCAAAATAACAGTACCTAACGATTTTTAGTAATAAAATCTATAAATAATTCTATAGAAGTAAATACTTTAATTGAGTCTAGGGAGGCAAAAAATTTTGAGGATATATTTTCTTTAAAAGAAAAAATTTAAGAAAGGGTAAAACAATTATTACTAGATCTAATGTTCCAAAAGAATATTCAGATGAGGATGACCTAGAACCTAGGAGGAGTAAACGTGTTAGGACTACTGCTTCTTACGGTCCTAACTTCTTAACTTATTTAGTAGAAGATGATCCTCAAACCTTTAAAGAGGATATGGTCTGAACTAATGTCACTTTTTTTGCAAGAAGCCATCACTGGTGAATATGAATCCATAATGTATAACAACACGTGTGAATTAGTTAATCTACCTCATGGGTGTAAACCTATTCGTTGTAAATGGATATTTAAGAAGTTAAAATCTGATAGCTCTATAGATAAATATAACGTTAGGTTGGTTGTGAAATGCTATAGACAAAAAGAATGTATTGATTTCTTTGACACCTATTCTCCAGTAACAAGGATAACCTCTATAAGGATGTTAATAGCTATAACTTCTATATATAACCTAGAGATCTATCAAATGATGTGAAAATTGACTTTTTGAATGGTGACTTAAAAGAAGAAATCTATATCGACCAACCTGAAGGTTTTATAATACAAGGCCTTGAAAATAAAGTGTGTAAACTTAAAAAAATATTTATATGGACTCAAACAAGCTCCCAGACAGTGGCATGAGAAGTTTGATAAGATTTTAATTACAAATAGTTATAACATCAACGAAGCAGATAAATGTATTTACAGTAAATTTAGAAATAATAATTATGGAGTCATAATTTGCTTATATGTTGATGACATGTTGATCTTTTGGACTAATCTGGATGTAATAAAAGGCACTGAGAAATTTTAATGATTTTTTTTAAATAAAATATATGGGTAATGCTGATGTTATACTTGGCATAAAAAATAGTTAGAGAACAGGAGAAGATAATACTTTCTTAGTCTCACTGCATGAAGAAAGTGCTTAAGAAATTTAGTTAGTTTGATTACATTCTAGTAAGAACACCATTTGATCTACATTGAAGTTTAAATAAACATGTAAGAGATAGTATCGCAATGCAACTCCGGCGAAGTATAGGTGAAGAAGACGAAGAAGAAAAGAGGAAAAAGAGGAGAAAGAAATCGCGGGGAAGAAGGGAAAGGATAGGGGGAAGGAGAGGAGGAGATTGGAGGGGGATTAGGGTTCGAACGAACCCCTATCCTTCTCCTTTTAAAGCTTCCTTATTTCCATTAATGGAAATAGGGGATTTTTGAAAATAAAAAAATAAGAAAAATATTTTTTTTTTTTTTTTAAGTAAAAACCTACTTTTCTATGGGGAATCTCCCCAATTAGTGGACCCCCCATTTAATTAAAATTATTTTGAAATTCGCGGGGTCCACTAACTGGTCGGACAGCGGGTCGATGAAGATGGGCCCGGCTATTGGCCCACATGGACTGATGATGTCCATCGTCTCACAAGATGATGTGATAGACATTCTGATGGCGATCGGATGGATGGTGACTTGATTGGGACTCAAATTGGTGGATCGATGGATCTAGAGAGATCCAACGGTCCGATTGAAGATCCAACGGTCCGATGGAAGATCCAACGGTCAGAAAGCTAAGAGAGATGAGATAGAGCTGATGGGCAGGAGTTCTGGGGTTAGGTCAGTAGATTCGAGGATCGAGAGATGAAGAGAGAGAGAGAATAAGGAGAGATGAGAGAAAAAGTATCAAAAAAAATGGAAAAAAGCACTGGCGGAGGGTCTGGAACCCTGGTCTTCACTGTGACCATCCTCACGTTTCTCCAGTAGAGTTGACTATCATTCTTTGCTGACTCATGTGGCTTTAAACGCTTTGGTCCGTCTCTTGGTCATTGGCTCTCCTGCTCTCTTCGTTATTTGGGCCGGCTTTTTGGTCCTCTGATTCAGCCCATATTTGGCCCATATCTTCTAGTCATAGCATGTGGGCTCTTTAAGCTTTGATAATGGGCTCTCATGATCGATTTGGGCCCACAAGTCTCGAGAATCGTCCCATCGGGGTTTCCTGCGACAGAAGAAGCGCGTAATGAGACTTTATCAGAACGGCTTAATATCTAGACTTCCGAAAATGTGTTTAATGCATGCAAATATACCATTTCGTCCAGAAAAGTGTGTTTTACGCAATGAGATAGACTCTTACGTAGAAAAGTGGATAATTAGAGCAGTTTTACGTAGGAGAGTGCGATAACGCTAACAGGATAAGTGCTTAAAATAAGCACTTTTGAGCGAATATCACGCAACTAGAATGCTCTATAGTGTTAGGCAGTCTTATGTACATTATGAACTACACTAGGCTTTACATTGCATATGCAATAGGCAGATTAAGTAGATACATTAGTAACCTTGGAAGAGAACATTGAGATACTCTCATTAGGGTTTTAAGATATTTATAGTTTACTATAACATATGGTATTCAATCTGAGAAATATCCAACTGTATTAGAGGGGTACTTCGACGCGAATTGGATTTTAGAGACTAGATCCACTAGTGGTTATGTATTTACTAGGTGGTGTAATATCTTACAAATCCACCAAACAAACCTGTATTGTTAGATCTACAATGAAATCGGAGTTCATTGCTTTAGATAAACCAGCTGAAGAAGCTGAGAGGCTGAGACATTTCGTAATGGATATACCTTTGTGGTATAAATCGGTACTTACAATTTCCATTCACTGTGATAGTCAGGCAACTATATTGAGAGCTCAAAATAACTCATATAATGAAAAGTCTCGACATATACGTCGAAGACACAACACTATGTGACAGATGTTGAGAGAAGGGGTTATAACCATAGACTATGTGAAGTCTAAAGAAAATTTGGCAGACCCTTTGACTAAAGGACTGGCTAGAGAACTAGTCTATAGTATATCTAGGGGGATGGAGCTTAAACCGATTGAAACTTAAATCATCAACAATGGGAACCCAACCTATGTGACTGGAGATCCCAGAATCTAAGTTCAATTGGACTATAAGTTGTTTGAGTGAATTGTGGGGGGTACTACACCGAGGTTTTTTCCAACCCATCCCTATGATATAGTAGTACCACATGTATCTATGAGAGGTTGAGTCTTAATGCTTTTTATAGTTGGATTATTCCAATTGGGTGTATCGATACATGACACTCATGATAGAAGCACCTAAATGAATGTGGAAGTGGGGCCGCTTCCTATGAGAATTATAGCTAATTTTCCAAAGCATTCACGAAACCTACGAATGTTCAAGGCCGAAATGAACACAACTGTAAGAACTTGTTATCTGAATATTCGTGTCTATAGTCTATTGTCTTGATTTATATCATAAAGTTTGACAGTTCAAGATAAAAGTTCACTGACCAACTAGTACATCCGATGGACTAACACTAGGTAGTGGTTCAAGTCTGAAAGACACCGTTACCAAAGCATGAGTGTTCCAATGTATTCCAGTTTAATTTTTTTTCTTATTTTTTATTCATGTGGAAATTATAGGATTTAAATAAATAAAAAAGATTTGAGTTTTAGTAAAGCTAGGAGGTTTGATCCTTTAACATATTGGCTTTGTGTTTTTTGTCTTTTTGCTATTGTACTTCATTTATTCAAACTTTTGGGTTGAATCTTTTGGATGGAAAACTAAATTTTCGTTCCTGCTTTTAGACTAAAGTTTGTGTAAACTTTTAGTCCCACGTTGATTGAGAGAGCTAAAGTCCTCAAGTATATAAGGATGAGAGTTGGTACTAAAGGGTGGAGCCCTTGGGCCTCAAAATTTTTGTGCCCTTTGGGCACAACTATGCACAATCAAAAATATACACACGCATGTGCGTCGGGCCAGGCTCGAGTCACGGGTCGTGGGATGTAGGAATCTTATCCTATTTTTTACATAAAGATTTTATCGTTCTTTTAATCGTTTCTTTTAAACCGTTACGGATCTCATCCGACACCTTTGATCATGTGAAACATGTCCCACAATTGGGATGCGCCTGTTAGGAGAACTCCTTATTTATTTGGAGTTGGGAGTGTTTCTTCTTGTTAATCATCAAAAACAAAATATCTTATCTTCTCTTCTGTTTTTTAATTTCTTCATCTTTGTTATACTGGAGTACACAACATTGTGAGTTCGTCTCTTTGTATTTGTTAATACAAAAGAGAAGATCATTGAATCCTATAATACCCTGAACTTTCGTTCTAAGGTATTACGATAAATTCACCTAAGAATGAAAACCTAAACCTTTCTCAGACTTTTATTATTGTTTTTATGGTTTAATATCATTGTTGAGTATGTGTATTTAATTTGGATCCATTCTGACAACTTTGAAAACCTGCTATTTTTAAAACTCATTCTTTAGGGCTAAATTCCTGCTAAAAATAATGAATCATAACTTGCAGGGGATTTTTTCTTTCCCCAACTAACATTATAAAACTTTTATAAAAAAATTATTTTGTAGGCCCGAGACACTAAAAATATTCATATTTTATCTTTACCAACTTACCTGTAAAATTTGAAACTTTTCCTGAAACATGAAAACCCTATCGGGAGATTTCGGAAGATTTTGATAAAAATAATATTTTCATAATTTTTGAACTTCCTACCATTCGCATATTTTAAAAAAATTAATATTTAATTATATTTTATTTATTTAATAGGAGTGTGGGACCACTTTTCAAGTCATTCCGAGGTCATCTTGATACTTTTTCGAGGCTTCAAACATTTTTGTGATTTTTGTGTATTTAGACTATGTTAAGTGATTTATGCATGTGACATGTGTCAATATCTTATTGTATAATTTTTTAAATTATATAATATAGTCTAATTAAATCAATGAATGCTTATTTGCGTTATGATTGTTGGGTGGGCCCGTATGGCCAATCTAGAGATCTTTTGGGCTTAATAATATTCTTAAATGAAGCCTATTGATATATATGGGCTTTGAGCCCATTTCTAATCTATTAGTAGTGTAAAATATAAGTTTTTTAGGGTTGAAAAAGTTATCCCTTTGCTAGTTACGAATTTCACTAAAATAGAAACCCTAATCATTCCCTAAACCTATTTACGAAAATCCTAAAGCTTTAGAAGCTTTCACAAACCCAACTCCATTGAAGAATAGAGAAAGCTCCATTAAACCTTCATCCGGGCACCGATCGCACTCGAGCAAGAAAGGAGAATTGATGGAGACTCTGAATGGAAGAACATACCCCGAGGATAGGATGATCCGACGACTTTCAAATTTGAAGAAATTTTTGATTTTCATTGAAGTTCAAGAAACCTTGAAGTAAGTGTGTTTGATCCATCCTATACTTATTTTTCTTTAAAATTTTATTTTTCTTTCATTAGATAATGGTTGATACTCATTATAAATTAATTTCAACAATATTTACTTTATTCTTATTGGGTTGATCTTTATTTTGGGCCACCATGATGGGTTTGGCCATGGTTTATTTTGTACCTATAACGGATGACTATGTTTTTTATCATTTTTGTTGTATTTTTATAATTTAAATATTTTTATAATTATTTTTTTCAAATATCTCTATGAATCTATTTTCCAAAACTGTTTAGTTTGTATTTTTCTGATTTGTATTGATTAAGTTATGATTTTTCTAAGTTGTCGGACTTTAACAAAAAACTTAGAATTTTAGATTTTACACGGTCTAATTCACTTGAGATTTTGATCTATATTTTTAATCTAAATATTTTTCTAATTATTTTTCATAGATACATCTATCAATCTAGTTTCTAGAACCTTTGAGTTTGTATTTTTCTGATTTGTATTGATTAAGTTATGATTTTTCAAATGTGCTAAACTTTTCTATAAAATTTAGAATTTCAGATTCTGTCTGACCTACTTAATTAAGGGTTTCGGCCCATATTTTGAATCTAAATATTTTTCTATTTATTTTTTCTAAATATCTCTGTAAATCTATTTTTTATAACGTTTGAGTTTGTATTTTTCTAATTTGTATTGATTAAGTTATGATTTTTCAAATGTGTGTGACTTTTCTATAAAATCCAGAATTTTAGATTCTGTCTGGGCCACTTCATTAAGGGTTTCGACCTATATTTTGAATCTAAATGCTGTTCTATTTATTTTTTCTAAAATCCTCTGTGAATTTAGTTTTTAAATCCATTGAGTTTGTATTTTTTTAATTTATATTTATTTAGTTATGATTTATTAAAAAGAAACATATTTTTCTCTGTAAACCCTATTTATTGGATTTTGGACGATTAATGGCCTTGGGAACCCTTAGTGGTTCGGTCATGATTATTGATTATTAAGATTTTAGCCTTGTTGTTTGACTTAGACTTGTATTCATGGGAATCCCACCCATGTGTCTTGGATCTCTCATAGGGTTCGGCCAAGTGTCTTGGATCCCTCTTTAGGGTTCGACCTTGTGTCATGGATCCCTCATAGGGTTCGGCCATGGAGTGTTGGATTTTCTTGCGACCTTAACTTATATTGTTAATCGATGTTGATCGTGATCTTTAGTGATTGTTTACATATTGTTTAACCCTAGTTTGTACCCATTTTATTACTCTTGATGATCATGTATTTATTTTATGTTCTTATTTAAATGTTAAATACATGTGTTGCTTATGTCATGTACCATCTTGTTATTATACCATGATCATCACGTCATTTCATATAAGGGGTGCATAAGAGAATAGGGTTGAAGTATATTATATACGTTTATATTGGTTTTATCAATTAATCAGGGTTCGGTACCCTATGGTGAAAGGTCCCAGACGTTATTATATCCTGCAGATGGGTGGATGAGACCGCTCTCAGTGCGGGAAGGAGATAGAGACCCTATGTGGTTATGGGTACTAGTTGCATTTGCATCCCATACTTACTTGCATTCACCATCATATTCATGTCATTCTTATTATATGATTGAGATGCATACCTTGGTTTAAAAACTTGTATAGTATGATATCATACAATGCACACTGTTGTATTACTGGGCCTCGGCTCACGGTGCTACACCGATACCATTTTCAGATTTTGAGGAGCCGGTACGTAGGATGATTTTGAGATGGAAGACTCCGGTGTACTCGAGGAGATCGGCGAGGATTTGGGAGTCGATCCCACACTTTAGAAAGCTGTATTTGATTATTTTATAACATTATTTATTTATTTTCATGGGCATGTAAGCCTTTGATTGAGAATATGTTCTTACCTCATTATCTCCACATTTAGTTGATTGATTGAATTATTAGAATTATGAATTATTTATTTTCTACATCTAGACTTTTTTTTTTTTACTTGATAGATTTTGAATGAACCTTAGTAGTCTAATTGACCTAATTGGACCACTAGGGGACATTCATGGATCACCTCTGGGTTCGGGTACAGGTCGATCCATAGATTTTCAGGTCGTATCTGGGTATTCGGATTCGGGGCGTGACAAATCCTATGAGGTGTACGCTTTGTGAAGCCGACAACATCTATACGGCGGCGTTTTTAACCTTAAGGACATGGTGCTCAGCACGAACCTCGATCATCCCCAACATTGTTCTAAATTGTTGTTTCATCGATAAGTTCATTTTTTGCACTCTACAGATTTCAGATTTCGGATGTTGTCTTATTGCTACTACATACCAGAGAGTAATTTCATATTTATTTATTGCTTAATCCAAATTATATACATTAGGTACATAATTTATATAACAATATCGTAGAGGGGACGTAGTTAAGAGTAATTTTATGGAGAAAAGGAGCGTCCTAAAGAAGAGGAAATATCAATCATCTGAGAAACAATCTGTTCAAGCAGCTGCCCAAGAATTTCTAGAGAGAAAGCAACCTGGGAGCTTCTTGGTGCTAATAAGGGTGATATGGAGGGGCCTCTATGGATTGAAACCTCAGATGAAGAGAACTTGCTGACGGGTTGATCTCTACGGATTGAGACCTCGAATCCTTCGCAAGAATGACGATCTGAAACCAATGAACTTGTTGAAAGCTAACTTGATCGAAAGAAATCGCTCTGCGAGTTCCCCAGATATATAGAGAGAGAAACAAGGAATGGTTCTATCTATGAAAAGAGAGAGAATCGAAACTAAAAATGTCGAAATAAGATTGCAACACACGAGGATAACACATTGCAGGAAATTGATGGTTGATCCCAAAAGGGGAGATGGAGGCGACAACAAGGGCAGCACACGAGTACTTAGCGGATGAGCCAAAAAGATAGATCCCATTCCAGCAATATCCCCAACATTATCACCAACATTGTTGACGAGATCAACAACAACATCAGCAATTTTTGTGTAGATACCTCCACAACTCTCCCCAAAAGGGCCATGGAAGATTCACCAAGATCTTAACCACTAATGGCCACAAAAGCCTTTCCCAATCATCACCATAGTACAACTTGAAGGGGTTGATGGCAATGTAAAGCCTCAAAACACCATTAGCCAATGGAAGAGATGGAGGAGAAAAAAATTTGCGGGTAATTTTAGTCGCATCCCACAATAGGAGCCACGTGGCACACTCTTAGTGGATGGTGACGGTATGGATGTTTGGCCAGTCCCTCGGTGGACCTGCAACCAAAAACACCATTAGCCAATGGAAGAGATGGAGGAGAAAAAAATTTGCGGGTAATTTTAGTCGCATCCCACAATAGGAGCCACGTGGCACACTCTTAGTGGATGGTGACGGTATGGATGTTTGGCCAGTCCCTCGGTGGACCTGCAACCAAAAACCAGTCTGATTAGTGATTTATAACCTTTGGATCTTTGCACCCAAAGAACGCTCAATAATGCTCAGATTCCTATGGTTAAAATCAACCCATGAAAATGACTTCAATCCAACACTTGAATTCACTGATGATGCTGATTTTGGGTTTGTAGGTCCACCAAGGGACTGGCCAAACATCCATACGGTCAGCGTCCACTAAGAGTGTGCCACGTGACTCCTATTGTGGGTTGTCACTGGATTCGGTTGTGACATTTTGCTCCAAAATGCAGAGAAAACAGTTGGATGAAAGGGTGCGTAAAAAATTTCCAAAGGGGCATTTTCGCAATAAAGAAACATGGTAAAAAACCCAAGGGTTTCGGGTGCCTTCACATTTTGTGGGGTGCGACTAAAATATGCGGGGTCGCGCGCGTTATAAACTTATGTTAATTCCTTCGAAATCCCTATTCTGTTTCTCTTGCAAGAGTCGACACTGCGCTTCTTCTCCCCAAGTTGGACACCGCGGCTGCTCACATTCTTTTTCCCCCTCGCTCAAGGTATGAACCCTCCTCCCATTCTCTCCTTCTACTTCTAGGCGTTTAATTGCCCTAGCCGTTCGTTTTAGTACAAAAAAAAGAAACGGTTGAATCCAATGGTTAGAATCATGCCTTAAAAAGTACTAAAATCTAATGGCTAGATATTACCAATCATGGTGATTTTTGGTATGTATATGCACCAAGGAGTGAGCTAAACATCCATGCGGCCAGTGAGCCCAGATGACATCGGTGAGTTACCAAAATGGTGCTAGAAGCTATAGCTTGTTACATAGCATAACCTTTAGGGTTTTAGGTTTCTGAATAGAAGCAACTACAAAACTTCATCCTTCCCTTCTGGTGCAAAACCCTAACCGTAGATTCCCAACTCAGTATTCAGCTTCAAATGGGGAAAAAGAAGAAAGTAATTCTCCCGCCTCAGCTTCCCCCGGAGGTCGCAGAGGACGAGATTGAGGTCTCCGATGAGGATTTGCAGTTCGTGAAGGACAATCGAGAGTACGCTGGATTTCTTAAAAGTTTAGACACTCAATCGATTACCAAGTAAGGAATCCACTCTCACTCTCTGTTTCTTTTTTCGCTTCAAATTTCATCTATGAGGTCTGTAAATTGTACGAGAAAAGTGTTTTAATCATAGATTCTATATTTTAATGTCTCTCTTAATGTTCAGTTTTAATAAAACAAAAGTAGAATTTTCTTGTAACTATAAATCTGAAATTTGTAATCTAGACATAAATGTGGAAAGCATTGCATTTTAGGTTCTGCTTGGATCTTCATTTTTTTTTTTTTTTGCAAAAAGAAAAAGAAAAAAGAAGAGTTGTTTTAAGACTGCTTTTAATTTTCTAAGTCTGTAGTTTGATTATCAGTTATCTGCCTGTTTTGTTTTACAGAGAAGTTTATTGTAGTTTTAATTAATTTTTATTTTGTATCTTAAAGGCATGTGACTCGTGTTGCGGATCAGAAAGAAGATGCTTTAGAGTCTTTGTACGAGAATCGTATTAAAAAGAAGTATTTGGAGAAAGAGACGGAGGAAGACGGGCTCGAAGTCGACCCGGTAGATGCCCTTCCCTTCAAGACCTTAGATGGAAAACTGTATTACAGAACAGGTATTCGTTAGTCGTTCTCTTTCTCTCTCTCTCTCCCTCTCTGTGGTTGTCTTTTACAGTACATTTTTTTTTTCTTTTTCTGATAATGTGATAAATGCAGTTTCGAAGGAATCTAAAAAATCTGTAAATGCACCTAAGGAAGATGAAGGTGCGATAGATGAGAAAGATAATGGTACGGATAAAAGTACCGTGAAGCTTACAAAAGTAGAAAGGAGAGCAAAGCTGAAGAAAAGTAAGAAAGAGGCAAAGAAGCAAGCAAATGAGCCGGTTAAGACAGAGGAGATGCAAGGAAATCCTCAAGTAGAAGTGCTGGTATTTTTTCCTCATAGAGCTTATTTGATAAAACTTGGTTACTATTTGTGTTTCTCTTCTCATTATTTGAAGCTTTTGCCAATTTTTTTATGCATGCGGACAATGAGATTTAATTGTTAAATAATTTAATCTCAAAGATTTAACTGTTAAATAACTTAATCTGAAAATTAAATTAAGCTAAATCTATTTAGAAAGGACAGCTAATTTTAATGTAAAGTTGTGGTGTTAGAAACTCACGTTGGGCACATCGAGACTGTTATTAGGACAAATCTTAATTCTGATTTGTCAACTTGTCATAGCCGGTTCAAAGTCGTTGGTTTCGTTTCGGTTTCGGTCGCGGGCGAAACCGAAACGTTTCAGCAGTTTCGGTGGTTTCAGTCCGAAACTTAGTGAAACCATAATGAAAGAGTTTCGGTAGTTTCGGTCATAGTTTCGGTAGTTTCGGTAGTAGTTTCGGTAGTTTCGGTCCGAAACTTGGTGAAACCAAATGAAAGAATTTCGGTAGTTTCAGTCACAGTTTCGGTAGTTTCGGTGGTTTCGGTCCGAAACTACCGAAACTGAGCCGAAACTTTCAGTTTTCCGATACAAACCTGTTTATTGTATCGGCATGTACCGAAACCGAAACGTTTCGGTTTCGGCCGAAACTTTAAACTATAGCCCCACTTGGAGCAAAGCAATACAATTTCATTGAAAATTATTGGAAGGTGAATAACGATATTAGACGCCCTTTTATGATGTGAAGGCCCTAGGGATTCTTTGTTCATCTACAACTTTTCCTCTTTTCCATATGAGCCCTCTCTTCTTTTTTCTTGTACTTTCTTAACAAACTTTAGTGTACTATTGAATTTACTAAAAAATCAAACTTGTATATATTTCCAGTGAGGTTGAGGCAAAAGAATATGCTGTAATACAAAAGTGTCAACCCGTCGAACAAGTCGGCCAGCGTCAAACTTTGTACTGGTTGAGACAAGTAGGGTCAAATCAACCGATTCTGAAGTACTCAATACTGAACCAAACAACTTAGTAACTGAAATTGCCCCAGTCAAATGTTTACAACCTTAGTTTAACTCACCCTGCTAGCCCAAAGTCTAAGATGAGTTAGTTAAAACTCGTGTGAGATTTGAGTCATTGTGAATCGAAAGCCATTGGACTCAGGCTGGCATTTGGTCTTGCTCAATCAACAATAAAGTATTGTAATGCATTGAAATCATAGTTGTTGAACTTCGGCGATTATTCAATTTGAAACTTACAATTCATACGGGATCTTGACCCAAACTGAATCCTAAGTCTAAATCCTTATTAAGCAAAAATACTAGCGATTAAGTTTTACGGTTCATGATTTGAATCTTAATATTTTATTAAATTTTGCAATTCGAGTTGAAGACAAGGTACATGTTTTTGGTTGAAATTGTGGATACTAATTTTGTGTATTTTTAGTCTTTTCTTTTGGCTCCACCATTTGTTGTTTAGAACATGTAGCTTCAGTGAATTTCCTGAGTGTATGTTTTTGTCTCTAGGCTGAGGTGAAAGAAGACCTTTCAGCTGAAGAAATATCTGCAAGAAAGAAGAGTAAACTCGCGGAGTTGGGAATGGCCCTGCTTGCTGATCCAGAGTCAAATATTAAATCCTTAAAAGAGATATTGCAGATTTCTAAAGATGAAGATCATAATATTGTTAAACTTGGGATGCTGTCTTTGTTGGCTGTTTTCAAAGACATTATTCCTGGGTATTTTTCTTTCTTTTTATCATATTGTCTGTTTTTTCAAATAGTACTTGTTCTGATTCCTTGGTGCAGGATTATTTTCTATGCATCGTGTGTGTAATACTCTCTCCTGAGTTCTGACCTTTTTCTGAATATGTGTAACAGCTATCGTATCAGACTACCCACCGAAAAGGAGTTGGAGATGATTGTTTCTAAGGTAGTAAAGAAGATGCGCTACTATGAATCCATGCTTCTGTCCTCATACAAGGTTTGACGCAATTCATTGTGGAATGACTAATATTTCAATTAGCAAATGAAGTCTTGATGCCACCTAGGGTTTTGTGGTTTTGGTTAATTATTTGAAAGATACTATCATTTTCCTGCCAAGTGCTTTAACTTCCAATGATCCTTTTAATTAATTTATGGGTCTTATTTACGATATCAAATTTGAAATGAATATCTATACCTGGTATTGCAGCTTGCCTGCTTACTGTGATGGCATATTACTCCATACACATGGATGGTATGACAGAAGTGGAACTAAAGGATTCTGACTAGACCAATCTAGAAGTTTGAATGGGATTAGGAGAACTTTGGGGCTGTTGTCCAGCCATCTATTAATATGTACCCTTTTTTATGGTAACATTATTGCTTTGCTGGATTGTGATTTCCCAAATTCGAGAAGTGATTCTCAACCTAGTGGGGTGGTGTCTCTCCCTTGATGATTTAACTACCTTATTGGTGTTCATTTGAGTGGTGAGCATCTTCCACTTCAATTCTATCTCTTTCTCTTCCCTTTCTTCTACTACTGTTCTTCTGTTCTTTTTCTGTTTTACAACCCATAAACCATCAATATGACCAGCTCCTATTCCCTAATCCATTTCCTTCAAAACCCTAAATATTTGAAAAGAAATATCCACATGACCAGGTCCATATGTTTAGCACCATTAACAGTCAAATTTTGATCCTAAGACAGTTCCCCAAAACCTTTAAATTTCCTTATGTCCTACATCAAAGTTTGTATCAGAACATCCACATTGCACTTGTTCAGTATCAGCTCTTGTGCCAGAGCTGTTGTCGTACGTCACAATGGTTTAGAAGGCTTACACCTTGGGGAAGCTGTTAACAAAGAAAAGGTCGTGAGACTTAATCCTCTTCATATAGGGGCTGTTTGGGAAGCTCATCTTTTTAGGATCTAGTCCAGTCCTAAACTATTTCAGAGAAAGGATTGACAACAACCTTGAACTAGTTCTTGCTTGATGCTTCTATGCTGTTTGGTTACCTTTTTACTGAAATAAGAGAAAAAAGATTTTCAAATCATAGAACAAATGTAGAAAATTTAAAACCCAACCCCGAAGAAACTTTCAGGCAAAGAAGAAGAAGAAGAAGAGGAGGAGGAGGAAGACCACGGCTCCAAACCCCAAACCCCAAGTTTCTTTCAGGAAGAAGGAGGAGGAGGAAGAGGCGGCAGAAGAAGAAGAAGAAGAAGAAGTTGGGATAATAGGTTTGTCGAACTCATCTAACATGGTGTAGGAGCTATGCATAGAAGAATGACTCACGGGCTTGGGCCTTCATTGGGCCAAAAGAAAAACATTTGATTTTATTTATTTTTTAAATGAGGAGGGAAAAAAGATAGATGAGAGGGTTTTGAAAACCAAAAGAAGATGGTTGAAACAAGGGTTTTTGGTAGGGAGAGCAAACCCTGTGCAAAAAAGAGGGAAGAAAGGATGATCTAGATAGCCACGAGGCTACAACAGCATAGATCGGTAGGGCAGTAGTTGCAAATGGTGGCAGCAAGATGATTCCATCGACAAGCAGGAGCTGAAGACAAGGCAGTGATGTCTCGCTATTGTAGGCGGTCTGTGCACAGCGTGACTTGCAGCAATAGCTTGGCTATGTTTGCAGGATTCGAGGAGGCGATGTTGCAAACAGCATGGCAGAACTTGGGATTTGAAAGCATCCATGTCCTTATGGCATGTATCAAGGAGCATATATAGGAAGAAATCATTGTTGGAACCTCCAGAATTTGAGGTTAAATTCTTTCGAACTAGGAGGATTTGATGCAAGAGCCGTGCATCTAAGAATGAGGTTGAAAACCAGCCTTTATTGGGCCCTCACAACCCAACAGGTTTCTTTTTAAACCCATATATGTGTTTTCGCCTGAAACAATTGAGACAAAATGAAACTTTGAATCGTGCTTACACCTCTAATGGAGTTTGTTAGAAATTTTTGTATTTTGAACTATGTTATTGAGGTTAAATGTTGATCGTGGCAGGGGTATTATTTCCATAGTCAAAAAATCGTCGAGATTTTGAATTCATGAACTAATTGTCAAAACCGGCGATTTTTACCAATTTTTGTGTTTTGTTGTAAACAACATTTCTAACTTGAAATATGCCATTATATATATATATATATTTTGGCTGATTTTTCCCGAATGTATCAGAATTTTCTCGATTGGACCCCTTGCCGATTTTTTGCCGAACCGACTTTGTGACTCTGATTATTACCTAGAACACCAACCTCTAAAAATGAACTTGGTGCTTCTATGCTTATTCATTGCCTTGGCAACCTTTAGCATGTTTAGAAAGTTAATATTTGAATAATCTATTGAATAGGAATTGTGACAATAAGATGTAGAGGAATCACATGTTTTTAGGCATCAAGTTTCAAGATCGTCAATGAAGTTTGTTAGATATTGAGACCATACCCTTTATAAATTGAGTGTGAGATGGGGAGATGCCCTTGAAGTATCTGTTCTGAACAAGAGTTGGACACAGGTATGTCCTCTGAAAGGGATGCCTGGGTAATATAGATTCTACATTTTATATCAACTTATTTTCTAATCTGTAATTACTGATACTTTTCATGTACTCATGTAAAAGGGAAAGGAAATCCTATTGGTAAATATATGATCTCAAGCATGGTCAAAATATCATCTCAGAATGTCTCAGTGATGCTGAGCATTTAATGTCATCTTAGAACTTCTGGGCTAATCAAAGACCATGCAACGCTAAAGGAACCAACACGTTGCTCAAGATAGATCCACTGTTGGATCGAAGAAATCAAGGCAGAAAGAATGGATGGACCAGATCAGAGATAAGGAGAATTAAATCTCAACATCTGGTGATATTGATTGACAATCATATATGATCCATGAGCATTGATGAAATCTGATCATCAATCAGGCCTCATTTGACGCTAAGTCAAGTGGAAGCATATAACTTTTTATCAATTCAAAGGGGACCTCACATGAGAAGCTTGTGGGTCAAAAAGAGAATGAGTCAGTTTCTTTTTATGTTTTATTTTATTTTATTTTATTTTTGGTTTTTTAGAATCTGAATACATTTGGAAATAACAAATTATTTAAGTTAGTAAAGTGTGGACCCACACATTATTATGACTTACTGTGCTAATTATTTAGAAGCAACTTGGCTGTAGTGTCAGGTTACCTGGATTCTTCCTCTGGAAAGCCACTATACATTGGCAGGGCTAGCCAGACTCTCAAGTCACAGTCAGCTAGTTGTATCGTGTTATAAATTCTTTGTAATTGGTCTCTAGCATTTTACTTCACTCGATCTATTACCACTTGCATTTTATATCTTTTTCCTAGGTTAATTATTGTAATAGGTTCAGGCCGACTAACTTCTTTTTCTCATGTATGTTTGTTAGGCATACCTGCAGAAGCTGATAGCCTTAGAACAGCAGTCCTCTTTTCAACATGTTGCCATTCGTTGTATGTGTACTTTGCTGGATGCCATTCCCCACTTCAACTTCCGTGAGAACTTATTAGCTGCTGTTATCAAGAACATAAGCTCCCCAGATGATGCCATAAGGTACTGCTATTGCTATTTATTTTACGCTTTACATTACAGAAGGTTGTTTTTGGGTATTGATTGAGGACTAGGACTGTCAATGGATTGGGTTGGCCCAATGACCCGATCTGATCCGATAACTTTGGGTCTGGATCTGGGAATCTTGATCCGATAAGCTATTGGATCGGTTCTGGATCTACCCTGATCCGATCTGAGCCCAATCCATTGACTGCCCTAGCGAGGACCATTCATTTATTGCTGCTAACAGTCAATTGCTATTACATTCTAAATTCTTAATTTTTTCTGATGCAATTCTACTTCTTGACTACTAAATGATTGATGTAAGCATGACAAGAAATAAAAAAGAACACCACAAACAGCCAGTCCAAGAATACTAAAGAAACAAACAGAATAAAGCTCAATCAAAAGGAAAACAGCTAGGTTTTATCCTTCAGAACAGTCTCCAGATTAGAATACTAGAACCCAAAAATTTGCTAAAACTTCATCATGCTTGCTGTAGGATGTCATCATGCTTGCTGTCTGTCCTGACAGCAGGCTGCATCAATTACCTTGGGTTGAAAAAACTTGTCCTCTAGTCTGTAAACGAATCAGCAGCCTCTTCCTTTGGTCTCCACCCATGTGTGATGCTATTCTCGACCTTTCCTCGATCACTTTTGATATGCTTTGGCATGACTTCAACCTCAAAACACCTCTCTCTTCATTTCTACAAGCATTGTCTTTTTCTCTACAATGATGTCAACACAATCTCTGGGCAATCCTCAAGAAAGATGTATGTGTTGTCTCTCCCCTTACGTGAAAAGAATATCACACCACTGATCTAGGTATTCCTCCCCTGTTCAAAATTTGATTTTAAACCTGAGTATTGTTACCTTTTTCAGCCACAAAACCTTGTAAGGCTTGAAATTGTTTGATTCAAATGCAAATTTTACCTCATCACTACATCCTTACCTACATAGTTTTTTGCAACTGCAATTATTAATCACAAGTGAGTTTCCCTTCCCTTTACTGCACATTCAATTTGTAGAGATCTCTCAGCTGGTCTGTATTGGCTCGTCTTTGGCAACCATTTGATGCTCACTATCATCTTCATACATGTTCATCCTCGATCGGTTTTTGCCACCAAGTGAACTCTTTTAGGGCATTCACCCGATTGACAACTGATGCATGATATCTAACCAATACTCCCCAAAAGCCTCTACTATTGGTAGCGTGAGATTAAATTCCTTTATCTCATGGGATCTATCTAGGTTCTCAGTCGACATGACCCATTGTGGGCCCATATCACACAGGCCACCCCACTCCGAGTGTGCCCTATTTACGCAGGCTGCCCTACTCAAGCTCGGTGTGAAAATGTCCCTGCATTAATCACCCCCAGTGAGGAGAGTCGAACACGAGACCTCCAACTCTGATACCACTTTGATGCAAGATATCTGACCAATACTCCCCGAAAGCTGCGACTGTTGGTAGCGTGAGATTGAATTCCTTTATCTCATAGGATCTATCTAGGTTCTCGGTCGACACGACCCCTCGTGGGCCCATATCACACAAGCCAGCCCACCCCGAGTGTTCCCCATTTACGCAGGCTGCCTCACTTAAGCCCGGTGTGAAAATGCCCCTGCATTAACGACCCACTTCATATACTTTTTAACATTATATTTACATTGCTGTTCATGAGTCGCATTTCCTTTTTTGGGCTACATACCCTTACCCCTCCAATTGTAGGATTTGGCAATGTTAGTTGGATGGCTTTTCTTGTGGGCCCTTTCCAAAACACTTTCCTTTGCTGGAAACTGTCGTTGTCATAAATTTCATCATAATTTTTTTTTTTAATCTTGATACACTCCACTATGAAAGCAAGCATATGCTTAATCAACATTATCAATGGAACATACTCTCATCTTCTCTTGTGTATGAGTGTTTAAAGCCATTGCATAGCACATCACAATTTGGTCCTCGGTCTCAGCAAATCCATTTCTAGATAAAAACTCATAAAAATCTTACATGTACTGCTTCACACTTTTATTCCTTAATGCACAACTAGAATTTAAACAACAGCTCCTGTGTATATCCTCATGAAAGACATATTTGCCTCAAAACTCTCTTTCATCTTCTTTTAGCTTTATTCTATCTTTTGCTCTCTTCTCGTTTGCACACACTAGGGATTTGGACAATAGAACAAGAAGAAAAAGAAGAGGAAGAAGAAAGAAAAGAGAGAGTGTGTCTGATTACATTTTTTGGCAGTTAGCTTACCTTTTATTACGTTTACTAGGAGGTAGTTGTGTATGGCAATTATCCCTTGGAATGGGTGTGCATTAAATGATATTAGCTTGGAAGGAGTCAGTTGGTTTGTTCGTTTTGGTGCTCAACTAGAGCTCTACTCAGAAGGATCTAAGCTTAATAGAGCTTAGTTTGGTCAAGGGAATTGTAGTAACTTGTTTAAATGGTTAAGTCGGCTTATTGCCAACCTCCTACTATTTCCTACCATTTTACTATTTGATTGATGTGTAAAGAGGTTAGTATGCTTGCGATGTGTATGGATATGATGCCCGTGCCATTACACTTTTGAAAAAGGCCTTTTTTTCATAGTTTTGAGTCTTTAATACTTGCCACTTCAAAAGATCTGGAAACTCTATCCCAGTTCCTTTCAAGTGTTCCCTCTAACTCTGCCCGACGTTTGAAGGATGTGAGGTTGACTATTCACATATTTTGCAAAGTTTCTTTTAAGTATCTTCTCAGGATGTTTTCCATATTGCTCCATCCACTCCTCATTCTTCCTTCAAGGATGATAATCATGCTAGTTCTCTTACCAAATAACTCTACTGTCACGCCCCCAAATCCGATATTTGGTCATATCGACCTTTCTCGTATCTTGAGGCGCGATCTGATCATACAAACGCACAGTTAAACAAAACTGGTATCACGATGCAGCGGAAATACACTGGATAATTTTTTTCATTTTGTTTAAACAATCCATAAGACGAAACGCACTTCATTGACACATTAATAATGTTAGAGGATCTCTCACCTCAAACAAAACCGTAATATGCCCATTCAAAAGAAAATATTGTATATATATCGTACTCCCAAATACATGTTACTAAACGGTCAAACGACCTACATAACTCATGTATCCTTCTACAAGATAGAAGAAATAAACAAAATATAACATCGTCTCTAGCACAAGTCTATCAACAGAAATGTTGGAAGCATCAGACCAACTTCCCTTTATCCTTTCTTGAAAACAAAATATTTTAAACGATGAGCTAGGGCCCAGTAAGTACATTCCTCATGCGTAAAACCACTTAAATTAGCGATTTTTGTTTATTTTAAAACAAATACGATTTGCAAATGAATTTCACATGTAATTCGATAAAACTCAATTTTTCATTAATTACTTACGTAGAACTTCGAATACAATGAAGACTTTTCATATAACAGTCAACCTTTCTCTTATCAGAATACCCGTGACCATTTATATAAAGTCAAACTATCAATTCTGATGTATTCTGTATCAACATTCCATCGGTCCTAGTGTACGATGTCAGCACTTCTAGTCCACAAGTAAACTCCCTAATGTGCACACTAATTGTTTCATTAGGTATCTTCTCTCCGGATTCCCTAATTTTCTTTTAGGTATAAATACCCGAGGGGTCTCATGAATAAGACGCCTCTTCTTTAGGGGACTAAAACCCCAAGGGGTCTCAAAGAAATGAGACAACACCTGATTCCAACTAATCTGATATTCCACATTCCCAATCACGTTCTTATTCATGTCCTTAATCGTATTTATATGCATAAAATAATAATGTCTGTAGAAACATCTTTACATGCATAACATTCATATTTTTGCATTTCGAAACTAAAAATAAGAACATTTAAGCCCTATTAATATCTTAGAAAGCGAATACATAAAATGGATGAAAAACGCATATATCTCATTTTAAATGAATTTGAGCATGACTTCATCTAACTAAATAGATTACACATGTCCTCATTTATCATAATTTCATGTTTTTAAGATTATAAGAAATTATCAATGCATTTACACATTTTATGTGGAAAATACAAGAATTGTGATTTTTCTTTGCTAAAATTTAACAGATAACAAGAATAACATTTTCAGACATTTTCCCCAAAAATAATAGAATTTTCTAGAATTTTTCTACAATATTCTGTGAATTTTCTACTATTTTAAAAAAAATAAAAAATAAAAAAATATTTATAAATAAATAAATAAATAATTAATAATTAATCAATTAATTAAATAAATAATTAATTAAATAAATAAAGGCATAAAATAAATAACTATGTACTTACAAGTGAATACGCTAGAATCCAAAATCCTTAAACCTCGTACGATGCGAATCTCGAGGTAGCTCGAATCTCGAGTCAGTAGGTCCTAAAAAAAACTTTTCAAAGGACCTCTTGAATATTTTCAAGAATTCCTAGGAATTTTCTAGAATTTCTTCTAGTTGAGGAATTTTTTTGTAAATATTCTTACCTCAGGGGTTAGAATGCAAATACCCAAATTGATGTAATTTTCTTAAGGCATGGCCTTGTATTTATAGATGTTGAAAACTCAGAACTTTTCATTTCTATCCGATGTGGGACTATAATTTTGAAAATTTTTTTTTTTTTTTTTAAATTTTATATTTTTGATATCAAACTATATCTTTAAAATGTTGCCCAGAACTAAACACAATAACTTTTGACTCGCACGTCCGATTTGGACAAACTTGATACCGATAGAAAGCTATTATTGAAACATTTAAAATGACATACATATAATGTTCTAAGTATTATAAAAAGTCTACTATAATATTGTTAGAAATAGGGTCATTACATCCACGATCCTGATAAACCCTCTGTCGTTTTCTTTCATCAACAGTACCCTTCCTCTCGACAACAACACATCTGAAAACTCCTGCAGCAACTTAGGAATATCTTCTAGGTCCCAAGCATATCAATGTAGAATACCTTCATCCTCGCCCATGATCTTCAGAACTGTTCCTAAAGACCAAAAAGTGTTCTAAAGATGTTCTCTTTTTTACAGCTGCACAATGACATCTTGCTTGCTAGTCCGTCCAGAGAGCAACGAAGTACGTTGCATTAAATACTTGATAGTAATAGCATGAGAGTTACAAGGCAAACAACTGGGTATCTAGTGTTATCATATACGTATTTCTACGTATTTCCATGTATTGGGGTAGTTCTATAAATACTCCCCTAGAGGGGTAATTTGGTCACTTGTAGGAGCAAGAAGCAACATGTAGTTGCCAGATCTAGTGCAGATGCCGAATTTAGGGCAATGGTACATGGCTTGTGTGAGATTCTCTGATTAAAAGTCTTAGTTGCTGAACTTGGTTTTCCAGTCTCAGGGTCTGTGAGTTTGTACTGTGACAACAAAGCCGCCATCAATATTGCTCACAATCTCGATCAGTACGATCGCACCGAGCACATTGAGGTGCACCGCCATTTCATTAGAGAGAAAGATTGTCTCTGGGGAAGTGTGTACCTCGTTTGTGAAGACTGACGAACAAATTGCTGATGTTTTCACTAAGGGAGTTCCCAGTTGGCAACTTCACAGGTGTCTATACAAGTTGGGCATGCAAGATATCTATGCACCAACTTGAGGGGGAGTATTATATCATATACATATTTTTATGTATTTCGGCATATTATGGGCGGTTCTGTAAATACTCCCCTTGAGGGGTATATTTGTCTTTTGTAATGTTTCCCATATATATAGTTTTGGTGGAGTCATGTGACCAAATCAAATGACATCCTCCTTTCCTTTCTTCTCTCTTCTTCTTCTTCCTAAACCTAACCCTAACCCTAAATCACTTGATTCAACTTCTAGTTATTTGTATTTTCACGGTGTAGTAGTTAGAAAACTTTCTGGTACTTTGTAATGCATCTTAATTCATGAATGCAAGTGCATCAGGTTTCAATCTTTCATATGGTGCCATCGCTAAAGAAGGCATCAATCTGGATTTAGGGCCTCCAAGAAAGGAAGTACAGAACCATAGTTTATTTCCTTTGGATATAAAGGAGAGCCTGTCATGCATAGATCTCACATAAGGAGAATCCTCTTTCGAGCATGCTAAGGAGAACCAAACAACTTTTCAAAATGTTGATGTGCAATAGAGAACCTTCCTTGAAGCTTGGTCAAGGCTCAAATGTACAATTAAGAAAAAAAATAATAGAAAATAAGTTGTGTTTCTAGCCACGATAATATAAACGTTTTAAATTTAAATTTTTTTGATTAGTACATTTTAAATTTAATTGAAATTTTACCTGTATGTGATTATTTATTTTCAGATGAGATGTCGAAGTTTCTTCTCTTATCCACTGTAAATATGATATATATAAACATGATAGTTATTCAAATGGTGATCAAGCAGGGGATAGCACCCATTGAGAAGGTCCCTTCCAGAGATCTCCTATGTCGAAAAAAGAAAATGACATGATCAGAATATTGCACCTGTATGATCTATTGCAGATTCTATGTACATTAGGAAATGGTGAACGGTTATCAAACTGAATTTCTTTATCAGGAGATCTCCTAGGTGGGACCCTTCAAATGGTGGGTCCTGTGCCACTGCATATGTGCCTTCTTTATAAGATCATACATGGATTGTACCATTACACATAGGGGCAAAATGATTGTATGGATACTATTTGAGTTTGCTGTTTTAGAGGTTTTGAATTGTTTCATTTGTGTTGAATGGGGAACTAATGTCACTCACTATGGTGCTTCTACTTTCTTTTCAGGAAACTCTGCTGTACAACTGTAAAATCGCTTTTTGCTAACGAGGGAAAGCATGGTGGTGAAGCAACTGTGGAGGCTGTTCAATTGATTGCAGATCATGTCAAGATTCATGATTGTCAGTTACATCCTGATTCAATTGAGGTATGGGAGTTTCATTATTTGTTCTTTTGAGTAGTTGGAGAACTAATTTAGGCTATGAATTGGAGCTTTCTAATGAACGAAGAAATTAACTGGTTGCAGAGTACATGTTTCCTTATAGTTTAAATTGTCCGAAAGAAAATAAACATAAAATAGGGCCCATTAGTTAAAGTTTATGGTATGAACTTTTCCTTGGTGCAGAAACAATTTTGTCAAAAATGTTTTTAGCAAAAACATTTACTCGAGGAATGTTACTATGCATTTAAAAAATGATCAAATCACGATTCTTTGGCCAAAAGTAGTGGGCTTCACATATTAGGTAGGCCCTAAGATTGGTGACGTGCACAAAAGTAGTGGGCCTTAAGAGTGGTCATGTTCCACCGAAGTGGTAGGCCCCAAGATTGGTCATGCACCAAAGTAGTGAGCCAACATAATAGGTAGGCCTTAAAGTGGTGATCTTGCACCGAAGTAGTGGGCTCCATATATTAAGTGGGCACTAAGAGTGGTCATATCGCAGTAGGCCTACAGATTAAGTGGGCCTCAAGACTAGTGATAGTGCTAGTGGGCCCCCCATATTAGTTGGGCCCTAAGAGTGGTCATTTGCACCAAAGTAATGGACTCCAAGAGTGGTCATGTTGCAACATGATGGTGGAACTCATATTAGGTACTTATAAAAAATAACTCTTAATAGGTGGGCCCCATGTTATGTTACACCAAAATGGTGGGCAACATATCGTGTGGCCCCAGGGGTGGTGCGACTCTTGTTCTAGAAAAGTACATGAGGGACTTTTATGGCATGATAGGGGGACGATTCCCACAAATTTCATTTGGTAGATTGGAAGTTTGTTTGTAATGAAAAGGCTAAAGGTGGTACGGGGATCAAGAATATCAGAGTTACGAACCAAGCCCTCTTGGGTAAGTGGTTATGGAGAATTGGGGAGGAGAATTCTATTATTTGGAGAAGTCATAGTGGGGAAATATGGGATATTGATTTTTGGGTGGATTAGTGGAGCGGCTCGTATCTCGTACGGTTGTAGGGTTTGGAGGGGCATCGTGAAGATTTCTGGGGTATTTTCTAGATGCATCCGTTTTGGCGTAAGATCAGGGAACATAATCGGATTTTGGGAGGATATTTGGTGCGGCGAAGCCTCCTTCCAGGTAGATTACTCGACTCTTTATTCCATTTTGAGAAGAAATTGTGGTCTGTTTAGGATTGTTCTATAGGGAAGGGGAGTCAATGGGGTGGAATCTAGGTTTTAGGCAAAATCTTAATGACAGGGTGATTGAGCCCCTAGTTAGCTTGTCTGCCCGTTTGCAGGATTTTAAATTGTTGCCTTTGTATCAGGACAAGCGGATCTGGATTTGGACCAAAAGAAGTACCTTTTTGGTTCGATCTTTTTATGAGGAGTTACATTGTCTAGTTGGAATTAAATTTCCTGCCTCGTTGGAGTGGAGTTCCAAAATCCCAACTAAGATCGCATTCTTTGTATGGCCGGCAGCTCTGGAGAAGCTTTTTATAGTGGACCACTTGAAATCTAGAGGATCATTATTATTGATTACTGCTCGATGCGCAAACACCACGGGGAATCTGTTAACCGTTTTTTGTTACATTGCGAAGTGGCTAGGGAGGTGTGCTCATTCTTTTTCTTGGAGTTGGAGATGAGATGGGTGATGTTGGGCTCTCTTTTGGACCTCTTAAGTTGACATTCTCATGCATTCTCGTCTAGAGGGCATGTTTTGGGGTGAATGCTCACTTTCACGATCTTTGGGACGTTTGGAAGGAAAGAAATCACAGAATTTTTCCAAGGAAAGTGTGAAGATTTGGCTTTCATCATCCTTTCTGAAAATGGATTGTTGTTATTATGGTCGAAGATATTTCTGGAGTGCAGGGGGGCTTTTCTTCGAGGCCTTTGTCTATCGGTGGGATCTATTGTGTTCGAGAGATATTTGACTATTCCCTGTTGCTTTTAGCTCCTGTTGTGCTCTTTTGATTTAGGCGGTCTAATATAGGTCATCTGATCCTTCATAGTTGTTTCATATGTAATCGTTTTTGGCTCTTGCCTTTTTATGATAATTATACTTGTAAAAAAAGTGATGGGAGTGATGGGTCCGCATGATATGTGGACCCCAAGAGTGGTCATATTGCACTAAAGTGGTAGGCCCTAATAATGGTTAAAACCAAATTTGTGGGTTCCAAGAGTGGTCATGTTGCACCAAAGTAGTAATTTTCACATATTAGATGTCCTCGAGAGTAGCTGTGTTGTACCAAAGTGGTAGGGCCCACATTATGGGTATCCCAAGAGTGTTCATGTTGCACCAAAGTTGCAAATCCCACATATTAGGTGGGCCCTAAAGTAATGATGGTGGTGAGGAAGAAATTGTATGAGGAAAGATGGGAGAAAAAAATTGTTAATGTTTATATAAATATGTTTTTAATACTTATCAAAAAAAAATATGTTTTTAATAAGATAAAAAGTTTTTTTTTTCCCAAACGCCTTTATGGGATCAATAACTGATTATAGTCCCCATAATTGTATATTCTAAACGTTTCCAAATGGGGTCATAAAGTAAAGACAACAGTAGCTGTTTGCTGAAGACATGGATAGAGAATTAGTTTGAAAATATGTCCTACAGAACTGTCAAGGATGATTGGAAAAGCTAAGGGCATTATTGGTTGCAGATGGAATCCAGTATCTGTGCTTGTCTGCTGCATGGGCTTGAAGCAGAAGGGTCGGCAAATACACTTATCCATTGAAGGTTTTTTAGGCCTTTTTTCGCCTTTTCCTTGGATAAGTGCGTTCTGCAAAAAAGCAGTTTACCCGTCCATGGACAAGGAGATGTTTATCCATGAAAATCCGTTCCTTATCTATGCGGCTAAAGATGCTCTATGTGACTGAAAAAATACCTGCTTGCTTACATTTTGGACGTCCTTTAATGAAGCTTGGAAAACACATATTCATTCGTCTAATTTAATAGCTACTTATTCCCTTAGCTTTATTACATTTACAGTTGAAGTCATCCAGGAACTTGTTATGCTTATTTCTGTTCCTTGTGTGGTAGGTTTGGTTGATCCTTACACTTTCCAACCCTACAAAAGCAGAGATTAGTGAGAAGATATTCTTCTTTCAGCACTAACCAATGCAAAATGTCAATTCCACTATTTTCTGATTCTATTTTAACTTAATTCGTTTTGACTTTCATTTATATTTATCCTCTCTGTTGTATTATTCTCTGCATGCTTTCTCAGGTTTTCCTGTCCTTGTCATTTGATGAGGATCTTGGGAGGTCCAAATTACCAAAGGAGGATGAAAAAGTTAATAACAAGAAAAAAAATAGAAGGAAAAATTATGAAGAGACAAAAAAGTTGCAAGCCAGCGAAAAAAAGAGAAGCAGGCAGGATTTGATGGCAAAGACAAGAGAGGAGGTATCCTTTCCATCCATAAGAACAGTCCATTCCCATGTTGTTGCTTACCCTCCATTAATTTTGTTCAGGAAATCAAGGTTTCTTAATATTTTTATAGGTGAATGCTGATTTCAAGGCTGCTTCATTTGCCCCTGACGTGTTGGAGTGTAGAAGGATGCAGTCGGAAACACTTTCAGCTGTATTTCAGACATACTTTCGCATTTTGAAGCATACTATGCAGCCAGCTGCAACTAGGTGTGCTTTCTGACTGAAAATTTTCCCCAAGGGAAGAGGGTTTTGTTCAATGTGACTGTCATTGTTTGGATCAAAGATCAATTATGTAATTATGTTGCCTTTAACTTGGTAAACGAGTATAATCGACTTCCTTTTCCTCATAAAAAAAATCAACTTCCTTTGTAGAAATTGGGTATTCATCGAGTGTGGAACTTTTCTTTTTGTGTTTTTTATAAGGGTCGGGTTCTGGTGACCAACACTTTTGACCAACACCTTGGTGTACCCTCATAGAGGATGAATCAAGGGCTGATTTTTGGTGAGGACGATCTCCTCACCGTATAGATCACCCCAACAAAAAAACATCCCATTCTGAAACTTCTAACCCCGTTAAATGTGGTTTTCAAGTTACACGGTACAAATCGACGGTCCATAATTCTTCAACTTCTAAACCAGTCTATGAATTTCAGAATGATTTGAATTTTTGTGAGGATGATCTCCTCACCATATAGATCATCTTCACCAAAAATCAGCCATTGATTCATCTTCTATGATGGTACACCAAGCTGTTGGTCACCGGAACCCGACCCTTTTTATAAACAGAAGGTGGGTATTCTGGTCTAAAAAGTTGTAGATGTCACTAACATCACTATGGGATGTTACCGAGTAAAATGTTTTTGTAGATTTTCCGTTAAAGTATCTCTTCAAGTAATTTTGATTATTTTTTTGTCTGTTGGATCTTTGAATCTTGCAAACTTTTTTCTCAGACAAGTTGACTATTATTGATTTTGTTGCTTTCAGGTCTAAAATGAACACTAGTTCTTTATTTGGTGGGTTTGGGGCACACCCACTACTCGCTCCATGCTTGAATGGATTGGGGAAATTCTCTCATCTAATCGACATAGATTTTATGGGCGATCTTATGAATTCCCTCAAAACGCTTGCCTGTGGTGGTAGCAACTATGAGGGTTCCCATGAAAACTGTTTGACTGTTTCTGAACGTCTCCGATGCTGCATTGTTGCATTCAAGGTGATGAGGAAAAATCTCGATGCCTTGAATGTCGATCTACAAGAGTTTTTTGTTCAGCTTTACAATCTACTACTTGAATACAGACCTGACAGGTTTGTACCTAAAACACTGTCCTGAGGTAGATATGCCATATGAATGTCATTTACTGTATTTATAATTCAAGTATAAATATCTATATAATATTGTTAGCCACCTGTACTTGGTGTGTCAAATCATGGCTCTGCCGAGTACATCAGCCATTTTCTTAGATTACTGAATCAAAAAGCTTGGTGTCTGGTAGGATAAGCCCTGACTTGGTCAAGTTTTCTCACGTTTTTGCGTTACCTGCTAAATGTCGCACCCCTGTTTCTGATAAATGTGGTGCCCCTCCCCTTTTAGTGCATCTTTTTTGAAAAGACAATTTCTCTCTAAAAGTGAGGGGTTCCCGATTTATCAAAAAGAGGGAGCTCCTAAATCAATCTCCTTTATTAAAATATATCAACAAGGTTCTGAATGTCCATATAGCTGGGTGACTCAATTTCATTCTCAAGTTTTGCAACTTTAGTTTCAAGGAATACTTGTATAAGCTGTATGCTTGTTATCCATCGTAAGCCTCTAGGATATTTCCGTCTCTCTTGTTAATTAGAGTCTTTACCATATTTCACTTCTCTGTTAGGCCAAAAATTTGAGAATAAAAATAGAAGTACAGGTATATTTGTTCTAATCAAATTTCTTTAATTTTCTTAGAAGCTTTCTTCTTTTAACGTTTCTCCTAATACAAGGGAATATTTTCTGGATGGGTCATCAAAACCTCTTTTCTGGACAGACTGCCATTTTTGCCACATGGAGCACTGATGTGGCTGATCTGGACTGTCCATCTGATAGAGAATACCCTGGACTGGCCACATGGACGGTGTGCTTGTCCAGGTTAAACCTATATCCTTCTGTGCATTGCTTGTTCCCCCTTTGAATAACAGCCCTTGATATTTTTTTTCAATAAATAAATATATATAAACCAGGCCTTTTTTTGCCTAGTGGTCTGAAAAGCTCATCCAGACTTATATTTGGATGGGCCATATGCCCGTCCCTCCAGCTACATTGTATTCTCCATCTCAATGATGTGGCAGAAATTCCACAAAAGCCCATAGTCGTGATCCAAAACATTACATCATGACCTTATTACTGTAATACTAATCTCAATACCACACATCTAACTTGTCCAAAACCCTGGGCGTGTTTGGAAGCAGTTCTCTATTATGCCTTAGCCCAGTTAACTGTCAGATTCTGGGCTGGGCGAATTTGAGTCTCTTTAGTCAGAACCAAAAAGAAGTCATTGTATGCAGAAAATTTTGGTTGATCATTGCCCAACTCACTGGCCCTTCAACCAAATACACCACCATAGTCATCAAAACCCCATCTATGTTGTACTGTGACTACCTTACTGCTTTTATCTCTCCATCTAGACATCAGCTTCCCCACCTTTTCCATCTTATTGTATTGTAGATCCAACAGTACTGTGTGGCCTCACCCCTCTTACCATGAATTTACCCACACAAAAGGCTTTACACATTTGAACAGCATCTTCACTACATAAATTCCTATGAAATTCATATTATTTATTTCCGTATTTACCATATTCTTTTCTTCCCACATACTTGTTTACCTGTTCCTCCATGCTACTGAACTTCTATTTCTTGCCTGCTCCTATAGTACTTAAGCTACGAATCCTGTCATGTCTTTTGGTGAACTTTCTTTTCTATCCCACAGCATCTTTAACAATCTGTGGGTTCCCACTTGAGAGATTTGGGCCATTTTTGACCAACCAGGTTATCCTAAATATCCAATCTGTACCGTTCTTTTGATTGGCCAGTAAAAATAGACCGTAAAATTCTCTGTACTTTGCGTGCCTGGATTATGCAAGGTTGCTGGACCAGAGTCCATACTAATAAACTTTTGATCTATAATTGTTTTGTTTTTCTAAGCAGAGATCAGGGTGAAGTGTTGGCTGAAGCTCTGAAGACAATGTTGTGTGAAGGAAGACAACATGACATGCAAAGGGCAGCTGCATTCATAAAACGCTTGGCTACTTTTTCTTTATGCTTTGGATCTGCAGAGGCAATGGCAGGTATCTTATTCATTGTAAAACACATACTTCAGTCACTAATATATCTTTATGGTCTTATATACTCGGTTATTTGATTTTTTTTTTTTTTTGCAACTGTTCATAGCCTTGGTTTCATTGAGGGATCTACTTCAGAAGAATGTCAAGTGCCGGAATCTGTTAGAAAATGATGCTGGCGGTGGTTCACATTCAGGTTCAGTTGCGGTAAGCTGTGCTATTATATCTATTTTAAAGATGAGAGAGATGAAGTTAAAGTAGCATTTAGGTAAGTGGCATAAAAGTCATAAATCAGGAAATATAGGAGCAGTTCCTATAGTGAATGGTGGAACATTGCTTATCAGCCAACGATCAGTGAAAGGGCATTTTGCTCAGGACTGTTCTATTGATGGTGCACCACCATAGTCATAAAAATCTCTGATTTTTTCAAAATCATCAGAAATCTCCGATTTTTCTTATTCACGAATCAATCACCGATTTTGCCAATTAATCAGCTAAGACCAATTTTTTCCCCTTTTGATTTTGATTTCGCCGATTTTTGAATTTTAATTATGAATGATGAATTATGCTTTACGAGTTTTGACTCATTATTATGGAATTATAGATGTGCTTTTCATTATATGAATGTGTTTTGTTAAAAACAAAATTTCTAACTTGAAATATGCTATGATATATTTTTTTATAATTTGTCGATTTTTCCCGATTTTTAGCGAATTTATCCGAATTTTCCCTACTTTGACTTGCCGATTTATTGCCAAATCCTGACTTTGTGACTGAGCACCACTTGGATGGCCACTGCTGGTAAATCTCACTGACCAATCAGTCAACTCTTTTGACCATAAATGAAAATGTGTTAACCAATCACAACAAAAGGTTCACTAATTCAATACCTAGCAATGTGCCAGTATGAATACCCTGATTGATGAGAACATGCTTGTTGATGCAGATAGGTCATCCCCCCACTACCCTCGTGGCGGCACTTGCCCCCGATATATTTCATTGAACCCGGAACAAAACCCTAAATTATAGATCAACTGATCAAGCTCTCTCTCATGTGACGTTTTGTCTGCAGAGATATCAGCCATGTGCCTCGGATCCAAACCAAAGCGGCTCGCTTGCTTCTGTTCTTTGGGAACTAAGTTTGCTGTGCAAGCACTATCATCCTGCTGTTTCAACAGCGGCTTCCAGCATTTCAGGCATGAGCAGTGCTCATAATCAGGTGTACCTGCCCACCACTTCTCCCCAACAAGCTTTTATGGACTTCTCGATCGAACAGGAGTTGTTCAACCCAAAGAGTAACCCAGGGACATCAAGCCGTAAGAGGAAAAAGGGTAGTGGGTCCATATCGAGTATTGATGAGCAGACTCAGGATCTAGTCAATTCAAGAGATGAAGAGGATGTGAAAAAGAGATTCTCAAAGCATTTCTTGGTGCTTAGGGGCATCACAGAGAACGAGAGACTGAGGAGAGAGTTGAATCATACTGTGTCATCCATAAGTTTGTACGAAGAATATAAGAGGCAAAAGAAGAAAAAACTTAGAGTTTCAAAGACGAGAACTACAAAGAGAGTGACTTTTAAGAGCTAGAATTTTTTGTGATATTTCTAGAACATGCAAGTTTTGGCATTTATACCATCGGAGAGCTATTTATTCTTCTACAACAGAGCCAGGCCCACAAAGTACTTGTTCAACTAAAGAAATTGTTATATTTTCGAGGGCTTGTTTGGATTACATAAAAGTTCAGGACCAGAATGAAATTTTGACAAAATTGAAACTGCCCAGCACAAGTGGGCATGGTTGCATGCTACATTGGATCCATGGTATAATCTCAAAACCCAATTTTGTCAAACTGGGTTCTGACAACTGACAGTTGTTATTGGGTTCTCAAATTTGTAGGTTGGAGGATGCTAAATTTGAGAAATCACAATTTTGTTATGCACTTTAATCTTATTTTTAGCTCTCAAAGAAACATCAAATAATTGGCAAGCCACCACGTTAAATGGTCAATGATAACTCTTAAGACTAGGCGTTTGTGGTGTATTGGTTTGGGTCTTAACATTTGGTATCAGAGCCAACTACACGTCACGGGAGGGACGACTTAGGAAAAGGGCTACCTGGGGGTTCGCTCAAAAAAGAAAATAGGGGTACCGGAAAAAAAAAAAAGCCAGGAGCTCACTCACAAAAAGTGAGAATAGGGGTACTAGAGTGAAAAGCCGCCACCTTTGAAGCGTGGTGGAATGTTAGGATCCTAAAGGTTATGACTAAAGTGTGGTTTGGGTCTTAACACAGACAATGGAGGAAAACCTAGCATAACAGTGGGCATGATTCCTAATCTTCTTCTTGACTCATGGAGCAGGAACAACATGATCAATCGAAGGTTGCAATTGAGTTTGTCTTTGGTTGCAACCTTGAATCAAATTACAGTGGAGACTTGCAATTAATGGATGAATTTAATTGCCATTATTTTTAATTTACGCCCATAAATTTCATTAAAAATTTTCTGTAATTTAAAAAAGAAAAAAGGCACAAAAAAATCTATATAACAAACACTTTGTCGGATAGTGCCGTGGGCACGTGCCACCCACTATCTATATAACAAGACAGGGAAGTTGTCTCCCCACTTATACCCCCTCTTATATGTTTCAACAAAGAAGTGCCAAGATCTTATCCCCAAAATAGACGACGGATCTCAGCCACTCACACTTGATTTTGGCAAACACTTTGTTGGAGAGTGCCATGGGCACGGGGCACCCACTATCTATATCTATATAACAAAACAGGACGGTTGTCTCCCCCTCTTATCCGGCTTCAAAAAGGATGGCCGAGATCTTATCACACCAAATGGACGGTGGATCTCAGCCACTCACACCCAATTTTGACAAACGCTTTGTTGATGAGTGCCGTGGGCATGGGTCACCTACTATTTACCTACATATAAGGAATGAAATGGGTTGGATTTACATATAGCCCAAGGGTCAGGCTCATGAGCCCCACTTTTTATGCCTCGAGAGGAGTGTTACCGTTAAAACGGATTGAACGGCCAGGGGCAAAAATGAAAAAATAGGTTTTAATGGATTTTAATGGAAGAAAGTGGTGTTGAAATTCAAATTTTGAAATTTGAAAATTTAAAATTTAAAAAAGAAAATAGAATTTAAAGGAAATTTAATGGTTTTCTTATACCCCTCTTATCTTATATGGCTTCAATAATGAGTGGCTGAGATCCACTATGCTTCATATCGATGGCTGAGATTAACTCCCACCCAATTTTGACAAACACTTTGTCGGAAGGTGCCGTGGGCATGGGCCACCCACGCATATATCAAGACAACTCAGTTGTATTCTTTTATCTTATCCATCCATCTAATGTGGACCGGTGGATAAAGAGTGGTTGAGATCAAATCCATCGATCTAATGTGGATGGTTAGATTTCAGCCACTCAATCCACCTCAATTTATTCAAAATTTAAATTTCATCACCGTTATTTCTGTTATTTTCCCATTTCTCCCTCTATGCGTTACAATCCGTTATAACAGCTGTTATAATGGAAAAAACGGTAACGCCACAGTCCATTATACCGTTTGAGTGCTGAAGGCACCCAATTTTTGCAAACGCTTTTGTCGGAGAGTGCCGTGGGCATGGGCCATTTACTAGTCTATATAACAAAACATATTGGTTGTCTGCCTACTTATACCTCCTCTTATAAGCATCAACAAAGAAGGGCCGAGATCTAATCCTCCCCAAATGGACGGTGGATCTCCGCCACTCACCTGATTTTGGCAAATACTTTGTCGAGGAGTGCCGATGGCACAAGGCACCCACTAGTCTATATAACAAAACAGGGAAGTTGTCTCCCCACTTATACCCCCTCTTATCTGTTTCAACAAAGAAGGGCCGAGATCTTATCCCCCAAATGGACGTTGGATCTCAGCCACTCACACCTGATTTTGGCAAATGCTTTGACGGAGAGTGCCAAGGGCACGAGCCACCCACTATCAATATAACAAGTGACTGTGGTTTTTTTATCCCCCCTCTTATCTTATATGGCTTCAATAATGAGTGGCTGAGATCCACTATGCTTCGTATTGATGGCTGAGATTAACTCCCGCCCGATTTTGACAAAAACTTTGTCGGAAAGTGCCGCGGGCACGGGCCACCCATGCATATAACAGGACAACTCGGTTATATTCTCTTATCTTATCCCTCCATCTAATGTGGACGGTTAGATAAAGAGTGGTTGAGATCAAATCCATCGATCTAATGTGCACGGTTAGATTTCAGCCACTCAATCCGCCTCATTTGACCTCAATTTATTCAAAATTTGAATTTAAACACCGTTATTTTTTGTTATTTTTGTTATTTTTTCATTTCTCCCTCTGTGTGTTACAATCCGTTATAACAGACGTTATAATAGAAAAACGGTAACGCCCCAGTCCGTTATACCGTTTGAGTGCCGAAGGCACCCAATTTTTGCAAACGCTTTTGTCGGAGAGTGCCGTGGGCACAGGCCATTTACTAGTCTATATAACAAAACACAGTGGTTGTCTCCCCATTTATACCCCCTCTTGTAGGCGTCAACAAAGAAAGGCTACGATCTTATCCACAGAATGGATGGTGGATCTCAGCCACTCACACCGATTTGGCAAATGCTTTGTCGGGGAGTGCTGTGGCACGGGCAGTCGAGTAAATCTTTGATGACAGACATCTGTCACCAACGCTGATGAAGGCCACAGTAGGAGACATGTGACATATTCTTAGAGATTGACCATATGGATGTTTGGCCCATCCCTAGGTTGACAGTGGACCCACAGACTAAAAATCAGCCCGATTCTCATAAATCATAATACATTGTAGGCTTTCAATGAAGACATACAAAGTGGAAACGGACGCACATGCCGAACTAATCTTCAATCTTGAATGTCCATTCAATGGTTCACCTCTTATAGGGCCCACACATCAACACACAAAATTGATTGGATGGTAAGTATGGGGAAAAAATCCGGTGTTTTTACCCGCACGATCCCCGAGAAAATGGACTGATGATTGGTAGATGAACTGTCCGGCGTGGTCAGCCTTACCTCCGATGATCCTGAGAGGAATAGGTCGACTGATGTTCCGTCTTGCCTAGACTGGTTACTCCGTGATTGCCGTCGTGTCTCCGGTCGCCGTGGTACCTGCAAATCACACTCCGACGCTCAAGTCAGGATGAATCCAAATACTTTAGGTCTGATTCTTGATACCTGACTCTCTATCTTGCTCGTATTTTTTTATCCTTTCTTCATCAGATCTTCTTGCATTTTATAGGGCCCTCAATAAGGAGCGCGTCATTGTTGAATGACCTATAACCGTTATTTCTTGATAATGGTTTTCTGTTGCACTTCTTGGTCTGAGGGGAATGCTTCCCCAGGTGCCCTACGAGATGACGTTTCGCACGTCTAGGCTGAATCAGCATGTCACCCTGGATGTAGCTTGTCGGATCACTTGTGCATAGTGTTCCGACAAGCCCTATCTCCTGGTCGGATGGCTCCGTCAGGTGTTCCGACAAGGTCCATCCTCAAGTCAGACGGCTTCACCAGGTGTTCCGACAAGATCCGTCTCTTAGTCGGACGGCTTCGTCAGGTGTTCCGATGAGGTCCATCCAGTAGTCGGACGGCTTCGTCATGTGCTTCGACGAGGTCCATCCTTTAGTCGATGGCTTCGCCAGGTGTTCCGACAAGATCTGTCTCTTAGTCGGACGGCTACGCCAGGTGTTCTGACTAGGTCCATCCTCTAGTTGGACGGCTTCGTCAGGTGTTTCGACAAGGTCCATCCTCAAGTCGGACGGCTTCGCCAGGTGTTCCGACAAGATCTGTCTCTTAGTCGGATGGCTTCGTCAGGTGTTCCGATTAGGTCCATCTCTAGTCGGACGGCTTCGTCTGGTGTTCCGACAAGGTCCATCCCTTAGTCGGACGGCTACGCCAGGTGTTCCGACAAGATAAGTCTCGTAGTCGGACGGCTTCGTAAGGTGCTTCAACGAGGTCCATCATCTAGTCGGACGACTGTTCCGACAAGATCTGTCTCTTAGTCGGACGGCTTCGTCAAGTGTTCCGATGAGGTCCATCCTCTAGTCGGACGGCTTCGCTAAGTGTTCTGACAAGATCTGTCTCTTAGTCGGATGGCTTCGTTAGG
The DNA here is from genome assembly GCA_035048495.1 of Euptelea pleiosperma. Taxonomy (NCBI): domain Eukaryota; kingdom Viridiplantae; phylum Streptophyta; class Magnoliopsida; order Ranunculales; family Eupteleaceae; genus Euptelea; species Euptelea pleiosperma. Next base: position 29,093,419 of record CM068545.1, read on the forward strand.
TGTTCCAACGAGGTCCATCCTCCAGTCAGATGGCTTTGCCAGGTGTTCCAACAAGGAAGTGTTTATTGAATTGTGGTCCGTAAACCACGGAGGCCAATATGCCTCTTCTCGGAGAACGTGCCCCGTTAAGTGACACGTGGCATTGTTTTAGCTGCTCGGAATATAGGGTACCCACAGTAAAGATCATCTGATCCAAGTAACTGAGCTTTGGGCCATTGATTGGTAGCTCGATGAGTGTGAAGTGTGAACTGATTAAGCGTTGTTAAAGATGACTCACTTGGTCTGTTCGATTTGCAAAATCTATATCTATATCTATATCTATACTACTTGTCGGTATCTTGAAAAAACTTTTTTATCTATTTTACTCTCATTATCTATCCTAAAAGACATATCTATGTGCCTTCCTCTCTGATTTTTTCAATATTTTCCAAAACTAACCCTCAACATGATCGAAATCCCTTCTCTCATCTTTACTCTCATCCCCCCATCTATCTATCTATCTATCTATCTATCTATCTATCAATCTATACTAAAGCTAACGCATGAAACCACATTTCTCTCTCATCCACGTGGATCATTCTCCTTAATTTTATTTTTTCCAAAAAAAACTTTGATGTTTTAAGTAATGTGGCTAAATAAACATGGATAGTTTAGACTTTTTCAACCCAAAATCAATGTCTCTTCAACACCCCCCCCACATGTACACAACCACACAAGACGTCTCTCTATCTCTCTTTATAATATTTTTCCTAAAATCCTTCCATGAGTTAAATGCAATTTAATGCTCTCTAACTCCCACCCAAAACTTTTCTATCCTTGACATGTTTTATATTCCAACTAGGTCTCTTTCTCTCCCTCCAATCTAACGATCATCAATGCTTTAATTGATGCCTCCATTAAGGAATTACATAAAGCTTCCTAAAATGTTTTTACAGTTACATAAAGCTTCCTAAAATGCATTTCACCTTATCACACTATTTTAAGTAATATTCTATTTCTTTGTTTTTAATTGTGTTTTTGTGAAACGATTGGGTTTTACCATTTACTATTGTATTGATGAGGTAAATTCATATTCCAAATATCTTATAAAACTCGGATTTATAGTTTGGAGTTCAGTATCAAAAATGTTCGACCAGAATTTCATTGGAAAAATATGAGATATATGAATTTTTTTCTCAATAATTTTCTATCTCGATCGTCAGTAGTTTATGAAGTTTCTGTCCCGTATAAAAAGTTTGTATCTTGATTTAAGTAGAGAAAGAAACAAGAGCTATCATGTGTGCAATATTGTATCATCGCGATGAGACTGTTGAAAACGAGATTTACAAATGTGCAATATTAATGTAGAAAAAGAGCTATCATATGCAGGTAGTTTTTTTCACTTTTTAACTCCATGATAATAGTCTCCCTAAGCACCTTTATACACAATGCACTTATCTGTTTAAAAGACACACATGTCCTGAGGTAGATAGAGAAGATGGGGCTGTGCACATAGCGCACCATGGCGGAGGCTAGGATATGGGCTACAAAATAGGTTTTTTCTATTATTATTTTTTCCTTCTGTTGCTACATCCTAAAGTTAAGTTGAGAAGATAATAAAACATTTTTCTCGCTTTTGCTACAATACGCGATGGGTTTGTCACCCCTACTTCAGTTCTTCATTTGTGCTTATCTATAGAGCATCTCTCCGGTGCTTTAAGATAGAAGGAAGAACATGATATCGTTCGAAGATCTGTTAATCGATGGCATCATAGATCCCTTGATGAAGTCAAGCCATTCGAAATCCTTTCTCTATGTCTCCCTTATCGGAGGTTTTGTTACCTTTTTTTTTTCCATGGCGGATCACTGATCACCTTTGTTTTATTTGTCTAGATTTTTTATAAAACAGTAAATTATTTTTTTTCGTCTTCTCTTAAGGTGTGTTTGATTGCATAGAGAATTTTTCGAGAAAATACATCTAGGAAATGCCTTAAATAGCTGATTGATTACAATTGAAAACACATATTTCAATCATGTGAGAAAATAAAGGCGTATTTTCAGGTGGAAATGAAGTCTCACATATCTGGATGTGAAAGGAATTACAGGCTTAGTAGGAAAAATTATCCAGATTTAAAATGGCTATCTAACATTGGACAATTCTGTTTTCCTAAGGAAAATGCAATTTTCCCACTTCGCAATCAAACATGCCCTTAGGTTCTGGATTTTTATTTTTTGGATACCCAAAATTTGTTTTCAATGTTTTTCTTAGAAAATCAAGTATGTTTTGTTATACAATTTTTTATATATAGTTTTGAAGATAAAATTGCAATTTTCATAGCCAGGACAGGTGTCAGTCCAAACCCAGCCTAGAATATAAAGAGTCAAGCCTATTTTGGCAATTCATAACAACTCCATGCATAATCTTAGGCAGTGCAACACATTTAGGCAAGGCCATTAGCTTTATGACAGTGGTTATTAAGGTTTTTCGAGAAAATAATATTAGTTCATAGTTAGAAAAGTACTAAAACACATCAATGAGTATCTGATCCGAATCATTTTGTTTTCTAAAGTAAAATGCATGTAACAGCCAGCTACAAGAACATACATGACACTGTAAAATACAAGAGAACTTTCTCACAACAAAGAAGGCTTTACTTCTTTCTTCTGTGTTCCATCTTAGCAGTTAAATATTCCAAAGATGGTTAACATATAACTCAATCTATGATGAATATACCAGCCATGATATGAATAAAGGAGGGACAAAAAAGTTTCTTTAAGGATGGCACTCCCAAACACACCCAGAGAAAAAATATATAAAATAAAAGTGAAAATTTTAAACCGTAAGGGATTACGTTGGATATGTTGGATATGATCATATAGCAAGGATATACAAAAGGAGAAGACGTCAGGCATATTTTCTCTCTCATCTTACGCAAGTATAATCCAACAGTTAGTTCCATGTTGGGGATGAAAGGAGTCCATTTCAAGTGGACAGATTGAACCTATCGAATAAAATAATACAAGAAACCAATAAAAAAGGAGAGAAAAAATGGAGTAGATTTTTGACAAGGTCGTGTGAGCCACTCTTACATTGAATTCCTTTTTTCTTTCAACATTTACTTTTTCGCTTCTAAACAATTATTTTTTTTCCTTAGTTCTTTTTAATCAACGCACAATAGCTCTATGCTGGTTAAAATTAAGAGACTTAATGTTATCTTTGTAACCAAACTTGACCTAGTAGTTTTCCTCCTAGCAAGGGCCTGGCCTGGATTTTGGCAAATTCATAAGAGCAGGCACCATAGATCTAATCCAACGGCATGGGTGTTGCTAGACCGACCAAAATGAATCCAGGACATTAGATTCTCTATGTGCCCCAGTGGAGTGAAGAAGGGAGATATCTCTCTATATCTATAATAGGGATGCCAAGTGTGATGAACGTATACATGGCAGCACCTTACACATGGCACATTCTTAGAGATCACTGACCGTATGGATGGTTGGCCCATCCCTAGGTGGAGCTACATGCAAAAAAATCATACTGATTAGTGATTTCTAAGCAATTGATTGGAGTCATTTTTAGGAGTTGATTTTTAACCGTGGATTTAGAGCATTATTTGGGGGTACTCAGATCCAAAAATTTGAAATACCTAATTGGCTTGTAGGTCCGATGGACCAAACATGATGGCATGAAATGTAAATGAAAATTTATCGAGGGGGGCAAGTGCGTGTGTGCGTGTTGCGTGCCCAACCTCAGTTTTTGGCTTTATAATAGTATATCTATATAACAAAACATGACGGTTGTCTCCCCCTCTTATCCGGCTTCATAAAGGATGGCCGAGATCTTATCACACCAAATGGATGGTGGATCTCAGCCACTCACACCCAATTTTGATAAACGCTTTGTCGATGAGTACCGTGGGCACGAGTCACCTACTAGCTATATAACAAAATAGGACGGTTGTCTCCCCCTCTTATCCGACTTCATAAAGATGGCCGGGATCTTATATCACACCAAATGGACAGTGGATCTCAGCCACTCACACCCAATTTTGACAAACGCTTTGTCGACGAGTGCCGTGGGCACGGGTCACCTACTATTTACGTACATATAAGGAATAAAATGTGTTGGATTTACATATAGCCCAAGGGTCAGGCTCAAGAGCCCCACTTGTTATGCCTCAAGAGGGGTGTTACCGTTAAAACGGATTGAAACGGCCAGGGACAAAAATAGAAAAAATAGATTTTAATGATTTTAACGGAAAAAAGTGGTGCTGAAATTCAAATTTTGAAATTTTAAAAAATAAATAAAATTTAACGGTTATCTTATAGCCCTCTTATCTTATATGGCTTCAATAATGAGTGACTGAGATCCACTATGCTTCATATCGATGGCTGAGATTAACTCCCACCCGATTTTGACAAACACTTTATCGGAAAGTGCCGCGGGCACGGGCCACCCACGCATATATTAAGACAACTCAGTTGTATTCTCTTATCTTATCCATCCATCTAATGTGGACGGTTAGATAAAGAGTAGTTGAGATCAAATCCATCAATCTAAAGTGGACGCCTCATTTGACCTCAATTTATTCAAAATTTAAATTTCAACACTGTTATTTTTTATTATTTCTGTTATTTTTCCATTTCTCCCTATGTGCTTACAATCCGTTATAACAGCCGTTATAATGGAAAAAAATGGTAACGCCCCCGTCCGTTGTACCGTTTGAGTGCCAAAGGCACCCAATTTTCGCAAACGCTTTTGTCGGAGAGTGCCGTGGGCATGGGCCACTTACTATTCTATATAACAAAACACATTGGTTGTCTCGCTACTTATACCTCCTTTTATAAACATCAACAAAGAAGGGCCGAGATCTAATCCTCCCCCAAATGGAAGGTGGATCTCTGTCACTCACCTGATTTTGGCAAATTCTTTGTCGAGGAGTGCCGATGGCACGAGGCACCCACTAGTATAAGATAAGAGGGGTATAAGAAAACCATTAAATTCTCGTTAAATTCTATTTTTTTTTTTTTAAATTTAAAATTTAAAAATTGAATTTCAGCATTACTTTTTTCCTTTAAAATCATTAAAATCTATTTTTGCCCCTTGCCGTTTCAATAAGGAATGAAATGGGTTGGATTTACATATAGCCCAAGGGTTAGGCTCAGGAGCCCCACTTTTTATGCCTCGAGAGGGGTGTTACCGTTAAAACGGATTGAAACGGCCAGGGGCAAAGATGGATTTTAATGGAAAAAAGTAATGCTGAAATTCAAATTTTAAAATTAAAAATTTTTAAAAAAAATAGAATTTAACGGAAATTTAATAATTTTCTTATACTAGTCAGTGCCTTGTGCCATCGGCACTCCTCGACACAGAATTTGCCAAAATCAGGCGAGTGGCAGAGATCCACCGTCCATTTGGGGGAGGATTAGATCTCGAACCTTCTTTGTTAATGCTTATAAGAGGTATAAGTAGGGAGACAACCAATGTGTTTTGCTATATAGAATAGTAAATGGCCCATGCACATGGCACTCTCCGACAAAAGCGTTTGCGAAAATTAGGTGCCTTTGGCACTCAAACGGTATAACGGACTTGGGCGTTACCGTTTTTTCCATTATAACGGATTGTAAGCACATAGGGAGAAATGGAAAAATAACAGAAATAACAAAAAATAATGTTGAAATTTAAATTTTGAATAAATTGAGGTCAAATGAAGCGGATTGAGTGGCCGAAATCTAACCGTCCACTTTAGATTGATGGATTTGATCTCAACCACTCTTTATCTAACCGTCCACATTAGATGGATGGATAAGATAAGAAAATAGTACTGAGTTGTCTTGATATATGCGTGGGTGGCCCGTGCCCACGGCACTTTCCGATAAAGTGTTTGTCAAAATCGGGTGGGAGTTAATCTCAGCCATCGATATGAAGCATAGTGGATCTCAGTTAAGGAAAAATAATAGTTTCCTAGCTAATACAGAATTTCATTCTTCCATCAAGCTGTCCTGTATCAACTGCACTATATCAAAACCTTGAACGGGAATTCAGCATTCACCAATCCATGTTAAATGCACACTTAGGCTACAATTAGCAACAACTAATACACTGACGCCATTCACGTCCTCTATAACAATCTCTGCTAAACTCTCAAATCCACCACGACACAAACACAGTGAAATTTTTTACAGACTTGAACAATCTAGTATGCAGGCAATGCAAGTGAAATCCTTAAATAAGCTTTGGTCCCAACAAACAGGTCCAGAACTTGCCAAGAATACTTCCAGGGTGTAGATGAAAGTACCTGTTATAAAAAAAACTCGTTGATCTAGTTTCCATCATTGGTGGAGGATGCTTTCTTTTTTCTCTTGTTTTTGGGCTTAACGGCATCTTTCAGAGTCTTCTGTCCACTCATTTGGTTCCCTATTCCGGCTGCTTCACTTGGTGCAGAACCGACAGCACTAAGATCTAGAGCAGGTTCCTCAATCTTTACTTCTCTTGGCTTTTGATCACTTCTTGACTCCTTTTGTTCTTTGCTCGGTGTTAATCTTCCTGCATGTTTCAAATGCAAACATTGTAAGGCCTGCAACAGTCTACCAAGAATTGAAAACAAACGTTATAAGCTTTTGGGTATCATGAACAATAGTTTCAAACAGTTTTCAGACTTCCACAAAAAAAAAAATCAGATGTTAGCGAGAATTGATCCATTTCTGGTGTTTTAGTGAGATTCCTACAAAGATGTGCGTACAAATTTTTTGCACAGATTACTAGTTCTCATAAAATCAAACCGGAACAAGGCATTATTTCAGTGTTCCCATGTAGTGCTACCATTTTTGGCAAAAATAAAAAGGAGACTGGACAAACCACCAGATCCTATCGGTGAGTGGCAAGATTTTTTTTCTTTTTTCTGAAAGTTATTACACTTTGTTAAAGCAGTTTAAGCGGAGGTTCTGAGTTCGAATCCCCCCTTGGGGCCACCCCCTGGGATTTATCCCAGTTTTACCTGGCACGTGTGGAAGGGGTACACCCTGTGCCCCATGGGACTAGTCAGGTGCTCTCAAGAGCCCCGGATACCTGCGGTGTAAAAATAATAACAATAACCACAACATGCTGCCAAGGCGCTATTGGGTGGCAGCATGGAGCATGATTTCAGGTCTTGGTCACGGGACTTGGATTATCTAGGGAAAAGATCGAGTGGACTTGCCAAGATAATGAGGACTGAATCACATTAAGGTTCACGACTCAGTCATGGTCGAAAGCAACTTGACTCAAGCGAGTCAAATCAGTCTCAGCCGAGCCTTAAAATCATGGCATGTAGACTTGCTTCCAACCAACCGCTTTCATGACGATGACAACAACAATGCTGATGCTGATGGACTTTTGGTGTATCTTCACGAGTCTTTTTATGAATTTTGTGAATCTTTTGGAAGATCCATGAGAGATTATTGTAACCCATCCCAATATCAACTCATCTTTTGCTGCTTCCACCCTCATACCTAATTATGGTTCTCGTCGCTTATAATTAGTAAGTTGGGGTTGTAGAAGCTTGGTTCAAAGTACTGACTATATCAGTTGGTAACACTGATGCTTCTACCTTGTTTTTATTTTTCAATGGTTCCTAATTTTCTTCTTTCATTCGACTATATTCTCTCTTTCAATGATATCAAACTGTAAATGATTTAGTTACATCAGTTGTGACTTGTCCCAGATATTTTTATAGAATTGATTATATGCAAATACGGTTTCCCCTGCTTATTAAAACCTTCCCAAAATAGTTGATATTCTTTTATTGTTTTATAGTTGTGTATCTGAGTCTTTTTATAGCTATGTGTAGTATGAACAAAAAGTTAGTGATCTCATGAAAGTGCACTGAAGATTCCATTTGTGTATCAGAGTCTTTTTATAGCTGTGTAGTACGTACAAAAAGCTAGTGATCTCATGAAAGTGCATCACAGATTCCATGGACAAAAAGCATGATGTCCAACAAATAAAATCAAGGCTCTTCAATTAGCAAATCAGGAATGCCCTAGTGGCAAGGCACTTTACTGTAGCAGTCTTGCCTGAATTCTTGGTATTGGTGGTTTATATATCTAGTGGATTGATACTTATTGGCATATAGTTTTTAATTAATATTTGTAATTTGAAACTAGATTCTTGTTTGGTATGTATCATTATTTCATGCTTTTAAAATAAAATCTCAAAATTATTGATTTTGATGAAATTTTTATGTAAAGCAAAACCAGTTTTAAGGTTTCTGTGAGACCTATTTCCAAACCCTAAAAATGACTGATAACTGTGGCAGCTTATTAAAATGCATAATGTGTATGCCTTCTTGATGCAAGTTTGTCGTTACTGATGGCCTTGATTCGTCCACTTAATGCCAACTGACGACTTCTATGCTTACTGCAATAATCCATGCCATCAACGAATGACACTACCAATGCTCTTTTCACGGAATCTTATTTGTGAGATAAATGCTTGTGATTTTCATAAGTCATATGTTCACAATGTAATTATGTCCGATTAGTTTTTTTTTTTGGATCAATAATGAAGTAATTTGTATTATTTTGAATAAAGAAGTACAATTTGTAAATTATATGTTGCAGATATGTAATTATGTCTGATTGATTGCTAAGAGGTGTCGAAGAGGAAGAACCATTTCTCCATTGATCAAAAGCTACACTTGACATATGTAAGACTCACTTGGCAAACCATGATTTTAAGTATCCTTAATAACAGAGGATTACACAAAATATGAGTTAACTCTATTTGACATTTAGATACACCAAACATGAGATAAGCATAATAGTGTATTCTTGACGCATGACTCGGTGACTACGCGAATCTTCCATAACATTAAGAAGCATTTATTCTCCCCCTCAAGCTGGAGAGTGCAAATTCTCCACTTATAATAAGAGCAAACCTATCTGTTTTAGATGTCTAGTATATTTGGTGCATATATCTGCATCTTCGTCCTCACTTCTAATGGACAATGGATGATCATGTCATTGGTTTCTTTTGTGCACAAGCTGGTGATCAATGTCAATATCTTTTCTCCGCTAATGAAACATAGTGTTGGCTACATTTTCAGTTGCACTCTAATGCAGTTGATGATCATTGGAGTCCCTTGAGTGCAAGTGTACATTTGGTAGTCATTGCTATATATGCACAGCCTTCACACTACATCTTGACACCATTGACTGTTCTTTAGTCTTCCCAGAGACCAAGTCTTCAATGAACAGTCAAAACCCTCTCTGTGCTTGTCCCGTCATTGTTGGATTTGCTCAAATTTGCATCAGTGTAATTGTGGACAAAATGTTAATTTTAGTCAAATTATAAATACCCTTCGCTCTAGAAGAAATGATTTACTTTAGAACCATATATACAACTTTGGGCTTTCATGGTCCATGGATATACCTGAAATGCTCTGATCATTGGTCCCTGTCTGTTATCTTTCATCAACACATACAAGAGCATAAACAGCTTCCTTGTATCTTTCCAAAGAAAGGACACTTGTTCTTTGAGTTGGTGAAGTCACCTGCTTCCATTGACCCATAAGAGTTCTACAAATCAAGCCTTCAGGTTTCTTTAGATGACAACATATCTTTTTAAGACATACAATTCATGGTTTTGTAGGAGCACTTAAACCCAGAGGCCTTCAACAGTGGACATCTTGTAGATTACCATGCGAAAAGGAATTTATGACACCAAACTGGTGGTTATCATTTCATTGCATCATGGAGAGTCCAAAATCTACAGATATCATAGTCGCTATTACCGTGGTTCCATTTATGGAGAGCTCACTCTATTTTCTTTTAACCAACAGAAAAAAGGGAGGAAAAGCATATTTTTTTTTTGATCGGTAAAAAGATATATATGAGAAAGGGCTGAGGAAGCCCAAAAGCTGTACAACGAAGAAAAATGAGCCAACAAAGAGAGCAACCAAAGCCCCGAAACTCAAAACGAGAAACAACTAAGAGATCAAACGGTCCCACCGGAACACAAAATCATCAAATTTGAAATGCCTAAGCTCAGGGATGGCGGAGCCCCAATAGTAAAAGGAGGATTTAATTTTCATAACAATCTCCTCTATCTTGGCTCCCTTGTCTTCAAAGATCCTTCTGTTCCTCTCCTTTCAGATCTCCCAACAAATAGCAAAAGGGATAATCCTCCAGAGAAAGACTTGGAGTTCCACCCAACGAAGGTATCAAACACCGACTGGGGGAATACCCAAGATGTCCTGAAAAGCTGGAGAAATCACTCCCAAATTTCCTTAGATACGCCACGGTGGATGGGCATATGATTGGTAGTCTCCTCGTCACGGCAACACATGATACATCTATTAGGGATTTGAAGAGCACATTTTCTAAGCTTCTCCATGGAAAGGATCTTGTCTAGCATAGCACACCACAAAAAGAAAATGACCTTGGAAGGAATGGGGTTACTCCACAGGCGCTTAGCTGAGAAGTTCCTCTGAAGATGGCCTTGGGGAGAAGAGTAGAAGGATTTAACCTTGAAGTTCCCCTTTGGATCATCCTTCCACCACCTTCTATCTTCGACTCCGTCTGCAAAGTGATAGACTTCCAAACGATTCAGTAGAGCGGCCATGATGTCCAACTCCCAATCATTAAGACTCCTTCTGATCCCAAGAGATGATGTCGTTTCATCTAGAAACAATGTCACAAATTCGGATCCTTTGCGATTGGATAAATCGTAGATAGTGGGAAAGTCCTCAGCAAAAGATGACTCCCCACACTAAACATCTTCCCAAAATCTAACTCGAGGCCCATTCCCCACTTTGAAGCTACTTCTACTTCTGATATCGTCTCTAGTCTTGGAGATGCCTTTCCACACTCCGGTTCCATACGATGAGGACGACACTCTACAATCCCAGCCAAGATTATTTGTCCCCTGTTTGGCCACCATCACCTTTCTCCACAAACTTTCCCTCTCCTCCCCGAATCGCCAGTGCCGTTTCCCCAGAAGAGCTTGATTCGTAAGCTTGATCTAGAAGCCCCCCCCCCCCCCCGCCCCCTCTCTTTTCTTTGGGCTTACAAATCTAGATGGAACTTGTGATTGTCCTGATTATCGTCCCAGAGGAAGTTCCTCATGGCGCTTTCGATCTTCTTGGCCACCCCTATCGGTATGGGGAACAAGGACATATAGTAAATGGGCAAATTAGACAGTGTACTCTTGATAAGAGTGATTCTACCACCTTTGGAAAGGAACCCTTTCTTCCACGAGGCTAGTCTTTTCTGAATGCGTTCAAGTACCGGATCCCAAATCTTCTTCGATTTGCTACTAGCTCCAAGGGGTAGGCCGAGATAGGTCATAGGAAGTTTCCCTATTTTGAAAGACAAACAAGCAGCAATCTCCTCCAATCTGTCCACCTCTCCAACCCCAAATATTTCACCTTTGGATAGGTTAATACGAAGACCTGACACCACTTCAAAACATCTCAAAACCCCCCGCAAACACTTAGCTTGACTATGGGAGGCCTCAAGAAAGAAAATAGTATCGTCGATAAACTGTAAATGGGAGATGGCGGGGCTCTCTTCCCCAACTTTGAAACCTGCCATGAATCCTCCGTCGACCGCTTTGGACGACAACCGAGTCAGACCCTCCGCAACAATGATAAAAAGGTACGGGGATAGAAGATCCCCCTGACGAAGACTCGTGCTACGGAAGAACCCAACCGGGGACCCATTAACTAAGATCGAAAAGTGAGCCATGGAAATGTAAGTCCTAATCCATAATCTCCATCTATCTCCAAAACCTAAGCGACCCAACATTTAATCCAGGAATGACCAACTGACGCGATCACAAGCCTTTTCCAGATTGACTTTGCATATGATACCCAGACTACCCTCACGTTGTCTGGAGTCGATAACTTCATTAGCAATAAGAACTCCGTCCAAAATCTAGCGGCTGCCCACGAAAGCCCCTTGGGCAGCAAATATGATGTTCCCCAGCACTCCTCTCAGTCTGGAGGCAAGAACTTTGGCTATAATTTTGTAAGTGCTCCCTATCAAGCTTATGGGCCGAAAATTCGTAAGAGAATCAACGCCCCCCTTTTTGGGAATAAGGGAAATAAAGGTAGTGTTGGTCCTCCAATAAAGCCACGAGCCCCAGTGAAATTCCTCCGCCACCCTCATAAAGTCCTTGAAGTCCTTGCCTATGATAGGCCAACATGCAGAGAAAAAAGCCAAAGGGAACCTATCTGGCCCAGGAGCCTTATCACCCCCCAAAGCATTAATAGCTTCCAAAATTTCTGTATAATCAAAAGGTCTCTCCAACCATCTGCTTTGACTCTCTTCAATCTGCTCGAAAGTGATACAATCTAATTTGGGTCTTTCCTTCGCTGACTCAGAATAAAGCTGGGAATAGAAGGAAACAATAGCGTCCCTGATGCTGGCTTCTTCTTCGACTACCGTGCCCTCAACCGTGAGACGAGATATGAGATTGGATCTTCTTCTAGCATTGGCAATCTTGTGAAAAAACTTGGTATTCCTATCACCTTCCTTTAGCCATTTCACTCTAGACTTCTGCCTCCAACTAATCTTTTCCTGGCGGGCTAAAGATAAGAAATCCCTTTTCATATCTATTTGTCTACCAAACTCTTCAGTAGCAAGAGGCGTGTTCTCTTCTTTTTTGTCAAGCCGAGCAATATCCTGGAGCAAGTCCCCCATCTTTTTATCGATTCTACCCATCACTTCAGCGTTCCACACTTTTTGAGAGTTCAGTTTCTTCCAAAAAAAAACTAGCCCTTCCTGTGAAGTCCAAAGAATTCCACCGAGCTTCAACCTCCTTTAAAAAAGAAGGCTCCTGCAACCACATCAACTCAAAGCGGAAAGGAGACGGTTTACGACTAATACTTCCACAGTCAAGAAGCAGCGGGCAGTGATCGGATACCGGATTAGGTATAGCCGATTAAGTAACTCCCGGGAAGTGAGCTTCCCAACAATAGGAGAACAGGAACCTATCCAATCTGCAAAGGGTAGGATTCGCCTGATGGTTGGACCATGTGTATCTTGCTCCGGCTACAGAGAGGTCCATCAAACCGTTTCTATCAACAAAATCAGAGAAGGCTCTCATACTGGAAGTGATCCCACTCCTTCTACCCCCCTTCTTTTTAGAAGAAAATCTGATAACATTAAAATCCCCCCCCGATACACCAAGGGTGATTCCACACACCGTGAACCCCGTCCAGCTCCTCCCAAAACTGATTACGCGTAACTCTATCATTAGGGTCAAACCCCCGAGAACACGCATAGGAATCCGTCTATGATGCATTTGCATAGAATAGACACTGAAAAAGATCCTAAGATTGCATCTTCGACCTTCAGGACCTCGTTGTCCCAAGCGACCATCACTCCCCCCCCTCCTAGTAGAGCCCGAGGCCGGGATAGCTTTCAAACCATAATCCTTATTTCCACAGAGATCAACAACCATTCTGTTGTCCAAATTGGCCAATTTAGTTTCCTAAATCACCAGAAGCACCGGCTTGCACCTATTGATCAGGTTCCACAAAGATGCCCTCCTATCCTTGTTGCCCAACCCCCTAACGTTCCAAGAAAGAATTGTGAGCTTCATTTCAACTGAGCATTGACCCTGGATTCCCTGATGCTCCTCCTCTCTAGAAGTTTCCCGTCATAATTGATGTGACTGATAATTGATGTGACTGGATTCCCTGATGCTCCTCCTTCTTCACCTCTCTGCTAGCCTTGCCCTTTTGTCTACCCACCATCGTCGTCAAACCCTTCATCTTGTAGGCATCTCCTTGTAACAAGTTTTTCAACTGATCTAGCATGGCATCTTTCTGACAAGGTTGTCCAACATTGAACTGAAGGTCTTCGTGAATAGAAAAACTGATAGATAAAAGGCAGAATGATGTTGGAAAGGGTCAGGAGAGAATCCTCTCAATGAGGCCTATGCCTTTGGTAACAATGACCTTGAGGTTCTATAGTTGGTTAGATTCTTGATTTGGAGATGACTGAAGAGGTATCTATGGAGCAACATCTGAGAACTAGGATGTGGATGGGGAGATTTCCAATGGGCAATGTCTTGAGGAGCTTTAGAGGAAAAACTTTTTCACGTCGTACTGTTGAGCGGGTAAGCAAGAATCATCAAGAATATACCACATTCTTTTGATGACTTTATTATTGAGAAATACTATATTGTGTCAAGAGTAGAACTACAAAGAAATTTAGGGATCACCTTATCAAAGGTAATACGGGGAGTGACAAGCTTAACAAGTTTTCCTTTGGATTTCTCAGTCCAAGCAGGAGACAATATACCTTGATATTATTGATTTTTTTTAATTCATAGATCATCTCATCTGAATTGAAAAAGCAAATATTTTTTCAGGAAGAAATTTAGTTCCGCAGCTCCGCTTTCGTGTTGCCCTTGGATTGCTTTTTCTTTCTATGTTCTTTAATGTCTGATCCCATAAAATCCTCTTCGTTGGTTTGGTGGATCTGATCCACGATTCCCTTGGGTTTGTGCATCTAATATAAGATCTCCTTGGCCCAGATGCTGTCTTCTTGATTTCGATTCTCTAATTCAATTTTGTTTTCTTTATTAGATGGTATTCGAAGATCCCTTTTAAGCCTTCTGTTGACATTTTTATTTTCACTTATGTTTTCATTTCCGTTGAGATTTAAAAGTAATTTGATTGGTATGACCCACTTTTTAATCTTATATGCACATAAAGTAACACACATTCTGGGAAGAACCAATTATGGGATGATTTAGTATTTCTTCGTTCATTCCCATCCAGTCAAAAATGTGTACTTTTTTAGTGGATGAGTTGACTTGTTTATGAATCGCGAGATAAAAAAGATATTTTTAATCAACTTCATCAATTATTTGATAATAATTAGTCCAAGTCTTAGTAATGTTATCAATGTTGGCCATGGTATGACTGCATTTTGCATTTCTGTATTACCATACTGCAGTTTGCAATCTTGTGCGCCAGTTCATGTGATATATATGAGTGTATGGGTGGTTCAGCATCTGGGATTTGGGTAACGGCACTGTTTCATGAGCTCGATACATAATAGATCCTCGCTTTTAGAAATATTCTGTTTGATTGGGTTTGTTATCATTTACCATCAACAACTTCAATATTTAGGCAGCTAACAAGTTTTATGTTATGTGATGCAGAGAACCAGATAAACTTGGTCCCGAGTCTTAACTAGGATTGTCTTCTCTCACTGCTAACAAAAGAAGTAGATGAAAGAAGTGTTAGCATGTTGCAAGGACTGCTTCGAAGCTTGGAAGTACCCAGCTGGTTTGTGAAAGCAGAATGACACTAGAAGACTTTTTCACGCTGACTGAGATGAAGGATGGGTTTACTTCCCTTGCTAGAGTTGAAGAATTGGTCTCTTTGATGCGGAAGGAGAAAGATTCTGTTGTGAAGAACGTCGGTGAGGCAGCCAGACAATGGTCTACAGTAGCAAGTACATTGGCAGCCACAGAGAATAAGGATAATCTTGATCATTTTATTCGGTTGGACGGACTCTATTTCCTTGATCAATGGCTTCTGGAAGCTCAAAGTGTAGTAAAGAGTAATGACACAAATGACAGCTCTGTGGAAGAATCGATCAGTGCGCTGTTAGGAGCACTTAAGAAGCTGCCCATAGACAATGAGAAGTCGGTTTCTTCTGGAATCAGGGTAACTGTAAAGAATCTTTTTGGACACGAGCTTTATTGTTCAGGAAAGGGCAAGAGCTCTATTTGATAAGTGGAACCAGGGAAGGGACAATGATGCAGATCAGCAGGTTGATTTGAAAGATGGTGGATACCATGATGATGAGGTTAAGCGAGCCGGTGCAACAGTGGCAGTAGAGAGTGGGTGCCTGCAAAATTCGGCTGTTGATATTTGTCCTGTTGAAGGAACTCAAGGAAGTGCTGATGAAGATAATCATGTAGTAAAGCTAGCTGGGGATGAATTGCAGGATTCAAGAAGCTCAGATAGTTCTCAGTCGGAAACCGTTAAAGATGTAAAGATCCCTATTTCGAATAATCAGGATGCCTCTCATACAAGTTTGAGCCGGGTAGATGAAGTGGATAGATTTTGAGGAGATGCTCAGGTTCATCTATTGTGTCAACCTCTTGTCAAGAAAGCTTTTTTATTATAAATGAATCCTCTATACATCCTGCGGAAAGAACGAAAACTGTTGGGACTTGCAGTTCTCCAGTTCCAATGGGAAGTAAAGTTGAGGTCAGGTCCTCAGATGCTTCAGAGTTGAATGATTTCGCCGATGGTACAAGAGAGACAGATATGATTAAAGGTAGCCCAGATAAATTTGCTAAAATGGAAATGTTTTCTGTTTCTACCTCGTCTGGATTTGAACATGTTTCTTCTTCCAATGATCCTGCAGATGCTCAGCAGTCTCTGATGCAGCCTATTGTACTTAGTAATGCTGATGTCAAAAGATGGTGAATTCTGTCTAAAAAAGACTTCCCCGGCTGGTCTTGATGATGATTTGAGTACACCGGTCTCTGAACCAAAGAGTGAGATGGTTGATTGTTGCGTGACAAAACATTTGAGATGTACAGTGGAGCTCAAGGCTACAGATCAACATGGAGGATGTTTTTCTAATGTTTCGCAGGACTTATCTATTTATGCATCTTGAGAAAACCAGAGGATCTGGAGACTCCTTTTTCTAGGAAGGAGGATATGGGAGCAGTTGATGATGTGAAGGATCTTGTTAGTGAGCCAAATTTGCATGTTGGAGGAGCGGATTCTGCAACTACTCGTGACGTCTCAAAACCGACAATGGATACTGAAGTCTCAGATAAGATTGACAGGAGAAGATCAGATATGGAACTTGAATATGTGGCAGACGACGCACTAGAAGTAGCTCGCCAAGTCGCTAAAGAAGTGGAGCGAGAGGTAGTGGATTACATTGAATCGTTTTGCAGCTCTTCTTCTGAGAAAAATTCGGAGGGTGGAGTTGTACAGCCTAGTAGCCCTGATTCTATAAATGGCGAGCAAGACCAATGCGTGGCAGGACCACTAAATGAAAGGCCAACCAGACAATCTTTCTGGTGAGACACTTTCTCCAAGGGGAGAAAATCATTTAATAAATTCAAAGAACATGGACAAACCAGAAGATTGCATGCACAATCCGGACTCATCCCAGGTCATTGACGCTGCTCAAGAGCCAACCGATAACAATGAGAAGAGCATGTGTAATTTTGATCTGAATCAAGAGGTTCATGCAGAGGAGAGGGACACCCTGTTGGGGGTCAATAATGTCGCTCCATAAGGGCACAGGACTTGTCCATAGGTGCGAGGTCGATCGCCGTTAGAGTTAAAGGTTCACGGGATCGAATTGTAGAACCTCGTAAGATGTGACGTTGATCGTGGTATAAAGACTAAAGTTTGCCCTCTCCTGACAAGATATCTTTTCAGGAGGAATGGCGGCTTGAGGCACGGTAAAGGTCCTAACAAATGGTATCAGAGCCAAGGTCAAGGGATCGAGTCATGGAAAGAACATTCTTGAGGGGATTGTTGGGGGTCAATAATGCTGCTCCTTAAGGGCACAGTACAGGTTCGTAGGTGCGAGGCCGATCGCCGTTAGAGTTGAAGGCTCGCGGGATTGAATCGCAGAATGAGCCCCACAGGGTGTGACGTCGATCGTGGTATAAAGGCTAAAGTTTGCCCTCTCCTGACAAGATATCTTTTCGGGAGGAATGGCAGCTTAAGGCCCGGTAAAGGTCCTAACAAAACCCAACTCTAATCTCTGCGCGCATCACTGTCCTTTTTGCTTCAAGAACAGCAGCTCCTCTCCATTTTGAGGGGGAACTAGGATGGAAAGGGTCTGCAGCAACTAGTGCCTTCCGTTGCACATCTCCTCGTAGGACTCCAGATTAGGGCTGCAACTTGGGCGGGCTCAACCCGAGCCCGACGGGTTGAACCCGACCTTAGGGTTGGGCTTGGGTCGGATTTTTGGTAACCCGATCAAATTGGGTTGGGTAAGGGTTGAGGCTTGGCCCAACCCGAGCCCGACTTACAAATATATATATATATCGGGGGACAACAATTTCATACAACATTTTTTACAACAATTTTGACGTACCCACAC
This sequence comes from Euptelea pleiosperma, assembly GCA_035048495.1. NCBI lineage: Eukaryota > Viridiplantae > Streptophyta > Magnoliopsida > Ranunculales > Eupteleaceae > Euptelea > Euptelea pleiosperma. The sequence goes on from CM068545.1 coordinate 29,111,488, forward strand.
GGAAGATGAATCAATAGCTGATTTTTGGTGAGGATGATCTCCTCATCATATAAAGCACCCCTACAAAAAATCAGCATATAGATCACCCCTACAAAAAATTAGCTTATTGAAATTTCTAACCCCATCAAATGTGGTTTTCAAGTTAACGATAAAAATAAACGGTCCATAAATCTTCAACTTGTAAACCAGTCTACGAATATCAGATTGATTTGAATTTTTATGAGGATGATCTCCTCACTATAGAGACCATCCCTGCCAAAAAATCATCTCATTCCAATACTGGCCGACACCAATTTTTGTTGTAAAAAATGTTGTATGAAATTGTTGTCCCCCCCATCCTGACTCATTAGTTTTACCGACAAATATCCACACTACATTTTGGCAAATGCAGCAACCCATGGATGTTTGGGCCTTAGTAACTACGACCTTTGTGTGATATTACCAAATGTCATTGAAACTACATTTTGGCATTTTATGTGATCGGTTGATAGTGAAAATATCGTATTTTTCTCCAACGACTGTTTTTGGTTATTTCTTTAGTGACTTTTATCATGTATTTGAGTTGATGAACTTTTCTGTTATTATAAAAATATCATATTTTGTTTCATGAGCATTGAAAATGAAGTTATTATGCTATTATTTAATGGTTAGCACAACGGCTATTGTATTGACCGATAAAGTATTTTAATATGAAAAAATTCAACAATATTTTCAACCAATAAAAAAATTAAGAATTGACCAACCCGATCAACCCGACCCAACCCGATAGGGTTGGAAAATCTAGGCTCGACCTTGGGTTGGGTTGGGTTAGGGTTGGCAGCCTTTAAGGTTGGGTTGGGCTAGGGTTGACCTCCAACCCGACCCAACCCGCCCGAGTTGCAGCTAGGGGTGTCAATTTTACCCGATATAACCGGAACCGAATAGGAACCGGAACCGAAAACACCGGTTCCGGTACCACATTTTTGAGAACCAATTAAAAAGAACCGGAACCGGAACCGGAACCGAACCGGAAACTAATGGTTACGGTTCCGGTACTCTAATATGGAACCGAAACCGATAAGAACCGGAACCGAACCGATAAGAACCGGAACCAATATATAAATATAGTGTAAAAATTCTCATATTACCAAGATTGAACCCGTTATACCCGAAATCGGAACCGGAACCAACAAAAACTATATAATCGGTTCCGGTTCTGGTACCATCACTTTGAGAACCGGAACCGTTTGTTCCGGTTCTGGTCACCTTAGGAACCGAACCGGAACCAACCCGTTGACACCCCTAGTTGCAGCCCTACTCCAGATGGTGAAAAGACACTCTCAATTGAGGGGAGCAGCTACGATTCAAAGCAGAGGCATGACTCCCTTGATATTGATCTGAATATGGCTTGGGGGGGAGAGGAGATGATGGAGCTGCTTATCAATTATTGGCAAAACAGATCCCAGTCTCATCAGGCCTCCCTTCAGGGGAATCTTCCATCGAAGTGAGTTCGAGAAGAGCAGAGAGGCTCAAGTTGGACCTAAATCGTGTTGGTGATAATGAGGATGCTCCATCCTCAGATTGGAGGACGGAGGGGCGATTCCCTTACCTCAAAAAATTCGGTGAATTAATGCTCATTCTCTCCAAATTTATGCTCGAAGTGTAGGTAGGGAGAGGAAGAGCATAAGGGTGGTTGAGTGATGACTAAAACGTCTGGTCGATGGGTATGATGATGTGTATAAATGCTCAATTTGTGCTAAGGTCGCATGGGGGCTGCGAGAGCGAACATCAAAGCATGTAAAATGACAAAAGCATGACCAGGCTCAATAAGTGGCGATTAACGAGAAGCTGATGGGAAAAGAAGCATACGTACGCATTAAGAGGTGCTAAGAAGGATTTGGAGGAGACACACAAGGTAACTGAGATGGAGAGAATGAAAGGGGAATCCACAAAGTGACGATTACACACTGAGGCATGGGAAAAGGAAAGATGGAAGCAACCAATTATCAGTTTGCAGATTCACGATGTGAGGTCATTATCCGATAAATCTAGTACTTAAAGGACCCAGGGTGTTAGAGAGGCCTTTATGAAGTTTGCAAAGAAGGCGCAACAGAATCTAAAGTCCAAAACAAAGAATATAGATTCAAACATAGAAGACATTGATCCATTCATGATGCAACCACAGTCACAGTCGCAGCCAGTGGTTATGTACATCTTCTTTCTCCTTGTGATGTGCACCAGTGCCAGTTGTTTATGAGGCAGTACCCCCACCACTTCAACCACTACGCAGATCCACTTTGTATTGATAGGTACATCGCATAAGTATATGTACTTCTTGGTGTATCTAATGGCTTATATTGTGTATACTTGTTCATATTTAGCATATAATAGCTTTAAAAGTTTAGTGTAATTTATTTTGTGATTGTAAAGATTTTACTCTAAACATCATATTTTTACCAAACAGAGATAAATAAGGGAAGCATAATGCAGTGTCTTAGCATATCAGTGCGTATCACTGAGGAAAAGTGAGATTTTTATTAGAATAAATGGTTGCAAAGCTCATTTAACTGATTTAGACATTTTGTTCAGTATTTCAATTGGCAAAAACACCATTGAATCCCCACTATCTCAAAGTGTCTCAATTTGACCATATTACTCGCTACCTTCAAGAGAGAACAAACACATAATCCAAAGAATTGAAGTTCAACAAGCATGCAAATTTAAAATTAGTAAGGGATGCAATGGTGCTTCATTTATGCTAAGAATGATTAAAAGAGTTAAATACCAGGCAAAGCTAAAGACGTCTTAAGGGAATTGGAATCAATGCCCTTCGAGTATGGATCCCTGCAAAAAATGGAAAAAAGAAAAACTCTAATTCTGACAAACAATAGAAATTGAAATGGAACAAAGCTCACAATGTATGAAGATTCTGGGTATGTCAGCTCGTAAGCCACCATTCCTGCAACTTCCACGACTATGGTTCCCAAAACTCACGGTGCTTTTAAAGTGTGCCAATAAAAGCAATACATTTTTTTTGGTTAATTAATTTAACATGAGTCGGACACTAGATAGTGGGATTCATAGTGTTGGAATCCACAACACCATTTTAATAGGAGGTGGGGTGCTTTAATGGCCTAAAGCATGAGGCCTAAGGCATGGGGCATAAGGCTCACTAGCACGACCTTTTAAGTACATGTCAAAAATAAATAAATCCATAATTGGATAAATTCAATAAAAAGAAAAATTTAGAAAGAATTATGGAAAAAAAACACAGATCTAATTCATACGTGGAGGAAGAGATGATCTCGTTGGTGTTGTATAACTTAGAATAGCTTGTTATTATTTAACCAAGGAAATAAATTTCCCGAAATTAACGAAATATTTCGCGAAATATTTTCATATTCTAGGTTACCGACAGGAAAGAATACATACACGAAATGTTTCCATACATGTCGAAATATTTCGCGTTAACAGTAAATTTTGATCAATTGACAGTGTAAATATGTATTATTTCGGTCGAAATATTTTGACATCTATAGAAACATTTCGATTGAAGGTAGGAAACATCCCATTTGAGCACCACAAATCCCATATTTGATCATTTAACCCCTTTCCATATATATATATATAAAGAAGACCAATCCATTATAGATTTCTTGGTTAGCGGATTGATCGTGAAGACGAATTGAATCCCATTTTGGAGTTTTTTCAAATTCGAATGTATATAAGAATTAAATTTTTTGCTATCGTTTCTTGCTACAAAAGATAGATTAGGTGTAAAATGCATCAAATCTATGAATCTATGATGCATTTACACTTGATTTGTGCAAAAGATTGAAAATCATTTAGATTAAAAGTTTAAAATTTGGGAAAAACTCCAATTTCATTGGTTTTTACCGTAAACATCCATGATTGTACATAAATGGATTATATGCATAACTTAGCTCATTCTACAAGTTGGTTGAGTTAAATATTTTTCCCAAAAAAATATTTAAACGTTCAAAAAGTTAAGTAATGTTATAGGTTAATAACAAATAGGTTTTCTAAAATTATATAATATTAAGACACTAATCTAAGTGAATAAAGATTCGTTAATACCTTGATTTATGATTTTTTTTAATAATAAACAATTAAATAATAGTTATTTAATTAAATAGCATTTGGACTGACTATCAGATACATGTCTCAACATATTACAGACCGCTATGGTCATTCATTTCTACACGACATATGATTGTATATTATGGTTTGATAGTTTATGAGTATGTTTTTAGGCTTGTTATATCATTTCCCAAACTTTCTACAAACATTTCTATAATATTTCCATCATTTCCACGAAAATGTATTATTTCCACACTGGTCGAAATATTTTCATTTCCGGGCTGGTTGAAATAAACCTCGAAACCAAAATTTATTTCCTTGTATTTAACTAAGGATTTTTTTATAATTATTATTTTACTAAGGATTAGGAAGGAAAAGCGAAAGAAGGAAATAAATTGAACTTTTTAAGATACAAAATCCTAAAATTGCCACCACCAACATATGCACTAGAGGTGTGCGCCTATAACACGAGGAGTTAAATAAGGTGTAAAGGCATGAGGAGCGTGCATCTTTTTTAAAGGCATGAGCCATATGCTTTACAAGCTTTTACACTTTTTAATAAGCCTCAAGGTGTTTTGGGCAAGCCCTCTAGGCGTAATCCTCAACTGCCTTTCAAAACATGATTTGACTTTTCCCAAAGGAATTTCAAAATGAATGTTATGCTTACACACAACTCAAGAAAGGTCAAACACATCAAACTCGAACACAATTCATGTGAGTATAAAGGTCATACCAACTTGAGGGCGCTCCTATGAAACTTCTGACATTGTCACCTCTTCCATTAGTTCCTCCTTGTTGAGATGATTGGGTTTCACTTTCAATACCATTACTCTCACGACTGCAGCTTTCCTCTGGTTTATCCTTTAATCTCTCCATAGGCCTAGACAAGTCACCAACTCTTTGGTGATCCTTCGTTTTAAAGTCTGGTCCATTAACATCCACAGCAACTGAAGATGAGTGGCGCTTGATCTTCCTTAGTGCTCTTTCTGTATTGTATGCCTCTACCTACAAAAGCTTGCAATAGAAAACTTAGACATGGAACAGAAACATAAAATCTACTAGTGAGGGGCTAAGGAAACATCAGTCTTGATGGAAGGAAAAGGAGGTAGAAGAGAAACAGTCACTTTTTAATTTCATGTTTGAAACCAGTCCATGTTTGGCTATTAACAAAAACAAAATCGCATCAGCTCTGCCTCGATGTGCATTATCTAATGCGTGTTTGCAAAACATGTTGTCACAGTGCCGCTTGGTCAGACATTGTTAAGATAATGCCATGTTTAACAGGCCCGGACCTATTTTCATGCTTTACAACGATGCTTCAGAAAACCCACAGGCTCCACAATTTTTTGGACTTACTCGTGTGACATCTCAAAACATGTTTTAAGATAAAAGGACCCAAGTGGTACTTATAGAAAGAACACGCTTAGATCAACAAAGTATTCATAAAATGTTATTTCAGAGTAACACATTCAGATAAAAATGAGCATATAAACAGGCTCTTAAATACCTACATTTCTACCACATGCATCAAATAAGATGTACTGCCCATCCATAAAAAAGGCAGGTCTTCCACGCCAAAAAGAGTAAGGAAACAATGACAAGTCTTTTCTTTTATTTGGAGGGATGATTTCCAGCAATGTCATCTCAATGGTTTTATGCTCAACTGTATTTAATTATTGATGCCTCAAGTTCCTATCTTGTAGATCTGCAGATTTTCGTGAATTTAGCTCCACAATTTAGAATATCCCGGTATTCTGTTGATCATCATTGAGCTATGGGTAAATAGTGAACCTGAGTTTCTTTCATTTTCAGTTGCACTGGTCCACTTCAACTTGCACAAAATTCGGCCAAGGAAATTTGAGGAAGGAGTTGAATAATCTCCTTGTAATCCGCGACTGGTGTATACACAAGTAGCACTAGGACATTGTGTCTGATGGCATGCAATCATTGTTCAATTTAGCTTAGGATATTGGCCTTGGCAACAATTAACTCCAGAACTCACTCCATGGATCATGTACCAGGTTTCATATCGGTTTCGCCCATGTTTCGTTGGTTTCAGACAAAACTGGTGACACCAACTTAAAACAAACAAAAGCCTAGAAAATGGCTTCAAAATATTCTAAAAAAATCACAAAATTCAGGAAAAAAAATAATGAAAAAAACAAATAATTGCAACAAATTTTGTGAAAAACTATATCCTACAGTTGATTTATACTCAAGATTAAGAAGAGTGATTTATAGTGCTTTCAGACTGAACCAGAGTCTGTCTTATAAACCTACATTTCAAGTCCTTCCGCTATACATTGATTTTCATATAGCACTACCCGTAATTATTGTTGGGTGTAAATCAAATGTAGGATGTAGTTTTTTAGAAATTTTAATATATTTCTATGTTTTTCTTTTTCTGATTTTTTTTATAATTTTTTCAGATTTCTTTTAAGGCATTTTATAACATTTTATGAGTTTCCCACGGTTTCGTTCAATTTCATCGGAAATGGACAAAACCAACAAAACTCTTAAGTTTTGGCCAAAACCAACTGAAACTGTCCCCTAAACATTTTGATTTCGACTGAAACTTTGAACAATGACTCACTTGCATTGTCAACATCCTAAACTTAGTTTTAGTATAAACTTTGTTTAGGAAAAAATTGGAATTAATTTGTGCCAGTTTACGGAAGTCGATGAAACTATTGCAAAAAAATTAGAAAAGTTAAAGTGTAAGAAACATACACTAATATTTATGGAAATGATTAGGCAAGCATGAAAACACGCTCATAACTCATTTTATCAAAACAAATAACTATTTGGAGTATCAAATGCAAGATCCATAGCATTCTATACATATTGATACAAGTATCTGAAATACTAAAAGCAACTCCAACCGGTCTCTAGATGCTTTTTTGAAATCCAACTCCAACCCATCTCTATATTCGGCTCTAAATTTGAAGCCAGCCCTCTATCTCTCTTTGTGACTCCAGATATAGAGATCTCTATTCTCCGTCTCCAAATATAGAGATCTGCTTTTTTGCTTTTCTGAATTTCCATCTTCATCCTTTTAGTAATCTTTTGAACAAATTTAATTCCTTTTGTATCCTTTTTTAAATACCCTCTTTCTCCTTTTGACTCCAAAGATGTTTTTTTTGAAGTAGGCTGGTTGGAGTTCAAAATGTTTTGAAGGGTGTCTCCATCTTCAAATTTGAAAAGATTCTTTTTTGAAGCCAAAATTTGGAGAGGCTGGTTGGAGTTGCTCTAAGAATTTAAGACATATAGTATACTAGGGAAAGAGCTTTAATTGAGATGATTTAGAGTAAACTGGTGGCTCCTGAAGTGGAGGCTTTTATTGGACAGTAGTTTGGACAAAATCTTAATAGTAGACCATCTTATCCATTGTAGAATGATAATCACAAATAGATGCATTATGTACAAGGAAAATGAGGAGACATAAATAGTGAGGTTTAGAGCTTCTACCTAGCTTGCTCAACTAGGTATGGATGATTCCAAAAGATATTAGAGATGCTTTACTCTTAGTATAGTGGGTTGTCTGGTGTTTATGGGAAAATCCTATGGAAGATACTTCCATATGTTCCTTGTCGGGGTGTTTGGAATTTATTGGAAATAGTGTAATAGAAAGATTTTTGAAGATTGTAGTCCTCCTAGATATTTGCAACGCTATTGGGTGGTTAATATGGAATGGGTGATTATCATGACAGAATTCCATGTTGTCATTTTTGGTGATCTTTTTGATAACTAACTCTCTGGCTAGTCCTCTTTGTATGTTATTTTTATTTTCACCTTCGGAATGCTTTCCCCAACCTTTGTACAATTTCTTAAGACTTCAATTAGAAAACTATCAAACAAAGCTATCATGTTTCTTGGAAAAATCCAAGAGATTTTGAATAATAGAATAAAGAACATCCACATTTCACAGGCCATCCTACAATGCATGAAATATAATTCACATGCTCCTCTTGCTCTAAAGTCTAACATAGGAAGCTTCCCTTAGGATGAATTGTCTTCTATGAATGATATAGACCAAGGTTAGAATTTTATCCAAGGCACCATCCATGAAGAAAGCCTCAATTTGTGCTGGCCTAATGTTGCATTGATACAGGCAAGGGTGACAAAGTTTAACAGCAAGTGCGGACTGTTCGATTCAGTGAACCTTGACAAATAGGATTTCTGGACTCGGCAGTATCCTTTGAATAATGTGAAACAAAGTAATTCTTTTCCATTATATGCACACACACACACACAAAAATGTTACATTTGTTGCATAGAAAAATTCAAGAGGTGGAACTCATAACCAATGGAAAATGTTATGCACACACACACACACACACACACAAAATGTTACATTTGTTGCATAGAAAAATTCAGGAGGTGGAACTCATAACCAATGGAAAATGTTAATTAGTACCTTACAAGTAAGGAAATAAAAAATAAAAAAATTGGAAGTGTGACACTAGAGATCTTTAGAAGAACACCAATTTTCAAAACTAGAGATCTTTCTTCCAAAAATCTTTACAATATTTCATGAAAGAAATGAACCATGTAACATCCTTTAAGACTATTTCCACATTTGACCATTGTTGTTGTATCTATTTAGTATAGATGTCCATGTAGGGGTATTTCTATCTTTTCCTATTTATTTTTGTCTTCTCATCATTGGCTCCTAGGAGGGCATACTTGTTATTTGTGTGTCAAGCTAAAGTGAATATAAGCCATTTAGGGGAGATTGTGCAACTCTTAACATAATGCACTCTCTCCCCTCTTTCTCCTGCGTCATCTCCTCTTCTTCTTCTTTCTCTTCTTTGCGTTACTTCTCTTTTCCTTATTTTCCTATTTTGTTGTTGGTATGTTGAAACCCTAGATAAATCTACATGGTATTAGAGCGGGATTGATGTCCACAATTGTCTAGGGTTCAACATTCAATTGAACAATACCGATGAATGGTACCTGATGAATAGTACCCCATGGACAATATCGATCGCAGGGCAAATCGTAGGCTACTCTAACAACAGTTGCAGTGTTCTGTTGACTGTTGTGTTCGTAGTTTGTGATCCACGCGACACTAGTGGATCGGTCAGCCTCGTGTTCGTGTGTTTGGAGTCGGAAGCTACTTGAAGTTGTCATAATCATTCGTAAGTGATTTATTCTTGCTATATATATATATATATATATATATATATATATATATTTGGTAATCATGGAGGATAAAACCCTAAAAATCGATACGTCAAATACTTCGAATATTTTTTAGGATCAGATGAACTTTATAAAATTAAATAGGGGAAATTATTTGCAATGGTCGAAGTCAGTACAAGTCTTCTTTACTAACAGAGGAAAATTTAAGTACCTGACTACTCAAAAGCCAATAGAAGAATCGGTCAATTATAGTGAGTGGGTGCAAGAAAATGCACAAATAATGACCTGGTTGTGGAACAGTATGCAACCTACAGTGAGTTTCAATACGATGTTTTTGGACATTGCAAAGGGGATTTGGGAAGTTTTTAGAAAAATGTATTCGCTCGAGAAGAATATCTCCCATACGAATCATTGGTTTCAAGAGATTTTCTCATTTTAGCAAGGAGATATATCTTTGGGTGAGTATTATTCTGTGTTACGAGATACGTGGGATGAACTAAATGTGTACTAGCCACTTACTAATGACCTAGAAACACAAAGTAGATAGCATAAGAATTTAGAGTGGCCAAATTGCTCCCCGACTTGAAATCTGAGTACGAGCCTGTTCGTGCCCAGATTCTAAGAGATTGTGAGATTTTCTTGTTGAATGAGGTTTATTCGCAGTTACAAAGAATTAATTGGTGGCTATTTATTTGGTTTAAACAAGGAAGATAAATCTTGTTCCTTCTGGTATGGGAGACGGTGTCCGAGGTGGTGGGTAGGACTTGTAGAAGGGGTCAGTCGGTCTGTTTGTGGAGGTCGAAATTTAAGGGGAGTCGTAGTAGAGGCCTTGGAACCCAGAAGTGTACTCATTGTAGGTTGACCAATAATACAGTCAACTACTGTTGGGATCTCCATGGGAAGCCAATTTGGGCTAATTAGGTCATTTTGTCCGAGGATAAGGATGAAAGTGAAGCAGTTAGTTTAGCGGCACCACCTCAGCAAAACTACTATAAGAAAAATGTTCTAAACTACTGAAAAATCTACAGTTAATGAGTCTTCCATCTTCCTCCACTACTACTCTTGCCAATTTAAATAACACTTGTCCTCTTTGTGCAAGTTTCATTAGGTTATTGACTCAAGAGCTTCCAACCATATGGCAAGTAGTTCTGATATATTTTTACTTTTGATAGTTCCTCTAGCTAATGGTACTAAATCCAAAGTCAATGGACTTGGTATTGTTGATCTTGGTTCACCCTTGTCGTTATCTTTTGTTTGTATGTTTACAATTTTCTTTTCAATGTCTGTGACTAAAATTACTAAATCTTTGAATTTTTCCATCACCTTCTTTCCTTCCAATTGTGTTGTTAAAGATCTAAAGAAGAAGAAGAAGACAGGTGGAGGTCGAGAGTGAAGAGGTCTCTACTACCTGAAACCGAGACTTGGTGGATCTACAATGAATGCTATTGCTCCTCTTCAGTTACATTGTCGGTTAGGTCATCCATCATTGAATAATTTACGTAGTTTAGTTTCAGTTTGTCATATGTTTCCTCTTTAGAGTGTAAGGTATGTGAATTAAGTAAACATCATCATGTTACTTTTAAACTACATACCAAGAGCCATCGGTCGAGTCCTTTTGAATTAGTTCATTTTGATGTATAGGACCTTGCCAAGGTACCTAGTTTCTTTGGTTTTTGGTATTTTGTCACTTTTGTGGATAACTTCTCACATATGACTTAGATTTATTTAATGAAAGAACGTTATGAAATATTTTTTGTTTCAATCTTTTCATGCTGAAGTCATTACTCAATTTAATATCTATATTTGTGTTTTGTGTTCTGATAATGTTGTTGAGTAGAGTTCTGCTCCATTTGGAAATTTTCTTGATAGTCTTGGCATTGTACATTAAACATCTTGTAGTCATACTCCTTAACAAAATAGGGTAGCCAAAAGAAAAAAGAGACATGTCCTTGAAGTAGCTCGAGCTTTGTTGATCCGAATAAATCTGCTTAAACATTTTTGGGGTGAATAGAATGTCACCCTCTGTTTTAAATAGAAAATTTCCCTTAATCGCCTTGTTTTTTTAAAGATGACTGTTTTTCATACCTCTTACGAAATTTTGGTGTGTATGCTTCATTCACAAACTTGGGAGAAGGAATGATAAACTAATGCATGTGCCATAAAATACATTTTTGTGGTTATACTAGGACACAAAAATGGTATCATTGTTATAGTCCTACAGTGAAGAAAATATTTGTGTGCCAATGTTAACTTCTTCAAGGCTATTCCATCTTACTTTGTTAGAGGAAGTCAGTTTCAGGATCCTATTTTTTATTCTATTGTGCACTCTCTATCCTATTGTTCCATCTCATTCCACTGAACTATTGCAGGTGTATACTCGGAGACGTCAGCACGGAAGTATTGATCCACCTTAGGATCCTCCATCATCAGCATTGCCATCTCAAGATCCGGTTGTTGTCATTCCTTCCTCATCAACCTTGACATATCAAGATTCAGTTGTTCCCAAGAAATTGATAGGAACATTCTCATTCCTCTTCAGAAAAGGTAAACGAGTATGTACTGAACATCCTTGATGAAGGACATCTAACCAATACTCCTAAAAGCCGCAACTGATGGGGGCATGAGATTAAATTCCTTTATCTCATATCCTAAATCTGAGCCCTCAGTCGAACCCTCCTTCGTGGGTTCCATTTCTCACACGTCATCCCACCCCGAGTGTGTCCCATATACGCAGGTTGCCCACTCGAACCCGGTGTGAAAATGCCCTCGTTTTTATCACCCCCGGTGAAGAGTCTCGAATACGAGACCTCCCACTCAAATACTACTTTGATGCAGGACATCTAACCAATACTCCCAAAAGCGGTGAATGATGGGTATCTGAGATTAAATTCATTTATCTCATATCCCATATCCAGGCCCTCAGTCAAACCCTCCTTCGTGGGTCTCATTTCACACAGGTAATCCCACCCAAGTGTGCCCTATTTACGCAGGCTGCCCATACATTAATCCCATTTCAAAGTTCTTGTCCTTTGATCATCTGTCTCCTGGTTTTCAGCATTTTATTTTTCTTTCCTTTCTTCGTCTTCTTGTTTCATACAGTGAAACCTGTTACTTGTCTCACTCTAGATAGAAGAAAGCTATGGAAGATGAGATGGCAGCCCTTCAGTTGAATGATACATGGGACCTAATTGTTTTACTTGTTGAGAAGCATGTTGTTTGTCGTCGAGTCTACATTGTGAAGATGGTTCAATTAAACATCTGAAAGCCCGATTGGTAGCCAATGGATATACTCAAGACTTATGGCATTGACTATTCTGAGACTTTCAACCCTGTGGCTAAGTTGAATTATGTTCATGGAATCATATCCTTGACAATGTGTCCTGGTTGTTATTTCAATTAGATGTGAAAAATGCTTTTTTGCAGGTGACATGTCTGAGGAAGTGTATCTGGAGCAACCTCTCAGTTTTGTTGCTCATGGGAGTTAATTAATATGTGCAAGTTGAAGAAGTCCATTTATGGACTCAAACAATCGCCTAGAACCTGATTTGATAGCCAAGTTGTGGCTGCTCATGGGATGAAAAAGAATCAAACAAACCATTATGTATTCTTCAAACGAGGGGCGAGTGGTATTGTTATTCTTGTGGTTTATGTGGATGATATTGTTGTCACGAACAATGATATAAAGGTTATTGAGGTTTTGAAAAGTCATCTTCGAAAGTATTTCCACACCAAGGAATTTGGTCAGCTTCGCTATTTCTCGGGCATTAAGGTCGCAAGATCCAAAATTTGTATCAACTTGTCGCAGTAGAAGTATGTTACAGATCTTCTGAAAGAGACAGGATTGTTAGGAGTTGAGTTGGTTGACACTCCCATGGATCCGAATCATAAGTTGACTACTAGTCAAGGCTTCCTTAGGTGATTCTGGAGGGTATCGGAGATTAGTTGGGACGCATATTTACTCGACAATCACACATCCTGACATCTCCTATGTCGTCAATGTTGTCAGTCATTCCATGCTTTCTCCTAGAGTTTCGCATATGGAAGCCGTAGTCAAAATTCTCAAGTATCTAAAAGGAGCTCCTAGAAGTGGTATTTAATACAAGAACAATGGTCACTTGAATGTTGAGGTACAGATGCAAACTATGTTGGATCTTCTTCGTATAGGAAGTCTAATATAGGTTATTGAACCTTTGTGGGTGAAAATCTAGTAATTTGGAAAAGTAAGAAATAAAATGTTGTTACCAGATCCAGTGCTGAACTAGTGTATCGTGCTATGGGTCACACCACTTATGAGCTCATGTGGTTAAAGAGTGTTGCGTGAGTTCGGAGTGTCATTCAAAGAGCCTGTCAAATTCTATTGTGATAATCAAGTTGTTATTCATATAGCAAGTAATCATGTATTCCACTAACGAACAAAGTATATAAAAAAGTTGATTGCCACTTCATTCAGGAAAACGTGTCGAGTAATGAGATTTCTACGTTGTATGTATCCCCTCAAAATCAACTTGCTAACATTTTCACCAAGGCGTTAGACAGGGGCACTACTAGCAGGATTTGTTTCAAGCTTGACATGAAAGATGTTTATGCTCCAGCTTGGGGAAGTGTTGGTGTATTTATTTAGTATAGATGTGCATGTAGGGGTACTTCAGTCCTTTCCTATTTATTGTCTTTGCTTATTATTGGCTACTTGTAATTTGTGTGTCAAACCAAAGTCAATATAAGCAATTTAGGGGAGATTGTGCACTCTTAATGAAATGCACTCTTTCCCCTCTTTCTCCTACATCATATCTTCTCTTCTTCTTCTTTCTCTTCTCTACTTCACTTCTTTTTTCCTTATTTTCTTCCTTTTTTGTTGGTATCTACACCCATCAATGCCTTCCAATAGAATAAACACTTTTTCGAGGTATTTTAAGAGATTAGGACATTCAACAATCTCCATCTCCAAAAGAAATATTCCTTCTAAACTAAGGACACCGCACAATCTCCCTATTTCTCCTTACAAAGTAATGATTTGCAGAAAAAAAAATTGTAGGGACCAATCTATACAACCTTGGACACGCATCACATAGCTTCCCATTCCCTCGCCGCTCATTTTACCTTGGCACACATCATTAATGGACCTTCAAAGGATTTCATAGAGTTCTTCGTTTTCAGTTCTGACTTGACTTTGGAGGGAGGAAGCTTCTGAGTCAAGTAACACTCCCTGGGCTTCCTGAATTGGCCATCATAGAAAAAAAGTTGGAAACAGATTGCTATAACTGCACTTACTTCAACTGTCATGCCTTCATGTTTCTAAGCTTGGCTCAAGCTACATATCATCTTCCTATTTGGAGTGTATTTTCTAGAAGTTTAGAGACCCAACATGTGTGGAGATAATTCCTGAGTTCTTTTTTATGTGCAAGCCGGTCCACAATCATCAGAAACAGATGAAGAAGTTATGCATATAAGCAAGCCACATGGTAACTTGGAAAATTACAATGGTTGCACAGGACTGCACATGAAAATGGCCTAACAAGCTCATGTATGCTTTCCAAAGAAACACATTCAACTTATCTTTTTCACATTCTAAATGGTAACTTGGAAAACAGCACAGGTAAAATGCCATGGGGCATGGTGTTTTGAAATTCCATGCCAAGCACTTTATATCTAGTTTGACAACGATAAATCAGGCCAGGCTGAGCAAAATAGATGGATAAAAGACACTCAAAAGCACTTGATTAAATGTATACAGTACTTTCTACAAGTTTCACCACGATCTATTCAAGTCATTGGACACCAGTCTGTGGTGTATGAGACTTCAGCATCTTGTACATAAACTACCATTCAACAAGCCAAGTGGGAAGACAAAAGGCAACTCAAGTTGCAAAGAACAATGTTTACAGGAGAAACTCACCGAATCTTTTATTTTGCTTGTTATATCAGAAGCTTTAACAGAAGCAATACGTAAACATTGCATGATCACACTCTGCAAGACACCCTCTCCTCCAGCTTTTTGAATAGCACAGACGTCACCATTTGTATTCAATGTAGCAGTCATCCTTCCTCCCATAATGGCCTCTTCATTGTGAGTTGGATCAATCGCCTATGCAGCACCCCAAAATTTCAGTAGACAAACCAGAAGAACAAAAGGCTCTGCCTTAATTATAAAAGCATTTTATTGAGAACGAGTAAAGAACTAAAGATAAAACGAGAAGTTTTCTCAGTTTGCCTACCACAATGTTCCCATTACCAAAAAATGCAAAGGAAACTGCTATAGGAAGATGATGTATTATCAGAGGAAGCGGCTCCTTCACCTGTCAAAATGCAAAACAAAAAAGAAAAAATAAATGATATCACCATGTGCTCAAGCATATACTGCAGTTTTTTAACCTCATCAACATCATAACAAGGGAATGTAACAGTTTTCCTGACCTGAGACTCTACGAGTATGTGGTAAAGTGTGTGGAAATCATGGTTTTGATTATAGCTATTATATCACCAAAGTAATAGCATTATAATTTATGTTCTCTTCGTTATGTAATATGCACTGATAACAGCCTTATATATGATGGCCATTATGGGCAATTGGGCATTATACCATTAACTTCATGAAGGTATTAAATTTTGATGTATATTTCTGTCAGCCTGGAAATGCACAAAATATTTCGACCAATGTGGAAATATTGCACTTTTCTTGGAAATGATGGAAACATTATGGAAATTCCCATTGCAACTTTAGGAATGATGAAACAAGCATAAACATGGTTCAAAGTGGTGGGTTTCATTTTGGTTTAGTCCATTAGTGAAACTGTAATGTTTTGGTGGCTTCAAACAAAACCAACCGAAAACCGGTGAACTGAAACCTAAAAGAGAAAACATTTTTTCTATGCTTTGTGAAGGAAAAGAAAAGAGAAAAAAAGGAGGCAGCTTGCTGCTGCCTGCTGCAAGTACCAGGTACTACCGTACTAGGTACACCCCTACCTCTTCCTTGTTCTCCTTTTATTTCTTCTTCTTTCCTCTTCTTCTCTTTCTGCAAAAGAGGATCAAGTTTTATACCATTTTCTTTCCTCTCTGGACTGATTTGACTCGCCGAGTTGACCAAGTTTGGACTTAGTTGACCAAGTTTTATACCATTCATGCATTTTTGTATACTTTTCTAAGGCCGTGTTTGATTACGAAGTGGGAAAATGCAATTTTCCCTAGGAAAACACAACTGTCCACTGTTAGATAGCCAGTATAAATCTGTATAATTTTCCCTAACAAGCCATTTAAATCTGGATAATTTTTCCTACTAAGCCCGGAATTCATTTCCCATCCAGATAGGTGAGAATTCATTTCCACCTGAAAATACACCTTTATTTTCTCACATGATTGAAATATGTGTTCTCAGTTGCAATCAATCAGCCATTTAAGGCATATCCCAGATGTATTTTCTCGGGAAAATTTTCCGTGCAATCAAACAGAGCCTAAATTTCCATATTTTTAATTAGTTACAACATAAAAGATCATATGTAGGGCTAACATGCTTAGAACATATCATATAAGCACGCATTTGTTGATTTAAGGATTTCTAATTTTTGTGCATGTGTCTTATGGTTGAAATATTTCAATAGAAATTTGCATTTGTATACTGAAATTGAAAAATTCAGCCAAAAATTACTGTTCATCAAAATGTGTTGTGAAACAAATAGCATATTTCAACATATAGCAGTTTAGACAGTGGACCGCTAATTTCCTGTCGCTCCCGCTCGAAACCAACATATTTCAAAATATATCAAAATCTAATACTATGAATTTAGAACAGTTCGAACATTTTATAGTTTTTTAAATCATCTTTAATTAGTTTTGCCGATATAAGATTTATAGTACACTATATTAATTTAAAAGAAGAAAAACTAGTTTAGGGAAAAATATCATTGTAGTGACCATCATAACCGTTATAATGGCATATAACAGACAAGCTTAATGGGCAGGACACGCTTGTAGTGTGATTTATGTCCAGGTACATGAAGAAAAATCTGAAAACAACAATTACACTTTAGAGCTTTAAATAAGGTATTGTTATTACAGAAGAGTGAATACTACAGCTGACAAAAACTGTAATATCAAGCCCCTCAAACGAGTTGCCAGCTGAAATGGAAACCAGCATTAAAGGTAGCAGGGGTGGGACCCAGCAAATGATGGATCCCACTGAGAACTCCTATTCAAAAGAAAAAGGATAAGTGCAATCATTCTTTCATATTCTTTTGGATGATACGGTAAATCTGTAAATATGATAAATGCCTGAAAAAGGTCTATAAATTGTAGTTTATGAACATCCAGCTGGGTGGATTTTTGGCCCAAGAGATCTCCTCGGTGATGGACCTATCAAATGGTGGATCCCACCCACTACATGTGTCCCCAAGTGTAAATTTATTTCACTGATGAGCTATAGTCACAGTTTAACAAACATGAATACCCTAAGACTTCATAAGGGCTCTAACCTCAGGTGGATGTACAATCACTTCCTGACCATCTTCTCCACCTAATGTGCATTCAGGCCTTCGGAATGTCAAAAGCGCAGCCAGAGCGGCAACATTAGCGGCATCAACAAGATTCCTGAAATTTTAGCAGAAAAGAATTATAATTAACTCTGTTTAAAAGAATTAATATTGGTTTCAACGTACAGAGATTTTACAGCTTACCCTCCATTATCCAGAATGTGAAGATCAACACGGATGGACCACACTAACTTCCCAGCAAGGACACATAGAGATTCTGTATCCACTGCCCTGCTTTCCCTGCAATCCCAGTTTCTGACTTTCAAAAAAGACTCCTTTCGATATAAAGCTGCATAACAAGAATCTTTTGTACCTCTATGGGTTCACAAAAGTCCATCTGAGATGCTAAGATGCCTGCTAGCATGATAGACTCCCAAACAAGGGAGTTAATAGTATTTTGCATTCATCATATGCTGATGAACACATTACAGCCGTTGTTTGCCTAGCTGAGATTACTAGCTAAATTGGTTTTCCATTTACTTGTAAACTTTAAAATCTGGGAAATTTGGAAGGAGAGAAATCGTAGGATACTCGAAGACAAAAAGGCCAACAATGGTGAGATTGTGATGAAGATTAAAGCCACTATGTACTACTGGGGATCAGCTATATCCGAGCTCAATATGTTCAGATTTGATGATTATGTCTTCCAGTGGGACTGGATGATCTCTTAATGCGGTTCCCCTTCTAGGCTGTGTGTAGCTGGGGTTTTTTTTCTGTTCTCTTTCTCGTCCCCTTTTGCATTGCTGTACAGGTTTTTGGGCTTCCTCAGCCCTCCTTAATATATTTCCTTTTACCAATCAAAAAAGAGATATTCAAACAGTGGCCAAATTTTCAATATTCAGGGAATTAAGTATATCACAAGAAACTAGATTCCCTTTCATTTTATTGCAAATACCTTGTGAAAAAATCATGATATTTCATGAGTTATGTTTTAGTTTAATGAATAAATTTTTAGGACTCATTCCTAGCTTTTTTTTTCTTCTTTGACATTCCGGAGGTTTTCCCAATAAAAACCCAAAAGATAATTTCACAAGAATATTAGTAACTATTGTATGGAGTCAAACTCCAAATATTTGTGAAAAACAAGAAAAAGCTTTCACCTTAGACCGCGGTCTATTATACGTCCCAGTTCCACTGCAAACTCTCCAGGACGCCCTGACTCAAATGAAGGATCAGCCATTGGTGAAAACTCGGTAAATATTGAAAGTGCCCCTTCATTTGGCCTGTCTCGATAAGGTTGTACTAGTTGAGAAGTCACAAAACCCATAACATGAGTCTGGCCTAGCTGCACCTCTGATGAACCGTCCTCTCTGTAAATTAAACAAATATTGAAAAATAAATATATAAAAGATCAGATATTTGGCAAGCCAGCTAAGTTCCACACAATTGATAAATATATAAAATAAATATGGAACGCAATTGAACCAAAGTACTTGAAGGCCCTTAATAGACAGCCAACCATGGAGACTTGAAAAATGTACAAGGGCAATTCATATCCAAAAGAGTATCAGACTTAGAGGCAACAAGATGCAAGAATATAAGCAGCTCCAATTTGATATTAGCTTGACCCAAAAACCATGATAGTTTAACTAGCAACATGATATGCATCCAAGTTTTCAGGATAGGCAGCTCAACCTTTTCTTGCAGATCAGGTCAATCTTGATCAGCAAGGATTGAAATGTATCCAACCATATGATGAATAATGTCAATCTTGACTAGCAAGGATTCATATTTCAGATAAGACCAAGTCACGTTCTCTTAGTCCCACTGACTGAGACAAGATGGCGTTATGCAATACCACAAAAAGGACAGTAATACCCACATGTATTGGTACTTGATTTCAGTGCAACTCTGCCACACAAAAAATGATACTACTCAGTACTGACTCACTGCCACATTTATATAAAATTTACAATGGCTATGACAACTCTATGAAATCCATATCAACAAAATCAAAATGTAATAGCCATATCACACCCAAAGTCGGGCAATGTTCTAAAACCCGTGCACAAGGTATTCCCCGAAATCCAAATCACGTTCAGCCCAAATGCAATGATTTCACGGTCTACAACACCTCATACAAGTCATATTTGGGCTCTGAACAAGTCAGACCCTAAGATTGTATTCCTATTAGGACTGTCAATGGATAGTCGAAAATTCGAATCCGTATTCAAAAAATCGGATATTATCCGAAATTTTCGGATATCAAATTCGAATTCCGATGTGTTTTTACTATTCGAATAAAATTCGGATACGAATTCGGATATTAACGTATTCACTTCGAAAATGTCCAATCCAATTACTAAAATAGGGGCATTTTGGTCATTTCGCACAGTAGGTATATAATACATTTTTCTCATCTCAATCGACTTCTGACCCTAACCCTCCTCTCTTTCTCTCTCGAACACACCGTTGAATCATGAACCGATGACGCTAAGATTATTCAAGGGATCGAAAGAGGAGATGTGTTTCCTGGGTCGAGGCTGCGAAGAAAAAAGTAGGGTTTCGAGGTGGTGTAGAAGAAGGATTTAGCGAAGCCGCCTGTGAAACCCTCGTGGCCAAGATTGAAGATGGGGAGGATCGTGTACTGGAGGAGTTAGATCAGATTGCTACCAAGCTCATTGTTGATGTTAATGCAATGCTCATGAGTGTCGATTATCTCACCAGATGCACAGAGTCTGGGATCTTCAATTTGATGAACATGATCCTCTATAGAAAACCCAAAAAAATAACGATCTCCACTATTCTCTCTAATTATTTGGTCTATGTTTTTTTTAGGGTTTAAATTTTTATGATCTTGTGGTTCTAGTTTTGGGGGTTAATTTCGGATAACATTCTAATCCGATATGCTTATCGGTCGAATCGAATATTTTCGAATATCCATTAAGCAAATCGAATACGAATTTGAATAGCAGTTTGGAATATCCGTCGGATTCGAACTCCAATTCGGATATTAGTTATTTTTTTCGAATTCGAATTCAAATATACCTATATTCGGTTCAATAGATATCCGTTGACAAGCCTAATTCCTTTTATATTGGCCCCACACCAATTAGAAAGGCAACTACTTAGTACCTTAAGCACCTTAGATTCCTCATTCAAAAGCAATAAGTTTCTTTATTTATTTTTGACAAGTAAAATGCATTAAAGTGGCAAAAGCCCTGCTGTACAGAGAGGAGAATACAAAAAAACTATTAAGTAAGAAACTCAAAGGCGAAAGCAGCTAAGACAATTCAAATCCATAAACCAAAGCGATCTGCAGAAGCCAAGAATGACCGAATCCCACTTAAAGAAGAAGTCTTCAGCATTTAATGAAATTCTTTGAAGATAGCCAACCAATGAAATTATGTTGCCTTGTCTTCTCCACCAGACTCAAGCGACCCATAATTATCTTCAAAATTTTACTATTGTGTTACTTCTAAATATTCAAACAAATAGTGAAAGAAAGAAGTCTCAAAAGGATGCAACCCATTTTGTTAAACTCCATAACCAATCATCCTTGAAGAAACTATATCACATTCCTTGACATTATCAAATGCATTCAGAAAATCAGAAAGTTGGTGTCACTTTCTACTAGTGAAGCTATACAGATACTTT
This sequence comes from Euptelea pleiosperma, assembly GCA_035048495.1. Lineage (NCBI taxonomy): Eukaryota > Viridiplantae > Streptophyta > Magnoliopsida > Ranunculales > Eupteleaceae > Euptelea > Euptelea pleiosperma. Next base: position 29,132,829 of record CM068545.1, read on the forward strand.
GCAAAGGAAGGACGTACAGGGAATGACCTTACACCTAGTTATCAAAGACGCCATCCAAAGAAAGAATGGCATATAGAAGGAATAGGGCTTCTCCACCAATTTTCACCTAGTTATCAAAGAAGCCATCTAAAGAAAGAATGCCATATAGAAGGAATAGGGCTTCTCCACCAATTTTGCCGAATAAGATTAAGGCCCAAAAATAAATAAACTCCAAATGGATGATCTTACAAAAAATTTCCCCATCTTCAATGTCTTATATCCTTCAAATCAATTGGCAAATGAACACGGTTGAGACAATCCAAAGCCTAGTAAGTTGCTCTACCTCCCAATCAGAAATTCCAAATTTTGTTGTTCACACAACATTACCCGAGACCTTTTCAATGCAGTTTCTATCTAGAACTCCTTTGTAATTTCATATATAAATGGAAAAGTTCAACAAAGAGAAGTTTCCTTGCACCAAAGGTCCTCCCAAAACCTCGTGTGCCCACCTCAAACCGGACACGTTTAGAGAACTCATCAAAGACTTCGGACGTTCCCTTCCACACTCCAACCCTATAAAATAACTACCTCTTGCAATCTCATTCAAAGTTCCTTCTCCCCAAACTTTCTAGATAACCTTTCTATACAAACTCTCTGATTCCTTCCTAAACCTTCAATGCCATTTGTCTGGTAAGGTTTTATTCACATCTTTAAGAGGTCTACCGCCAAGATCCAACCTCCTTTGGTTTCCACACAATTTTCCAATTAAACAAATAGTATTTGAATCCCATTCCATAAGAAATCCCTCTCGAGCTATTGTTTTGGTTGGCTATAGATATTAGAATAGTAAATATGGACAAAATATAGGTAGGTAAAACGAAGGAGTGCTTCCGAACAAGGTAAACTTATCCCATTTTGAGAGATACCTCTTCCTCCATGAAACAAAGTCTATTTTCAAATATTTCTATCACCAAATCGCAAGTCCCTTTTGACCGGTAAGATATTCCACACAGCAAACCAAGATATGATGTCGGAACAAGGCCAATTTAACACCCCGAGCATTTAGCAAGCTCATGTAGATTGTCAACCTTGCCTAAACCATAAACTTCGCTATAGAAATCGATCCATAAGCCCGATACTGCTTCAAAACAACTTCGAATGCAGCAAGTTTATGATATACTAGTATTCCTTAGATAAGAATTACAGTATATGGTATCCATTGGGTAGACCCTAAAGACAACCAACACCTTGTAACAGAACATGTAGAGCAAATGCAGGACAGTTGGACGTACCTAGGACATCTCACATACCCAAAAACCAACAACATCAGATGAACTTAGCCACGAGGATGGTCAACTAATGTATACCTTAGATTTCTCTTATTTCATTAACCACCTTTTTATTAACGATACCAATCACAAATAAGGAGTTCTATTTATGTAAATCCAAAGAATTTAAGTGCTGGACACGTTAAGGCAGTGATTATAGTTTTTCTTTTCGCAAGCCCCTTAATACATTGGGTTCTTCCCTTACATCTCTTTTACTCTCATTACTTACCAAAAGAAAACTGGGTAACTGTGATGCATGAGTTTACATAGTTAAACAAATAATTTTGTGTTAAGAAATCATACGTGCCTCCCGAACTTAATATTTAACCGGCGGTAATCAAAAGGGCGACGACCATCAACTCTGAGGTCGGAAAGCAATGCGGTTTCGATGAATTTCTTCTCATTGACTGTCATCCGCCAAGTGTTAGCCAATCTCTGCTCCATTTTTCAATTCTGTATAAATCCAAAAAAAAAAAAAAAATTGAATTACTTCACTACATACTACATAGAAAACATGTTACATAAATACTTGGGCCATCTCAACTAAATCAAAGCAATTACGGGAAAAAAAATTGAAGCAAATGGCCGAACAGGAATTTTTTCTTATGAGCCCTGAAACAGGAGTTTATTTTTTCTTCAGTGGGTACTCCAAAAACAAGCCAAAGTAGAAACGCTATTTATGTGTGTGTGTGTGTGAGAGAGAGAAAGAGAGTCACCTGCGACTCGTCAGATCCAGGGCAGCAGAGGGCGGTTGAGTATAACTACGAAACACAAAATAGGTTCAATTTTTAAGGGAATTGTCTAAAGTTCTGAACTCAGAAGTTTGGTGTTAGTAGACTGTAAGTCTAGTATACAAAATGAGTAGTTGTTCGTGTCGTACCACAACTTCTCCTCAGAGACGGCTCACGTGGCACACTCTTAGAGACCACTGACCATAAGATGTTTTGTCCATCCCTAGGTGGACCTGCAGACCAAAATTCAGATTGATTGGATATTTCTAGCCGTTGGAACTATGTACCCCAAATAATGTTCAAATTCATGGCTTAAAAACAACCCATGAAAAGAACTCAAATCCAGCAGACAGAAAGTCCATCTAAAGATGGGCCAAATATCAATAGTGTGTCTAAAAGTGTGCCACGTGGCTTAGATAAAGGAAAAGATGAGTCGTCAGCAGGGGATTGGAAGCTTGGGCCCACCCTTTAGAAGGGCAGATATTCCACCCAAAAAATAAACCAATTGGGGATGATCCTTATAATTGATCTATTGAATTCTTTTGAACAAAAACACTAAAAAATAGGAAGAAAGAGTCAATATGTCAATTTAAGTAGCAAAGTTTTGGGCCCCACTTGGACCTTCTAGGTGGGGCCGTCGAGTTCAGATCCCAATCTCATATAGATTTGCCACATGTGCCTTTTCATTTATCAATAAGTTCTGATGCCTTTTGACAATATCATCTTGGTCTACAATACAGCAAGCCACACACCACCGTTCAAACTATTATAGTTTTATCATAGAGTGATTGACCATGATGACTATAGCAGAGTCATATTTACAAGCCCAACATCAGGTTATATGACACCCATGTGGGGATGTTGGGCAGCTTGGGCTCACCCTAAGGGCTCGTTTGGCAAACCAGTGGAAGCAAAAAGTTGATTTTAAATTAAATCGATGAATTAAAAGTTTGTTATTTGGAAGCAAAAGTTTGTTTGGTATAACTTATAAGTCAAAAAGATAAAAAGTAAGTTTGGCATGTATTAAGTCAAAAAGTCATTTTCATACAATTTCATACATATCATATTTTAATAAAGGGTCGAGCTTAGGAGACCCCCTTTTTTATGACCCCTCTCAGTGTTCCTGTGCTCGACCGTCGATTACAAGAATCCAACGGTGGTTGTCAGTGCTGAGCTGACATCATTTTTTCACTTTTTGTCGACGTTGACAACAACCGTTGGATTTGTGAAATCCACTGCCGCGCGTGCGAACACCAAGAGGGTAAAAAAAAGGGGTCCTCAGAGCCTATTCCTTTAATAAATTATTGGAAAGGACTATAACCACTATCATATATGTTGATTTTAAAAGATGCAAGTTGCAGACCATCAAAAATGTTATAAAGCACTGTAATTAAAGCTTGCTTGCAAGGAAAACTTCCATTCAACTCCTTTTTTTCCCTGTGACAGGCACTTCCCTTAACCTTCTTAGACCAAATAAGTCCTCTAGTGTTACTTCAGATGGTCTAACCAATCGGATCCCCGTGAGATTTAACTACCACCTAATTTAATGGGTCATTAGTTGCATGTAAAGTAACTACCCAAATGTCCTAGAACACCATGTGGGGAGTACTGATTTTTCCAGTGTCAACACAAGAAGGAAAAAATAGTTTTAGTTGCCATGTAACACTGCCAGGAGTGAACCATTTGAATATTTGATCTGTTACCAGGTCGTGCACCACAGAAAGGACCACAGTATATCCGTGTTACTTGTACGAGAGAAAGTGTAAACCTTGGAGAATCAAACTGTAACTTAATAAATTACTCATGGAAACAAAGGAGATGTGCTTCTAACAATCTGCTAAGGCCCAAGTTTCTACAAGTTGGCATCTTCTTCGCCACAAACATGAAATATGAGATATCCCCAAACGTAAGTTAAGACATCTCATTTCTAATCTAATGGCCATCTGCTCGTCCCATAGAAATGAGATAGCCTACTGCCATTTTACCTACGAACACATGAAAGCCCCTTCAGTTTGTTAAACATGCATACCCCTCTTACAGTAACAACCTTGCAGCTTCCCTACCATTATTCAAGTGCCCTCTCAAACTGAAATGTGGTTCAACAACAATTATGAACTTGCATTTTACATTGACACTGACTGTATAAACCCACCAAAAGGTTTATACAGTTAGTGTCGTAGCTAAAACATATGGCCTATAGACTGATGGGAAACAACATGATCTCCTACCAAGCTAATATTTGGTTGCTTTTTTTTCCTTGTGAAAACAATTGGTCGAGAAATGACATCGAGAATTGTGGGGAAATGAAGATTTATAGGAAATTGTAAATTCTTATAAGAGCATATTGACATGAAAATTAGATACTTGACATCATTATTTGGAAGCTGGGCAGTACTTTTGTGGTTATGCGTGTTGGTTATTGGACTACTTGAGTGTCGATTGGAAGTCAGTTCACGTATGCGTCATTCTTCTAGAATGTTATTTTTGATCCTCTGTTATCTTTATCTTTACTAAGAACTTGGAATGATGGTCATCATTGATATTGTGCTTATTGCACAAGTCAGGGTATTGCTATCTTATGTTCCTTTTTTCTGTTATTGTAGCTAATGATACTTGTGGATGATCCTGGTGGTGTATTTCCTGTGATCATGGAGATGATGATTTTCAATAGTGTCACCAGCCTCATACTTTGGTCATTCCTCACTACAGACAGATTCACAATGTTCCTCAAGACGTGCTTAAGAGGGATTCAATGACCACCATCAATATAGCAATTTTTCGATTGGTGAGACTGCCTACCCAACAAGCTAATCCAGTCCAGAACAATTGGATTAGTTCAAAATCTATTTTATTCTCAATCTGTTTAGCATACAAGAATATACAAGGACATACAAGAGCAATTATGTTGACTGTATAACATATTATTTGCTTAATTCAATGGCGGGGTTCAAAATCCCACTCTGTTCCTTGTGTGAAATACCCCCCTCCAATATTACAAGTCCAGTATGATCAAAGTTTCCGTGGGACTCAAAAACAGAGCACGTTTGAGTAGGCATTTCGGATCCATGAGGGTTCTCTAAACAAAACAAAGGGAGATTACCTCCCCACTCTCCAGCATGTCAAAAACGAGTACAAGCATAAAATGGGTATGCAAGGGGATGCAATACAGAGAAATCAAAAGAGTTGCAGGTCGAGAAGATGTAAAAGAGCTAAAACCTACGAACGACATGGAGAAACACCCAAAAGTAGAGATGGGAGGAGGGTTCGTACCTTGAGCAAGGAGGAAAGAGTCACTGAGCAGCGGCACTCCAACTCGTTGAGCGGTTATGGTGGCCAATGAAGCTTGCAGGGAGAAGAGAAAAAATCCCTAATCTCTTGCAAAAGGCCAGAGATAAAGGGAGAGACCATTCACCATTGCCCGCCTCGCCGTTGTCCGGATGTTTAAAAAAGAAAAAAAACTCCCCTGTTCTTCTCTACCCTCTCAAAGAAAGGTTTTAGAGAGAGAAAATTTATTTAAGAGAGAGGTGGGAAAGGCACTGAAAGTGCACCTGAGAGAAAGAAAAGGGAGAGACCGAGAGAAAGAAACTGGGGAGGGGGACGAAGATCTCTAGAGAGAACGAGAGAGGGTGGGAGAGAAAATGAGGGTTTTAGGGTTTGAGAGTGAAGGAGAGAGCGCGGGAGAGAAACAGAGGATTTTCTCTTTTTTTTCATTTCTTTAATTTAAGTTGTGGTCACAACCCATAATGCGAGCCACGTGGCACACTATTAGAGGGAGCTAACCGTATGGATATTTGGCCAGTCCCTCGGTGGACCTGCTAACTAAAAATCAGCCTGATTAGTGATTTATAACCTTTGGATCTTTGCACCCAATAATGCTCAAATTCCTACGGTTATAATCAACCCATTAAAATAACTTCAATCCAACGCTTAGAAATTACTGATCAGGATGATTTTTGGATTGCGGGTCCACCGAGGGATTGGCCAAACATCCATACTGTCAACGCCCTCTAATGGTATGCCACGTGGCTTGTATTGTGGGTTGTAACTTGTAACCAGCTTCAAACACAATCCCATACCGAGTTTTACTCGTCTGACCTCTAGTTCGAATAAGTGAGTGAGGGGTATAAAAGGAAAAAACCAGGGAAAAATCATGATTTGGGTAATGGTATGAAATCAAATACGATTTGGACAATAGTTTACTGTTTAGTATTTTTTTTTTTTTTGCCTAAAAGCTCCTTTTTTTAAGGGAATGCTTTTGCGAAAAATGTATTGACACATGTCTATCTTTAATTGGATATTCATTGAAAACTAGTTCTCTCTTTGGTATAAAAAAGAAAAAACCCTTACAGCTACCTCCAAGAAACCCACAAAGTAGAGTTGTGGCTTGCTCTTCTCTTCATCTCATCTCTACTATTTGCTTTTTCATTTCTGATAAACATTCTTCTTTTCTTTATGGGATTTTTTTTTTGTTGTTGTTGGAGTTAGGGTTTTGACTTTTGAGAAATAACTCATTGAGTCAAGGTTCCATATTTGAGTCAACAGCAAGTGCCAGTCAATGGCGACCTGACTACCGCTTAGAGTCGAGATGAACTCGCCGGAGGATGATTGCTGCTTGAAACTTACTGTCGTTTCATGCCACATTGCCTGGCTACATGTCCCATCATCATCCTCATCATTATCACACCTGTTTTAATTTTGCTATTTGTTTCTCTAAATAATTTTTTGTTGTCTTACTCAAGGTTTAAAAGGGGCCGTTATAATGGTATAACAGATTAGGGGTGTTACCGTTTTTTTTTTTTTCCAATATAACGGATTGTAACGCATAGGGGTGAAAACGGGAAAATAAAAAAAAGAGAAAAAACGGATCCAAAATTCAAAATTTACAATATCAATTCAAATTTTCAAGAATATTTATAGCTGGAAATAATAGAAAAATTAGAAAATAACAATTTTTTTAACAATTTTGCTTAAATAACAGCTGTTATTATCATTATAAGGGCAGTTACTTTCAAGAAAACATCCATTATACCGAAAATAATGTCTGTTATTTTGAGTATTAAAAATGATATGTAACATAATGGGTGGGACGTCCTTTTCCGTTATAACGGCTGTTATTTTCATTAAAGTGGCCGTTTTTTAAACCTTGGTTAAAACTTAAAACCATTATTTAAATGAATTACAAGGTACTCTTTTGATATTGTTTTCTATTTCTCCAATTTGATGATTTATATAAGGCTCAAGCTCCGAGGACCCCTTTTTCAGACTTGTCTCAGTGTTCGCACGCTTGGTGCAGACAACCACCGTTGGATTCTTGAAATTCACGGTTGAACACAAGAACACGGAGAGGGGTCAGAAAAAAGGGGGTCCCCTGAGCCCAACCCTTTATATAAACAGGCTTGGAAATGATCTATAGACTATAGTAGACAACAATTGCTTTCTGTTGTTATTTATTAAATCAGAATCCTAGTTAGTAAATTTTGCAAACTGTATGACTTATTTAAAAAATGAACTGTACGTCTTATTCAGAGGTTTGGAAAATTTCACGCATTTTTTAACATGATCGAATAATTCACGAACTTTCTGAATTATTTCTGGATTATTCAGCTTTGAACATGAAAAATCAGTTTTACAAGACAAAAAATTGTCAATATTATACATTTTTTGTTTTATTTTATTTGTAAAATTATTTTTGCCAATTTTTTAATGCATTTTTAATGACAAATCCAAATTGTCCTTGAGCATTTCCCGAACAGTATTTTTGCCGCACACTCGAAATTGCTAACTAGGATCAGAATCTTTTGTTTCTATTTTTTTTAGACTTATTACAAGTTGTATCCATAAGGGAAAAAAAAAAAGCTTAGATTAGGGACTGCATACATAAGACTTAGGGGGTGTTTGGATCTCCATTTTTCAAAAATATTTATTTAAAAAAAATGACTTTTCTCAAAATATATTTTTGAAAATGTGTTTTTCTTAAAAAGGTCTTTTGGATCATTATTAATGTAAAATGTCTTTATCTTCTTTTAGTTGGCCCCACCAATATAATGTCTTCGTTTTTTTTGGAAGAGAACTTCTATCATAAGTTGTTTTTGCGTTTATTGTGTTCATTGAGCTAACAAAATTTAAAAAAAAAAAAATTTACTTGAAAAACAACTTTCAACCAAGGATCAAAGTCTCAGGATCGGCCGTTGGAACAGACCCCTCCGATCCCGAGTTGGATCGCCTGGATTGGTTGGATTGGTCCGATCCATCGTGATACCGAGGCGAGAAAAAAAAATCCAAAAAAATTACAGAAAAAATTCAAAAAATTGCAAAAAAATCACAAAAAATCACAAAAATTCATTAAAAAAATTATAAAATAATAAAACACATAAAACATTAGGAAAATAAATATTTTAGCCTCTTGTGATGAAAGAAAAGTATAAAAAATAAAAAAAATAAATTTGAAAAAATTATAAAAATTTATAAAAAAATCAAAGACAAACCTATAAACAATAATAATGCATGATTATAAAGAAAAATCTACTTAGACTCCTATAAAGCCACTAGAATACAAGTTTTTGCATATTTACACAAGATATTAAAATAAATAGATACGTACAATCCAAAATATATTAAATTTGGTAGATCAAACTCATCATTTGTTAAATAATTAAGAGAATCTACAAATTCTTGTTGCTTAGTGCTAAACCAGTAAACGCTAAAACAATTTTAAGCCCCCCAAATAAGTACCTGTTACGTACACGACTCTTACCAGTTACTTAAACACCTCCCTTAGCTTGGAGTCTTACACCTGCAAAAACAAATATTTTCAACTATTAACTCAATAAATGCAAATATAACTTTTGAAAATAATATTAAAGAGTCAAAAAAAAAAAAAAAACTTACAATTGACTATTGTTCATAGTAACCATCAGTGGGGTTCATAAGAAAGAAAAATGCCATATACTGGGTGGATGCAGTATCGTTGGACTCTGTAATGTCATAGCTCCCTCCAGATTGTCTATAATATCAACTATAGCTATGGTCGAACTGTGATTGGCCATAATCATAGCTATGTGGCTGCTGATCATAATCATATTCATAAACTTGAGGCTAATGTTGAGGAGGCCGACCATAACCATGTGGATAAAATAGTTGCTGAGGTTGATGTACTTGAGACTGACCATAATCATAATTATCCCCTCCATATCCAAGCTAACCACCATAGTCCTTAAAATTCATCCCACGTACTCGTTCATCCAAGTCGGTGAGTCTTGCATCAAACTCACTCGGCCACCCCTACTAGTACCAACATGATCTCTCTGTGTCCAATCATCGTTGCTTGGGTATTTAGGTAAGGCAATTGGTCTTCTACTACGTTGGCCTTGTAGTCCCCACCCACCATGATCAGTGTCTTGAGTGATGATTACATTGTCATTTTGGTGTGTGTCGCCTAAACGACTCCCCTCAACACTTCCACTCCCCCCGACTCTACCACCATCGCCCCCATTCCAGCCATCTCCTCTATCACCACCACTACCACTACCACCAGCACCAGCACCAGTACCAACACCACCACTACCACCAGCACCAGCACCAGTACCAACACCAACACCACCATCACCATCACCACCACCACCACCACCACCATCATCATCATCATCATCATCATCATCATTTGAACCACGACTTTGATGCTGTGTAGAATCATCTTCGCGACTTGGAACACCTTCATCTAACCATGACAAGTCATCTCCATCAAATGCAATGGATTCTTTTTCTCTTAACCAATCATCAAGAACATCGTCATTTTCAAATATATAATCCAAATTAATTGGATTATAATTGTTACGCCCCGACTCGGGCACCCAGATCTGACCCGAATGCTTGAAAAATAACCCATTTACTTAAAATCTAGGGTGTGATAAAAATAAAAATAAAATACTCTAAAATAATTTTTAAAAATGATCATAATTTATAATATATTAAAATATAAATATTTTATAAAGACGTTTTGGCTAAAAGTTCTGTTTGATAGGCTTTTTGAATTAACTTTTCAGAATTTAAGTTGTATGCGTAAAATTTTCAAAAAAAGTATAATTTCAATAAAAAAATTATTTTATTAATTATTTATGATTAAAAACTCATTTTGAGCATCTTTTGTGAAAATACTTTGCCTAAAAATGTCATTTACTATTTTATTTTAGCAATTCAACTCAAAAATCTGTCCTAACGATAATAGTACCAGATAGTACGTAAATATAATTATAAGCACCGTACATCAATAAAAACTAATGCATTGGTTAAGAATTCATAACCCTATATCTAAATGGTTAAATTAAAGTGTCTAGGAAGTCAAATATTAATCATCCACATGATCTTAAAATTAAACAAAACTTTTAAATAATAGACAATACGAGTCTTTAACAAATAAGCATATAAAAATAATACAAATAAAAATTATTTAGAGTCCCGCGTTAATCTCATCAATATTTCCATATTGCCATTTGATCTTCTCATGCTATTATCACCCTCATCAAGTGCATCAACTCTGAAATTCACACTGTCATCAATTAAGTCTAAAATATTTGGTAAATACTATGAGCCAAAGCCCAGTAGATAATCCACTATACACTGCATATATATGACAGATAATATCGCATATTTTAATTAAAAAATCATGGCATATTCAATGCATAACAGATAATATAAATTAGTAACGTCAACCAAGAATAATAAATATTTTCACAATTAGCCCAATATCATTATTTTCATATGATTATAACTATAATCCAATCTCGGATCTCCTTCTCCTTTCCACGCTGGGAGTAGCCAAAAGGGTCTTCTGCAGGGGTTTGGGGTCTTTCACCTAAGGGCTCCAGGCCCTTCTTAATTTTTATTTCCGCGGGTATTGATTAGGATTACACCTGAACTAACACTTCAATATTATCCAAAATTATTTTCTATAACCTTTTTTTTCTGGCACACCGATCGATCCGATTAAATTCGAATCACAATAATATCCACAACATCATCAATTAAGCACATACATATAACATTGTTAATAAAGTAAAATAAGGAAGATTATCTATTAAATATGTAGGTGTACCTACCTTGTCCGTTGATCTTTATCTGTACTTGAATCAATGGTGAAAAAGTAGCCGCGAATGTTTTTACCAATTGTCGTTAGATGAAGTTGGGATTCGAGTATGTCGAATGTCTCGATAATATAAATATTTTTGTCTTAAGGAATGATGTTAAATGGTGAGACGTTATAGTATTTCTAGGACTTCGAAGGTTCTTCAAGTTCTTTTCTAATAGAGGTGCTTCAATAGAGAAAGATGGAGAGAAATATGAGAGCAATATTAATTGGAGTAATGGTTTAGGATTTGTAAGATTTTCCAAGCTCATAATACTTTATTAAATATGTTTAGAAAGTATGGTTTTTAATTTTACGTAATTTTCGTAACTTTAAAAGTGGTGAATTTTATAACTCACTAAAATGCCTATTTTAAGATGGATATGGGCTAAAATGGGCCTAAGGCCTATGGGTATTAAGTAGGCTTCATTTAAGATTATTATTAAGCCCAAAAGGCCTTTAAATTGGCCATACGGGCCCATCCAACAAGTATAACTCATTAATTATTTATTACGACTATGCCACTCATAGACCACAATAAAAATATAGTTAATTATCATTGAAAATAAATTATAGAAAAAGAAATTAAGGAGTCAAATTCAACTTTTATAATTAATTTACTCAAAAATCCATGAACAAAAATTAAGGGTATTATAATAATAATCTTTTTCATCTCTTGTATCAGTTAGATTACGAACCCGAAGTCGCATATTATAGTGGACGTATACCAGATTTTCCAACCTCATCATTGATAATCTATTCCGTGGCTTTGAATGGATGAGGGAGAATGTGCTCCAATTTTTCTCACAGCCTAACGATGAATATGTTTGGCTTAATACTTTAATCGTAATCTTTTGGAAGGCAGGAGCAGCCTCACTATAATTGTACCACCACTCAGTGGGAAAGAAAAAAAATATATTAAAATTTAATATATTGTGAAGTAATTATTCATCTAATAAAGTATAATATCAACATACCTGGTAGACTAAACTTTTTAAAAGTCCTAATAATAACATATTTATACCTGGTCAATTGCTTCTTCTGCACTATCCATATCTGGTTCTAGTTTTTTGATGACGTTTTTCAAACTTGTCCTTATATCTTGGTGATGAAAAAAGTCTTCGTCATATCGAAATTTTGGATTTAAAAAATACGCTACAAAATAAAAATAATTGTCAATAACTAATAGACATTAATAACATCAAAACACTACAACAAATAACGCCTATTATGGCATTAAATTGATGGTATTTAACTAAAAACGCCATAAATTTTGGACTTATTACGGTGTTCGCTTTCTAAATGTCGTCAGTACGTAATTTTAACCCATACCACTACTTAAAACATTTGGATGGGGGCATAAAAAGAGTACTTCATGGCGTTCATTTTCTGAATGCCAATAAGTTTTTATATAACATCCCGACCCAATCCATATTTATTTCCCAAAACTCAAGTCTCTCACTCTCTCACTTTTTTCTCCATTTCTCTCTCGGTATCTCTTGCCCGTGCACATGCTGTACGCCGTTGCTACTGTAGATTAGCTCTCTCACACTCTTTTCCATCTCTCTCTCGATCTTTCTTGCTTGTGCGCGCTGCAACTCCTCATCGTTGCCGCTTCAACTCCTTGCTAAGGTAACTCTCTTTTTATCTCTTTTGGTTGAAGTTTTAGGGTTTTGTCTTGGGGGATTTAAGTTTAGAGTTTTGTTTGGGGGTTTTAAGCTTTACGATTTCATTTGGGGGTTTTTAAGTTTTTAGGGTTTCATTTGGGGGTTTTCATATTTAGGGTTTCGTCTTGCAAGGAGGAGTATTGGCTTGAGGAGTATAATAGGGTTGGTCATTTTGTGTTGTCTACATGAATAATTGCTATTTCATTCTATCCCCATTCTTGGCTTCACTAATACAGTGATATTTGTAGGATGATAATCGTTATAATGCTGGAAAAGGTGTTCATCTTACATTGAAGCATGCTGAGAAAGCTCGTGCAGAAGTTAACAAACTTCTAGGTGCACAACTTGCATGCTTTATGATATCCCTGCTAGGGAGAGGTCTCAACCAGAGTTCAAAACTTTGATTGACTCAGAACTCTCTGAGTTGGCTGGAGTATCAAGTCTAAAGTCCAAAATACAATTTTATTAGGGCCCAATCCTATCAATCACTAGCAAGTGCTTTTGTTTTTGCAGTTGAACTTTGGAATCAAAAGACATGTCCTTGGCAAGTGCTTTGCATTTCGAGCAGCAATGGTGGAGGCGTTGGCATCTAAGACCACAACATGGGAAAAAGAAAGAGGCACTGAGTTCTTATATGATGGTGTAAGCATTTCCCTTTTTGCACATACTACAATCGTGGTACACTGGATGCCCTTAGCTTCCATCCTTTTTCTTTAATGCAATTTCATCTTTGCACTCAAAAGAATGAAGCACTTCCTCTTTTATTTGTCAATGTGTTAAGCTCAGACAATAGTGTTACATGTATCCGAGTTGCAACGGGTCAGCCCAACTCAAACATTGTACTGGATTTTGGTTTAGCAGGGTTGACTACTTGTACCTAATTTATGACTTAGTATGATGCTGTTTTTAGCCATGATTTATGCATACTTTGAATTCTATATTATCTCTCTAATGTGCAGATTCCGCTTCTTTTTAGTCTTGAAGAATATAGTATTTTAAGGCAAGAGAAAGAGCAAGAACTTGAAGGTATTGAAGCTTAAGGATGAAGCATAAAGCGTTGTATCAGTTTTCAATTATATGGTTTTTGATCAATTCTCTTGTTTCTATAAATTTTTGGATCTTCATTAATTTGGAATCTCTGTCAGTCAAGTTCTTTTGAATTGGTTATATTCACCCTTAGAAAATTTTGGCAGAACAGGAATCTCTTGGAGGTCATTGGTGAGAAGCAAACCAAAAATTTGAAAATGCCTTAAATTGGCTCCAAGGGATGTAAATTTTGAAGGTTTATTGACTTTTCTTCCGACTTTTTGTTTGTCTTGTTGTATTGACTTCGGTATTTGTGAGGCCTTGGCCTTGTAATTTATCTTTTAATTTATTAACAAAGTTGATATTAATTAGAAAATTAAAATTGAAGAAGTCACAGTTTGCATTGGAAACCTACATTACATTGGTTGAATATATGATGCAGTGAAGATGGCATGGATGGCAGAAACATTTAGCTCCATGACACATATTCTACTTAATTTTGAATAAAAATTTACTGACATCACAACAATAGGTTTAGAACTAATAATAAGATATATCATATGCACTACTACTATCTTTGTTTTTTTGGTGAGATACTACTACTATCTTTGTTTATAATAATAATGGTTATAATGGGTATATCACTTAAACCTCTTTTAGTACATTTTTGACATCCACAAATACATAACTTTTGTTTTCTAGTGCTTCAATAGTTTATTCTGGGTAGTGGGTACAAAACAACAATGCAACCTGACCTTGTCTCAGTGAAATGAACAGACTAACAAGAACCAAGGAGAAGTTTTTATAAAAAATATTGATTTTACTGTAAGAAAGTTGGGATCCATGAAAGCTTACCAACATTTTGGAGAATATTGACGACCTTTGTTATGGTTTTAAGAAGTGCTAACAATTTAGCTGACCCATCAGCTAAGGAGGGTATGGATGTCAAGTACAAAGGCTGCCAGGACCTACTTCTTAAAATTTTAAGACAGCCACTTTAAAAGAATATGCATTGCAATGAAAGAATATGTGAGACAGCACCTCCCCGTACTGTTTTGATGATTATTTGCATACCATGGCTGAGAAAAGAGGAATAAGGTTAGTGCAGCATAAGTAAAAAAAAAACCACAAAATTCACTCTTTGTGGTGAATGTGGCATACATTGAGGTGTGTCTGTGATCCACCATTTGATGTTCCAACCTATGAGAGCTCTTGAGTAAAAAATTAACCCAATGGACCCTAACCAAAATTATTGGACTTTTTGTATTTTTCATTATTTTGCTGCATGTTTAAATTTTGAAGTACCTTATTAATTAGAGAAAATAATCTAATGTTATCATTTGAAATGAACCCTACCCCATTTTCAGGTCTGCAAACGGATGGGGCGCATCACCTGTTTTGAGCTTAATTTTGAAATTAAAAAATGGTGGTATTTTGGCTGCTTTTGAGGCAAGAGTGGAGGGTGTTTAAGTTCAAATGTTTGGATGGATTTTGACGTGGGTGTTGGGTCAGATTTGGGGGCGGGGTATGGGAATGGATTTGTGTCGGTTTGAGTCAGTTTAGGTTGGGCTTTAGGAGTTGTTTACAGGGTCTGAAACTAGGTGGGTTTTCGGGTGTCAAATGAGTCGGACTGGGAGCTAATTTCGAGTCTAGAATGGGTGAAATTTTCTTATCTGTTTTAAATGTCAAATAGGGTCTGGTTTGAGGTCAGATTTGAGTGGATTTTAGGAGTAAATGGATCAGATTTAGGTGCTGAAATTTAGGTGGGCGTCGTCCCTACTTTGAGTGCAAAGATGGTGGTTTTTTGGATTGGAAATTGAGTGGGTTTCAAGTCGGATTGGGGGTCTGAGTTTAGGTGGGGTGCAGCACTGGTTTTGGGGTTGAAAAGATGAAGTTTTGGGGGTTGGTTTATGTAGGAATGTGAGGTATGTTTTGTGTTTGAAAAATCCTCTGTTTTGGGTGCGTTTTGAACTGAAATTTTTGTTGTTTAAGAACTGAATTTGAGATTGTTTTATGAGTATGAAAAAGGTTGAAATATAGGTTCTGAAATGGATTGAAAACGCCATGTCTTACTGAAGTTCTTTACCTGCATTGCGTGTTAGGCAATAAGTCGAGGAGTGTAGGTTGTGTAACACAACAAATTATGTTTTGATTCTTTCATTTTCTTGTAACATGCACTTTTCAAGGATAAGTTGTGACAAGTTGGATGGTGTCTTATGAAGCAGGATCATTTGTTCTATCTTTGATTACCATCCATTTTTTTTTAATGCACTCGCATGGTACTCTTTTGATCAAAATGGTTTCAGGTGCTACTGATTGGTTTTCTTACCTAATTGTGTCTGTATGTTTATTTTCTAGATTGACTCTCTATGCTTAAAATACTTTTGAAGTAATGATGCCACTGGCTATGTTATATTTCCAAGTTGGCCAAAAAAGTCGGATTAACTACAGCTACCAAGGGCTTCCATATGGACATTTTTGTAAAATGTGATAAATAAATCTATTACTAAGCTGTATGTCAAATAGCAAAAGCAGTGGACAACAGCAACACTACAAATTGTGCCGAGTCTCCATATAGATTCATTTTGGAATAGCAAAAGTAGTGGAATAACTCATGTTTGTCCCACCCTTGGTGAACCCATACACCAAAGATCAGCCTGATTAGTAATTTCTTGCCTTTGGATCTAGCATATACTTGGTGTATTTGCTGGATCATGCAGAAACCCTTCTCATAAGGGAAAGTTGTGCTTTCACTCTACCCCGGATGGGGAAAACTATGGACTTGTAAAGAATATGGCTGTCACAAGACTTGTCGCCACAAATTTGATGGAGCCCTTGCTGGACAAGTTGTTAGGATGTGGAATGGAAAGAACATTAGATGATCCTTCTCCTGCTTCATTGAAGGGAAAGCATTAAATATTTTTGAACAGAGAGTGGGTTGGAGTATGCACAAATTCTTTTTTATTTGTTGCGGATCTTAAGAAGTAAACATCGCAGAAAGGAAGTTCCAACTCAGGTTCTATGTCCTTCACTAAGCAGCCATGTAAGCTTTCTAGAATTAAAAATTTTCTATTATGATATTCTTTCTTTTTTTACTGATTTGTATATCTGTGCACTTTCATGGACAGACACTTAAACTATAACTTATGAGTTTGATTTCAGGAATTTCTCTACTGCAAACCTCTTCACTAGGTGGCAGGCTTTTTCTTGTCACATGGAGGGCTGATTGGGCCAATCCAGACCGTCCATCTGATAGAAAATCCCCAAATTAGATTATGCCCTTGTCCAAATCATGGCTATACCCCTACCCTGTATTACACAATCACCTAAGAATTGCATCCCTTGACTTTGTTTTAAAATTTTTTAAATAGAAGAGAGGCAGAAGAGATATGCCTATTTTTGGCCATGTTGCAGAGCTATTGGGTTGAAACCTGCCACATGGGGAGATGCTGATGAGGCAAAAAAGGTGGACCTTGGCTTGCCACCTGTAAAGAAAATCCTGCCACTTCAATGAAGAGGTTTGGAGTGTTGCTCTAGAAAACCATCCCCGAAATTTTAAATGGTCATTAATGCATATAGTTTGTATCATATTAGTGCAAAGAGGCTGCTTTAAAGTAAGAGAACTAGTCTCAATAGCCTGTCATTAAAGGGAAAGGGTGGTACAAACAGATTGTCTTATTGATTATTTATGGAACATGTTGCAAAATGTCTTAGTTGCTTTATCTCAGCATTATATTATTTCATGTCGACAAAACACTCTGATGTATGATATAATTGTACTATTGCAGATGGTACAATTACTTGGTACTATTGCAAAGGAAGCTGGTCACCTGAGGAAGACATCATCCCAAAAAAGTAAAAGAAAAAAGTGTCCTTAAACAATATACAACATGTCATTTATTGTCTAGGATGAGATGATTTATAATTGGAGTTCTATAAAATGTTTACAACTTTGTGTTTCTTAGAACATTTTTACATGTTTGTATCACCTTACAGGTACAGAAATATGACAATCCCAGATACAATAACACAACACAATTCACTCAAAACCATAAAAGTAGGTACAAAGAAAGATTTAATGATTTGAAAATCATTTTTTATGGAAACTAAAAATGATATAATGACTGCTGCATGCATACTTATTGTGTACATATGTCGAGAAATAGCTATTTCTGATTTGATCTCATAATTGAAGCCACGAGTGTTCCTGATGAGATGGTACAACGCATTTGGAGCAATTTGGGAGCCTCAACAACTTCGGCAATGGAGGCATGCTTGTTATGCAAATAGGATCCGATGGAAGGTGATTGTTTCTCTTTTCCAATTGCTATATATAATGGAGACTTTCTGCTCACAGATTTACTAATGTTAGTTTGGCATGTATTTCTTCATGTTTTCATCTAGAATGCTTATGATATTATTATATATCTTATGTGTCTTCTTATGTTTTCATTCAATTGTCTTCTTATTAAGGGGTTATGTTGTGGTCCTTGTGGATGAGTCTATGCTCAACCACAAAGTTCCTTTTTGCAGTTAAGCCTAATAAGTGTTGGAGCAGAAATTTCCACGCCATCCTCATCCACATCCACCTTATAAGCTTTATCTAGCTTGAAATTGACGTTGAAATCCACTTATTCTCTATCTATAATGCAGTAACACTGTTCAAATTTGAATGCTCAAAGTCCCAAAAAAAAGATCGATGAAGAGCTATAAATCTTTTTAACAACATAGGCACCTTCAAAATAAAATAAAATCAGTTTTTGATGGTTTTAACATGTGTTTCTAACTTTGCTTGCTGATATTTTTATTTCCTGAAATATTCCTTTCTTGCATTAAATTTTACATTTAGGTTTTAGGAAGGGGAAAGATGACTTATGAACCACAACAAGCACAACACTATTTTGCAATGGAAGATGTTTCCTCATCATCTATCCATCAATGTTGATGCAAAAATTATTAACCCTCATCACCCATAAGGTATTCTATATTGGTACCCCCATTGTCAACTCAGTGAATGTTCTTAAAGGTCCATGATATAACATGTACATTAAATATGAAAGGTCAGCATGTGAATAAGATCCCCATTTCCAATTATGTGCTATGTTATATAGATTGTGTTTCCTTCATATTGATTGACAGAGCATAGAATATGATTCCAAATGCCCACACTCCATTAAGATCTGTTCAATAAGCTTTAATAGGTTATACTGTGTTCCTAATGAAGTAATTTGTGTTTTTCCTAATATCTAGATTTTATTAATTATCACCAGATAATGGTTTGCTACTGAAAGCTACCTCTAGATGGCAGTTTGGGTTGTGGAGATGAATGTCTGAACTAGATACTTAACATAGAATGCATTCAAGGGACATGCCCTTGCAGCGATCTTTGTTCAAACCAATAGGTACGCTAGCCATTCTTACCTTTTTTCTTTTACTAAATTTTGGCATAAATGACACAGCTTATGTCCAAGTGTCTGTTTGCAGTTCTAGATACGCAAGTATGCCAAGTTAAAGTATTTCTGTTGTGGAAAGAAAGGATATGGGCTGTAGTTGCTGGAAGGTGTGTTGGAAAGGTAACTTCACAATTTTTCTTTTTGGTCTTTATTTTGCCTTCTGAACAAGATATTTTATTAAAGAAAAAATAGGGAAAAACTACCTTGAAGAGTAATTTACATAACCAGCATGTGAGCCCAGATCAAGAATTGACTACTCAAATTAGCAAGTTGATTTTGCATTAGAGTTGTCTTCTCTATGGATGTTCAAGATTCTTTGCCAACATGATGGTTTGTGTGTAAACAGTCAATCTCCTGAAATAGACACATGAAGTGTCAAGAAGTTGGAGGTTTCTTTCAGTCAACTCAGTACCAATAGAGAATCTCCATCAATCCATATGGAGGAATTCTCTGTAAGCATAAAAATCATCCCAAAGGCCTTTATGATCTTTTTTTTTTGATAAGTTAGTACAAGTGATGCACATTCAAGATTAAGGATCATCATTTAGTAGGCCTAAGAGATCTCTAACTAATAATTGATCCATTTTGATGATCTGAACCATTCAGGTTTTGGAAAATTCATCTTGTTTCTTTCTCCCTCACTCTCTTTCATTTTTTATTTTTTATTTTTAAATTCCTATTCCTTTAGGCACAAAGAAAATTTCCCCAGGTTGGACCATAGGTGGATCTGAAAACATTACCTGTACTTTTAACACACTAGTGTAGTTTCCTTAGTCATGGGGTACATACCAATGAGCCTTCAATAATATTACTAACATTCTGTTATCATCAACTATACCAATAAGCCTTACTGACCTGAAGTATATATAGCATTCTATTATCATCATACTGACCGTTGCGTATACTTCTGGCCTAGGCTTACATGAATCCTACTGTAGTGTGTTGAAGTATCAGCAGGTTTCTGTGTTAATGAAAAAAAAAAAGAAATGCCATTTTGCCTGCTACATCCCCAAGTGAGGAACCTCACCCTTCCTTCCTCTTCTAGCACCTTCTCCATTGACACACTTCACAAACAGTAGTGTTCCACAATTATCAGGTGTGGTTTGCATACACTTGTTAAATTGTATACGGTGAAGCCAAATGGCTCAAAAGTAGAATGACACTTGTTACGCTTACGCTGCCTTCTTTCTTGTAGAACTGTACATTAAATCTTTCTGCCGTAATTTTTCTTACGTTTTTAAATTCTTTGTATGCACAGCGCATTGTAATGCATTTAGATTCTAGACAAATTTGTGTCATTGAATTGGCATGGTTACTTATGGGTTTTATGTTTGCCAAAAATTACGCAGGTTTACCTATTAAAAGCACTGCAGGGGTTCTTATTTCTGCTTGTGAGTCCTCAAAAAGGTGTGTATCTTTTGTCTTTTTTCTTTCTCTGCTTTCCTGTGATCCCCCCCGTCATGCATAAGATGCAAACTTTTTGTTTGTGCTCTTGACATCTCGTCTGAATACTTAATAACTTATTGTTTCTTTGCTAGTTACAGGCCTATGAAGAGTTGGACACAACAAATGAAAGAGGAAACTCTCTTCACAACAAATGATATGTATGGCTAGAATACAAGAAAAATCCCACTCCTAAAAATTGGCTTATGGCCAGAAAATTGGGTTTGGGGTTTGTGATCTGCTGTTTCATGAGCCATGTTGATGGTGCATTGAGTGAGATGATTTTGATTAGTAAAGGTTGCTGCCTGCTAAGAAGGTATGATTTTGATTGATGGTGCATTGAGTGAGTTTTAGGACTATAAAGTTCCTTCCTTCTGTCAATTCATACTCCAAATTATTCTCTTGCATTGAAAATTAGTGTATCATTGTCCACCTTTGATAAATTTGCAATTTTAATGAATGACCAATTTCTTTTATCAACTCTGTGAATATATACATTCTGTCCAAATTCATTCACCATACTGAAGAGTAGGGGTGTCAATGGGACGGGTTCAGGTCAGGTACCGGTAAATTCAGATCCAACGACCCAATTACTAACCAGGTCTAAAAGATGGATCTGAACCTGAAAAAGTGATTGGGTTCATTAGGTATTCAAGCATTGGGTCTGGGTAATGAATCAAGAATTTGTTCATCAGGGTAGGCAGACTAAACCAGCATACACACCCAAAACAAAAAATAAGGTAGGCAGACTAAACCTGATTATATATCGGAAAGGACATGCTGCAGTGTAAATAATCAAGTTCGTAAGTGTGAGGTAATCAGACACCATGGATTTGTGTGGGAAATTATTATCCTTAAAATGTGTGAATTTAAATGTCACTCTCAGCAACCTAAACCCCAGCCCATTAAGTTCCGGGGAGTGGAACATTTGTCGAACATGCTGCTCCACTACAATCAGGTAGTGTATCATCTAGGCCTAGCTTTCTGAGACTTGTTATATGCTTTTATATAGAATCATCCATAATGTACCGTAAGTGGCTGAGAATTTCTTTAGTGATTTCTTCTTGACAGACTTCTGATATCTTGTATTATGAAGCATTGGACATTCCTCTACCAGAATTGCAAGGCTTGAAAACTCTAAAGGTCGCTTTTCATCCTGCCACAAAGGATGAAGTGAGTATACAAACAATAGTGTTTTTTTCGTTATGGATCTTGTCAAGGCTCTATGCCTCTTATTAAATATGGAATCATTTGTTTTCAGGTGGTAATTCACAGTATTAGACCTCCAAAACAAAGCACTGTAGGCGATGTGATCAATGACCTGAAAATGAAGGTAACTTTTGCAACAATTTGTATACTCGCTTTGTTACCTTTTCCCTTTGAAAGGGCAATTTAGCTACAAAAATGTTGCTTGTATGTAATAGTTCAAAAAACTTATTTGATGTCCATGCAGCTTGCTTCCGGTTCTTTTGTTGCTTGTCCTAGAATAATCTTAGTTTCATTTGAACACATTTTGAAATAGGTAGAACTGTCTCGTCCTAATGCAAAACTTAGGTTGCTTGAGTTTTTCTATCACAAGATCTATAATGTATTGTATGCTTCTTTTGAATCCTTATTGTATATGTGGCTTAGATAAGGACCATTTTTGAACTGAAATATTGACCTGAAATAAACACAAGAGTACTATAGTTGTGAAGAATAAGAGTACTATTTTTCTGACGTAAACACTAGCAGTTATAAAGGAAATGCAGGTTGTTTGCAGCTTCACCTTTTGTTAACAACTTGTTTTCGGCCTTGGATGATTGAAAGATTATGTTGCTAGAAAGTTGATCATCTTTATATGTTGATAGGCTTGCTTTACTTCAGCCTCGGACAATCTTATGTTGTTTATGATTTTTGGACAAATTGAAGTAGTAGTTGATCTATGTTTTATGGTTCTTTTTGCATAGTTGGAGAATTTTGTGAATGGGTTTGGTTTTTGAACAAATTGAAGTAGTGGGTAGTCTTTTTTATATCTTCTGAATACTAGAGTAATTTGTAGTTGTTTGAATTGGATGTGTTTGATGAACTCTTATTGCTTAATGGGAGTTGTTTGCATAAAATATGAGATCGGATTATTTGCACTTTAGGATTTTCTATTTTCCCTTTTATATTTTATCAAATGAGATTCATTCATAGAGAGAAGTGTATTAAATCATTTTGATCTGCTGGAACTACGAGCAAATTTATTGATCCATATTAGTTTGATTAGTGGAGATTAGATTATGTTGGCATTTCTTTCCTATAGAAAAATTATTATGTCTCTATGGCACGTTGAGGACACAAGTGTTATGATTTTGTTAGAATATATGATGATTTGCACGTATTTTCTTTCAGGTGGCATAATCATCTTACTCCTGCCATAAACACGGAGGCATGGACTCGAGAAGAGGAGTTGACTTTGATTCATGCTCATTAAATTTACTGGAATAAGTGGGTCGAGTTAACAAAGTTCTTATTCGAAAAAGAGTCAAGTTGAAATTTGTGAAACTATTTTTTTTTTTTGGTTGGGAAAGGAGCTATCCATTAGGTCCTCTTTGTATTTTAATGGAAAAACATATATCAAAGGAAGTTTTTGTTGTATTTAACACTTAAATCAAATTGTGAATTTTATATTTTAATTAATTATCAATTTTTTATTCTATGAAATATGAATGAGGTGTTATAGATTGTGTATGAATCTTCACAGGTATTTTTATTTCATTAATAGAGAGATTTATCAAAGGATTATTGAAAAACTAAAAAGTAAAACAATGGCGTGTCATAAGATGCCAAGAATTTAAGAATTAAAATGATGGCGTTCATTAAATGCCATGCTTGTCCACAATACCCAATTTTTGAATGAATAGTGTCAGAAACAATAGCGCTCAAATTTTTAGTTATGGCGTTCATAAAAGCTATACATTTATGGCGTTTGTAATGGATGGCGTGCAATGAATGCCATTGTTTAACTTATAAAAGCATGACATAGCCTTTTATAGCATTTTTTAAACGCCATAGAATTCATTTATGGCGTTTTTTGAATGCCATCATAGGTGTTATTTGTTGTAGTGAAAATAAATATTGTCAAATGCAGTATTATAGCTTACCTATTGCATGAAGATCTTGATGAAGTTGTGTCTCCCATCTTCTGTCAATGATTTCAAAATAATGTTGATGATGACGGACTTGAGCACTAATCACATCTTTGGCTCTTTTCATTGCTTCAAATATTACACCTAAAGTAGGTTTCTTATCTTGATCCACAATTTTTAGAACCTTGACAAGTGGTCCCATAATTTTGCATGCCTCTTCAGTGTTACCCCAAAATTCATCATTTAGAATTTACTTTGAGACATCCCTAGCTTGTTCATTCTTTTTTTTTATCTTTGCTATACACATGTCTAACAAGCTCTTTCCACTCATCTGATATAAACATTTTTCTCGGTGAATCTTAATATCGGATAAGACTTTCAAAGAAAATAAATTCTGTTGCGAATTTAGTGATACCATGATGTAACAAGTCTCTATTGTCAGTGAATGTCTTCATTAAGTTTACTAACTTCGTGCTGTTGTAAATAAAAGAAGTTATTCTCCGTCTATCCTTAATAGTATTAGTGACTCATTTTGTCTTTCAAATATCCTTGAGTATAAGGTCAATGTAGTGTGCTACACAAGGACTCCAGTATAAATGTTACATTTTTTTCATCAACTCTAGCCCTGCACGCTTAAATGAAGCTTCGTTGTCCGTCACAATCTGGACAACATTCTCTTCTCCCACCTCCTCGATCATCTTGTCCATTAACTCGAGAATGTAACTCGATATTTTCTCTTTTCCAGATGTGTCTACTGACTTGAGAAATATCATGTCTTTATCACAGTAGACCATAAAATTTTGATAGACTTCCTAGTTTTGGAAGTCCAGCCATCGTACATAAGTGTGCATCCAAATTGTGGTCATTTCTTCTTTCTGCCATTTATATATTCATTTAGCTCCGCCATCTCCTCGTTTAAATACTTGTTTGCCAGTTGATATGGGGTTGGTCCCTTTAGGGGTCATGCTTCACCAATAGTATCAATCATGGTTTGAAAATAATGATCCTTTGCCGCATTGAAGGGAATTGAGTGGAACATAAAAAATTTTGAAATTACTTTCCCCACTTTTGCATGACTTATTTTCCACTCCATGCTCCCTTCAACTTTTTTTGTGTTCCTCCTATAGACTTATATAAGTGAGAGTCAATTTTCGTAGGAACTTCGGTTGTAGTATCAACATCTATTTGTTCTTCGTGATCGAGTAGAGGCTCGTGTACACTAGTACTAGGATGCATCGTATCTCTAATATCAGTACCACCATGTACACTTGTACTACGAGGAATCCCCCTCTACCGATGCTTACACCAGATGAACTTGCCCCCCAGATACGGAGTGTCTTCTTTGAGCTTGTTCATCAGCCTCTCGTCTGCTTTCACGTATGGCCCATCTGAAAGCATCTTCTTCATCTATTTCCCAATATGGACGATATTGATCTTCCACTTTATCAAGAATATCGATATTCTCTTCCTCTTCTTCAGCCTCTTCTCTTCCACCACCACTATTGTCCAACTCATTTAATCTTTCTCGTAATTCATCTCTTCTTCTTTGCTCAGTAGCCTTAATCTGTTTGGTTGACGACAAATGGTTTGTGATCAATAATTTTACTTCCCTAGAAGCTTTAGGACAAATTGTTATATCTCCTGAGTGCGCAACAATATGTTGTTTCAATCTTGTAACCCTCCCATGCATTATCTTGTCACAGTAGTTGTATTTAATAATCTTCTTATTACCCCTAATTGCAACACAATGATCCCAACCAATATCTTGTCATCTCGTCATATTTTGCAAATTTGCTTTTATAGACCACTTGAGGTAAGTCTGTTATAATGCCACATTAATCTCAAGATAACAAAATATTTAATAATAAAAAATTAATAATGAGATATTGTAAAAGCCGTAATCTCAAGGTGATATTCTCTCTCAAGTCTCAAGATCAATTTTGTGTACACAAGAACTCTTCAAAAGTAATAAAAAAAAGAACATAAAAATTATTTAGAACATTACACATTTTAGTCAAAAAAATGAAAATATAAACAAATAGATTTCTTAAAAAAAAAAATTCAACATACAAAAATTAGTTATAGTCTCTCTAAAAAATTTCAACATACAAAAATTAGTTACACTTACACAACAACTCTTCAAAAGTAGAAAATAATAACATGAAAATTTTCAAAATATTTCACATTTTTAGTAAAACAAAAATAAAAATACCAAAAAATAAAAAGAAATGTAAGATTTTTTAAAATGTTTTGCATCCATCTTTGAGGTTTTGTGTACACAAGAGCTTTTCAAGATCATTTTTTGTGTATTATTTTATAAAAACATTATTTATTTTTCGTCACATAAAAAAATACATGTATTTTATAAAAATAAATAAAAATTATAATTTTTATCAAACATGAATCATATCTCAAGATTCTCAATAATATTTGCAAGATTAAAATCAAATACAAAATGTAATGAGATTTACACGAACAAATAAGAAAAAATTAATTTTTTACTTAAACATGAATCATATCACAAGATTCTCAATAATGTTTGCAAGATTCGAAGCAAATGACAAATATACTGAGATTTGAAGGAAATATACCTGTTAAAAGGGTCGGATCTCACTTGATTTCACCAAAAACTCACCAAATTTTCAACCCAACTCGAAGAAATTTGAACAAAAACCTTTGATCTTCATGGATCTATATGTTTCAAAGGTAGATATATTTTTATAAGCTATTTTTAGGTTCCAAGAAGGGTTGGGGGAGGAAATGGGAGAGGAAAATGAGCGAAGAGGTGAAATTTTTTTAAAAAAATTGGGTTTTTATAACATGGTTTCCACTGGTTCAACTCGCTGAGTTGGATCGGCTAACTCGGTTTGGATTGGGCAATCCAGCCGATCCAACTCGTTGGATCATTATGATCCGCGACAAATCTTGGATCTTTGTCTTGGATACCTCCGATCCTGATCTGGATCGCTCGATCCAACTCGGGATCGCTCGAGACTTCGAACCATGCTTTCAGCTATTTTTTTTTTATAAAAAGACATTTTGGCTTCAAAAATATATTTTTATGGAATAAATACTTTTTTAAAAACGGTCATCCAAACAATCTATTATTTTGAAAAAAGTCTTTTGTGAAAAAAAAAAGACATTTTCAAGTCTAAAAATGGTGATCCAAACACTCCCTTAAGTCTAAAATAAGTCTTTCTTTGTGAGCGTGCTTAGGGTAAAAAAAGTGTAATTAGATTGTTTGTAGAAATCTTTGCAAACAAAAAAAAGAAAAAGAAATCATTGCGGTGATTTAATTTTTGTGAGACTTTGAGGTGATATAAGATGCCCATTAGTAATTCAACAAGATGGATAATCTAATGCCTTTGTTTATGTATTTGTATATTTTTTGGTGAAGATGACTATTTTTTTGTGTGGAGATTTAAAGATTATTTTTTAATTTTAAAAAAAATAAAGATTGTTTTGTAATTTTGGAAAACTTAGGGGTTTTCTAATTTTTGTAAGATGGCATAACCTAAGCTGTAAAAGGGTGACGGGGTGGAAAAAAAGAGAAAGAAAAAAAGGTTATAGATAGGCTTGACGTGTATGAGAGTAGAGTTTTGGAATGGAGAGAGAGCTTCCTTAAGGTTTAAAGAAAGAGGATTTTGCATATTTTTTTTGGGTCTGGATTCGCGGACGAACCTTTTTGCACTAATGCTCTGGGGCCTGGGCAGAAGAATGTTCAACAACTATTTTAAGTTGAATCCTTGTCTTTGGGTTGAATATATTCTAAAAGTTGCCTTAAATGCTTGGTTTGAAGAGTTTGGGTAAGATGAATTATATGAAGAGTTAGTATGTTGCAAATTATATGTAAAATTAAATCTAATTACGAGTGAATGAAAATGTGGTGTTTACATATGATGTTGTCACGCCCCACAATTCAAACACTAGAATATATCTATTTGGGCACGAATCTCGAGATGCGAACTAAAAATAAATCCCACTACATCATGAGAATCTAAGAATTAATTCATTAATGTTAGATTAATACAAAGCCAAACCATATACACAAATACAATAATTAAAACTAACCACTGAATCCATTAAAATTAAATAAAGGGATTTTTTGGTTTACCCCACGAGTTAATTGGTCAAATTAGCAACACACCAATGTTTATAACTAAATTGTGTTTCCCTCTTTGACTTAATTCAATGTTCTTGACAAGAAACACCGGTGAACCAAAAGTGTTTGTAATTTGTAAAATGACAAAATGCTAAAAAAAAAAAAAACCAACTTTTCCTATTTTCCTTTGACTTAGCATTTGCTGATCCATCCAGTCGAAAGCTTCCATATCGGCCCCTTCATTCTCCCCTGAATGAAAAAGGACAATGATATGCAAATAAATGGTGCTACTAGGTCTGAGGGAGATCAAACCAGAGTATTAAGCTAATAGAAGAAGAGAACATTGAAAAGAACTGGCGGTGGTGTCATCCATAGTCTATGCCTTTTCTAATTTGCTCATTTCAAGTAATTTGCTTCTTATCTTCTGGTTCTTGTTCAAATAGAAAAGTTCTCATAGAGCAACTTAAAAACAACTTTAATGGCAGACACTTCTTATTAAGAAGGGCATAGATAGAAGGATGAGAGTAAGCTAGCTAGAAAATGAGAGATTTTTTTTATTCCATTTGGGAGCATTTTTCACTTTCGCAAATATATAACACCTTCAAGTCACAGAAGTCTATGGTCAATAACATTAACCCCAGTCAAAAGGGAGACACATATTAATGGAAAACATTGGATGTTTTGCTAATTTACTTAATTAACTAGAGAGGTGAAGCAAACCAAACTATTCCATCGAAATAAATATATCTTGTGAACATTCCATAAGGCCACTAACCAAACTAATTAACCAACTACTGAAAACAACTAAGTACTACTACCCTGTCGAATCATATCCTCATCAGATCTATCAGCCACTTCCTATAATCAAGGTTTAAAATCTCAGAATATTTCGTAATGTTTCGTACGAAACATTTCAAAATTTAACAATACCGAAACGAAACATGTAAACATTCATTTGTTTCGATATATTTCGTATCTTTCGTTATGTTTCGGCGAGACAATCCGAAACATTCCAAAAAAAAAAAACCCATATACATCATACAATCGTATACTTCACGAGATGAGACAAAATAAAAAGTAAAAGTACTGAATCTGAAAAGGGTAGAATCTTACTTAGTTGTAGGCTACGGGTTACTAGCTTGCTGCAAGTTTCAGGCGCCTGCAAGGCTGCAACGCGCAAATCACACAAACGAAAGCCCTGGAATCCTCTTTCAAATCTAAAAAAGTCACGGGTGCTGTAACGGATAGGCTTCAACTTCAATAATTTTGCCTCTTACTCTTATTTAAACGAAGAGTATGTACGATTGAGAGCAAGAGCCAGGAGGATAGATCTGGAAAAAAAATTGCTTAAGTGTGTGAGAGAGAAGAGGAAGAAAAGAGAGAGAAGAAGAAGAGAAGGAAGAGAACGAACGGCGTCGGTGGCGCAATCTTCTCCTCCGGCAACGGCAACGGCAGCGCTGGGCGATCTTCTCCTTCATCTTTTCTGAGTTCTTCCACTTCAGCAAGCCAAGCATCTCTGAAACCTTGAAAAACAAAAAAAGGTCGGTGCTCTTGACCTTTTCCTTCAGGTTTAACAAAAAATAAATTATGGTAGTATAGAACTACCATTTCAGCCTGATTAGTGATTTCTATGCATTGGATCTTTGTACTTTAAATACTACTCAAATTCCGACAATTGAGATCAACCCCTGAAAATAAGTCCAATCCAATGCCTGGAAATACCCTAATCAGGCCGATTTTTGGTTTGTAGGTCCACCTATGGATTGGCCAAACATCCATACGGTTAGAGTCCTCTAAGAGTGTGCCACGTGGCTCCATATTGTGTGCTGTAACGGATCCTATCAGTTTAGGGCTATTTTTTTATACCGACTTCTGTATCAAAATTTTGATGCTAAAGTCCCTCAATTTGCCACGTAATAGACTCTTTCGAGTCCACTTCCTCCATGAATGTTTGTCCCACATCTTGGTGGACCCACACACCAAATATCAGCGTGATTGGTGATTTCTAGCCGAAGGATTTGAGCACTTTTTCATCATGGGCTTTATGAACAAGCCTAGGAGTTGTTTCCAAGCCCATGATGAAAAAGTGCTCAAATCCAATGGCTAGAAATCACCAATCATACCGATTTTCGGTGTGGATCCACCAAAATGTGGGCCAAACATTCATGGAGGCAGTGGGCCCGAAGAGTACTACGTGGCTAATTGAGGGACTTTTGCATCAAAATTTTGATACAGAAGTCGGTATCATAGATTTTTTTCTCGTCATATTTGGGGTGTCAATGGAGCCAGATCCTTTTAAGTTAGGGTCGGGGTTCCGTGACCCCCATTTTTGACCAACATTTTTGACACCCACTTTGGTGTACCCTCATAGAAGATGAATCAATGGCTGATTTTTGGTGAAGATGATCTCTATGATGATGAGATCATCCTCATGAAAATTCAAACCATTATGATATTCATAGACTGGTTTAGAAGTTGAAGAATTATGGACTGTCGATTTTTATTGTGTAACTTGAAAACCACATTTGACGGGGTTAGAAATTTCAGAATGGGCTGATTTTTTGTTGGGGTTATCTATATGGTGAGGAGGTCATCCTCACCAAAAAGCAGCCATTGATTTGTCAAAAATGTTGCTCAAAATGGGGGTCACCGAAACCCGACCGTTTAAGTGAAGTGCACAAAATATAAGCCACTTGGCACAATTTTAGAGACTATATGGATATTTGGTCCATCCATGAATTTGCGGACCAACTGTCGGCTTGATTAGTGATTCTAACCATTGGATCCATTTTGTGTGTTTATTTTTAATCGTGGATTCCAATTTTATTTGGGATACTCAGATCCAAGGGTTAGAGATCATTAATCAGGCCGACTTTCAGCAAGTAATTCTAAATAGGGACGCTACCAACATTCATATTAGTTGTCTCTAAGATACTACCACGTGTCCTACATTTATAGACACTTTATTACGATAACTAAATATTAAAATGTTAAGCAAATATTGTTGTTTCTGCTAGGTTATTAAAATTTTAAATTCTTCCCCTTTTAAAAGGCCATATCAAGCCCTCTTTGGATCTCAATAACCTTATGGATGTTTGGTCCACTTCTTGTTGGACATACACAAAATAATATATATATGATATATTACAAATAAATAATAAAAAATTACAAATTTTGCATAAAAAATTATTGAAACATAACATATTTTCTAAGAACACACAAAAAATAATGAAATTCAAAAAACATAATTTTATAACACTTGAATTCCCTTAATTAAGATATGTTTAAATAAAAAAAAAAGATTCAGAAAACTCGTAATTAAAAATCTTTTAGTTATTTCTAACAATAATAATAGAATTTTGTAAACTTATAATCAAAAGAGAATAAAAAATATGTAAAAACTTACGATTAGTCTTTTGAATAATTCAATTATGATAATTAGCACGACATGTGTCACCCCCCGAATCCGGGCACCAAAATCGAATTCGAATGTCTATGAATTAGCCCGTTTACCCAAGATCCAGGGTGTGATAAAAATAAAATCCTCCAAAAAAATAAATAAAATAATAAGAATCACCATCGTGATTAATGAATAACAGTGCAACTCCAATAGTCAAAATAATGCGGAAGCGTAAACAAGTTATTATGATGAACTAACCAAAGTCAAAATCAAAGTCAAATTTTTTAATTTTTATCAAAATTACTAACTAGTATCTCTATAATTACCTAGAATGTATATCAAACATCTTTTGTGAATACACTTGAGCCAAAACACTCGTTTAAGGAAATTTTAAAATTAAATTTTTCGGTTCAACTAAAATCGATCAACTTTTGGTCAAAATTCAAAATATGTCGAATTTTTTTTCTTTAAGAGTTTTATTTTAAAATTCATAAGAAACAATTTTAACAAATGCACTTTGGCCAAAAATGACGTTTTATAGTTCTTTTAGTGATTTTACAATTGTTTGCAATTTTATAAAAGTGACCGGCAAAACTTAGTTGGTTGATTTTTTTCTAACTTAGTCGTATGATTCAAAGGTCAATTTAAAATGGAATCCAACAAGTGATATGTGCATTTTATAGTGCTCAAAATATATAATTTTTTTATCAAATAATATAATATAGATTCTCTTTTATAAATCAAAGAAAAAGTTGAAATAAAATAAAAAATTATTAAAAATTTGTAACTGACAGTCAGTCAGTAAAAAGGGTCTACAGGACATGGTGACCCAATATTTATTTTTCGAAAGCTAACTCGAAGCCTCATAAGTTTTGTGTTCAGCAAAAAGATAAATTTTTTATGTAAGTAGGTCTAAAATGCAGTCGAAGTTGACTATTATATACTGTTTGGGCAAGATAGCATCTATGATGTTCACTTTGCAGAGTTCCATGGAACAAAAAATACTAAATTAAATTCTGTAAAATATTAGAACTAGTTTAAAAATAAATTCCTTTAGAATCACATTATTTTAATATCGAGAGAATATTTGACGAATATTCTCGTCCATGATGTCGGGTAAATCCGAGTAACCCGAAAATTAACAAAATTGCCAAAACGTGAATTAAAGTATCGCAACATAAACAAATCTTCTTTAAACATCTATAAACCTAAAAAAAACAAAGCAAAATAATCTTAATCTTTAAACTCAGTCTCGTCTATGATGTTTTCTTCATCAATGGTTCATCTTCATCTTTTTTTATGAAATCTGAAATTTTGTTCGGTATAAACTGTGAGCTTTCACCCAATACATTCCACAGGATAATCACATGCTTGTAGTTCATTTAATTTAAATACATGCATAGATTAATAACACATGGAAAAAATATGATAATGATGATGATGATGATGATGATGATTCAATGGAATAAAATAAAACCCATTCCTCATAATCTTTTCACAAAACTTTAACCCGTATGTTCTTCTGTAGGGGGTTTGGGGTCTTTTACCCTGAAATTCCACAATTCCGTTCTCTTTAACTCAATATATCTAGAAGGGGGGTTGATTATGTATTTAAAATTAATCAATTGTACTCAAAAAGATTTCTGTCCTGAAGGCTCCAATCGATTTCACTGAGTCTCTAATCGATTGTACTGAAATATGTTTCTGCCTCGTAGTCTCCAATCGATTGGGCTATGTCCAATTGATCGGGGATACATGTCCAATCAATTGGACTTTCCTACTAGTCAATATAATTGACTTTGACTCGGGTCTGTCCAATGACTAAGTTTGACCATTATATTTTGTATATTTTAAACAACTCCTATGGTGACTAAGTCACATATCGTTAACTGACAAATTGGTAGCTACTCAGATGACTCCCGTTGTCAACTGTCTGATTCTTGTTGTCTCTGTCTTTTAGTCTTCAAGTAGTTGGCGAAGTATGTATATCACAACATCTTCACGCTACACTTGTGCTCGTAGGAACGGTTATAAGAATGTTTTTATGTTAAACGGAATCTTTGCCAAATTGAATATGAAAATATTTCTTACACACTCTAGGGCTCCGGGCCCTTCTTAATTATTTACCATTTGGACCTTTGCCTAGAAGTACTCCCGCTAAAAAGATTGGGCCTTCGCCTAGAAGCACTCTCGCTAAAAGAAATTGGGCCTTCGCATAGCACTCCCGCTAAAAAAATAATCGGGCAATCGCATAAAAGCATTCTTACTAAAAAAATAATCGGGCCTTCGCCTAGAAGCACTTTCGCTAAATTCCCAACCCAATGAGAATTTTTCATTATTATGATGAACAACATAAAAATTTAACGAAAATAATTAAAAGCATATATCACAAATATTTAAACTCATAAAATCGTATGACAATAATTTAAAATAAATAAATTGCAAACAAAAAATAGAATATCCGTACCGATTTAATTCTAGAATTTTGAACTAGCATTTCTACCACCAAGAACTAGAACTAGAATAAGAAGAATTCTAGAGAGTTTAGAGATCTCAAGAGAATTGGTGAATTGGTATGGGGGTGGAGGGTCATATTTATAATGGTTTAATGGGAGAAGAACTTTTAAATATGAGCTTAATGAAACTTTCTATTTTGTTTTAAAAGGATTCTCTTTTTAAATTTTTTGTGATTTTCGTCACTTTAAAAATGGTATATTTTATAACCCACTAAAAGGCTTATTTCAAGATGGGTATGGGCTAAAAATGGGCCTAAGGCCTATGGGTATCAAGTAGGCTTTAAATAAGATCATTTTTTAGTCTTAAAGGTATATAAATTGGTCTAAAGACCCGCTCAATTAAATAAAAGCACCTAGCATGCAAACAAACATTAATACTAAACACTTACTCATTAAATTTAGGGCCCTTAAATTTATATAAGACAATAAAAATTCTTTAAAATATTTTTAATTTAAATCTCTTTTAGGGTTTATATTACTTTTATTTATTTATTTATTTTTTAATGTCAAAATGTGATGGAAATCCTGATGGGTTCAATGTTAAAAAATGTGTTGATTAAAATGCATAGGTGACATCCCTCATTTAAAAACACTATTATTATTTTAAATAATCATTTTATAATTAATTTATACTAATACCCCTGAATAAAAGTTCAGGGTATTACAACATGCCACGACATCATGACATTGGGTGGGAGCACGGAATGACAGTTCCAGGTAACCGTCAATGGTGGGAATGTAAGTGGCACGGGACATGACAGTAGAGCAATTGTGTGACAAGATTAAAACAACATTTAGCTGGTGGTTATAGTGATATACACAAGTGTCCAAAATGCCCCCTAGAATTGTCTATAGAAATGAGAAATAACCTAAAAAGTTATAGAATGACAAGAGAGCAGTGTTATGCTCAACAAGCAGCAATAGATAAGAGATCAATGGAAAGGAGTGGCAAGTATCCATACAGACCTGTAGATGTAGTTAGTGGTAGTGAATCAGAAGGAAATCATCAAGATGATGATGACGAAGAAACAATGCATGGTGCATTGCGTCAATCACGTGCGGATGAATGGGAGATGCGACAAATGGAAGCAGCAAAAGTTCAATTTATAGATATTCCCGTCGCGAGGCTTGTGGTGGATCTGGTACCTCTAGCACTAGGACTTCTGGTATTAGGAATGCCTTTCAAAAATTTACAAAGAAGGCTCAGAATTTGAAACCGAAGTCGAAGGCATAGAGTCAAGGTCCAAGGATCGAAGAAATGAATCGATTTATGTATCCAGATAGGGGCTCAAAGCAAATAATGTTAGACAAATCTTGGTCAGGGGGAGAGATCAAAGAAGACGTGGGAAGATCCGTGTCAAAGTTTTTTTATTATAGTCACATCCCCTCAAATGCTACAGCATCCCAGTGGTTAGTATTATTCAGAAGAGTGGCACGAGTGTATAGGCACCAACCCCGTGCGAGATAGTAGTCCCTTACTTGGATAAAG
Organism: Euptelea pleiosperma; assembly: GCA_035048495.1. Lineage (NCBI taxonomy): Eukaryota > Viridiplantae > Streptophyta > Magnoliopsida > Ranunculales > Eupteleaceae > Euptelea > Euptelea pleiosperma. The sequence continues at coordinate 29,168,197 of CM068545.1, forward strand.
AGGTTGCTGAGCTGAAGCAATATATTGATGGCTTTAAGAAAAAATAGATGACATATGGTGCAACTCTCATGTGTGATGGTTGGACAGGGCCAACTAGATTGAGCATCATCAACTTTCTAGTGTATTGTGATAAGAAAACCATTTTTCTTATGTCAGTTGATGCATCTGAACACATACAAAATGCAGATTATCTGTTCATGCTAATACAAGGTTGTATAGATGAGATTGGAGAATAATGTGTTATACAAATTATGACGAACAATGGATCTGCTTTCAAGAAAGCAGACAAAATGGTTGAGTTGAGTATACAGCACTGTTATTGGACGCCATGTGCTGCATATTGCATTAATCTCATGCTAGAAGAAATAGGAGAAAAGAAATTAGTAAACAAAATAATTACTGATGCTCGAAAGGCTACAAATTATATTTACAACCATAATTGGGTTCTAGCATTGATGATGAAGCATATTGAGGGAAACTTGGTGTGTCCTGGACCGACACGTTTCGCCACAAACTTCATCTCTCTACAGAGTATACTTTCAGAGAGAACTGCATTGAAAAAATATTTACATCTGATACATGGCTAAAGTATAAACATAGCAAAACGCTGATTGCAGTAGAGGTTGAGGACATTGTGCTAAATAATAAATTCTGGGAATCTGTGCGTCATATCGTGGAGACAACTAAGCCCGTCGTTCAAGTTCTTAGGATGGTGGATGGTGACAAAAAGCCTACGATGGGCTATGTATATGAAGGGATGCACCATGCAAAAGAGAAGATCAGAGAAGTTGCACCAAACTCTTTTAAAGGATACCATGCAATTATAGATAGGCGATGACAAAACCAACTCTTGAAAGACATCCATGTAGCAGATATTTTATACTTTTATGATTTTTTAATTATTAATCAAAGGTCGTCTTCACTTTACTATACTAATTAAAAGTATTGTTTTCGTATAATATAGTATACCATTACACCCTTAACCTTGGAGAGAGGGAGGATCTCTTAATGGCTTTAAAGCATACAATTATGAAGCTGGAACCGAATAATGATGACATGACTAATGCTTATAACGAGGCAGGTCTATATTTTATTAACAAATGAATTATAATTGTGAAATTAGATAATTGTATGAAATTAGTTTTAACATTGATACACTTCTTATGATATGTAGTCAAAATTTTTTCGAGAGGAAATGTATGAATTTGGTGATCGTAACACAGTATGTACGGATGAAAATAACACAGGTACTAGAGTACGTTAACTAAGTATTTTATTATAGACTAGTTCTAAATATCATTTTAACTAATATTTTTATTTTTAAATGTTGCTGACTGATCGTTTTTATACAGTGGATATGCCCCAAACTTGCGAAAAATTACAATCAAAATATTATCACAGACGACATCTTCAAGTGGATGTGAAAGAAATTGGAGTACATTCTCCCTAATCCACACAAAGCCTCGAAATCGCCTCTTAATTAAAAAAATTTGAGAAATTAGTTTATGTGCACTACAACATGAGGCTAAGAGTGAAGCACATAACACAAGATAATAAGAAATGAGATACAATTTTTGACCCAATTGACCTTAGTCACATATATGAAGAAGATGATCCGATGACTTCTTGGTTAGGATAAACCATAGAAGCAGAGTTAGTTGAGCTAGGTGAGCCACCAAGGCCTAACACATCATTGGCCTCACAAAAGGGGATTGATGTTGATCAGTGAGTAACAGAGCAAGCAACGATGGTTCAAGCAGGAACAAGTAACGGGGAGCAAGTAAGGCCATTGATGATAAAGAAGAGTTTGAGAGGTTGATGAGAACTCCAAGTTCTAAGGCTGGAGATGGTGTGCAATATCCTGATTTTTAGGGTATTACGATAAATTCACCTAATAATGAAAACCTAAACCTTTTTCAAACTTCTATTATTGTTTTTATAGTTTAAAATCAAACTTGAGTATGTGTATTTAATTTGGTTTCATTCTAACAACTTTAAAAAAATCTGTTATTTTTGAAACTCGCTTTTTAGGGCTAAATCTTACTAAAAATAATTAACCATAACTTGTAGGGGACTTTTTCTTTCCCCAGCTAACATTCTAAAATTTTTATAAAAAAAATTATTTTGTGGGCCCGAGACACCAAAAATATTCTTATTTTATCCTTGCCAACTTACTTGTGAAATTTGGAACATTTCTTGAGATATAAAAACCTTAGTAGGAGATTCGAGAGATTTTGACAAAAATAGTATTTTCATAATTTTTGAACTTCCTATCATTTGTATATTTTAAAAAAATAATATTTAATTATATTTAATTTATTTAATGGGAGTATGGGACCCACGAATAACTTTTCGGGTCATTCCGAAATCAGCTTAACACTTTTTCGGGGCTTTGAACTTTTTTGTGATTTTTGTGTATTTAGACTATTTTATGTGATTTATGTATGTGTCATGTGTCAATACCTTATTGTATGAACTTTTAAATTATATAATATAATTTAATTAATTAATGATTATTTGTGTTATAATTGTTGGGTGGGCCCGTATGGCCAATCTAGAGGCCTTTTGGGCTTAATAATAATATTCAATGAAGCCTAGTTGTTATATATGGGCCTTGGCCCATTTTTAACCCATTAGTAATGTAAAATATAAGTTTTTAAGGGTTGAAAAAGTCATCTCTTTGATAGTTACGAATTTCAACAAAATAGAAACTCTAATCCTTTCCTAAATCTATTTATGAAAACCCTAAAGCTTTAGAAGCTTTCACAAACCCAACTCCATTGAAGAATAGAGAAAGCTCCATTAAACATTCATCCGGGCACCAATCGCACTCGAGCAAGAAGGGAGAATTGACGGAGACTCCGATTAGAAGAACATACTCTGAGGAGAGGATGATTCGACAACTTTCAAATTTGAGAAAACTTTTGATTTTCATTAAAGTTCAAGAAACCTTGAGGTAAGTATGTTTGATCCGTCCTATACTTGTTTTTCTTCAAGATTTTATTTCTCTTTCATTAGATAATGGTTGATACTCATTATAAATTAATTTCAATAATATTTATTTTATTCTTATTTGGTTGATCTTTATTTTGGGCTACCATAATAGGTTTGGCCATAGTCTATTTTGTACCTATAACGGATGACTATGTTCTTTATCATTTTCGTTGTATTTTATGATTTGAATATTTTTATAATTATTTTTCGTAAATACCTCTATGAATCTATTTTCAAAACCATTTAGTTTGTATTTTTCTGATTTGTATTGATTAAGTTATGATTTTTTTAAGTTGATGGACTTTACAAAATAACCTAGAATTTTAGATTTAATATAATCTACTTCATTTGGGATTTTGATCTATATTTTTAAACTAAATATTTTTTTAATTATTTTTTATAGATACTTATATCAATCTAGTTTGAACCTTTGAGTTTGTATTTTTTTGATTTGTATTGATTAAGTTATGATTTGTCTAAATTGTTGGACTTTAACAAAAAAACTAGAATTCTAGATTTTACACGGTCTATTTCACTTAGAATTTTGATCTATATTTTTAACCTAAATATTTTTTCAATTATTTTTCATAGATACCTATATCAATGTAGTTTCTAGAACCTTTGAGTTTGTATTTTTATGATTTGTATTGATTAAGTTATGATTTTTCAAACATAATAGACTTTTTTGTAAAACCCAGAATTTCAGATTTTATATAGTCTAATTCACTTGGAATTTTGATCTATATTTTTAATCTAAATATTTTTCTAATTATTTTTCATAGATACCTATATCAATGTAGTTTCTAGAACCTTTAAGTTTGTATTTTTCTGATTTGCATTGATTAAGTTATGATTTTTCAAACGTGCTGGACTTTTCTATAAAACCTAGAATTCTTGATTTTGTATAATCCATTTCATTTGGGATTTCGATCTATATTTTTAACCTAAATATTTTTCTAATTATTTTTTATAGATACCTTTTTTAATCTAGTTTTTAGAACCTTTTAGTTTGTATTTTCTGATTTGTATTAATTAAGTTATGATTTTTCAAATGTACGTGACTTTTCTATAAAACCCAAAATTCTAGATTTTGTCCAGTTCACTTAATTAAGGGTTTGGACCTATATTTTGAATTTAAATATTTTTCTATTTATTTTTCCTAAAAACCTCTGTGAATCTAGTTTTTAAATCCATTGAGTTTATATTTTTCTAATTAATATTTATTTAGTAATAATTTTTACAAGGCAGTATATTTTTTTTGTAAAAAACTTATTAATTATTAGTGGTTCGGTCATGACTTATTAACTATTAAGAAGTTTAGCCCTCGTTGTTTGACTAAACCCTTGTTGTTTGACAAAACCCTAGATGGTTTAACCTGTACTTGTATGCAGGGGGATCCCACCCATGTGTCTTGGATCTCTCATAGGGTTCGGCTAAGTGTCTTGGATCCCTTTTTAGGGTTTGATCCTGTGTTATGGATCCCTCATAGGGTTCGGCCATGGTGTGTTGGATTGTCTTGTGATTTCCACTTATATTGTTCATCCATGTTGATTGTGACCTTCGGTGATTGTTACATGTTATTCATGGTTAACCCTAATTTGTTCCCATGTTATCACTTTTGATGATCATGTGTTCATTTTATATTCTTATTTAAATGTTACATACATGTGTACTTATGCCATGTAACCTTAGTGTACCATCTTGTTGTCATATCATGAGTATCACGTCATTTCATATAAGGGGTGCATAAGAAAACGAGGTTGAAGTATATTATATACGTTTATATTGGTTTTATCAATTAATCAGGGTTCGGAACCCTATGGTGAAAGTCCCCAGACGTTATTATATCCTACAGATGGGTCGATGAGACCGCTCCCAGTGCGGGAAGGAGATGGAGATCCTATGTAGTTATGGGTACTAGTTACATTTGCATCCCGTACTCACATGCATTCACCATCATATTCATGTCATCCTTATTATATGATTGAGATACATACCTTGATTTAAAACTTGTATAGTATGACATCATACCATGCACATTGTTGTATTACTGAGCCTCGGTTCACGGTGCTACACCGATACCATTTTTAGATTTTGAGGAGCCGGGTACGTGAGATGATTTTGAGGCGAAAGACTCCGGTGCAATCAAGGAGATCGGCGAGGATTTGGGAGTCGATTCCACACTTTAGAAGATTTTATTTCGATTGTTCTAAAACATTACTTATTTATTTTCACGGGCATGTAGTCCTTTGATTGAGAGTATGTTCTCATTTTCTTCTCTCCACATTTAGTTGATTGATTGAATTATTTGAATTATGAATTATTTTAATTATTTGTTTTCTACATCTATATTTTTTTACTTAGTGGGTTTTCGAATGAACCTTAGTAGTCTAATTGACCTAATTGGATCACTAGGGGACATTCATGGATCACCTTTGGGTTTGGGTACGGGTCGATCCATGGATATTCGGGTCGTATCTGGGTATCCGAATTTGGGGCGTGATATGGTGACGATGATGACGATAGTGATGATGATGGTAATGGTGATGGTGATGGTGATGGTGATGGTGATGGTGATGTTGGTGAAGACTACGGCGGGAGTGGTGGTGGCCATCACTTAGTCACAAAGAGGATTGCCTCAATTTATAGAGGAACGATACTTCGATCATGCCACTCAAGATCATAATCATGGCTTTCGACCTCCTCCTGGTGAAAGAATTTATATGCGACGGCCACATCAAAACCAAAAAGACACGAGACGGGATCAATGTATTGATGAGCCGACTGCACATGGCATGGATGCAGTTGTGCAAGGCATTGAGATGATTAATACTGGATTATCTGACATGGAATTTACCAAATATGATGCTCATCTTGGTTATGCTTGATCGTTTCATGGATCGTATGGTGCTGGATATGGATCAGGATACGACTCTTCATATGATGCTCAATCCATGTCATCCTCAAGTTATGGATATGACCAGGGGGCGAGTTCATATCAGCCATACGATTATCAACCGACACAGCCGCAACCACAATAAATGGTTTAAATTCATATAATCCCTACTTGTAATGCTCAGCAATACCAAAAATTTCTGCGGCAATACACGATGTAGTATTGAGATCATATGAGTTGGATAGAATATTGTGATCACATTCAACGAACATACCACGTGCGTTTCGAAAACCTAGAGGATGACCCCAATTACTTTGAACCTTCACTCAAGTCCACTTTTTATTGACATGTAATTCTTGTTACTTCAATATAACCTAAGTACTTTTAATGTATTTAGTGACTTTTAATGTATTTAGTGACTTTGAATGTATGGTCTTGTTTATGTATATATATGTGCATATCTATACTTGGATTATACACTAAGAGTCTAATCCCCATATAGTACATGTCAGCATCTATTTGATCATCGTTGGTACTAATTCGTACTTTAATTAATCAGAAAGGGTAAAATTAACACGTCTTAAATTTGATAACATTTGCTTAAAGTCAGATGTCACTTACTAAAAAAAAATTTAAATAATATGCTATTACATTTTCTTCAAAATGTTGAATGAATTTGATTGTTATTTTATCATAACAAATTATATTAAATAATATGATTGGGTTCAAGAGTTCTTGAACACCCACAATCCATTCTACATTGTCGAACCATCTCATGTGAGCAACAATAGCAGTAGAAGCTATAATATCACTGATACTGTATCATTGTAGTAGACATTTTCTCAACCATCTCTTTGACTTTGATCTGCACATAAAGTTTAGACAATTTATAAAAAAATTAGTAGCTTATAGAATAATTAAATTATTCATTAAATAAAAATATAAAAAATCAATTTCTCGATGCGTATGGGTAAGAAAAAATATAATTTCTTTATAATATATGATTTTAAGAATCATTTAATTGCTTAAAACATCATTTTTATGCTTATTTATGCATTAAATGCATGAATTTCAGAATGTTTCGCAATATTCCGCAATCTTTCACAATGTTTCGCAAATATTTTGTATAGTTTTGAAAAGTTTCGGAATGTTTCGCAAATATTTTGTAAAGATTCGAAAAATTTAAGAATGTTTTGAAATATTTCGCAATGTTTTGTAATATTTCACAAAATTTCAAAAAATTTCGCCCGTTTCGCTCATTGTTCAAAATTTCGTGAATGTTTCGTTTCGTTTTTTCATTTGAACGAAACATTTATCCAAAACAATATTTTAAACCTTGCTCATAATGAGAAAATATGTGGTATATAAAGGTGAGTACTACGTACTCGCAAGCTAAACACAGATTAACCATGCAATATTGTGTGTGCACGTATATAAGCAATTGATACGTTGATTAACATTTATTGTTGTATATCTTTACACAGTTCTATAATTAAGAACAAAAATATAATTTCACCATTCTTCTGTACACTAATAGATAATCAACCATAATGGTTAAGAGGATACATTAAAATTTTAATTTAATGCAAGGCTTATGTAATTAATCTAACAAACGAACGGTCAAGTGATCACTGACAATATATGAATACTTATCCTAAGGATAATTTAAGATCGCACATGACTAACAATTGACATGTTCCATAAATCATAAGAAGTCTATCATATAGCGTCATAGAGGTAATCAGAATTATTTCGTAGAAAAAGCAACTTAGAGTCTACAAAAATTAGATCAATAACTTCTTGAATCAACAGAAAACAACACTTGAGTGGATTATAAGGTTTATATACAACTTTAGGTGAGTACATGTCTATATGAGTGTTAAATGCGGTCAAAAGGTCAATTTTTGAGCAATCTGACCAAGTTTGTTCGACTCAATCCGAACTTGTTCGAACGAATTGGAACTCGGTTGACCTAAACCAAACTCATTCGAATGAAACAACACAGTGGACAATGAATGTTATTCGCATACATAACTTTAGAAATTTGCCAAAATATCATTTTAAATCAGAAAAATACGATTAAAAAAGCATTGGAATCTTGACAAACTCTAGTTGCAACATAAAATATAAGAAAAATAATTTCAAAAACATATATTAAATCGATTTAAGGTTCAAAATAAAATTACATACCGTTTAATCAAAAGAGAGACTAGAAAATTCAATGGAAACCCTAATATACTCTTCTAATTACACAACCAAGCAATGAATAGAATGAGAACATTGACATACTACAAAATAAAGTGAAAAGAACTCACTAAAGAAAGAAAAAAGAATTCACAAGTCATAATTAGGATTTTCTAAACATTAAACATACAATAAACCATGGAACAAGCGCGCATATAATGAATCAAACAAACAAAGGTGGCTAGCTAGTGGTGGTTCACTTGCCTGTAATTGTTAAATAAAAACTTCTAAGAGAGATCCACCAACAATCAAAGGTTTTTTTTTTAAACCTTAACTATTAACCATTGTACTTATTAATAACTGATTGTCATAATTAATGGAATAAAATACGGGATATTACAATCTACCATTATAAAAAGAAATTTCATCATTGGTATTGACGTACCACAACATAAAATAAATGCAGATACTTTCAACGAACATCCACCTCTAACTCTCATAAGGCCTTATTCACGTCATGATGGTTCTATTGAACCTTTATCAATGGGATATTCTGAGTGTAGAGTACATGCTCCTTGCTATCAAGGATCTCCATTGGCTCCTCAACATAAGATGTATCTGGTTTCAAATTTAAAGCCTGAAAGTCAATGGTATGAGAAGTGTCCTTAGTGTACTTCTTCAACATCGAAATATGGAATACATCGTGTATACCGGATAATTGAAGTGACAAGGCAAGACGATATAGGCAACTGTCCCAATCTTTTATAATATATAGAAAGACCCAATGTACATTGGTGATAGCTTTGCTTTTTTTTTTTTCCTTCCCAAATCTCATAACTCCCCTCATGGATGTGAGACATTCAAAAGCACATGATTACCATCGGCGCAATTTCAAACCCCTCTTATGCATGTTTACATAGCTCTTTTGACGAATTTGAGTCGTACACAAATGCTCTTGAGCTGTAGCTATTTTTTCAGTAGTTTCTTGAACCAAGTCGTGTCCAAACAAGCTACTATCTCCACCTCTACCCAACAAATCGGCGATCGACAAGGCTTACCATAAAAAGCCTCATACGGTGCCATCCCAATGCGACATGATAGCTGACTTGGTTAGGCATTAGGCAAATGTGGGAGGCAAATTTAGTACTTCTCTTATGGATTGTGTTGTTGGCGCATTGTGTGTTTTGAACGACAACGAATGATTTTTGCCAACTTCATCACACGTATGGCAAACTAATCCGACCATTGCCATTACCCAGTTTTGACACTCCATCAAAGGTTTTGAAGCTAGAGTTTGAGAATACAAAACCCTAACCCCTTGCTTGAGTTTGAAGACGAGAAAAAATTCGCTGGTCCGGGGTCCTTCAAACTTTGAAGGTCCCCTTGCCAAAATGTCAGACACGTACTTCAAGGCCTAAACCCAACCCACGTTAACCCCTTGGTTAGTTGGTTAAGGGTGGTTAACAAAGGGTACTTGTCAAACATTTTGGGAGGGGACCTTTGAACCAGCGAATATTTTCTTGTTTGAAGACGACCTTTTTTGGGCCTAAAAAATTAGTATATAATCGGGGCCAATTTCATTTTTTTGAGAAATTATTTTGAAAAGAAAGGGATGTTTTTTGTTATTTTGAGAAAATTAAATGGTGTATATATCAGTTAGGGAGATCCAATGGCTACAATTTAGCCAGCTTTGTTAGATATCAGAAGTAAGACAGTTTTAAATCATTGGAGGAATAAAACAGGATTGAGATTGGGCTTAGCTCTCTCTTTTTAAGAATCTAATTTTGCTCAGTAGCACTAATCAGCAATACAGTTAATCACTTCCTCTCCACCTGACACGTACCCTTTGCACACTTTTTGGGCCCACTTGGCCCACACATTGGTGGACGTATAAATACAAAAAATCAACCTGATTTTGGATTAGACCACTCTTTTCCCAAGCCCAAGATGAAAAAGTAGTCAAATCACATGGCTAGAAATAACCAACCAGGCTAAATTTTTGGTTTCTAGTTGGGCCAAGAGGTGGACCAAACATTCATTGGGTGAGTGGGGGCAGAAAGTGTCCCACGTGGCATTTTGAGGGATTTCTGTATCAAACCTTTGATACAGAATTCTGTACCATAGTTTTTGTTCTAACATACATCTGATCTATTAAAATAAAAACACACAGTTGACCAAAAGATTCCCATGATTTGCTTGTGAATACTGACAAAAACAAATAATTTTCAAGGTAGGCACCACATATTTCAAAAAAAGAAAAAAAAGGTAGGGTTTGATACAGAATTCTGTACCATAGTTTTTGTTCTAACACACATCTGATCTACTAAAATAAAAACACACAGTTGACCAAAAGATTTCCATGGTTTGCTTGTGAATACTGACAAAAACAAATAATTTTCAAGGTAGGCACCATATATTTCAAAAAAAGAAAAAAAAGGTAGGGTTTGATACAGAATTCTGTACCATAGTTTTTGCTGATCTACTAAAATAAAAACACACAGTTGACCAAAAGATTCCCATGATTTGCTTGTGAATACTGACAAAAACAAATAATTTTCAAGGTAGGCACCATATATTTCAAAAAAAGAAAAAAAAGGTAGGGTTTGATACAGAATTCTGTACCATAATTTTTGTTCTAACACACATCAGATCTACTAAAATAAAAACACACAGTTGACCAAAAGATTCCCATGATTTGCTTGTGAATACTCACAAAAACAAATAATTTTCAAGGTAGGCACCATATATTTCAAAAAAAGAAAAAAAAGGTAGGCCCCATCTAAAATACTATTTTCCCTTTAAAAAGTCTTTCTTAGTTTCCCAAGATATTGACTATACTAGCCGGTAACAACACTATATTATATTGGCAAAGTACAGGATCAAAATGAAACCCTCACCCTTTGTAGCCGTTCTATATGATATTGAACTCTGTATCAAAATTTTGATGCAGAAGTCCTACAAATTGCCACATGTCACACTCTTTTGGATGGCCCACTTCTTGTAGACATGCGCAACAAAAATCAGCATGATAAGTGATTTCTAGCCACTCAATTTGAACAATTTTTCATTATGGGCTTAATAAACAACCTATGGGTTGGTTATAAGCCCATGATGAAAAAGTAGTCAAATCAAATGGATAGAAATCACTAATCATGCTGATTTTTGTTGCGCATGTCTACCAAGATGTTGGCAAACATTCATGTGGTCAGTGGGCCCCAAAGAATGTCCAGTTTGTCAATTTGATACGGAGTTCTGTATCATAGATTTTTCCCTTTCTCTCACACGTGCATCTCGCGTGTCAAATAGACCTCTCACCACGTGCTCTCCGTGGGATTTATTTTGCAACAAGAGCTCGTGGGTCCGAAGCTCCTCAACCCCTATATATATATATATATATATATAAACAACCCTACTACCACCATCATAAACAACCCTACTACCACCATCATAAACAACCACCTCTTGCCGGAATAAATGACAACGTCCACCGCCAACCGCCTCTTCACCAGTCGCCAAGCCGGTGGCCGTCTCCTCTACAAGCTCTACTTCGTCGTCTTCATCGCCGGAATACTCTCTCTCTTCTACTACCGTCTTACCCACATCCCAACCGATCATCGCCTACTATGGCTACTCATCTCCCTCGCCGAATTCTGGTTTGCCACCACATGGTTCTTCCAACAAGGCTTCCGGTGGGCCCCTACATTTCACGATACATACCCGGATCGTCTTCCGTCTGATCTCCCTCCAATCGACGTGCTAGTGTGCACCGCTGATGCTGATAGGGAGCCACCAGCGCTGGTCGCTAACACGCTCCTGTCCCTCATGGCGTACGATTACGATGTTAATAAGCTCGCTTACTATCTCTCTGATGATGGAGGATCAGAATTGACTTTTCATGCTGTGTATCAAGCTTCCATTTTCGCTAAGGATTGGTTGCCGTTTTGCCGTAAGTTTCATGTCGAGCCGCGCGCCCCACAAGTCTACTTCTCACCAGAAAATTCAATCTCCGGTAATGATAGGCACAGTTTCAACTTCAAACAGGAGTATGACAAAGTCAAGGTACGTACTCCAGGTTTTTTTTTGGTTCTAGTCATTCAACAAAATGACCAAAATATCCTTTCTTACACCTAGTGGTGGGATCACATGGAGATCATGTCAGACAATCCAACCAAACGTTGAGTAAAACTTGCCTTACCGCCGGTCATTGACCGTCAACCACAGTATGAGCTACGTGGCACATTTTTAGAGGACACTGACGGTATTGATGTTTCCCTAGGTGGAGCTACAAACCAAAAATCAACATGATTAGTGATTTCTAAGCATTGGATTGGAGTCATTTTCATGGGTTGATTTTAACCGTAAAAATTTGAGCATTATTTGGTGTAAAAGATCGAAAGGTTTTAAATCACTAATCAGGGTGATTCTTAGTTTGTAGGTCCATCTAGCGATTGGCCAAACATCCATATGGTCCACGTCCTCTAAGAAAATGTGTCATGTGGCTCATATTGTGGGCGGCCAGGGCTTCCCTAACTGTCGCTGGTCAGGCAAGTTTTACTCAAAAGCCATGAGGATCAACATCACCGGCCGAAAACAAGTCCATTAATTTCGACCTTCCATAAAAAGCCTAATAGCAATTTAATTGGATGGTCTGGATTTTTCAAAATAAAGTCAAATTTTCATAGGTTAGAAGATGGTCTCCACTTGATGGAAAACTCATAATGCAGTTGGATTGTCCAACATGATCTTTATGTGGGCCCCACCACTGGGTGTAAGAATTAGATGTAAGAAATGGGTGTAGCTCTAGAGGGACCCATTAGAAAAATCAGTAACTTAATTGAAACACAACCTATTCCCAATGAGAGAACCGGGTATCTATCTATCAGTTCAGGTTCTGGATCTACTTGTTTTTTGGTCTTAGAACCATGGTTTTAAAAACGGCCGTTTAAACGGTAACGCCCCAAGCCCATTACAGTTAAAACCGTTTAAACACGTTTAACGCTTTTGAATTTAACGGCCGTTAAAATCGTTTTAATAGCCGTTAAATTCTGAAAGATTTTGTGAAAATAACGGTCGTTAATTCCGTTAAATTCTATTTTTTTTTAATTTTCAAATTGAAAATTTGAATTTCAGTGCCATTTTTTCCGTTTAAATTGTTAAATTCTGTTTTTTCCATTTTTGCCCCGGCCGTTTAAATGGTTTAAACGTCCCCAGTCCGTTAAAAGGACCTCCTTTATACTTTGCTTAGAACTAGAACCGATAGGAACTGAAACCATCATACATAATAGGTTTCCCGAGATAAGAGGGATTCAATTGGAGGAGTTGGTTTTCAGTTCAGATTTTCTTTTGGGGTAAAAAAAATCACAGCCGGGCCCTGCTCCCAAAATGTCTGATAAGTACCTTTTGTTAACCACTAACCAAGGGCTTAACGTGGGTTAGGTTAAGGGATTGGAGTCAGATATTCTAGGTGAGGAGTTTGAAGTCCCCCGAGGCCAGCGAATATTTTCTCTTCTTTTGGGGAGAGAGTAGTGGGGTTCTGACGTTCTTTGTTTACTCTGAGATCTTCTCGTGATAAGTACCCTTTGTTAACCACTAACCAAGGGCTTAATGTGGGTTAGGTTAAGGGATTGGAGTCAGATATTCTAGGTGAGGAGTTTGAAGTATAAGTACCCTTTGTTAACCACTAACCAAGGGCTTAACGTGGGTTAGGTTAAGGGATTGGAGTCAGATATTCTAGGTGAGGAGTTTGAAGTCCCCCGAGGCCAGCGAATATTTTCTCTTCTTTTGGGGAGAGAGTAGTGGGGTTCTGACGTTCTTTGTTTACTCTGATATCTTCTCGTGATCACCTTTTTAATACATATTTTGGACTTATTCCAAAAAAAAAATACCTACCAGTAATAAGGTTCTTCGTAAGATAGGCGAATTTTACTAAATCATTAAAAAGTTCGGCGATATATTGTGCAGACAAAATATGAAGAAATGCAAGAAGGGATAGAGAGAGCAGGAAGATTAAGAGCTGTGCCCAAGGAAGCACGGAGGGAGCACAAGGGGTTCAAGGAGTGGGATTCCAAGGTCAATCCTCGTGACCATCGAACCATACTTGAGGTTGATTTTCTTTCCCTTTCTCTGTTTTTTTTTTTTTTTTTTTGGGTTATAATTTTTACATTTTATTTTATTTTCCTTCCCCACTAACCACATGGATTTTTAGCTCACCACTTATTGGATATACAAACCAAAAATCAACCTGATTGATTAGCTCTAGCCATAGATTTTGGTACTTTTTAGGAAGGACATGATTCTAGCCGTTGGATTCAAAGATATTTTTTTGGGTAGTAAATCCAATGGCTAGAAATCATCAATCAAGCTGATTTTTAACGTGTTTATCCACCAATAGGTGGGCTGAACATCCATGTAGTCATTGGCCACGAGAATCCTCTGCATCGACTGCACGGGGACCTCCGCATCTAAATTTCTTTCCTTAGTTTTTTATTATCAAGAATAGTTTTTATATAAATATTTTCAATAATATAGAGTTTAATTTTTTAATTAATATCATATATATTAATATATTAAATATAAAAAGGCCTTGTATAGATTTTTCGACTTAGGCCTCAACTTGCATCGAGACAGCCCTGCTGCCAAAACGTCATGGATAAAAAAATCCGTGGATCAAAACTCGAGCCACTTGCCTTGACCCAAAACTTGCCCTCTCTAATTTCTTAATTTTATTCGTCAAAGCAGGCTAAGGAGAAAACTAGTATATAAACGTGGTGGGAAGGTGACGAGTAACAACCATACTCCCTGGTAACCTAATGTTTCTGCAACCTCTCTCCTTAACCAGGGTTAAGTTTGTTATGTATCACTTTCTGCTCATATTTGTATACTTTAAAGCAAGGTTCTAAAAACGGCTGTTATAACGGATTCGGACCTATCCCGTTACGCTATGGACCGTTAAAACGCCCAAAAAATAAGGCCGTTATAATGAAAATAACGGCCGTTATTTTAAAATTCAAATTTTAAAATTTAAAATTTAAAATTTGAATTTCAGCGCCATTTTTCCATTTTTGACCTCAGCGTTTGTTTCGTTATATAACGGCTGTTATAACGGAAAAAATGATAACACGCCAAAACGGTCCCCTTAAAAATAAAACAATGGATGAAAAGTCGAGCCACTTGCCTCGACCCAAAACCTGCCCTCTCTATTTTCTTTATTTTACTCTGGACATGGCTATCGTCAAGGTAGGCTTCGGGAAAAAACTAGTATGCAAATGTGGCCGAAAGGTCACATGTCACAACCAAACTCTCCCTGGTAACCCAATATTTCTGCAACCTCTAGGGTTTGGTTGTTACGTGTCACTTTCTGGTCATATTTGTATACTCTAAAGCATGGTTTAAAAAACGGCCGTTATAAAGAAAATAACGGCCGTTGTAACGGATTCGGACCTCCCCCGTTACGTTATGTATCGTTCAAATGTTAAAAAAATAATGGACATTATTTTCTGGAAAAAAAATGTGAAAAAATGGCTGTTGTTTCCGTTAGTTTTTGTTTTTGAAAATTTGAAAAATTTGAATTTCAGCACTTTTTTTTTTTTTTTTTTTCTGTTTTTGCCCCTGAGCATTACAATTCGTTATAACGGAAAAAACGCAACACCCCTAGTCCATTATACCGTTATAACAGCCCCTTTTAAACCTTGCTCTAAAGTATGCAACCATTTGCATATATACTAATTTTTCCTAGGATGTATCTGAAGAGATATATACGAGGTATATGAGCCACGTGGCATATTTTTAGAGACCACTTACTGTATAAGCCTATACATAAGTGGACCTAAGATAAAAAATCACCAACCTAATTGGTGATTTTTAACTGTTGGGTTTGAGTTTTTCATGGCGGATTGAATTCTAACCATGCGATTCGAGTATAATTTGTGGTACTCAGATCCAGTGGTTAAAATTCACCATTGGATGCTTCACTGTTTTAAGCTGTATCTGATGGAGCAGACAACGTTTGCATACTTTGGAGTCAATCTTTCTCGTGCATGACCTCGCACATGGGGAGGATATAGTATACTTCTACCCAGGGCCGTCTTGATATAATCCAATGGCTAGAAATAATCAACCCTAAAAAATTACTAAAATCTTATGGCTAGAGATAACCAATCAGGTTGATTTTTGGTTTGTATATCCAACAAGGGTGGGCCCAAAAAATGCGATAAGTAGGGCCATGAGAGGGAAAAACTTTAGAGATGCAGTCGATCAGAGGACTCTCGTGGTCCTACCTAGCACATTGTTTTGGAATCACTAACAGGATGGATGTTTAGTCCACCTCTCGCTGGATATACATATCAAAAAAATCAACTTGATTGTTTATATCTAGCCATAGATTTTAGTACTTTTAAGATTGATTCTAGCCGTCGATTCAGGCATTCTTTTTGAATATTAAATCCAAAGGCTATAAATGACCAATCAAGCTGATTTTTTGTGTGTTTATCTACTAATGGGTGGGCTAAACATCCATGTGGTCAATATGCCCAAATGGCCTTAAGGTAGAGATGCCCCTGCTTCTATGAATACATGAACTTTGAGAGTAATCAATGAAAAATATCGTGTTTTTTCCTGACAAAATGAGTAAAACATTCTTAAAATTTCTTACGAAAATGCTACCCCAGCCACCGATAATTCCGGGCAAAAATATATGCGGTTGAAGCTATTGATCATCGGATTCAAGAGATCCACGGTCCACCTGACAACAATTGCAAAGGGTAAAATAGTTGTTGCCTCTCGGACCGTAGATCTCTTGAATCAAACAGTCAATGGCCTCGATTGCACATAATTTTGTCCGGTTACTCGTGGGGTGTCACGACTCATCAATTTATTAATAGAATTAAAATATGATTTTAATTAAGCAATCACATCGTTTTGAGTGAGCTAAATCACAAAATTATCATTTTAAAAGGCGAAAATATCTTTTAATCTTCTAATTATGCTTAATCTAATGTCCTTTAGTAATGATCTGATTGATTAGGTTTTGTTAAGAGGGAATGGAGAAGACAGAGATGCAGAAGGTAACCCCATGCCGACCCTGGTTTACATTTCAAGAGAAAAACGAGCCGGTCACCCGCACCACTACAAGGCTGGTGCCTTGAATGCCATGGTATTTCTCATTTTCCATCATACTAAGATGTTAATGCAATTTTAAAATAACGGCGCCGTTATAACGAATAACGACTGTTATTTTTTGAAAATTATGTTTAAAAAAAAAATACTTTATTTCCGTTATTTTCTGTTATAAATTTTATTGAGAATTTGAAATTCAAAATTTGGCTGTATACAGTAATGCCCCCCTTCAAAACCTTGCTTTAAATTTCTCTGAGATAAATTTCACAAAATATGAGATTTCTCATGTTGACTGTGACATGCGAAAATCTCATATTTTGGATTTAATATCATTAATTCTTTTGGATTTATTCGCAGAACCGAGTATCAGCGTTGATAAGCAACGCTCCACTGGTACTCAATGTTGACTGTGACATGCACTCGAATAATTCACAAGCGCTTCGTCACGCCGTTTGCTTTTTCATGGACCCTAAGGAAGGCCACCGCATTGGTTATGTTCAGTTCCCGCAGAGCTTTGGAGGTGTCACGAAGAACGATTTGTACGCAAATGGGGTAAAGAGGATTTACGAGGTAAAATAAAACCTTAAATTGTTTTTACCCAGTTTTTCAATTTTAAAAATTTTGAAAAACAATATGCATCCCACAAGGAATATTTTGTTATTCAATTAATGATTTTTTTTTTATTTTTGTAGATTGAATTTTTCGGAACCAATGGACATAATGGACCGATGTACGCTGGCACTGGTTCTGTTCATCGTCGCGAGTCTATTTATGGAAGGAAATTTGACCCTAATGTTCAGTTAAAACTAGAAGATAAATCAGGTAAAATGTGCAAAAAGGAATTAATCAAAGTTGAATATAGAATTAGAGGGGATAAAAAGGACTACAAAAATTGATTTTAACTTGTTTGTGTGTTAAATGAAAGCAGTGCAAGGAAATAAGAATTGGGCTGACTTAGAAGTGAAGGCGAAGACCCTTGCAAGTTGTACATATGAGACCGGCAAACCATGGGGAAAGGAGGTATGACCCTTGTTCTGCTTAGGCATTATTTTTCCCGTGATTTTTAAGCACTTAGAACATCTCCAACCGGGCTCTATATCTGGCTTTAACTTCATATTTGAAGAAAAATCCAACTCCAAATGGGTCCACATCTGATTTCAAATTTGAAGTTGGGCTCTATATCTCTATCCTTGACTTCAAATACAGAGCCCTCTATTCTTTGTCTTCAAATATAGAGTTCTACTTTTTTATTTTTCTGAATTTCAATTTTATCTTTTTTATGTTCTTTTGAAAAACTTTGATACTTTTTGTATGCATCATTGTGAAATGTATCTATTTTTTACAAATATTTTAATTACCTTTTATGTCATTTTTGAAAAAGTTTTAAATACCCTTTGTATCCTTTTTGAAAAAAATGCTTTTTTGAAACTAGGGCTGGTTGGAGTTAAATACTTTTTAGAGGGTGTCTCTGGCTTCAAATCTGAAGAAGATGTTTTTTTTGAAGCCACTGGTTCGAGATGCTCTTAGGCATGTTTGATTGCACAAAAATTTCTTGAGAAATTTTTTCTCATGGAAACTATTCTTGGGAAAATATACTTGATAAGGTTGTTTGATTTCACCAGAGAATAAAAATGCAATTTTCAATTATGTGAGAAAATGTGGGTGGATTTTCATGTAACGGAAATGAATTACAGACTTGAATGGAAAAATCTCATTTTCTCGAGAAATTTCTCTAAAAAGAAAATTGTTATCAAACAAGGGAAAATTATGTTTTCCTGAGAAAATGCGATTTTCCCATGGGAAAATTGGCAATCAAACACGGCCTTAAAATTTTTTATTTTTATTTCAATGATCTTGGTGGTTAGTGTGTGTTGATTCTATCACTTCAAGGTGCAAGTAAATTTAGAAGGTAATGACATGGTCACTTGATTTTATACTTTTGTTTTGTAGATGGGTTTGATGTATGGATGTGCAGTTGAGGATGTTTTCACCGGCCTTGTGTTGCACTCAAGAGGGTGGCAATCTGTATATTGCAGCCCTGAAAGGAAGGCTTACTTGGGTTTGGCCCCAGTTAACACCAATGACACTCTCATTCAACACAAGAGATGGTCGACGGGGTTGCTTGAGATCTTCCTCTCAGATTACTGTCCATGGACTCATGGAGTCCGACGACTAAAGCTAGGGCAAATTATGTGCTATAGTTTCTACACCTTATGGGCTCTATGGTGTTTGCCTATGTTGTCATACGCGCTTATACTTCCCTTGGCTATGGTAAATGGAATCTCCTTGTTTCCAAAGGTATCTCTCTCTCTCTCTCTCTCTCTCTCAACCGAATAACGTCCTATTCAAAGGTTTGGAAAAAATTCATGCATTTTTTTTGAACATAATCAAATTTTTATTGAATAATTCATAAACTTTTTCTAATTATTCCCTGATGATTTAGTTTTGAACATGAAAATTCATTTTACAAGATAAAAAACTTATCGATATTTTACTTTTTTTGTTTTATTAATTTAAAAAAATATTTCTATTGAATTTTTAAACGCATTTTTAAATGACAGACTCGAATTGTACTCGAACATTTCCCATACCATATTTTTGCCTCACTATGAATTGCTAACTAGGCTTCTGAGAGACCATTAGAGTACATTGCTTTTAAAACAATTAGTATTTCCAAACTGTTCCCCTATGTGACCAACAATTTTTCTCATATTGATCTCTCTTTCTCTCACTCTCTTTGGTTTTGTAGGACTCTGATCCATGGTTCAAGGTTTTTTCTTTCTTGGGGGTTGCTTCTCATGTCTTTAGCCTAGGAGAGCTAATGTGGGCAAAGGGAACAATGAAAATGTGGTGGAATGAAACAAGAATGTGGATGATGAAAGGAACTTCTTCTTATCTCTTTTCAGTTATGGTTATAATCTTAAAAACATTAGGAATTTCAGAAGCAGGATTTGAGATTACCAGTAAAGTCATAGATGAAGAAGCCTTGAAAAGATACAAGCAAGAAAAAATGGAGTTTGCAGTGGCATCCCCTATGTTCATTCCTCCAACAACCCTTTCCTTGCTCAACTTATATTGCTTTCTCAAGACAGTCGCCACAATCGTTAAGGTCGGGTTAGGGGGGTTTGACCACCTAGTTCTACAAATTATTATTTCAGGATATATAAGCATAATTAGCTTGCCGTTATACGAGGCCTTGTTCTTGAGAAAGGATAAAGGTCGAATGCCGGCCTCCGTAACCATTTACTCCATTGTGCTTGTTGTTGCCTTGTTGTATTTGTCCTCAATTTTCATGTGATATTGGCTCTTCCATGCTTGTATCCTTTTTATGTACTTGTAATTCAAGGAGTAGCATCGACTAAGCCTTTTTCTTAATTTTATTGAACATGAGATCTTTTTTCTTGTGCATAGATGTTTGTGTGTGTGTGCAATATGAGGATTACTATTTCCTTTTATAGGTTACGAGAGGACGGCACGTACAATAGTACACGTGAGGAATGTAGGGGTGTCATTGGAAGAAGGGGAGAGTAGATCTTCACGCAAGCGTTTATGTGTGAATGTTCACATTGTACAAAGACTAAAGAACCCTGTTAATAAAAATAATTAAAAAAAAAAAAGAAGAATCGAAATAGGGACATTTTCGGAGGTTACTAATTAGTTGGTAACGCAAGAACCCCCTTCATTCGTGAAGGAGTAGAATAAATTTGAGATGGAAATTATTTTGACTCACTACCAGTGGTGTCAATGAGTCGGGTACCAAACCTTATTACCCGACTTGGATTGATTATTAAAAGGTGTAAAAGAGACTCAAACCTGATCAAATCGGCTGGGCTTGTTGGATATTCAGTTAGAGGGCGAAGTTATGAATGGAAATCACAAACTTTGCAAATCGGGTACCCAAATTGCAAATTGAGATGAGATTCGGCATTTTTGAACCATGCTTCATTTCCTTGCAAATTGAGATGAGATTCGGCATTTTTGAACCATGCTTCATTTCCATTTTGATTGTAGATGTAACTAATCCACTATTAAGGATATGGCAGAAAGAAATAATAGAATAAAACCTTATATGCACTAGATCATACAGCACGCTCATATATCACATGGGACTTTGATACACTAACATGTGACATGTGGGGGCCTACCTAGCATGTGGGCCTCACGTAAATATGGTAATCCACAACACGTTAGACCTAATTGGTGAAAAATCTGAGTATATGAATTAACATGACTTAGAGGGGGTGAATATGATCGATTCAAGTTAATTATCAATTAAAAATTAAGCAACTTATTCAAATCTATCCAGTCGGTGATCAGGGATCTATCGCATATAATTTTTAAGTGGAAGTAAATAGTTTGGTCTAATCAAATTTACTCTAAATATACTAGAGATATATTTTTTACAAATCTATTCAGCCAATAACACAATAAAATCAATTAAGCAATATACACGCAATTTTTACGCGAAAAAATCTAGGGACCTCACAACACTAATAGAACATAGATACAGAACTACCCATGCTATGACTCGCAAATGAACCCAACTCCACACGGGTTTCAACCGTCGATTTACCATGTCGCCTTATATCTACACGTTCTGAACCACACAAAACGTCTTCAAAGTTTGATCTCGAATCACAGACAACTCTATCCACACACGAGTTCACACCGAATGCACATTGTGTGGTAACTAACAAAAAGGTAATATGATAAACCAATGTGTTTAATCCCTTATGGAAGAAAGAGATTCAACCATGAAGAGATTTAACACTCTTTTACGCTCAAGATTAAAAGAATAGA
Source organism: Euptelea pleiosperma (assembly GCA_035048495.1). Lineage (NCBI taxonomy): Eukaryota > Viridiplantae > Streptophyta > Magnoliopsida > Ranunculales > Eupteleaceae > Euptelea > Euptelea pleiosperma. The sequence goes on from CM068545.1 coordinate 29,190,185, forward strand.
ACTTACTCGATCAAGATCTAGAGCATCCAAGAGCAAAACTTAAGCTTCAATCAACAATGGAAACTATTCTTGAAAAAATATACTTGATAAGGATTATAAGGGCACAACTGTCTTGACTGTGACAAAAGACAGCTAAGACACACATGTCGGCAAACATTTTAAATTGTGAAACAAGTCACATTTAGTACCAACAAAAGTATAAAGCACAAACCAATAGAAACTACTTTTTGTGGAAATCGAAGGTCCCGATCTGTTGGGGAGACTGTAAATACATTCTACTACTCATACATGTGGCACACATACAAGGGAATTGAAGCTAACATCCAAATGGGTCCCACCTAAGAGATCTTCTATGCCAAAAGTTAATCAAATGGATGTTAGTAATAATTTGATTTTCCTATTCTTTAGGACAGTAAAAAAACAAACACTATGTTCAAGTAATAGCGGGGAAGTTCCATGTGAGGGTTGCACTTCAATCTGTGGGCCACCACGTCTTCTTCACGCCAACTTGTTGTCATCCTTTTAAATAGCCAACCAAGTTCACTTGTAAAATCATTTAATGAAATGGATAAGGCCAAAGATGTCATAGTTACAATGGAGGCAAGACGAACAGAATAAATAGGACATCAATTGTTCACACTTGGAGCGGATAAAAAATAAATAAATGTCCTCACTTGGTTTGTGGTGTAAAATGGGATGAAAATATGAACAAAAGACCCATCAATAGACCCTTCAATCAGTGGGCTAACTTTTAATTTAACTTCTTTAAGCTATCCGTGTTTTAGCTCTAGAATATATATGAACTTACCAGTAACGAAGGACTAGGAAGATCAACACTATTATGAAAAAAGTGTACAAAGTGATATACCATGTTTCAACGTCCTGCCCTTCATTTGAAAGATGCAATATTGAATTAAGAAGCAAATTCAAGAAAGTGTGGCCAATATAACATGACGAAATGGTTTCTTTGATGAAACTTACCTATACAACAAAACCCATTGGCCCCCTTTCATTTACCTACTAACATTTCATCAACATGCTACATGAGGTAAATGTATCCATATATTTATCCATGTCCGAAATTTAGAGAGATGTCAAGTCATAAATCTGCTTCTTATAAGAACTCCATTATGGTACGTCATCGATATATGGAGGAACGGATATCCAAAAGTGAGTTAAGCAATAACAAAAATTAGATAGATCAGAACCTTACACTGGTTTTCAAGAATAATTTAGGCCACTATAATGGCATCCGCTTCTGGGCTTTCTAGACAAGCCTAGGAAGAAGCCAAGAACAAATAACAGATCAAAAGCACAAAATCAGATCTATGGTTCTAGAGTCTAGATCTTTGACACATAATTGTCAATGTTAATTTTTTTAAATTTATGACAAACTTTTAAGACATTAGATGAGAATAATACCTCAATAATAGAGTTACAATGTACAATAGTGATGGGTAAACATACCAATCTTCATGCTCTTGGAGGGCACATCAAAGAAGTTGGATGTCACCTCTTTTTAGTGCTTGCATGATATTTTTTTGTAGCAGACCTTAGTTCATTGTAAGTGAATAGTTTGATATTCCCTGGCAAGGACCCTGGACAACAATTAAAATAAAAGAATGAAAAGAAGATCAAGAAGAAAATGAAAATGAATTTGAAATAGAATGAACAAATAAAATATATGATAATACTGCCCTTAAGATCATCTTCTATGAATGTAGAGAACTATAGCCAGACATAATGTTGTATAACTTACCTCAGAATCACATGTGTTAATTTCATATAACAGAATGAATCAAAAGTACTGGTTTAAGTACCAATGGTTCCATTTTACCAGTAGCAATGACAACGTAACGTTTGACAAGGAATCGATGAATTTTGTGGATTGCAGAAATGAATGGAGGAACAAGATTCATGTGGTCTACCCCATATAGTTGGGATAAGGCTTATGATGATGAAGTAGATGATGATGTTCGATGGGTACACATTTTATTGTTCATGTTTGGATTATACTCCTTGGTATATCATTTCTACAGAGAGATGTTGGGGAAGAAGATATAATTACTTTCCCAAATCTGAATGGGCCACCTGTCAAGAAATAAGAAGCAGCTAGTCTAGTTCATTGGCTATTATGATATAATTCATTAGACATGTTATCCACATCTACTCCCATCTAAACACCATAAAAATCCTTTTTTTAATGAACAAGTTTGTGCTGCTACTAGTATCTGCCAAAAAAATCCCATTGAAAAATTGTAGCCAACTATATTGATTATGGCATCATGTTAGATTGTATAAACTTATAAATTTTCTTAGAAAAGACAAATTGAATGTTTAAAATGAGACAGCTCTGGGTAAACATAGACAAGATTTCCATTCCATGTAGCTCAAATCCATTACTACAACTGCATGAGATATATAGAAGACATAACATTAATATTTAATACCAATATGAGTTTCCTGGTTTATATATGATTCTTAATAGAAAATTCTCTGAAAGAAGGGCAGTAACTCCAACGTTAGGACAAAAGAATCAATTGAGCTTGTTAATAAGCTGCCACATACCCTAAAATTTACTTTCGTGACCCTTGAGGACACACTTTATGGGTGATATGGTCTGTGTCAAAGCTGTAAAATGGATTCGCATATGTAATAGTTCCTTACAGTATCGGTCCACCACCAAATAATAATAAAGCTATGAAAATGATTCCATATCCAGTCTTGCATTCTCCCAATCTCTGTAGTCAAGGCGTGCACCTCAGGCACAAGGCACACCTAAAGCGCCTTAGAAGGGTCAAGGCGAGGCACGTTTAGTAAGGTGCGCCTTAGACCAGGTTCCAGGCGCATCAAGCGCACGCCTCACTAAAATATATATTTTTTTTGTAAAAATGTTTTACTTTGGCCTATTATATTAAGCATCGGTATGATAAGAGAGATACAATTAAACCTATCTCATTGGAAGACATTGATGAAAGCAATGCATGGCTACTTAGGGAGATGGAAACAGAAGGTGGAGAAGCAGAAGATGAACTAGTGTTTGAGGATGATAGCCTGACATCGAGTGTTGTTGCGAGAGTTATTGGAGCTGGTGAATCAACATCAAATATTAGATCACAATCAAGGTCAAGAGTGAGGACAATGTCTTTAATAAGAGAGCCGGAAGAGAAAGAAGCCAATTTGGAGGAGACAGAAGAAGAATAATATATTGAGGAGGCTTACACATCCGATGATGATAGGGATGAATCTAATGATTATATTTTAAATGATGACGATGTTAAGTAGAATTAATTGTGGGCTATTTGAGATTTTGAACATATATTTGCTATCTTTTATGTTTTATGGCCTAATGATTACTTATTTTGTATTTAGATAATGACAATATTAACTAGAACTGCTTTTGGGTTACTTCAACATTTGCTATTTTTTTATGTTTTATGACCTAATGATTACCTATTTTGTTATTTTATGATATTTTTTTAAAATTTCTTATATTTCTTATAATTTTTAATATTGTGCCTCACTTTAGTCAGACGCGCATGCCTCGCCTTGCGCCTCAGGCGCCAGAGGTCCTAGTGCCTTAAGTGCGCCTTTAACTACCTTGCTCCCAATTAAGATATAAACATAAACCAAGATTACAAGATTTCAAACATAAGATTTTTCACTTCAAAGAAAGACAAGCCAGCTTACACAAACCTACTTTTGTACTCCATGTTGTCATTTGATGCCAAACCAAGATTACAAGATTTCAAACATAAGATTTTTCACTTCAAAGAAAGACAAGCCAGCTTACACAAACCTACTATTGTACTCCATGTTGTCACTTGACGCCACCTAAACATCCTATGAAATTTTTAACTGGGAGCAATTGGAAAGGGAAATGCATGCTTTGCCCTCAAAACAACTTATATCTCATGTTTTTCCATTCTTTGAACATCCTGAACATAGCTACCATACTCCAAAATATAAAACTCATTTCTCATTTTAAAACTTGACAATAATCAAATGGCCCATTAGGGACATAACTAACCTGCCCAGAAAACTAAAGCCCATCTTAGGTACCCAAAACTTTGCTCATCGAAACTAATTTTTTCAGTGCGGAATAGCGCTTTCTATCATTGGTAAATTTAAGTAACTTTGTGCATCAAGACAGAAACACCTCCATCATTCCTTAAAACTTCACCTAAAAATGATAAGATAATTAATAGAGTTGATGTTGTTAAATGTTTAAAATGTCTCTCACAACCTTTTAGGTGCTCAGATCACCAGTTTATTTTATATGGTAGGTAATGATGAATACAAACTAGTCATTGTCGCTTAACGTGTCAACTAAAACAGAATATAACTACTAGATGTAAAGTTAACAAACTAATTAGCAAGTCTTCCTTGTCTTTTTGTGTCAATGTGTCACAGTCACGTGATTAGGAGATTGAGAGAAGGGAAACTCATATACCATCTCATCTCTTGTCATCATTCATGATAGCAGCCTCCCACTCCTGCATGTATTTCCTATCTGTTTTTCCCCCTCTCTCTCTCACTCTCCACTCTCTCTATCCAAATAAAGCAAAAAATAAAAAAAATAAAAAATGTGGGACCCATTTGAGTGGATGTTTAGTTGCATTGTGCCACTGAGGAAAGTAGGAGACAGTACATTGAAGTATTTCAGCACTGCAAGTTACCTACAATTTTGATTTTGTTTTCTGATTCCAATCCCCTACGTGTTGCTACTTTACTGAGGGAAGGGAACTCTTCATTGCCTTATCATTTCACATAGGATTGGATGTAAAATGGTAAATGGGGATTTGGAAAACCAAGCAGATTTTTTTTGTAGCAAAAGGTTCCCCAAAGTTTTTCTTGGCTTCTCCATTAGTGATTCGGATCTTCTCACATTTCCAACTTAAGTTGAGAACATATTTGATCTCAAGGCCCAAAAGATGACTTGAGATAGCTCAAACAGAAACACTTGAAGAACATGTGCCCTACATGGGTGGTTAGAAGCATGTCCCCCTATATGGAGATGCCACAGGTTCAATCCAACTTGCTCACGAGTTCTCATACCACTTTACCCTATGTTTTAAACTCCAAATAACGAAACTACCTTTTGCAGCCAAACCCCCACCCCTCACAAGGGTCTTTTCTTTTAAAATAATGACATCATTTACACACACAAAAGAAGAATAAAAAAACTATAAACCAGAATTGGAAACATTCATTGATCAACTATGAGCCCTTGAAAATTAAAAAATGAAAGGTCCATGGATCAGCTCAGAAGCAAAATTGGGGAAGTTGATCACCGGCCCAACTCAGGTGGAATCTAACTCACCAGGCTCCTAAAATTTAGCACAAGTTCTAGTTTTACATCGCTCACACTGCCAAGTCGAACTCGAAAAATGGAGGAAAGAAATAATCTTCCTTGAATATAGTCCAAACATCCTAACTAGAGTACTCGACAGTTCCCCCATTGCTTCTCTCTGAAATATTCTAGGTTTCCAATTAAATTTTAACATTTACCCCTTTTCAGAAATGACATGACTAAATTATAGCTACTCACTTGTTAGGCAAACATGGAACAATCAAAATTTTCAGTCTATAAACATACAAAATGAGATTAAAGCTAGAAACATTCAAGGATAAAAGAAAGAACCAAACAAATTTGAATCTGAAGGAAAGTATGGGGGAAAAAATATTTGATCTAACCCACACAATCTTCGAGGTCAGACGATTCGTATCTTGATGATGATCGGACGACTCTGATGCTTCAGGATGAAATTGCTTTCTCCTCCGCGAAGGATAGGATGATCTCCAGATAAGATATAGTTGTACCTATTGGCAATACTCTGACGCTCAAGTCAGTTTAGGATTTGTAACAGGATTTAGGAAAATAGTAAAATATTTCAGAGTTTAGGCTATCTGGATCTGGAGAGCAAGATCCTTTTCTCAGTCCTGAGGGTCTTGTATTTATACCCTTAGAACTGGCGTGACTCACATTCCACGTGTCCAGTCGTCATCAATTAGTTATGATCTAGGAAACAGAATCTTCTTGTTAGATCCTAACTTCCCTTATTCGGTTACATCTGAAATAACTGAGGTTGCACTGAGGTGGCACTCTTCATGTCAGATATTCGAATAAGGGGACATCGAAGCTGTAACAGTTCAACTAACTGCCATGTGGCCAATTCTTATTAGTTAAGAAACTAACTGTATTTAGAATACTTATCTCGCTTGCAGAATCCAATATACTTTTTGGGATTGAATGAAATCCAATCCCGCTAAGTAAGATGTTGATCTTGTCGGGATGAGATGACTGTTACTCCCGTCGAATTGGGAATATGATCTTGTTGAGATGAGATAAAAATTGATCCCGTCAAGTAAGTCATTTGACCTTGTCGGGATGTATTCGTCAATTAGGTCATCTGACTTTGTTGGTATGAGATGAAAATCGATCCCGTTAAGTAAGTCATCTGACCTTTATCGGGATGTATCCGTCAAGTAGGTCATCTGACATTGTCAAGATGTATCTGTCAAGTAGGTCATCTGACTTTGTCGGGATGTATTGAACATCACTCCGGTTAAGGATAATAACCAGACCATGAGGACCGCTGGACCTTATCGGGATTGGATATTTGTCATTCCCATCAAGAGGGCCAATCATTAATATGTCGGGTAAGATTGAATGCTTCCCGACATATTAAAAGCTGAAGCTTTAATGTATTCTATTAACAACTATGCCTTGAGATGATATCTCTCTATCATTCCAATCTGACACGTGTTGCTTCCATTAATGGAAGACGTATGACAGTGATGGAATGGTTTAAGGCCTCTAATGATGTCTTCGGCGCATTTATTCACGTATGCTGGATGTCATCACATGTCGACCTTTAATGATCTGCACGTGTCATGCTAGTGACACGTGTCATTATTTTACTTGCTGGAAAATACGGCACCCACATCGCCTCCCTTTTTTAGAAGATCGAGAAGCTACTGTCGTATCTTCTGAAAAAGATCTTGACCGTTTATGATCTGTTGTAGATTCCTAGCTGTTGGATCTTCCATCAATCATTCAATCGTTGCCCTTCTCATTCAATACTGCGTCCATCATTGCTGTATCCATGGGATGTGTCCGTACTAGCGTGCGGCCCAACGTACGGTCGTCGAATGGAATGATTGACAGGTACATTACTTGAAGAAGCAGGTTATCGAACCGTCGAATGATAGTTTTTGAATTTTGGCGCCCAGGGTTTGATATCGCCAGATTGTCGATTTGTTAACTCAAGATTCTTCATCTATAAATAGCTCATTCCTCCTCATTTTTTCATTTTCTTCCTTCGATCGGTGCTCTGGAGCAGTTCAAGTTTTAACTCAAGGCTGCTCTTATGTTCGCTCTTCTTGCTTGGTGTTACTGCTCCAAATACGGTATTCTTCTCTGCCTTGCCATCCTTCTTCTTTATCTTCTCTCCCTTTCTGTCTACTTCCGAGGATGAGGGGTCGAGTAGTTCTTGAGGATATTAAAGAAATGGTTCCCAGAGAACCTGTAGAGACTAACGTTCCAGAGGAGGAAGAAATATCTTCTGACTCCTTAGACCGTGCCATTGATTCGTATAGGGAGGAACCAGCAGTTCCTCAAGAGATTGTTACGATCCCTACCCATGGGAATGACCCGAACATAATGGGTTTGAGAAAGGAATTCGCTATTCCATCCTCTATTTTCATCAAACTTGGTTCTCGTTATAGAGAGTAGACCAACCCTGGAGAAATTAGCATCATTCGGTTTCAGCTGAAGTTCGGGTTAACTCTCCCTTTGACCCCTCTGGTGAGGGAAGTACTTTGGTTTTATGACCGAGCTCCCGGTCAGATGCACGAAAACTTCTGGCGTTTGATGGATAGGGTAGAGTATTTTAACTCTACAAATAAATATCAAATCTTTCTCTCTGAGATTGATTATTTGTATGCGTTGAGGTGTTCGGATTCTTTCAATACAGACTTGTTCTGGTCCGTTGCTGCTCAGAAGAAAGAGCAAAAGATTGTTGAGAGCCTGTCTGATAGTCATAAGGGATGGCACTCCGATCCTCTACTGGTGACGGGATCTTGGGAACATGATGAATGTGCGGAGGGGGGCTCAAACAGCCATAGAGTACGCACGAACTTTAACCTATCGGGTAAGCTCCTCTCTATGTACCGTCGATCTCCTTTTGACTGATCTAATCAATCTACTGATCCGTCATCTTTCTTCTCTATTGTAGACTATGTCAGACGTCCATGGAGATATCCTTAGGATATAAAAGAAAGAGTCAATTATATTCTGAGAAAAATCCCTAAGGTCGTGAAGCAATGGTCCCTGGTGGTATTAATTAGTAATAACAGAGGGTCGTCAGCTGCTGGTCCCGCCGTCCCCCTAGTCAACGGATTGCTGTCTCCAACTATTCTCGTAAACGACTGTCTCCTAGGGTCATGATTGAAGATGCCACATCTCGGGAAAATCCGGATATAAGCCTTGAGGTTCCTTTAATAAAAAGACCTCGTCAAACGGGGAGGGCTCCCGTTCGTATAGATCCACCAGTTAGTCAGGTCGGGCCTGCTCCATACCCAGTAGTTGAGTTTTTTAGGCATCTTGATGGTTGTCAGGAACCTTTGAATGATTTTGCCTGAGAATTCGTACGGATGGAAGAGGCTGAGGTATCTCCCGACATGCTTGAGATATTTCTCTCAGATTCCTTTAGATAGACTAAATTGTTCCTTCATTTGTAGATGGAGGGTAGAATGGCAGAGATGAGGAAGGATACTTTCGCTGCCCTGGTTCTGGCACCGAGGAAGAAAAGAAAATTGGTTCGGGGATTAACACCCGAGCTAGATGCAGCTTCTGCTTGGGATAGCACGGAGGCTGCTAAAACCAATCCGGCAGGTGGTCCTCCCATGATTCAATCTTCTGAGGCCTGAAATTCCATCGGTCTGTTCTCTTTAACTCAATATACCTAGAAAGGGGGTTGATTAGGTATTTAAAAATAATTATACATATACAGTTTTACTAGTCTATGTTATGAGGATAATATCTTATGCCTTGGTTGTTTGAAAAATGATTATTACAATCGACTCAAATCAAATATACATCCGTGGTATATTGTCTTTTTGTCGTTTAATCTAATCAGGATAGATTGCGGAATACAAACAAAGAATCACACAAGACAAGATATTTTTACGTGAAAACCTTAGCCAAGGAAAAACCACAGGACCACGTCCAGACGAAAAGTATCACTAACTGAAAAGTTAAACGAAACAAAAGTTACCTACGCAGCACCATTGCAAATACAGCTTCCAACCTTAGCCAAGGCCCACTACCGATGCGTCCACGTCATCTGAATCAACGCCACAAATCCACACGCGCCCTTACAGCCAAGAAGCCTTATCCGCTTGTTCAGTTTGGTACACCCCAAACCTACCTTCGACCGGTTCCTCTGATCTTAATTCTCAACACTCCCGCCTTTGCAGAAGGTGAAGGATTCAGTACACCTTGAGCCCCAAGTTGCTCAAAAGGTGTTTGAGTCACACTGGTACTCTCAGGCTTACTGGGTTGAATATAGACCTAGGTTGAGTAAAGATTAAGCTCTTGGCTTTGATCGAGAAGAGAACAAGCTCACAGGATGTGAATTAAAACAAGCTTCTTGCTCTTCGAATTGGACACTCTGATAAATATAACCTTTACTTCTCTCTCTTGAAGATTGAGTCACTCTTTGTCTCTGTGGGTGTTTAGAGAAGGCATAGAAGGGTTCTATTTATAGAATTCCAAAACCCTGAGTCGTGTGGAACGTGGGATAATGGAACCATGAATTTTGGATATGAGAAAACCGATTCTGTTCAAGGTCCAATCGATTGGGCCATGTCCAATCGATTGGGGACAAGTGCCCAATCGATTGGGCTCAATAAGTTTTCTGTTCCGAAGGCACCAATCGACTGCACAGGGTTCTCCAATCGATTTAACATTTGTAACTTTCTGTCCCGAAGGCTCCAATCGATTACTTAGAGTCTCCAATCGATTGTACTCAGAAAGATTTCTGTCCCGAAGGCTCCAATCGATTACACAGTGTTTCCAATCGATTGTACTCAATTATGTTCTGCCTCGTAGTCTCTAATCGATTACATAGTGTCTCCAATCGATTGGGCTATGTCCAATCGATTGGAGATACATGTCCAATCGATTGGACTTTTCCACTAGTCAATATAATTGATTTTGACTCGGGTTTGTCCAATGACTCAGTTTGACCATTATATTTTGTTCATTTTAATCAACTCCTATGGCCACTAAGTGACATACCTTCCTAATCGAGCGTACACGATCGTTAGCTGACAAATCGACAGTTACTCAGATGACTCCTGTCGTCAACCGTCTGATCCTTGCTATCTCTGTCTTTTAGTCTTCACGTAGTTGGTGAAGTATGCGTATCACGACATCTTCACACTACACTGGTGCTCATAAGAACGGTTACAAGAATGTTTTTATGTCAAACAGAATCTTTGCCAAATTAAATATGAAAATATTCCTTACAAGGCCACCATCTCTCTTTCGGTAGCCACCGTTCCTACTGCTTCTCCCTCGATCACCGTGACGAGATCTCCCCCTAAATTTCAACCTTCTCCTATGATCCAATAGATATCTGCCCCTCCATCAACCTCTCATCCAGTAAATATTGCCAGACCCAGTAATACGGCAGGTGAGCATATTTGTTCTTCTTCATTCCCATCCAGAATGGTATTTGATTTGATTGATACATGGGTTACGCTAAAAGTATTGTGGCGTCGAGATAATCCTCTTGCAGGTCTACGGGATTTCAATGGAGAGGAGTCGTACATCATGAATGTCGGCTGCCTGCCTAATGGGAAGCCCATCTCTGAGCAAAGCTCTATAGCTGATGACGGGGTGGCTATTAATTTGATCGAATGGATCTGTCTTCTCCGGGATAGATTACGCTACATTGACATGGCTACCCTGAGAGTACCTTGTGAAATTCTCAGCCGTTCTCTTCTGGAGGTAAATATCCTAATACTCTTCCTTTGATCATAGGATTTGAAGTTAACACTCTTTTGTAATTTCTGTAGAGTATCCATGCTTTGTCGGGTTGAAAGACTACCTTGGCGACCTCCTCCACAATTACACCACCTTTGTCCAAAAATCGAGTGAATCTGAGGCTGCCCTTAAATTGGTTGAGGAGCAGCTTCATGATATTCGCTCAAAAGTGCTTATTTTAAGCAATTATCCTTTTAGCGTTATTGCATTCTCCTACGTAAAATACTCTATTTACCTACTTTTCTACGTAAGAGTCTCTTCTGTTGCGTAGAACACACTTTTCTGGACGAAATGGTATATTTGCATGCATTAAACACATTTTCGGAAGTCTAGATATTAAGCCGTTCTGATAAAGTCTCATTACGCGCTTCTTCTGTCGCAGGAAACCCCGATGGGACGATTCTCAAGACTTGTGGGCCCAAATCGATCATGAAAGCCCATTATCAAAGCTTAAAAAGCCCACATGCTATGACTAGAAGATATGGGCCAAATATGGGCTGAATAAGAGGACCAAAAAGCCGGCCCAAAGAACGAAGAGAGTAGGAGAGCCAATGACCAAGAGACGGACCAAAGCGTTTAAAGCCACATGAGTCAGCAAAGAATGATGGTCGACTCTACTGGAGAAGCGTGAGGATGTCACAGTGAAGACCAGGGTTCCAGACCCTCCGCCAGTGCTTTTTTCCATTTTTTTTGATACTTTTTCTCTCATTTCTTCTTATTCTCTCTCTCTCTTCATCTCTCGATCCTCGAATCTACTGACTTAACCCCAGAACTCCTACCCTTCGGCTCTATCTCATCTCCCTTAGCTTTCTGACCGTTGGATCTTCCATCGGACCGTTGGATCTTCAATCGGACCGTTGGATCTCTCTAGATCCGTCGATCTACCAATCTGGGTCCCAATCAAGTCACCATCCATCCGATCGCCTTCAGAATGCCTATCACATCATCTTGTGAGACGATGGACATCATCAGTCCATGTGGGCCAGTAGCCGGGCCCATCAGCATCGACCCGCTGTCCGACCAGTTAGTGGACCCCGCGAATTTCAAAAATAATTTTAATTAAATGGGGGGTCCACTAATTGGGGAGATTCCCCATAGAAAAGTAGCATTTTACTTAAAAAAAAAAAAAAAAAAAAAAAAATTAAAAATATTTTTTTTATTTAAAAAATACCCTATTTCCATTAATGGAAATAGGGAGCTTTATAAGAGGAAGGAGAAGGGTTCGTTCGAACCCTAATCCCTCTCCCCTCTTCTCCTCTCCTTCTCCTTTACTCTTCCCGTCGTTTTTGGCCCCATCTTCCTCCTCCTTTCTTCTTTCTCGTTTTTCCTTCTCTTCATCTTCTTCACCATTCTTCGCCGGAGTTGCAGGTTTGCAACTCCGGCCGTCCTTCTTCTCTTCTCTTTCTTCTCTTCCTTCTCTTCATCCCTCTTCCTCTCTTCCCTTTCTTCTTTCTTCTTCTCTTTCTCGTCTTCTTCTTCTTCTTCTTCTTCTTTTCTTCTTCTTTTTTTTTTCTTTTCTTCGTCCGGCCGGAGTTGCAGAACTCCGGCCGTCTCCGCCTTCTTCTTCTTCCTTTCTTCTTCTCTTTTTCTTCTTCTCTCCTTGCTGCTGCACGACCGCCAGCCTCCAGCTGCACCTCCACTTGCGCCTGCAACCAGCAGGCGAGTTTTTAAACTCCTCCGGCGGACTGGTTCACGTTAACCAGTCCACCACCACCGCCTGTTCCCCTCTCTCCCACATCCTGGACTTTCTCTCCTCCACGCCCATATCAACTCTCTCCAAGCGGTTTCAACCCAAGCCGCCCCTTGCCGTTGCACATCTCCACCACAGTAACCACCCCAACATCGTCTTCAACGAAGACAACACCCTACCTGCTGCTGCGTCCTTGGGCTCCACCACGTGCGCTCCTTCAAGCCATGCTCCACATCCGCAGCATCCCCCACAGTTGTTGCCTCCAACCATCACCAGCAACTATCCTTCAACAGCGTGCATAGTCGAGTTGCACGTGTGCAACACCGTGAGCACCCAGAATCTTCACTTGCTCTCCCACCAAATTTCTGTCCATAAGGGAGAGTTGCAAACCTGCAACTCTCCTCACTTTGGCTCACCTCTCCATGGCAGATCTCCTCCACTCTCAATCCCAAGACCGTTTGCTCCCTCACTTCTCCTTTTATCAATAGCAAATCAGAAAAAAAAAAAAAAAAAAGAGAAGATAGAAGGAAGAAAAATAAGAAGAAAAGAGTAGGAAGAGTGAGCTTCTTGGAGTTTGTTCACTCCATCAAGATCGGATCCGCAACTTCGAGTTGCAGGTCTTCTCCTCCACCATCACTGAACCATTCTTCTCGGCTGATCTCGTAGCCGATGCAACTTGGATAAGTCAAGGTACGATCTCTATCCTCTTATTTCTCTCTCTAGAAATCCCTTCCAAATCCTTACTCTCTCTAGTTTTCTCTCTCTTCTCTCCGACTCTCTCTTTAGTTTCTCTCTTTTATATGCTTTCTAGTTAGATTCATTTCTTGTCTAATGATTGTAAGAACTTTTGATTAATGAATAAATTCAGTTGATTATTATGTTTTAACACCGATAAATCCACCATTCTCACCTCACCATATTCTCCATTATTTTGTGACAATTTTCTGATATTGTATGCTCCTTAGTGCACTAACATTAACCCGAGTGCGGATCGACATCCGACACGAGCCACTGTGCAAAATTGCTCATTTTACAGGTTAAATGTCTCGGATAAATTAAAAAATGTGTTGATTCTAGGGTTTCCGTAACCAACGACGCGGAAAATACCTATTTTCACTTCAGGCTGCCAATCTATCTGCCGAGATTTCCAAGACTAAGGCTGAAATGGAGAAAAAAGGTGGCCATTGAAGCCCTAGCTTCGAAGAAGAAAGCCGAAGATGATTTGGCAAAGATCAAGGCGGAATATGTCCAATTCAAGGAGAAGGCTGGTCGCTTAAGGGAAGATCTGGAAAAGATGACTGTTGAAAGGGACGAAACAAAACAAGCATCTGAAGCCCTTCAACAAGAATCTTATGATAAGGGATACCAGGATGGCTTCGCCAAATGTGAAGCCATGATGGAAGAGGAAGAAAGAGAAGAGAATGTAGTTCAAGACGGTGTTCTGCCTGAACCTGCTGTCGGGATGGCTAATCTCGAGGATGCATCTCAAGACCTTCCAACTATCCAGGTTCCCGAAAACATTTCAGATACTTCTCGGATAGAGACGGTGAACTCGGAAGAAGGTACTCTCGTAAATCCTGTTATTCAATCGGCTGGCGGGCAGGATATGCTGCCTTCTTCATAATCCTTGTAATCTTTGACTGCCCTGTGGGCTTATTTCCTGTAAATGCCACTATGGCACTTTTTAAATGAACTTTCTTTTTGTATATCCATAGAGTTCTTAATTGGATAACCTTGTTAGCTCTGATAATATGGTTCGGAAGGTTTAGATTATCTTGATTCTTAATTGAGTAGTAAACCAAGATATGTAAGAATTCGAAATTCCTGGCTAGGTCTCTAGAGTTGTCGGGTATCTAATTTGATCATCCCGACCTTCCAGTTTGTATACTTGAATTCTTATCAAGGCAAAAAGCCAAGATGTGTAAGAATTCAAGACTCCCGGCTAGGACTTCAGAGCTGTCAGGATTCTCGTTAATTCTAGTCGCATGACTTAGAATATTTAGATCATCCCGGCCTTCCGGTTTGTATACTTGAATTCTTATCAAGGCAAAAAGCCAAGATGTGTAGAAATTCAAGACTCCCAGTTAGGACTTCAGAGTTGTCGGGATTCTTGTTAATTCTAGTCGCATGACTTAGAATATTTAAATCATCCCTGCCTTCCGGTTTGTATACTTAAATTTTTATGAAGGCAAAAAGTCAAGATGTGTAAGAATTCAAGGCTCCCGGCTAGGACTTCAGAGCTGTCGGGATTCTCGTTAATTCTAATCGCATGACTTAGAATATTTAGTTCATTCGACCTTTCGGTTTGTATACTTGAATTCTTATCAAGGTAAAAAGCCAAGATATGTAAGAATTCAAGGCTCCCAGCTAGGACTTTAAGGATAAAGAGGACGCCTCTTGTATAAAAAATTTAGAATTGTCTTTATTGATAGAAGATGCGCATATTAAATGCGTTCCATGGCCTCTCAAATACATCTCCATCTTAGGTCTTCAAATAGTATGCCCCGTTTTGCCCAATTCTATCAGTAAGGTAGGGTCCTTCCTAATTGGCATCCAGTTTGCCACTTCCAGGTTCTCTGGTATTCTCGAATACCTTTGATTGTTTGTTGATAGTTCGCCAGCCTTACAACCGCCTGTTCTCGTCATTCTTCAAGTAAATCATTTTCCCGAGCCAGGATCTCTTCATTCTGTCCAGAATTGATAGCCTGAGTACGAGATGTTGGGACAACGACTTCTGTAGGGATGACTACTTATGACCCATAGGCTAGAAAAAATAAGAATTCTCCTGTAGTCCTTCTCGGGGTAGTTCGGTATGCCCATAGTACCCCCGACAACTTTTCTGCTCATTTTTTCTTCACCTGATCCAGTTTCTTCTTCAAATTCTCGAGTATGACTCGGTTTGCCCTCTCAGCAAGTGAAAGTAGGGTTTTTTCTCGTCGTTGGTTATGGAAACCCTAAAGTACAACAATATTTGTAATTTCTCCGAATTGGTTCATTTAATCTGCAAATAAGCAGACTTGCACAGTGGCTCGTGTTGGATATCGTCCGCACTCGGGATTAGTTAGCACAATAAGAAACAAGAATAATAAAAAAAATGCTCGAAATAAATAGAAGGGTGAGAATGGTGGAGGTTGATTTAAAATATGCTTGAGATTGTTGTTAAAACTATTAGAATGAAAAAAAATATAAGAAAAACGAGAATGAAAAACACAATAAATGAAAACAACTTAAACTTGAATTAAAAACTTGTTCATTAAACTAAAAACAAATGCTTACAATGCTTGTTCAAATGCTTTACAACGGAAATAACATTAAACCAAATTAATCTAGAAAGCCATTAAAATATTATCCTAGAAAGCATGTAAAGGTAGAGAGGGAAAGAAAAGAGAGAAAGAAGGTAGGAAGGTTAGAGAGATGAATTAGAGAGAAGCTTATCATTGAAGAGGTAGATGGTGCAACTTCGATTGGATAGACCTCAATAGGATTGAGGATTGTAGCATTTGATTGTGGCGAAGGGAATGGGCAGCAAGGAGACGTTGTTGTTTGACGCTTTGCACCTCGAGGTGGAGGCGTTAATGGTAAGCTCGCCGGAGAAGAAGGGTGAAGAAGAAGAGAAAGAAAGAAGAAAGAGAGGAAGAGAAGGAGAATGGAACCAACCCAAGAAGGAGAGATCGTAAATCTCTTATAGACTTTTTTTTTCTTTTTGCTTGTTGAAAAAATGATGACCATTGGATCTAGAGAGATCCAACGGTTGGGAATGGGTTAGTTAGATGAGAGAGAGAGTGACTAGGATAGAGATATATGGGGAGAGAAGAATCGGTCAAGTGAGACCAATTCTCTCTTCTTGTTGCAAATGAGCATGGACATGGGTCATGGGTATGGGCATGGGGCATGGGTCATGGGTCATGGGCCTCGATCATGGGCCAAGATAGATAGAGAGAGAAATAGGAGAGAGGTGAGAGAAAAATACAAAAATAAAAGCATTGGAGGGTCTTGAACCCTGGTTTTCTTTATTCTCTCTCATCCACTCCACCGATTAGTCAAACTTATCATTTGATGTCAATTGGTGTGGCCTTTAACACTTAAGTCCTGCTCTTGGTCTCCAGCTATTATTCTCTATCTTAGTCCTTGTTCCGACTCTACGATCTTCTAACTTTGCCCGTACATGTCTTCTATCTTTTTATCCTAGCTTGTTGGCTCTTTAAGCTTTGATAGAAGTCTTCTGTGGTTGATCGTGGGCCAGCCAGTCCTCGAGAATCGCCCGATAGGGTCTTCTGCAAGTGAAAAAGCGTGTAATGAGATTCAACTAAAATGGCTTGATACTGGACTATCCGAAATGTGTATATTTCATGCAAATAGTCAATTTTCATCTAAAGAATGCGTTCTACGTAATAGAAGAAACTCTTACATGGAAGAGTCGATGAAAAGATAAGTTTTACGTAGGAGAATGCGACAACGCTATAAGGAAAATGGCTTAAAATAAACACTTTTAAGCGAATATCAGCAAGTCCATTGCTTTGGGGGTATCTTGGGGCAGATAACTGCTTCTTAATATTCAAAGCCTGACATAGAGCTTTGATCTCGTTAGCATCAAACTGGGTTCCATTGTGTGTCACATGACTTGTGCGTGTTGACTGGCTCGGTCATCACGCATTGTGACCGAAGTTTTACTCGTTTGCGTGGGTGAAAAAAAAGCAAATCGTCGAGTAGGAGTAAAAACTTTGATGATAGGGCGCAATATGAGCCACGTAGCACACTCTAAGAGTACTCTGACCGTATGGATGCTTTTCCAATCCCTAGGTGGACCAACAAACCAAACACCAGCTTGATTAGTGATTTCAAACCTTTGGATCTTTGTACCTCAAATAATGGTCAACGCTTAAATTCTTCCACGGTTAAAATCAACGCATGAAAATAATTTCCAATCCAACGCCTAGAAATCACTAATTTGGCTGATTTTTGGTTTGTGGGTCTAGCTAGGCTTGGACAGACATCCATTCTGTCAGAATCCTCTAATAATATGCCACGTGGCTCATATTGTGGGCTGTCATTGGCCTAGTACTGTTATCAAAGTTTTACTCAAAGGGAGTGCAGTTGGATAGATCATTTTTTTACAAGGAAAAAGATGTAACAAGGTATGCCTGAAGTTTTTTCAAATGTGGAAACACTATTTTTGTTACTCCCCGATGTCATCGGGGCTCACTGACCGTATGGATGTTTATCCCACTCCTTAGTAGACATTCGTACCAAAAAATCACCCTGAGTAGTAATTTCTAACCATTAGATTTTAGTACTTTTTAAGGCATTTTTATAGCCATTGAGTTCAACCATTTTTTGAGAACTACAATTAACGGCTAAAAATCTTCGAACAAATTGACTTTTGGTATGAATACCTACTAAGGGGTGGGCTAAACATCCAAGCGGTTTGCGCCCAGATGGCAACGGTGAGTTATAAACATGCTCTTCCGTATTTGAAAAGATCTCAGGTATACGTTGCTGTGGGTACATAAAATGACAAGTCATCATCATATCGGGAGCTATACACCGCGAAGCACTATATCACTATTCTAAACCCTAAAAATCCTCTTACGTCGACACATGTCACATGAGGAGCCCTATAAAGGAAAGGGTGTGTAGAAGGAGAAGGGATCGGCTTTTTGTGGAGGAAATTAGAGAGAGGAAGAGGTATGTAGAGAGTGAAGTTAGAGAGAGAAGATATATGTAGAGAGAAGCTAGAGAGAGAGAAGTGAGAGAGAGATTGTAGACTATTAAATTTCTATAATGAAGTTGGGCCGGAGATTGGCTTCCCGAGGATGTAGTCGCCTGCAAGAGACCGGCGACGAACCACATACGTATCGTATTGTGTTTCTTTTAATTTATTTCCCTTAATTTGTTTATGTTTATTATTTGATTAATTATCACATTGATTGTTTGTGGAGGGAGGATCGGAGATCGGATGGCAAACCCGTTTCGACTCTCTACAAAATGGCGTCATCTGTGGGAATCGGCTACGAAGCCATAGAAGAGAAAAGAAAAGAAGTCATCCTCTCTCACTTCTCTCTAGTTGTTGAAACGGTTATTTATCTCCATGATCCTGCAAACCATGAAAAAATATCTTGTTTTGCTGCATTTTGAGTAGCACGTGATCAAGAGGAGCCGAGAGAGAACTTCTGAGACGTCCACTGCTGGTGGTGGTTGCTATGGACCTGATTGTAATGGGGATCTTTATAGTGGACGCAACAAAGATGTTAGTAGTCGTGAAGGGTCGGGAAGTGACCGATTTAGTGGAGATCGTTCTTGTCCACATCATCCCTGGTTTTGAGTAATTATATATGAGGCTGTTGGTTTGTGCGTTGCACATGCGTAAAGTTGATGACGGGGGTGGCTCCTGTTGTTTTACTACGCACTGCTTGGTAATGGGAGTCATCGGATCAGATCCATTGTTGAAGAGGCTGGGAGTAGTTGTGCTAGCGCTACACACCAGTAGCGATCGACCTCCTGGTGTTAGTAATGGAAGGCACCTCGACGATGAGTCACGAGGTAGAGAAGATGAAGATGGACACGTGCATAGCTGCTAGTGGCTGGCTGGCACGTGGAGAAGCATAAGCTTAAGTCAGTTGCGTGGACCTACTCTCCTGATTAATGCTAGACATATGATATGAAGCATCCACGTGGTGGAAAAAGTGGATGTGGTGCTTAGGGAGGATAGATGAGAAGGGACACTGGTTGCTGCAATAGTGGTCCACGTGGCAATGACTGAAAGAATGGCAGCAAGAGGTTCATGACTGAGTGGAAGAGATCGAGGTCCGTTGGACAGTGTTTGCACCACACAACGGAGCCGTCTGATGGTAATCGACATCGATGGTGCATCATCCGATGGAGCACACCGCATGCTAGAATTTCATCTAAGGAAGATAATTGCTAGTTGGTAAAGGTGGTAGCGCTTAAAATGGTGGGATCAACGGTGGAGCTGGTTGCTCTTGATGGAGCTTTAGATCGGGTTCTTTCTTCATGGGTCGATTGGCTGATTGAAGGGCTGAATAGGGTGGTCGGTGGAGCTGCACGATGAGTTGGAGAAGTCATGAATGATGGAAGACAAAGCCGCATGCAGACTAATGGAAGATGCCAGACGTTGCTGCAAGTGTTAACGGTGTTGAGCAACGAAGATGTGGTTGTTGTTGGATTGCTAGAGGCATGGTTACAAATTGGTGATGCGTTGTTAGCTGCACGATGTATTGAAGGGCCACACATCATACAAGGAAGAGGGTTTAGCTGGTACGATTTGGTGGATTTGTTAGCTATAAATAACAAAGGAGTAAGGGACTATCAGCACGTGAAAAAAGCATGAAGAAAGAAGTTACCTTGGGGTCCAATCATGAGACGCCACATCGTCAATTGGTATTTTCTCTCCCATTATTTACACTTGCATACGGAAGGCAGGGAAGCCTCAATAATTGACATGAGTAAGAAAGTAGTTTTGGGATCCAATTGAGTGTGTGGCACACAGCCAATTGGACCCAAAAGTAGAACAAGAATAGGAAAGCTTATATATTTATGCTACTGTGTTCTATTTCTTTATACTGTCACATGGGGGAGAAGTTTGCTATGGGAAATGTTACTATGAGTGACATACACCATAGCAGCCCCTAAAATAAGGCTATATATGTTAAAGAACATAAGACAAAAATAAAAGAAAGAGATGGCAACAAGAGTAGAGGAGGGGTTTGGGATGATCCCACGTGTGGTACCATACGGTGCACACACAACCCATTTATATACATTGGTTACATGAAACACACAAGAGCACCAAAGCACAATTTGGGCCTCAATGTGAACCATGTAGTCAGCCCAATGTGGGACATGTAGTCAACCCACCCGAGCATAGTAAGCTCAAAGGAGCTTAGATTCTATATGAACATAGACTTAGGCCCAAATGTATTATACTAGTCCTAGACTCTATGGGCTAAAATTATATTTGATTTGGGGCTGTGATTGACTCAATTATTTTCATGAGCCCTTAGGGCCTAGACTGATTATGAAATAACTTTGTGGGCCATTTAATAGGCCCACCCAAGCATGATTTGATGATAAATTATTTTGTAAGCCAAACTATCAGACTTGGGGGCTTGTCAAAGTTGACCCAAGCCCAACCCCTCGACTTGGGGGCTTGATTAGAGAAAGTGAGACAAGAGGAATAGTGGAGCCCAAGCTCTCCTAAAACCATGAGACTTTGATTAAATGAAATTGCATTATATTTGAAGCATGTTAGTCTATTGAAGAATGTTAATTAGTATATTGAAACATATGAAGTATATTGAAGTATACCAGTCATTTCTAGAAAGGAAATCATGCTGGGCCAATGAAAAGTCCAGCCAATCTCAGTTAAAGGGATTGCGTTTGACGAGAAAGTCTAGCCAATCTCAGTTAAAGGGATTGCGCTCGGCGAGAAACTTTCTAGGAGGTAGTCGAGAGGCCTCCACTTCCTTCGGGTTGTGGGGTCCAAGTACTCTCTGGCCACGACCTCTATAATTCGCATTTAAAGGTTTTATGCCAACTTCTTAGGAGGTAGCCGAGAGGCCCCCACTTCCTTCGAGTTGTGGGGCCCAAGTACTCTCTGGCTGCGACCTCTAGGATGTGCATTTGATTCAGCCAACACCCAGTGGAACGCACTTTTTGATTGTGCCTTAACATTCTCGACCTATACATCAGAATATGATATTATTCTCAGATATTGAGCTATCGCATTATTATTCTTGGCTATCTTTATCAAATATGACGTTCTTCTTGTATGTCGGTTATCATAGTATTATTCTCAGATATCGGCTATCGTAGCTATGGCTTTATTCTCAAATATCGACTATCTCAGTTATGGCTTTATTCTTAGATATCGACTATAGCAGTTATGACGTTATTCTTGTATATCGGTTATCACAGTATTATTCTCAGATATCGACTATTGCAGTTATGACGCTATTCTCAAATATCGATTATCGCAGTTATGGCGTTATTCTTGTATATCGGTTATCACAATATTATTCTCAGATATCGGCTATCGCAGTTATGACAATATTCTCAGATATCGGCTATTGCAGTTATGACGTTATTCTCAAATATCGATTATCGTAGTTATAACGTTATTATCGTATATCGGTTATCTCAGTATTATTTTCAGACATCAGCTATCATTTTCAGATATGACATTATTCCTAATTACGACAAAGACAAAGGAGATCAAGTACTGATTCATTTTTTCTTGGAGGCGGACCATCACTTTGGGTTGAGCTCCACCTTCGAGAGAGGGCTATTGTCGGTACATAAAATGACAAGTAATCATCATATCGGGAGCTATACACTGCGAAGCACTATATCACTACTCTAAACCCTAAAAATCCTCTTGCGTCGACACATAATGAGCCCTATAAAAGAAATGGTGTGTAGAAGGAGAAGAGATCAACTTTTTGTGGAGGAAGCTAGAGAGAGGAAGATATATGTAGAGAGATTAGAGAGATAAGATATATGTAGAGAGAAGTGAGAGAGAGATTGTAGACTATTGAATTTTTATAATGAAGTTGGGCCGGAGATCGGCTTCCCGTGGACGTAATTGTCGGCAAGAGACCGGCGACGTACCACGTATGTATTGTGTTGTGTTTCTTTTAATTTATTTCCCTTAATTTGTTTATGTTTATTATTTGATTAATTATGATGTTGATTGCTTGTGGAGGGAGGATCGGAGATCGGACGTCAAACCCGTTTCGACCCTTTACAGTTGCTACATCTTGACCCTTTTTAGAATTAAAACTAATGTATACTAGCGTAAAACTTTGGTCATAGTGCGTGGTGACATGTGGCACTCTATTAGAGGGCTCTGACGGTATGGATGTTTAGCCAGTCCCTCGGTGGACCTACAAACCAAAAATCAGCATGATTAGTAATTTCTAAGCGTTGGATCAAAGTTATTTTCATGGGTTGATTTTAACTGTAGGCAGTTGAGTGTTATTTTGGTGCAAAGATCCAAAGATTGTAAATCATTAATCAAGCAGATTTTTGGTTGCATGTTCACCGAGGAACTGGCCAAACATCCATACAGTTAGCGCCCTCTAATAGTCTGCCACATGGCTCATATTGTGGGCTGTGACCGGCTTCGGTCACCATGCACTTCGGCTGAAGTTTTCCTCCTGTACACTGTAGGACTGACTTGTAGGTCTGAGTCGTCAGGAGAGAATTTTTTTGTAATTTGGAGTAAAACTTTTGTCACAAGATGTTGTGACAGAAGGCGGTCACAGCACTCAATACAAGCAACGTGGCATACGATCTGTAACGCTCCGAATTCGGACCACACGAATCTTGAGGTGTTAGCCACGTGTCTTGAATCCAAGGCACGCAAAGCAAACTCACTCTCACATCTAACCCAAGTTATAAATTTCAGGGGATATATTTTTTTTTTAAACGGAAGCGCAGACCTATTCGACATTATACAATAGAGATCAAGTATGAAGTCAATGATATATATTTCTAAACAAGAATCTAAATATAAATACATACTCAATCATGAGTTCACAACCTGAAATCTACTTTACTGCAACTAGACTTCACTTCAAAACAAGCCTGAATAAGTCCATAGGTTCTTCTCTGCAAGAGAACTTGGGGGGGGTGTGAGCTTTTTTGAAAAAGCTCGCAGGTAACCAAGTATCCTTAAAACAATCATCATAAATACAAAATAATATAACAAAATACATTTTATTTTGAAAGAAACAAAAGTGTAATAACGAAAATTCAAACTAACAATTTTATTTAGCAATAAATGATAGAATTTAAAATGTACTAATAAAATTAGAAATCAAATAGCATTTAAACATTATATCAATAACATCTATATCTCACTCATCACCAACTAATAACAACACAAGACGGGTAGTCTATTCATCTTAGAGTGAAGAGGTCAAAACTAGTATCAGTCCTAATCTAGCAATCGTTTCTTTTATCCCAATACTTAACCAGTGTGGAACCCCACCGTTGGTATCCTGATTTGCGGTTGGACGGATATTTGCCGCTGCGTATGAGGAGCACACTACAAGCCCGTGAATTTAGGCTCAGGAGAAGGCCTTTGACCACGACACTGAATACACAGGTCAAAAGAACAACGATGGTCAATCGTTCGACGTCTGCAGACATTTCAAGGATCCTTAAAACTATCCAGGGACCGATGAACCATACCCCTCACGTCTATCGCCTCATCGAGGCATGCAATGTAAACCTCTATCAGATCTAGACTTTCAAGACGTACCACTACAAAGATGATAATCTAGAAAAGAGAATTGGAACTTTCTGGATATGAATAATGATAATATTCTAAAAAACAGGCCCATTCTACCTAAGAGAATAAGATCATTATTCGTATCTTAGAGAAATCCATTGCCTCCGGAAAATAGCATCGAATCACTCTTACAGTAGTTTAACTGATCATTTTCCAGATCATCTAGTGATATATTATATAATATAAATAATAATTAATAATTTTTAATCAAAATAACTTTCTGTCTCTTTCTGAAAAACTTATGCATACAAATATGTGTGTTGAATTCCCGTCACATCTTATATTTTCCGTCGTCTTAGTACCATCTTCCCTCATGCGGATTATTACGCGTTGAAGCTCATGTGACACTCATCATCCAAAATATATCTCTCGGGTGGTCTATCACCATCACCCGCTTTATCTATAATCAGGTTCTAAGTCTCGGGCGGTCTATCACCATCACCCGTTAACTAAGTTCTAAGTCTCGAGCGGTTTATCACCATCACCCGCTAATTGGGGACTTCACGCACCACATACTTCAATCAACTGGGAACTGCTGTCCCATAACCACTCACAATCCATGTCAAACTACGTACAATCACTATTTTCTTTCATTAAATAAAATAGAGAGAGTTGTTTCGATAAAAATCTCCCATAATACTTTTGACTTTCGAAAATTCCTCTTCCAAAAACTCAATAGTGAGAAATTCTAAGTTCTAGAAAATAATTAAATTTTCTAACTTAATTCATAAATTAGATCATATAACAATATGCATAAATTTGCAAGATTTCAAAATAAATATGAGACGATTATTAAGAGGATAAGAAGCCACCCACCTTACAACGCTAATCCAAAAGGGTTGGTTTTCCAATGACTACACCTCCGGCTTACTCTTTCACTAGTTCAGCTATAGCTCGGATGCTTATATCTCAATTTATGCTTCTCTCATTGTATAGCTCCATTTTCTTCACGATTAATGACAAAATACAAAGAAGAGATAAAAAATCAATTAAAGTAGAAGACTAAGTCCTAAGTTCACTATAGATCTACTATCATGAGTAAAAAAACCTAAGACTAAAACAAAACCCTAAGGTCAAATTAGATGAAACTTATATAGTCTTACTCATTTTAAATGATACAAATTTAAGTCAAATAGGGTTTATTTCGATCAACTAATTAACGTTTAAATAACACTATCAAGTCTAGTCAACATAGGTCAAGTCTGTTCAACTAATCTGTTGGTTAACTAATCCATTTAGTTTCATCCTAATTCGACCAGTCACTAATCAACATAGTCAACCTTAGTTAAACTGGTTAACTACTCAGTCTGATCTAACCTAGTCAACTAAGAACTTGGTCAACTTAGTAGACTGGTAGACTAGTCGTTATAGTCAACCCAAGTCAAACTAGTCAACTAATATAGCTAATATAGTTAAACCTAGCAAAACTGATTAACTAATCAACCTAGTCCAGCCTAGTCAAACTAGTCAATTAAGAACTTTTGTTATCCTAGTAGACTGATTAGACTAACCATTATAGTCAGCCTAAGTCTAACTGGTCAACTTATCAATAGGGTTGGCCTAATCGAATTGGTAAAACTTAGTCGATTTGTTAACCAATCAAACTAGTCAAACTAGTTAACCCAAGCTGAGTGGGTACTTACACCTAATTATTCTTTTTCATGTTTTATTAAAGATTATTCAAATTAAACTAACTAAAGACCTTATTAGTTAATGTGATTAAGCAAAGTCAAATTTAGTTAACCTCATTCAAATATTGTCAACCTTTCTATTTTGGTCAAACCTAATCCATTCTAGTTAAGTTAGTTAAATTTGGGTCCAATCTGATTATAACTTGGGTTAAGTTTGATCAACCCTAATCAACATTGGTCCATTAAGAGTCAAGATATGTCAATTGGTCAACTAAGGTCAAACTTGGTCAACCACAAACTACATGGGGTCGAATTAGTCAAAATTGATCAACTATGGTTCAAATTAAGTCCAAATATATTAACACATGCCGTTATGAGAAAAGCGCTCAAATATAATTACTAAAAACAATAATTATTAAAATATATTTGGTGTGTTGGTTTACCAAGGTGTGGTCGAACTTTTATAGATTTCATGAACAAGTCCATGGGTGAAATAGCATTGGGTCCAGCCCATGATGAAAAATGTTTAGATCCAATGGCTAAGAACCACCTATTAGTTTGTAGGTTCACCTAAAGTGGCCAAACATTTGTCGGATTGGTGGATGGAAGTTTAACACTTAGTCAAACCTATTTTACACTATTTACCATGAGGTTTTATCATAATTTCTTATTATTTTTATTATTATTATTATTATTATTTTCGTCCTTTGATTCAGCATCCTTGCGAGTTCGTCATTTTAAAGGTTCCTTGATTGAAATGAACTTTGTTTTGATTTTTGAAATGGGCCACACCTATAGATTCCTATAAACTTAGTGGGCCTCACTTTAAGGTCCATACATGCTATTTTTTCTTTTCTTTTATCTTTTTCTATTTTATGCATCTCTCTCAACCTACGGTGCTCTGTTTTGGGCAACCAAGAAACCCAAAACAGAGACTTGTTATTCATCTCTAATGTTAACCATAGAGGTGGACCAAAACAATGTAGGTCCCACCAAAAGAAAACGTTTTACCCTCCCCTACGATTTACCCATGTTTTGACTAAAAGTTCTGGGTTTCACACCCAAATTTTTCAACCCAAAAAGTTGCTGGAAATACACAGAACTGTGCTGCGTTTCAGCACACACCCCATGGCCATTAATGGCTCTCAATCCTTTCCCAACAGCCTCTCAAAACTACACAAACCTGCCCTCTATATCTCCCATAGTTCTTCTAACTGAAAAATGGGTTTTATGTCCAGATTTCAAGTTGAACAAGCCTCCATCTCCTTGCTGTTTTCACAGCAGTAAAACAACCTTAAGACACCATTTTTCCTTTCCCAAATGTCCTAAAAACATAGCTATTTCTCACACCAAAATTCATCTTTCCTCCATCCCAAAATGCACCCCAAAAGTACATGGTTAACAGTCCAAAAATGGACGGTATATATAGCATAAAATACACACATAACAGACCATGATTTCTAAAAACAAAATGAAGAAAAGGCATGGAGGAAGAAAGAAGAAATATGGAAAAAAACAAGGAAAGGAGATGAACATACCCTATTCCTTGATAAATCCGGCGATTCCCATACCAATTTAAAGCCCCCTGGAGTCGTCTTCGACATATATAAGAATCGGTTCTTGCTCCTCAAAAGATTTGCTCCAAAATTTCTTCACAAATGGTTGGTATGGTTGAAAATGAAAATGATAGAATTTTTTTAAAATAAAAAGTTTGTTTTTAAACAATGGAGGGCGAAGGTGTAATTTCCATGGCTAGAGACAAGTGTCTCATTGCATGGTTCGATTGTGGCAAGTGTTAATTAATGTTTTGATACGGTGAGATGCAGTATATTACACTATAATATACCACGGAGGTCTAGGTCCAAATATGCATTCTAGAAATTATCGATTCTAGATCCGATCGGACGGATGG
This sequence comes from Euptelea pleiosperma, assembly GCA_035048495.1. Lineage (NCBI taxonomy): Eukaryota > Viridiplantae > Streptophyta > Magnoliopsida > Ranunculales > Eupteleaceae > Euptelea > Euptelea pleiosperma. Next base: position 29,217,788 of record CM068545.1, read on the forward strand.
AATTCAAAGACAATTCACTCCAACTCATTTTTCTCAGGTTACAATTTCGACGTTTAACTTGGGGAAAATAAATCAGAAAATAGTTGGGTCTAGTTGGGCCTAGCTTGGTGAATATGGGGTTGATCAACAAGATAAGGTTTTGGTTACATGCATTAGTGCACAACTTAATAAGTTGTAATGGTTAATTCGATAAAAGAGATCGACGGTATTAAAATACAATCGAAAAGTTTCAATGTCAAAAGTGGGTCTACGAATTATCGATTTTCGATCCGATTGGACGGATTGAAAGCTCACGAGTTCATGGAGTGTTACTAAAAGATAGAGAACATTTAACACACATTGAAAATCCTGGGAAAAATACTATAAATTATTGGTACTAATTCCACGGATCAGTAACTAACAAGGAAAAGTCTTCTAGATGATGCCGAGCATCACACTTCACTACCTTGGGTCATTACACGATCAGAGGGCGCTGACCGTATAGATGTTTGGCCAATCCCTCGGTGAACCTACAAACCAAAAATCAGCCTGATTGGTGATTTACAACCTTCGGATTTTTGCTCCCAAATAACGATCAATAATGCTCAAATTCCTTCTGTTAAAATCAACCCATGAAAATAACTTCAATTGCATCGGTTAGAAATCATGAATCAGGCTGATTTTTTGTGAACCGGTCCATCGAGTGATTGGCCAAACATCCATACGGTCATTGTCCTCTAATAGTATGCCACTTGGCTTGTATTGAGTGCTGTGACCGGCTTTCGTCACAACATCTTGTACATTAAAGTGTACATCGGTCTAACAATGATGAGAGGTCAGATACTTAGATCCTCTGGATGATTCACCCTGAGTGCCGTGACCCACTGAGTCAACCACCCCGTTTGATGCGAGATTGAGTTCGTTGAACCAGGGGTTCTTCATCAGCACTTTCCTCTTCAGAGACCACAATAACTCGTCTACGACAAGGATTAGTCGCCATGAGCACCAAGAATGGAAGAAAATACAAAAAAATCTCCATTTTTGCTTAAAAATTTCCAAAGATCACAACGAAGAGGGTGAAGTAGAAAACTAGAAAATCGAGAGAATCTCTCCACAAAACTTTATGTGAACAATAGATCGGGCACCTGCGATCGATTGGGGTTGAAAATGACCAATTTTGGGTTTTATAAAACTGAACGTCGCACTGTCTAATCGATTGGAGCTAGGCCAATCGATTGGGCTATACTCTCCAATCGATTAGACTGGTCCGGGAAGAAAATTTTTTTTAAACCAATAGGCTCATTTTTCAGGACTCCCAAGTAAATCTTTTCAAGTCAAAAATTATTTTTAAACTGCTCGAGAAAAGATAAAACGTCAGAAAAAAATTCACTTCATGAAATCAATCTTGATAAGCACTAAACACTGATTCTTATTGAAGAGAATTAACTAACATGTCAGTTCACTCTTTTGCTTCATCAAAAATATTAATTCTTTTAGACATTAGCGTAAGTCACAAATCACTAGTAATCATAGATTTAAATATCAACAATAATATCATCACGTGTAAGTGATCTGAGTCCATCTGTGGTACCGGATAAGATTTCAGTAATAATTTCTCATAAGTATCGGAATCTGGAGGTATCCTGTATCCGATCAAAAAATCCTTATTAGAGTTATTAAGGGATCTCACATATGCTCATGTATATGGGTATTTGCTGATGGATAAGAATTTTTCTAGCAAATTGGCTATCTTTTATAACATTTTTATTCATTTTGAATATAGGTAGCTTTCACTCTCCATGTAGGTAGTCCTTTTCTGTAGCAATGAGAATCATATTTCAATTTCAAACAGGGCCATACAGATGGCATCCACTCTAACTTTTGTGGAGGTAGCTATTTCCTTAAAATAATAATTCTCATTGGGAAGCCAACAGTCGACTATAGTGCAATTTCAAAATCAACTGAAGGCATGAATACTACTAATTTGAAGTTATAATCAGTAGAGGTTTATTTCCAATTCCAATAATGCAAGATTTCACACCTCTATCAAATCCATTCCCATAGAAATAATCAGTGTGCATGTGAATGTGAGATATACTATTTCAATAATCTTCTAATGCACATTAGTAAAAATTGACTAATCATAATAATTAAAAGATATAATACACATATTAGCAAAAATTTTACTAGCAGTTAAGTCATTTTTCTTGGAATGTCTCAAAAATTACTGCTCATCAAAATCGTATGATCAAATAATAATTTTAACATTCTTCTGAACACTTGATCTTTTGATTTTCTGAAATATTATCAATTTTTATTCTTCAAAACGAAGCAAAATAAAAAAGAAAAAAAATCCCTCAAAGAATAAGAATGGAGAGTACGAGGGAATAGAGAGCACATTAATCAAAAATAGGATATTGACGAACATTTTTCCTTTAGAGAATCTTTCCTAACCCACACAGATGTAAGTTTGGTAGATAGATCAATTCTCTTAGGATCTTTCTTTTTTTGAGTTACATAACTCTGAAGTTGTTTGAATTTCTCAAGGGACTCAATCTCCTTGATTAATTCTCTAGACCTTTCTAGTAGGTCTTTCATCTTCCTAGATAGCACATCCAAATAATTTATCTCATAATGTGTCTTCATAGAAATTCTTTGACTTTTCACATTCTGAGTGATATTTACCATTTTTTATAGAGGATTTTGATGTCCTCTTCTCAACTTGTGACAGTTTCTAATCACATGACCCATGTTTTTACAGTACTTGCACTGACTACTATTTTCGACCATTTTGATTGGGTCATTGATCTAAGTGGGAATAGCTTGGGCTTTAACAAAAATTATCTTGGATGAAGACCCTTTTTCTTAATTGTTTTTGTAACCCAAACCCTGTTTGTCTCCATATACTTTTCCCATACGAAGAATCTCATCAAGCTTTGCAGAGCTGGATGAGAATCCTGACACATTCCTCTTTGATTTGAGAACCTCATTTTCTAGGGATTCCTTACGTGTCATGTAAGTTTGGAATTCACATTCTAGTGACTTGTTCCTCTTTAGCAGAGACTCATTCTCTTGCTTTAATTCAGTAATCAACACTTTTAATTTTTCTGTGTTAATTACTAAGGCTACATTTTCAGAGTCAAGACATTTAACCCTGTTAGATAAAACTTTGTTAGCCTTGATGAATTTTATCGATTCCTCGTACAGTTCTTTCACGCCAACTGTCGAGTCTTCCGAACTCTCATCATCACTTTTTTGGACTCTCCATGAGATCCATAGGGACTATTGAAACGAGCAACAAAAGCTGTATACTTATCAGTCTTTTTATTGCTATCTGAATTATCATAATGATCTTCTGATTCTTCATCCCATGTGGCATTAAACGCTTTTGCTTTGTCTTTGTATTCTTCTTTGTTTGGGCACACATTAGCAAAGTGACCAAAACCCTTACATTTGAAACATTGGAGTTTGCTTGAGCGGCTTTTCCTAGGGTTCCTGTCACTTCTGCTACCTCTTTTATGAGGTCTGGCATGTTCCACAGTTTTATCAAACTGTTTATTGTTCTTGAACCTATCATTTTTAGAATGAAAGAACTTTTTGAATTTTTTCACGAATAGTGCCATTTTTACTTCAGAGTCAACATCTGACTCAGAATATTGAGCTTTAGAAACCTTAAGGGCAATTCCTTTTGATTTCTTTGGCTGTCTCAAATTCATCTCATAAGTGTGTAGAGACCCAACCAGCTCATCGACTTTAAGAGAGTCAACATCTTTGCTCTCTTCAATCGTAGTGACCTTAGCCTGAAATCTATCAGGTAGGAATCTCAAAATTTTTCGAAAAACTTTTGATTCAGGAATGGCCTCACCCAAGTTGTGTGCAGAGTTCACAATCACTAAGTTTGGCATAAAACTCAGTGAAAGTATCGTTCTCCTCTATTCTCATGGATTCGAACTTAGATGTCAGCATTTGAAGTTTGGAAATCTTAACGGCTGACGTTCCTTCGTGTGTGACTCTAAGTATGTCTCATGCTTCTTTAGCTAGGGAACAAGTAGAGATTCTTCTAAACTCATTCTTATCAACAGCATTAAAAATAGCATTTAACCATTTGCTATTAAGACAACAACAATTTGTATCCTCTTTAGTCCATTCATTTTTCGGTTTAAGAATGATTTTATCTCCTACTTCCATTGTAGGTGGTGACCAACCATGCACTATAGACATTCAGACTCTTTCATCAATGAACTTTAGAAAAGCCCTCATCTTAGCCTTCCAATAGGCATAGTCTTCCCCATCAAACAATGGAGGTCTGGATGTATTTCCACATTCTCTTTGTATTTGATAAATTAATGAAAATGGACTGGTTTCTCAGGAATTTAAATTCAGGTGATTAAACCTTAACTAGAAATATCCGCTTTGATACCAATTGAAATTTCACCGGTCCGTTTTCTTTAACTCAATATACCTAGAAGGGGGGTTGATTGGGTATTTAAAATTAATTATACATACACAGTTTTACTGGACGATGGTAATGGAATAAAATCGCATGCCTTAGTTGTTTGATAAAAGATTATCACAACCGACTCAAATCAAATATATCTCCGTGGTATATTGTCTTTTTATCATTTGATTTAATCAAGATAGATTGTGGAATACAAACAAAAAATCACACAAGACGAGATTTTTACGTGGAAACCTTAGCCAAGGAAAAACCACGGGACCACGTCTAGACGGAAAGTATCACCAACTGAAAAGTTAAACGAAACAAATGTTACCTACGTAGCACCGTTGCAAATCCAGCTTCCAACCTTAGCCAATGCCTGCTGTCGATGCGTCCACGTCCTCTGAATCAACGCTACGAATCCATGCGCGCCCTTCCAGCCAAGAAGCCTTATCCGCTTGTTCAATTTGGTATACCTCAAACCTAACGTTGATCGGCTCCTCCGATCTTAATTCTCAACACTCCCGCCTTTGCAGAAGGTGAATGATTCAGTACACCCTGAACCCTAAGTTGCTCAAATGGTGTTGAGTCACACTGGTACACTCAGGCTACTAAGTTGAATATAGAAGTAGAAAACCTAAGCTGAGGAAATGATTAAGCTCTTGGCTTTGATCAAGAAGAAAACAAGCTTACAAGATATGAATGGAAAACAAGCTTCTTACTCTTCAAATGGACACTCTAATAAATATAACATTTACTTCTCTTTCTTGAAGATTGAGTCACTCTGTGTCTCTGTGTGTGTTTAGAGAAGGCATAGAAGGGTTCTATTTATAGAATTCCAAGACCCTGAGTGGTGTGGAACGTGGGATAATGGAACCAAGAATTTCGGATCTGAGAAAGACCAATTCTGTTCAAGGTCCAATCGATTGGGAATAAGTGTCCAATCGATTGGACTCAATAAGATTTCTATTCCGAAGGCACCAATCAATTGCACAGGGTTCTCCAATCGATTTGACTCATATCTTTTTGTCCCGAAGACTCCAATCGATTATACAGAGTCTCCAATCGATTGTGCTCAGATAGATTTCTGTCCCGAAGGCTCTAATCGATTTCACAGAGTCTCCAATCGATTGTACTCAAATAAGTTTCTGCCTCGTAGTCTCCAATCGATTACACAGTGTCTCCAATCGATTGTGCTCAGATAGATTTTTATCCCGAAGGCTCCAATCGATTTCACAGAGCCTCCAATTGATTGTGCTCAAATAAGTTTCTGCCTCGTAGTCTCCAATCGATTGGGCATACATGTCCAATCGATTGGACTATCCCATTAGTCAGAATTAACTTAGACTCGGGTCTGTCCAATGACTAAGTTTGACCATTATATTTGGTTCATTTTAATCAACTCCTATGGCCACTAAGTTACTTACTTTCCTAATCGAGCGTACACGATCGTTAACTGACAAATCGACAGTTACTCAGATGACTCCTGTCGTCAACCGTTTGATTCTTGCTGTCTCTGTCTTTTAGTTTTCACGTAGTTGACGAAGTATGCGTACCACGACATCTTCACACTACACTAGTGCTCGTAGGAACGGTTACAAGAATAGTTTTATGTCAAACAGAATCTTTGCCAAATTGAATATGAAAATATTTCTTACATAAATATGTGCAAATAGAAAAAAAAAGGTCATTTTGAGTCTTTGACCTTTGTTTTCAAAATGGGTATGAACTTTTCTTTAGTTCACCGTGTGGTATTTTTTTTTTTTTTTGACTAAAAGCTCATATATCAAATATTTTAAAATTTCCCTCTAGTCCCCCTTAAAAATTGTTGTTCTTTTACTATCGTTTTTTCAATTTTCTATCAAATAGGCCCGGCCGGCCTGTGGCTTGACCTACTAGCCCTGGCCTAAGGCCCAGCCCGAGTCATCGGGCCAGGGGCTGGCTTGGGCTTTAAAATTTTTGGAGAGCCTGTTCCATGCCCTGGTCCGTCTAGCCCCATCACAAGTTAAGCCTGGCTCAGCGGGCTAAATTGCCACCTTTAATCTCATAGAGATCATGTTGGACAATCGAACCACAAAATGAGTTGTCATGTTGCGGTTACCCTTATAAATACACAACATTTCAACATTCCTAACCTCGTGAGAAATTTACTTTAATTCGTAAAATCTAGACCATCCAATTAAACCATTATGTTAGGTCAATTTTTTATATGGTTGGCAATGTTGAAATGAACTGATTTTTGATGATGATGATTATCATAGCAAGGACAACTCGTAGTGGTTGGATTTCCCAACATGATCTCTATGTGAGTTGTCCCATACTGTTGAAACCATCTTGACAAAAATTCAGTCAATTTTACCTTATACCCGATTCCTACACCCGAAGGTGGGCAGCCATGGAGATCATGTTTGACAATCAAACCATAAGTTGTGTTATATACTCACCATGATTGGAACCTCATGATTTAGAAGAACATACCAGCTTTAGATATCACACTACTAGAAATCTTGCCCAACTTCTCAAAATAGCCTAGCTAAAAGACTCATTTTATTAACTTATGTCTAATCAGGACAGGGTCGTCTCTACCACTACCATAAGGCCCATTAAGGCGGTCACCTAAGGCCCCAGGTGAGAGAAGGCCCTCAGCCCACTAACAACATGGATGTTTAGCCCAAGGTTTAAAAAACGGCCGTTATAACGGATTCGGACCTACCCCGTTACGTTATGGACCGTTAAAACGCCCAGAAAATAACGGCGGTTATAACGCAAGTAACAGCCGTTATTTTCCATCATAACGAAAATAACGACCATAATTTTCTGGAAAATTTTGCGAAAAAAACGGCCGTTATTTTCATTTTTTTCCGTTATATTCCATTTTTTTCCGTTATTTTTTATTTTTGAAATTTAAATTTTAAAATTCAAAATTTGAATTTCGACGCCATTTTTTCCGTTATTTTCCCATTTTTGTCCCTGAGCTTTTTTTCGTTATAACGGAAAAAATGGTAACGCCTCCAGTCCGTTATAATGGTCCCCTTTAAACCCTTATTGGATATACAAACCAAAAATCAACCTGGTTAGCCATAGATTTTAGTACTTTTTAGGATTGAGATTATTCAAGCATGCCTCTTGGGTAGTAAATCTAATGGCTAGAAATCATCAAAGTCGCAATGAGAGTGAATTACAGCATAAATTTTCTCTTACAATAAGTTACAACACTTGCACCCCATATGGATGTACATCATTCCCCCCCCCCCCCGATAACGATCGATCCTTAACAAAAAATAAAAAAACTTAACAAACTCTACTCTTACCACCCAATATTTCAGTTTTTCAGTTTCTCATTCTTTGCTTAGGCATCTTCTTAGATGTCTTATCTCCTATAAATTTTTCAATCCTCACAACCTTCTTAAAGTAGCACTGGTTCCTCCAAAGAAAGAAATGTTCGATGACCACTCCAACTACTAGTCCAGATCCGTATCCCGCGCCCGCCAAAATGAATATCCAATCGAATTCAGTTTCAGACTTTGCATTAAAGTGTTGTGGTTGCACCGGCGCGCGGTAGTTCATTGTCGCCAGACCCACAAGGGAGCAAGGGAATACCACATAGGCCAGAATTGTTTTCATATCTCGATGCCGGAAACGTGGTCAGCTGGCCTGTGGAAGGGATTCGGCCAGAGAGGTGGTTGTTTGACACGTCGAGATCACTGAGAAATGAAAGTGTTCCTAATGATCCTGGAACAAAACCTTCAAGATCATTGTGAGAGAGATCCAGAACTCCAACCATTTTCAGTTCTCCCAAGCTATGAGGGATGGTTCCTGTCAGCCTATTATGTCCCAAATTCAAGACTTGTAGATAGTACATGGACCCAAATTCATAAGGGATCGTGCCAGACAAGGAATTATAGGAGAAGTCGAGGAAGATCATGGTGCCATTGTTTGTGAACGTGTAGAAGGTCAAACCGGTGTAGATCCGAGTTGATGGGCAAGAATGCACCATAGGAAACCCTGCCAGCCTATCTCTTCGGATCCCCTCAAATTCAATCAGTCCTCCAACTCCTCGGCAAGCTGTCCCTCCTTCGTTCCTTACAAATGCAAATTGCTTCCCAGAAATGAGCCCAGGAGTAATCAAGCCAGATTGTTCAGCGAGTTCCGACGGAATGAACCCCGTTAGGCCATTGCTGTTTAAATCAAGCCATATGAGGCTCCGACACTTGCCGAGCTCGGGTGGGATCTGTCCAGTGAGCGAATTGTTACTCAGTTGGAGAATAGCTAGGTTCTGGAGGTTCCCAATTGCTGTAGGGATTTCTCCAGTAAGCCTGTTGCTGGAGAGCGACACCCATATGAGATTAGTGCAGTTAGTGAGGGACGCAGGGATGGTTCCGGCGATAAAATTGTTGTTAAGAATCAAAGTCTCTAAATTTCCTCCATTCACACAAACATTCGCAGAGATTTCCCCAGTGAGATTGTTTGCCCACATAACCAAATCGGAAAGATTGGGAAGTGCCCAGATTTCTGAAGGAATCGAACCGCTTAGAATGTTGAAGCTAAGATCAAGTGTCCTCAGGTTTTTGCAGTTTCCAAGCTCCAAAGGCAGTGTCCCTGACAGAAAGTTACTAGGCAAGAGGATTTTCTGGAGGGTAGATGAGGAAGAGGAGCAGAACCAAGCCGGGACGTTGCCGGTAAAACCATTAGAACTGAGGTCAAGCACTTGAAGCTGAGTACAGTTGGTTAACGACGGAGGTACAGAACCGGTTACGTTGTTGAAAGGAACATAGAGATATCTGAGAGACGGCAGAGTGCTTACAACGGTATTGAGGAAATCACCGGAGAGCTGATTGTTGCCGAGGTTGAGGCTGTGCAGAGAAGAGCAGGAGACAAATGTGGAAGGTAAGCCCCCTGAGAGTCTATTACCGGAAAGATCGAGATCCCGGAGAGTTCCACAAGTCCAACCCAATTCCGGGGGGATCTCACCAGAAAATTGATTTTGGCCCAAAGATAACTGCTGCAAACTCCTCAAGTTCCCCAACACCCACGGTATCTTGTCGTGCAACGCATTATGGGAGAGGACGATTGTCTGTAGCAGATGGCAGTTGGTCAAGCTGGGCGAGAATTCGAAACTAGAGAGGCTGTTGTGGGACAGGTTGAGCAACGTGAGATTGCCACAGTCCCCTAATTGGAATTTCCCAGAGAAGTTGTTATGAGAGAGGTCCAGGTAGTGGAGGGACAAAAGCGATTCTGCCGGAATATCACCAGACAAGAGATTGAAAGAGAGGTCAAGGTTTGAAAGATTCTTGCAGGAGGAGATACCAGCGGGCAATTTACCGGTCAGCTTGTTGTGAGAGAAGTTGAGCAGATTAAGATTCTGACAATTAGATATTGAATAGTCTGAAATCCGATTGCAAGAGAGATCAAGGTCCCGGAGAGAAGTGCCAAAGGTGAAAGTGGCTCCTGGAAGGGAATTCCGGGAGAGATTGAGGGAAGTCAAGCTGTGACAAGAGACTAGAAATGATTTTTCTGAAATGGGGTCAGAGAAGTTATTAGAGGACAAATCGAGGGTGTCCAAGTAGCAGGGGAGAGAGGACGTGCTGTTGTTATTAGAGAGATCACCGGAGAACAAATTCCCACGCAAATAGACTTGTCGGAGATGTTGCAAGTCCATGAGGTGATTCATTCGAAGGCGACCAATGATACCACCGTTGCTGAGATCGAGGGCTGTGACTCGTCTTTGGGGTGAGCAGATGACTCCCCTCCAAGAGCAAGGAGTCAGAGAATTAGGAGTCCAGTTGGTGAAGAAGCCATTGGGATCGCTGTTGACAGAAGAATGCTTGAATGCGATCAACCCCATTACATCAGACGATTCTTCGGCCCCGAGTACTGCGACCGTCGTAAGAGAAAGAGATAGAAGAAGCAAGAGAAAGCAAAAGAATTCCATCGTGTCTTCTATATTCTCGTCTCGTAAGTCTTATCTTTCGATTTTTGTATCTGTCTTGGCCTTCACATGTTCGAAGCAATAGAACTCAATGATCTTGATAAGAAAACTGGAAAAGAGATGGAGTGAATTTACATACCCCTTCCCTTAAATTGTTCAGAAGAAGAAGAGGAGCACGGGTTCTTCTTTCACGAGTAAATCTTACCTGACCACCGCTGGTCAGGAGTTACCTGACAGTATAGATGTTTGGTCAATTCCTAGGTGGACCCATAGTTACCAAATCTCCCTTTAAAACCCGATTTTTTGAAGAAAAAAAAAAAAACTAATCTTTTGATAAAAAAAGGGTGGCGTTAATTGCACACACATTTTTTTGAGTGACACCTACCTACCAACACCTCTTGGTGTGTGCAAATAAGTTACAAGAAAAAAAAACAAAAAACTCCACCATCGATATAGAGAAGAAAAAGAGGAGGAGGAGGTCGTCCTCTTCTCCCGGCGGCCTCCCCTTCCTTCTCTTCTCTCGGCGGCCTCCCCTTCCTCATCTTCTTCTTCTACTCCGAGCGGCTTCTTCTTCCTCTTCCTTCTCTTCTTCTCCGAGCGGCCTCTTCTCTGAGAGAGAGAGAGAGAGAGAGAGAGAGAGAGAGAGAGAGAGAGAGAGAGGGAAGAAGAAGAGAAGGAGAAGGAAGATGAGGGAGGGAGAGATCTCTTTTTCCCCCTCTCCGTAAAATAAAAAAAAAATCGCTCGGTATCGGTAACGCAGGGTGGACATGGCTTTGGCCATATCGGTAACGCAGGGTGAACAGCCAACTGACATGTTTGAAATACCAAAAAAACTAACGATTACCGATTTTGCCCTTAACTTTTAGGTGTGACTTCAAAAAGGCTACTGAAACAAAGCTGACACAACTGTACGATTCCCAATGATGGCTCTAAAATACTTTTGGATCAACCGTCCGATTATGATCTAACAGCTGGGGATCACTCCAAAAAGCAATCAACCTTTTTTGACAATAACACTCTTTTATGTTACTTTTTTTTTATTTTTTCCTATTTTATCATCTATTTCCTCCTATTCTGTCATCCGTTTCTCTTATTTTTTGTAATATGCTTTCTCCTTCTCTATCATTTGTTCTCTCTGATACAATATCAACAATGGCCATGAAAAAACTCACTATAATCACCTAAATGAGCAAATAGACATGAGGAGAAACAAATGATAGAACAGTAGAAAACAAACGACATGAAAATGTAAAAGAGATGGTATGAAAGAAGAAAACATATGATAGAACATGCAAAAGAAATCACAGGAGAAAAAGAAGACTGAATAGGAAAGGAGGGTGGAAGAGGAAGAGAAAAGGAAGGCTGAACAGGAGAGGAAGGTAGAGGATGAAGAAGAAATGAAGGCTGAAGAGGAGATGAAGGTATGTCGTCTGTTTTCTCTTTATATGTCGTCTGTTTTTGTCTTTTATGTCATCCGTTTTCTCTATGTTTGTCATCTGTTTTGTGTTGTCTATATATCTCGTATGTCATCTATTTTCTCTTTGTATGTCGTATATTTTCACTTTGTCTGTCGACTGTTTTCTTTTTATCTGTCGGCTATTTTTGTCTTGCTTGTATGTCGTCTGTTTTCTCTATGCCTGTCGTCTATTTTGTGTTGTCTATATATTTCGTATGTCATCTGTTTTCTCTTTGTCTGTTGGTTGTTTTCTCTTTGTATGTCATCTGTTGTATGTTGTCTATTTTCGTTTTACTTGTATGTCGTCTATTTTCTATTTTCTTCTTGTCTGTTGTTTGTCTTCTTGACTCTCTTCTATCGTCAGTTTGCTTATATTCTATCATCTGTTTCCTCTTGTCATCAGTTTTGTCCTTTAATTGATGTATTAGAACAGAACAAGTGAATAGATCGAGAGTTACTTATTACACTATTTGTTATTAGAGATGACAACATCCATTCATAATTGTCAAGTTCCATAACTTGCGATTCTTAACAAGTTTAATAATTGTCTCGTATGATGTTAGCAAAGGAGAAAATGGATGATGGAAAAGGAGAAAATAGGTGTTAGCAAAGGAGAAAATGGATGATAGAAAAGGAGAAAAGAGAAGATAGAAATGGAGAAAATAGATGTTAGAAAAAGAGAAAACGGATGATAGAAATGGAGAAAAGAGAGCTAAGGAGAAAACGGATGATAGAAAAAGAGAAAACAGACGACGGAGTAGGAGAAAACAGACGATAGAAAATGTGAAAAGAGATTATGGAAAAGGATAAAATGAATAATAGAAAATAAGAAAAAGAGAAGATAAAAATGGAGAAAATAGATGTTAGAAAAGGAGAAAACGGATGATAGAAAGGGAGAAAAGAGAGCAAATGAGAAAACGGATGATAGAAAAATAGAAAAATAGACGACGAAGTAGGAAAAAATAAACGACAAAGTAGGAGAAAACAGACGATAGAAAATGTGAAAAGAGATGATGGAAAAGAAGAAAATGGATGATAAAAAAGGAAAAAAGAGAAGATAGAAATGGAGAAAATAGATGTTAGAAAATGAGAAAACAGATGATAGAAAAGGAGAAAAGAGAGTAAATGAGAAAACAGATAATAAAAAAAGAGAAAACAGACGACGGAATAGGAGAAAACAGACGACGGAATAGGAGAAAATAGACGACGGAGTAGGAAAAAATAGAAGATAGAAAATGTGAAAAGAGATGATGGAAAATGAGAAAATGGATGATAGAAAATGAGAAAAGAGAAGATAGAAATGGAGAAAATAGATGTTAGAAAAGGAGAAAACGGATGATAGAAAGAGAAAAAAGAGAGCAAATGAGAAAACGGATGATAGAAAAGAGAAAACAGACGACGGAGTAGGAGAAAATAGACGACAAAGTAGGAGAAAATAGACGACGGAGTAGGAGAAAACAGACGACAAAGTAGGAGAAAACAGAAGATAGAAAATGTGAAAAGAGATGATGGAAAAGGAGAAAATGGTTGATAGAAAAGGAGAAAAGAGAAGATAGAAATAAAGAAAATAGATGTTAGAAAAGGAGGAAACGGATGATAGAAAGGGAGAAAAGAGAGCAAAGGAGAAAATGGATGATAAAAAAAAAGAAAATAGACGACGGAGTAGGAGAAAATAGACGACGGAGTAGGAGAAAACAGACGACGGAGTAGAAAAAAATAGACGATAGAAAATGTGAAAAGAGATGATGGAAAAAGAGAAAATTTATGATTAAAAAAGAGAAAAGAGAAGATAGAAATGGAGAAAATAGATGTTAGAAAATGAGAAAATGGATGATAAAAAAAGAGAGCAAAAGAGAAAACGGATGATAGAAAAAGAGAACAGACGACAAAGTAGGAGAAAACATACAACAAAGTAGGAGAAAACAGAAGATAGAAAATGTGAAAAGAGGTGATGAAAAATGAGAAAATGGATGATAGAAAAGGAGAAAAGAGAAGATAGAAATGGAGAAAATAGATATTAGAAAATGAGAAAATGGATGATAGAAAGGGGAAAAAAATAGCAAAGGAGAAAACGGATGATAGAAAAAGAGAAAACAGACGACGGAGTAGGAGAAAACAAACGACAAAGTAGGAGAAAACAGAAGATAGAAAATGTGAAAAGAGATGATGGAAAATGAGAAAATTGATGATAGAAAAGGAGAAAAGATAAGATAGAAATAAAGAAAATAGATGTTAGAAAAGAAAAAAATGGATGATAGAAAGGGAGAAAACAAAGCAAAGGAGAAAACAGATGATAGAAAAGGAGAAAACAGAGCAAAGGAGAAAATGGATGAAAAAGAAATAAAAAAATGAAGAAAGCTTACCGTATTACAATCTTTGATCTCTATGTATGAACAAATGAAGAAAGCTTACAAGAGAAAAATGAAGAAGAAAGCCTACCGGAGAAGTTTTAGAAAAAGAGAAAACGGATGGTAGAAAGGGAGAAAAGATAACAAAGGAGAAAAAGAATGTAAAAGAAATGAAAAAAGCTTACCGTATTACAATATTTGATCTCTGCGTATGAACAAATGAAGAAAGCTTATAAGAGAAAAAATGAAGAAGAAAGCTTACCGGAGAAGCTTTCTTTGGTAAGGGAAAGTTGTTTTGACAATAAATGTAGGTGTACTTTTTTTACTTTTTGCAATGGAAAAGTTGTTTTGACAGCAAGGGTAATAATGTCCGAAAATGTGCCCAAATTAACAAACTGAGAAATGTTGAAAGGTCGTTGGCTGTTCGGTGATAAATGTTGAAAACGTTAATTTTTTTGGTAATTACCCTTTAATTTTTCAAAAAATCTCATGAATAAAACTCATTCTTCTTTTAAAATTTTGAAAATATTTTTTTATTAGGGTAATTTAGTAATACCCCCTTGTTATTAAAAAAATTCGTACTACCCCCTGAACTTTTGAATTGAGGTAAAACCCCCTTTGACCAGATCCAATCGTAATCGACTTACACAAGAAGCAACTTGACCGCTACAACCGACATAGGACTATTTTGCCCTTTATCTTCTTTTTAATCTTGGAAGTTGGCCCTTTATCTTCTCATGCAGAATCACCAATAATGGCAATCAAGATAAAAATAAAAACCCAGAATCACCAAGAACAACAATCAAGTTCACCACATCGACTCCAGCAGTCATAGATTGATTAGGAGGAATCTTGGGGGGGGGGTGATAGTAAGGTTTTTCCTCGTCGTTGGTTACGGAAACCCTAGATCTCAACAATATTTATAATTTCTCCGAATTGGTTCACTTAATCTGCAAATAAGCAGACTTGCACAGTGGCTCGTGTCGGATATCGTTCGCACTCGGGATTAGTTAGCACAATAAAAAACAAGAATAATTAGAAAATGCTCGGAATAAATGGAAGGGTGAGAATGGTGGAGGTTGATTTAAAATAAGCTTGGGATTGTTGTTAAAACTATTAGAATAAAAAAAAACATAAGAGAAACGAGAATGAAAAACACAATAAATGAAAACAAGTTAAACTTGAATTTAAAACTTGTTCATTAAATAAAAAACAAATGCTTACAATGCTTGTCCAAATGCTTTACAACGGAAATAACATTAAACCAAATTAATCTAGAAATGCATTAAAATATTACCCTAGAAAACATGTAAAGGTAGAGAAGGAAAGAAGAGAAAGAAGGTAGGAAGATTAGATGGATGAATTAGAGAGAAGCTTATTATTGAAGAGGTAGATGGTGCAACTTCGATTGGATTGACCTCAATAGGATTAAGGATTGTAGCTTTTGATTGTGGCGGATGGAATGTGCAACAAGGAGACGTTGCTATTTGACACTTTGCACCTCGAGGTAGAGGCGTTAATGGTGAGCTTGCCGGAGAAGAAGGGTGAAGAAGAAGAGAAAGAAAGAAGAAAGAGAGGAAGAGAAGGGGGAGGGAACCAACCCAAGAAGGAGAGATCGTAGATCTCTTATAGACTTTTTTTTTTCTTTTTTGCTTGTTGTAAAAATGATGACCGTTGGATCTAGAATGGGTTAGTTAGATGAGAGAGAGAGTGACTAGGATAGAGAGATATGGGGGAGAGAAGAATCGGTCAAGTGAGACCAATTCTCTCTTCTTGTTGCAAATGGGCATGGGTCATGGGTCATGGGCCATGGTCAAGGGTCATGGGCCAAGATAGATAGAGAGGGAGATAGAAGAGAGGTGAGAGAAAAATACAAAAA